>JAGSMR010000030.1:9165000-10365000 GCA_029286605.1 Sericinus montela | reverse complement strand
TTGACAACTGCAGATAATTAGTAGGCTTAACGTCGGACTGGTGTTTATGTTTATGTTAAAAAAATACACGGGTAGACAGAGGCCTATCCTAGATAATTAAGTCCCTTCGAACTACCTTCCACCAAAAATATTTTCCGGTCAACGTGACAGATGGAGAGCCCGTCACCATCTTTATGCCCAAGCCAACGATATAATTCGTACATAAGTTTTTTAAAAAACCCATTGATGCAAGCCTGCCGCCAGGGGATCGAACTAGGGTCTCTTGACTCGAAATTCCGACAACCCAACCACAAGGCGATCGCGAAAATTTTTTATGTTGATCGAATTAAATCTAAAAGCTAATTTTAAAGATAGAATCGATAAATTTGCAAGTATTAAGTCGATCATAATTATTTATGTTAAGAGATAAAATGTACATTACAGCCCTAATAATGTTCCAGCTATATTATGGATCAAGATATCCTTGCTAATTAGCTAGAAAATATATTTTTACATATCATTTACCTTTATTGTTTAACTACATATGTAATGGTCAGATAAAATCTGCCATAGTATTCTCCCGTAAGGGAGGCTTTGTCATAATCGTCATATTTTGGGTTGTCCCAAAATATGTCTTTGGTGGAAGGTCGGTCTCGGATGGAGGAAGGACTTCATTGTCTACAACTGTATTGGGAATGGCGTGAAGATGTTTTTTGTCACGTTTGACATGTGTATTAGTATTGAATGATCTGATAAAGCATGTTGTGGTATTTTTAGAGATGGATATCCCGTCCTCTTAGTTCTTACGCCTCAATACGGCGGTTTGTAGGTTATAACCATAATATTTCTTATATATAAAATAATCTTTTCTGTAATATAAGCTTTTACATAAGCAATGGAAAAAACTATGTTTGATATTTCTCTGCACGATAGAATCCGATGTAGAAGTAAGATAAAGGACATAGCCGTAAAGATCGACGCGCTGAAATGGCAATGAGCCGGTTATATAGGTCGAAAAATTTACTCCCGTTTGGGGAAAATGGTTCACATGTAGCTCTCTCGTACAGGCAAACACACTGTAGGATGAAGCCTACAGGATGGAATGACGACCTGCAAAATGTTGTGTGGAGACGATAAATGAAGGTGACTCAGGACTAGTCCATATGGCCAATTGCTGGGGAGGCCTATATTAGACCAGTAGATTTTTGATAGGCTGTAAAAAAGAAACAAGACAGAGAAGAATAACCTTAAATTTTCCCATATACACCACTTTCGGGTCTCTTTGTTCTGCTTATGGTTTTATACAGTTGTTATTATCTTCTATTACAGTTGATGTTACAGTTGTTATTATCGCTATTACCAATATTAAGGTAGATATAGATCAAGACAATTAAGTCTTCTCGACCAACAGAAGACATTTTTGGGACAATGTAACAAGTGGTGAGTCTGTCGCTATCTTTGTATACAAGCCAATGATATAAATCTTACATTTTCGTTTTGAAAAAAATCCCGATCCCGAGTTCCATTCACTTAAACACTTGGCTATCGTGACTCTCCTCTCTTACTATTATATTTTTTTTAATTTCGGAATAATTTATTTTCTCAGAAAGATTCTTTCGCAGGCAAGGAAGTTTTTATATCTAAATTTACAATTGTTCCTAACAAATTTTCTTTTGTAACAATTCCAAGTGAGTTTATTTAAACATAACAATATTCATAAAAGGCCAGCCACCAACAATTGTGGGTGTGGAACATAGTGCATCGTGCCAGTGTAGCAAGCAACACCTTTTAGTATATCCAATAGTAGTATATACACCTAATGTTTGTACTGAGAAAATCTGTAGGTAAAGGCGGGTGCAGTTAGTAATAAGGTCTGGGTCAGTAGTATTGAGTAGTGCCTATGACGAAGCTTCGATGTTTTGAATCGGTGTTTTGTGATCTCGATCGATAAAACAGATTAAATTCAATCTTTAATGAACTTCATAATGCCAATTCACAACAAACAACATATATTATATTCAAACTACATGTATTATATAACTTAGTGTAAAGCTTAACTGGAAAGTGGTTACTAAAAATCTAAAATCGTTTTCGTTTAAAATAACTAATAAAATATTAATCTTTCTAAGGCTCAATCTTATAGTCTTCGAATTTTTTCGGGATTTTCTGAGAGAAATAAAAAGAAATTTGTCACAAAGTAATTTATTAACAGTTTCATAAAACATATATATAATAATAACTTAATACTAACGAAGGTAACAATGTAATACTTATTGTAAATAAGCTAAGGTTGCTATCATAATTAGCCTTTGACTACAGATGTAGCTTGACCAACAACGGCCACTGCTGGACCCGCTTCAATTATACCGTCGCGGACATTTCTGCCAACTTTTTCCTGAAAATAATAGAAATTAAAGTCAGCTTTTGTAGCAGATGAAGAAATCGTAGTAACATATAATTTAATTCTAAACGACATTTACTATATAAAAACTATAATGTAACACTTTTTATATCGATACAGTTTTTTTTAGAGCAAATCTCATCCTCATAGTTTATAATTCAAATGATCTACATCTAAAATTTACTATCATCTCTAAATCTTAGTTCAGAATCCTAATCACTATGACAACACATTTGGCTTTAAAACTTCGTTTAAACTTTTAAAACAATCCAGAAAGATTATTATCAATCTTTTACGTTTTGCAACGAAGGGTTCTGTACTACACCTATTTATCACTCTTCAAATACACAAACAATGAATTATACAATATAATTTATTGGTCTTGGTCTTGGTCTAAGCATCTGTCTACCCTATTATTGGGAAATTGAGTGAGGATACATTTTATACAAAAATATTACTTACAATTTTCTTAAATATCTTCCATCTAGGACTGGCCGTTGTAAAGCTGGGGGCTGCCAAGCACACCATAACGAAAAATAGTATCTTAGTAGATTTTATTGTTGAAAATTGAATTATCAATAGGTAATAACTTATGTTAATGTCTCAAGCACGAGAATATAGAACTGAATCATTAAAGCATAAGTGGTTTTCTCATTTTATACAATAAATTATACCAAGTTATTAGTGTAGTTATAAACGTCAATTTCAAGCCAATATGGACATTATCATCTTTTTTGTAGGAGCCGTATGAAGAAAAATACTTCGCAAATAGCCTTTGTGATGATAACGTTATTCCAATTAAAATTGCTAACATTAAACTGAATTCGTAGCGATAAACTCCGCGCCGGGAAGATCCACTGATCAGTGTTACAAGTGAAGCCCCGGTTTAACTACATCTTAGCGGAATTTGATGTGTGAGAAATGGGAATGAGATAAGAACCGGTGTGTACCGGTTTCCATGATTATAGCAATAGCATAAAGTATTGTTTTGTTATCAAGGTCATGTTATGTATATATTCTGTCTAATATGAGAAAGTAATGCTTATCATTTTTCGTGTTATTGTCAAATGTTCACAGTAATTTGTCGGAATCATTTATTGTAAACCTGTACTTGATAGTTAATTAAATACAAAAAAAGATTTTTTTGAACAGTAACAAATAAATAATAAATATCTTCACGCCACTCCCAAATACTGCGGCAGACCGAGGTCCAGACAAATAGGTCCATTCGACCCACCTTTCACTGAAGACTATCTTTTCGCCGTCTTATGTCCAAGCAAACGATGTAAATCGTACATAAGTTTTTGTAAAAATTCATTAATACGAGCGCAGGCTAGTATCTGGGGAACGAATTGAGGTTTCTCGTTTCGAACTCCTATCACCCAACCACTCGGCTATCGTCACTACTTACTTATAATTAGATATTAATACTTGTACCATTTGTTGATTCATAATGTCACATGGTATAGACGTAAAAAAAATCCTCCTTTATTCTTGCTGTAGTCATCATAAGCGTCGACACAATAGAGGATGCTTAAAAATGGTAATGGCTGTCGACAGATGGCGGGACAGCAATCTCGTAATATCCAGACTATTATTAAGCACACCGGTGTTCAGAATCGCCTAAAGCGTGGTGTCTAGTGCTAATCTGCTTGGGAAGCTTGGCATTACGGCAAACCCCCCTTCGGGAGAACCTTCTGCAGTGGATTAAGTGCAATTATTTGCGGCAACCACTTTTAACCGTGCTGATAGGAATTGAACGTGAACTTAAAGCTATGCTTATTATTTGGTTATATGAATATAAGTTAAATAAATAAATATACGAATATATTTAATTATTTATTTAAATTTTATTTTGAATAGGAAATACATAAATGTATATATAAAAAAATAAAAAAGTGAACGGTGACTAGAGACAAAAGAAACTGAATATTGAATACTATCTCTTAACAGTGGTGGGATATATGTGAATGAAGAAAATGATGAATTTGAAATAACTTGGCGGTCTGTTCTCTATGGCTACCATCAGGGATTGTGCGTGAAGATATTTGTTATTTATTTATATACTTACTGGAGCACTTATATTAGTAGTTTCAAATTATTCTATTTCTATTATAATCTATGCTGAGGAGTAAAATATTATATTCTTAGAAAAAAAAATTACCACAGCTCTGTCAAATAATGTACTATGAGTAAACGTTTAAAGTGGATTTGTGATTTGCTTTTTGCATGTTATTGTGCCTGTTAGTATAGTTCTGTATTTTATTTTTTTATTTTTACGACGTATTTTATTTTTACGACGACCTCCGTCAACTAGTGGCCTAACGGTTTTCAAGGTGTCACCAGATCTGAGGTAACGGGTTCGATTCCCGGTCGGGTCAGTGTAGGAAACACTTTTTCTACATTTTCTCGAGTCTGGGTGTTTGTGGTACATTCGTTGTTTCTGATTCCATACTACAACTGCTTACTTTATGATCAGAGCAAAGTAAGTGATATCCCTTTTAATATATTTATAATTATTTATTATTAAAGTCATGATAGCCGAGCGGTTGAGGGATCGGGAGTCAAGAGAAGAAAGTTAGAACCACTATTTTTATTTCCCGACGTTTCGGATGCTTTATAGCATCCGTGGTCACGGGGGGACTGCGAAGAAGGGGGGGGGGGCAATAATGACATAAGATTTTAAGAATTATAATTTAGAGTAACGATAGCCCAGTGGTTGGGTGGTCGGAATTTCGAATCAAGAGAACCGAGTTCGATCTCCAAGTGGCAGGCTCGTACCAATGGGTTTTTGAAAAACTTATGTACGAATTATATCGTTGACTTGGACATAAAGACGGCGACGGGCTCACCACCTGTCATGTTGTCCCGAAAATATCTTCGGTGGAGGGTGGGTCAAAGGGACTTAATTGTCTAGACTAGACCTCTGTCTACCCCTGTATTGGGAATTGCGTGAAGATATTTTCTTTTTTTTATAATTTAGATTTGTTAATCTATATATTATCTGTAATTAAACGCATATGATAAAATTTTAAGGAAATTCATTAATACATAAAATACACATCAGATTGTGTTAATAAATAACCTTTCTAAATTTTCAGTATCCAAATGCCATAAGATGATGGAGCAGCTTTACCATGAGAATTACTATGATAAATACAATGCGTGGTCACCAAACAGCTTTGAGAATGTGATGACTATGAACAAATATTTTATTTTACTAAATAAAAGAGAAAAATGTTTGGGATTTGAACCCACGACCTCTGTCAAACCAGGGCACGAACGTGGCACTTGAAAGTTAATTAATAAATTATGTAATTAAAAATCAAAAAAAAAAAAAATTGCGTAATAAAATATTTTACCATTAAACTTTTGCAGGCGACTGTAACAGAAGGAGTAGTTCAGTAGTGGAATTTGTAGAGTGGTAAAGCGTTGATAGGATTGAAGGGTGAGCTTAGTTTGCAGCATGTCTAAGTAAAAGTGTCGAATGAGTTTACTCTATTCGCTATAGAGCGGCGCGGAACTCGGCGGAACTACTAAGGGACGGAATTATTAAGAGAAGTCGATTTTTATATACCTGTTTGTCACTAATGTATGACTTTTTCTTACCTTTCACTCAATTTATATTACTAGGTAAGTCAGATTTCTTTTAATTAGAGAAACCGTTAAATCAAATCATATTATACCATTTATTTTTTGGAATAAGAACATATATTTCTTTATCGATGGCAATTTTTAAGAGAAGTAAATCAATATTAAGAGAAGTCGATTTTTATATACTAGTTTGTCACTAATGTATGACTTTTTCTTACCTTTCACTCAATTTATATTACTGGTTAAGTCAGATTTCTGTTAATTAGAGAAACTGTTAAATCAAATCATATTAAACCATTTATTTTTTGGAATAAGAACATATATTTCTTTATCGATGGCAATTTTAAGAGAAGTAAATCAATATTAAGAGAAGTCGATTTTTATATACCATTTTGTCACTAATGTATGACTTTTTCTTACCTTTCACTCAATTAATACTTACTAGTTAAGTCAGATTTCTATTAATTAGAGAAACTGTTAAATCAAATCATATTAAACCATTTATTTTTTGGAATAAGAACATATATTTCTTTATCGATGGCAATTTTTTAATCTACTAACCTTTTTAAATGAGATATTTTGATATAAGTTTGGAATAAATTGATTGTTTAATGAATAATCACACTGTCATTCAGAATATCAGATGTTTCTTCGTCTTAACTGATGAGCGAAGTAACTGGAAGCATACACTAATGCCATAAGAATAAAATAAAATAGAAACATATTTGTAAAAAAATAATTTAATAAGCAATAATAAATATAAATTAATTAATATTTACAAAAAAATCTTAACCATAACTTATTGGAGATTCACATTATTAGGCAAAAATGCTTTACCAATATTATTACTATATTTATGGTATCACTTGTACATAGTTTAATTTTATTTCTAATTTAATTTATGTTTAATTTATCCTTTGATAACCGATGAAGCTTGTCCAACTACTGCGACTGCGGGCCCTGCTTTAATTATTCCGTCACGTACGTTTCTGCCAATTTTTTCCTGAAAATAATAATCGTCATAAGTTTAAAAGATATTGCAATAAAATTACAAAAATAGGTACATATAAGCTTAATATTTTAAAACTATGTTTTACTTTTGTAGTAATTGAACTTTAGCAGTTTTAAAAGTATTGTATTAAAAAGCTTAGTAAAAGTTTAAAAGGTTATAAATCTTTTCTGTCTTGGATTCGAATGACTTCATGATACTGTCACCACCTGCGAGAGTACAATATATGCATAAAAATTGTCTTAAATTTACTTACAATTTTTTTAAATATTTTCCACCTAGGACTGGCTGAGGTAACGCTGAGGGCTGCAAAGCACGCCATTACGAAAAACAGGATCTTAGCGAAGTTCATTTTAAGATAAAATATTTCAATAGCTTGTATGTCAGAGCGCAAAGATCTTGTACTGAATGATGCTTACTCAATGCCGTTCTTGTATTTTATATAACCAATATACCGAGTCATATGTGACGTTACAAAACTAAACGTCAACTAAAATGAACCTTATGATATGTACGTACGAGTCACGCTCATTAAAATTAAGAGCAATGTTTAACGTTTTTAGCGATAAAGACTTCGCCGGGAAGACCCGCTGTTTAGCTTTGGCAGTGAATCCCCTTTTTATGAATTGATTATAACTGGTAAAATATTAGAAATGCATATGTTATTATTTAAGGGAAATAATTCTATAAAATAGGAAAATGAATAAATCGTCGTTAAAAATACAATTAACAAGATCGGTAACGAGCAGCGTCCTCTAAGATACGATGTGTCTGGTACAGCAAGCAGAAATTAGCTTATAAATCCTGTAAATGATGACAAATATTGAAGGAGGAAGAGAGAGAGAGAGAGAGCTAAGGACTCTTATAGAGTTGTTAAAACAGATAAAAATTTAGGTTAGTATATAAAAATAAATTCAGTTTTATAAGTAATATATAAGTTAAGACAGGAACAAAAGCAACAGAAAAGTCGAAACACATATTTATATAATGGATACAAATCCCAAAGTATTAATGACAATACTCCGGTTTTTATTCCAATACAAATTTATATATATAACTATTTTTAGGTTAAAATACCTCTAAAACATATAAAGAATGTTTTGTTTTGAAGAGTTACTTCACTAAATTAGTACTATCTATATGAGGACAACTTATGAACCAGTTATGATAAAATTTCAGTTCAATGTCAAAACTATATAAGTCCCAAAATATAAAGTGTTAATAGTATTTCATTACTTCGACAGGTTAATTTTGTCATATTTGTATTTACATATATATATATATATATATATATATATATATATATATATATATATATATATATATATATATATATATATATATATATATATACATATATATAGTGTGGTTGCGTAATCGGAATTTCGAGTGGCCCCCAGATGGCAGACTCGTGCCAATGGGGTTTTCAAGACACTTATGTACGAACTGTATCGTTGCCTTGCAATTAAAGACGGCGACGGGCTCACCACCTGTCACGTTGTCCCGAAAATATCTTCGGTGGAAGGCTAAACCTCTATTTACCTCAGTATTGGGAAAGGCGTGACGACATTTTTTTTCTAACTAATTTAATGATACCATGTCATTATTTTATATTCAAATTTACCTCAATAGTTGTAATCGTAGAGAAAATAATTTAAAATTTATTGACGCCGAGTCAAGTCTGGAAATCCACCAGGTATATATACCATGGATGACACTCATGCGCCATCAATTTTATGCACGTCTACACTTATGCATGATATGGGTTAAGGGTACTTACTACTTGGAGTTTTACGTAATAGTCTACTTCCAGGAAGCTACTACTAGGAAATCAATCAAAGAAAGAGGATGGGTGGAGGTTTGTTTCTGATCCCATATTACAACTGCATAAGATACTTACTTTGGGATCAGATCAATGCATGTAATTTTGTCCCTATTTGTGTATAATTACATATGAAGGTATACACGTATGTTACCTTCACTTAAGAAAAAAAATTATAATTTATAAGAACGGCTTTCAGCGTTAAGTCGTACATCGGTAACAACTGGCTAGTATAACAGGAAAGTAAAAGGAAAAAGATAAGATAAACTCATTCTGAATTTTATGAATGATATAAAAGCATATCCTTTACATCTCGCTTTGGATAAATATTTATGTCTCTCTGTAAGCACTGCCGATAAAAGTTACATTAAGTTATTTTCTATGTATTAAAAGAAGTACGAATTCATTCGGCGGTTTTGTATAACCAATTTGCTTTACATATATAACACTTTTTACATATAAAGCAAGCTGACTCCGTGAACTGCGTTCCGCCAGACCCTCGTTTCTCTATATTGTCTCGCTATTTTTCATTACAATTTCCTTCTAATTTATTCCTATTCCACCAGATTATACCAGATTATATTATACCAGAAATATTTCTAAACCAAAATTAGACAAAGCGGTTTTGCCTGCGGAGCATTACGATCTTCTATAATTCTATTATCCTTTTATCCTAATTTGTACTGTTACTACCTGAACTAATATTATATATTCAAAAGTGAGTTTGTTGGTTCATTAGTTACTTTCACGCCAAAATCGATCAGCCGATTTTAATGAATGTTGATATGAAATAAATAGAAACCTTTTTTAAAGTTGGCAAAGTCGCGGGCAAAAGCATTTTTTTATCTTCACGTGTTTTTCCTGAACTGAGACAGACAGAAGCATAGACATTAAAGTTCTTTCAATTCACCCTCCACAGAATCTTCTAAAGTTCGGTTAACGTGACAGGTGGAGAGCCTATCGCCGTCTTAGTATTCAAGCAAACGGTACTGCTCCTTAGTCCGGTAAATTAAAGGATTTCATGGGATTAGGGAAAAGAGAAATACATTTTGATATGTAAAAAAATAAATAATTTTGTATAAAGTAATGCCTTTTCTTTTTTCTAATGTTATTGAGAAACACGACTGAGTTCCTAAATGCCTCGAAAATCTAAATGGCAACCACAAAAAGTAGTACTATCATTATTAAACCTAGTTCACCAAAAATGAGGACGTTAAAGACGAGCAAAACCCTACTACGAGAGATACGTAATACGTAAAACGATATCATGCACTGTGATTGCCAATTCGCTTTTCTGACGCGGAAATGGAAAATTCAGCTATAAAGTCGACGAACAGATAGCCTAGTTGATAGTGTGCCTGCCTTCGAAGCTGAGGGTTGCGGGTTCCAATACTGCTGGTGGAAAATATTTGTGTGATGAATATGAATGTTCGTAAGCGTCCTAGATGCTTATATGTATATCTGAATATTTATCTATGTAAGCATATGTATATAAGTATATTGTACTTTTATCTTCGACATTAAGACGGCGTTAGGCTCACCACTTTTCACGTTGTCCCAAACATGCTCCGGTGGGAAATGGGTCGAAAGGACTTCATTATCTGCAACAGTGACTATGCCAATATGGGCTATTGCGTTATTTATGTGGGTTACAATTTATAAAGAATATGATAAACTTTCTAAAGACTATTTTTTCCTTCACGCATATCTCAATACTGGGGTAGACATAGGTAGGAACTCGACGCAGTTTTCACTAGAGCTTATTCGGAACAACGTGACTGATGGTGAGCCTGTGAGCGTCTAAGTGTTTAAGCGATATAAATTGTATATTAGTTTAACTGATGGTAGCCGAGTTGTTGGGTGGTCGGAATTTCGAGTCGAGAGACCCGAGTTCGATCCCCAGGTGGCAGTACCAATGAGTTTTTCAAAAACTTATGTACAAATTTCATCGTTGGCTTGGACATATAGGCGGCGACGGGCTCACCACCTGTCACGTTGTCCCGAAAATATCTTCGGTGGAAGGTGGGTCAAAGGGACTTAATTGTCTAGACTTGATCTCTGTCTACCCCTGTATTGGGAATTGCGTGAAGATATTTTTTTTTTAGATCAAAGTCACTTGTTTATACCCATTGGTACGAGCACCATTGGTGATATCGCAATATCTAGGCTATTTTAGGCGACAGGCTCACCTCTTGTCACGTTGCCCCGAAAATGTCTTCCGTGGAAGGTGGGTGAAAGGGACTTCTTTGTCTAGACTCTCTGTCTACCCCTGCATTGGGAATTGCGTGAAGATATTGATATGATTGATTAGACTATACTAGAATTAATTAATACTTTACGCCAAGTAAAAATCTGCACTTGAGTAATAGATATACTCGTAAATATTCAAGACACATGTACAATCATTCAGATTCATCACATAAATGTTTGTCCCCAGCGGAAATAGAACCTGCAAACTTTTGCTTCCAAAGCAGTGTCCTTACCAACTAGATTATCTCTCTCTGTCTCACAAAAGTTCAAAAGGTAATATGTTTAGTAACTTTAAGCTTGTAAATTACTAAAGGTTACTTATTTTTATACTTGTTTTTAAAGGAGGCAAACGTTTCCACAAACTTCTAGTGCATGCTGAAAAGTTAAAAAAGGACGTTGCTTGATATAATGATTTAAAACTAAGTGAACGGGTAAAATAATTTATTAAACAGTACGCTATAATTGAACGAATATTTACAATTATTGCTATAATTTGTAATAATATTTAAACTATCCTTTGGCAATAGATGTTGCTTGTCCAACAACAGCGACCGCTGGTCCGGCTTTGATTATTCCATTGCGAACATTTTTGCCAAACTTTTCCTGAAAACAACGAAAAGAAAATACAATAAGTCAATTGATATTATTAAGGTGGACACTATTTAGTTATTTAGTTTTTAGACAGTATTTTGTATTTGATATTCTTTACATTCATGTTGAATTCACCTTAGAAAAAAATTTGTTTACATATAAAAAATAATAAAATAAAAATAATTTATTAAACGGCCCTTTGTTGACGCAACATTAAAAAAATATCTTCACGCTATTCCCAATACAGAGACGGGGTAAGCAGACGTCTAGACAATTAAATCGTTTCCACCCACTTTCCACAGCGCGTGGTCAACCCGTCGCTGTCTTAAAGATTAATCTTGGTCGTTTAGTAAAATGGACAAAACTTATTGTACTTACAATTTTTTTAAATATTTTCCACTTAGGACTGGCTGTTGTAACGCTAAGGGCTGCCAAGCATGCCATTACGAAAAATAGGATCTTACCAAAGTTCATGGTAAGTTTCTGTTTGAACGTTAAGCTAAGAAGATCTGGTGCTGAATGATAAATGTTTCAGTGCTTTGTACATTTTATACGAAAACTTTACTAAACTGTCCATAAAGTAATAATGCTATAATGTTTGCCAAAATGAACTTTACAGCTCTTGCAAAAAGAGTCATGTTGATCACGAATAACTTAGTTGGAATAACCGATTCCACGACAAGTCCCGTTATTCGGTTCTCCAAGTGAATCCCCCTTGCAGTGTCGTGTTTTACACAAATGTTATATTGATTTATGTAGAGTTTAGTTTAGTTTTAAAGTTTAAGACAGAATGAGAACTTACGTCTTTAGCGTGGAAGTGATGTATAGTCAGTTTTTTGGACAGTCACGTTTGTGGTCTCTTCGTGGAAGTTCATAGATAAATTCACATTCTTGTTGTAATTTTTGTTTCTCTAAATAAAGTTAAAAAAAACATGTTAACACTTTTACAATTCCGCTTTTTTTCCGCAATTCCAAGTTTCACCTTTATGCGACGCAATGCAACGCAACCATACTGATAATACATCACATATTTTTCTTAAGCGTTCAGAAAGTGAAGAAAAGAATTTAATGTTAGAATTAACAAAAGTAAATTTGAATTGATTTCGCTAGCAGAAGTAGTAATAGAAAGTCACGACAGCCTAGTAGCTGGGTGATCGGAATTTGAGCCTAGAGACCAGAGTTCGATTTCCAGATGACGGCCCGTACGAATAGGATTTTTTTAAAACATATTTACGATTTATATCATTGGCTTGGACATAAAGACGGCGACGGGCTCACCACGTGTTACATCTTAGATGGAAGGTGGGTGGAAAGGACTTAATTATCTAGACCTCTGTCTACCACTGTGTTGAGAAAGGCGTAAATATTCTTATTTATTTTGCTAGTTTTATTAATATTCACTTTCCATTTCCCGCGACTTTTTCTGCTTAAAACCGAACCCGCATCTTAAAGCATTCGCTGTAGGATGAGGGTTCGATTCACCAGTCGGTACCACTAAAATTGTTAATAATTTGTAGTGAATTTATTAAAAGCTCGACGGACAGAAGGAAGGAACACTTTGAGGAAATCTACGCGTCTAAGAAATAATAAAAAAAACATATTTCGACGCTATAAGAGGACAATAAATCCGCAGTAGTTTAACGTACGTTCCCCTGCTCTTAATCTCTCACAAATATTTGTATAGAAGGCCTTCACCCTGCATTAAGCAAGCATATAAATAAGCATATGCTTCATTACTTTATTATTAACTAGCTGCCTCACGCGGCTTCGCACGCACTATCTATCTAACTATATTTCTTCAATGGTAAATTCTAAAGAAGTAGCTTAAGTTACTACTTATACCTCTTAGAATAAGTGTACAAAGTTTTATGATAATCGGTTGAGTAGTTTTCGCGTGAAAGCGTAACAAACAAACTTACATTTATAATATTAGTAGGGATTATATTAAATTCAGAGATAGATAGGGACAGATAGATAGGGACAGCATCACATTGCTCTGATCCCAAACAAACCTACAAACAAACAATATATATATATATATATATATATATATATATATATATATATATATATATATATATATATATATATATATATATATATATATATATATATATATATATATATATATATATATATATATATATATATATATATATATATATATATATCATCGGCTATCGTTACCTTAATTAATATATAAATACACAACATATTGTGTTGATGAAAAACCTGCATAAATTTTTCTTAGGTTAAGCATTACTATGATGGATACTATACGTGGTCACCAATCATCTTTGAGATTGTTATGACTAGGAACAAATATTTTGCTAGTAAATTTCTGTAGATGAGTTTGCAAGGGAAGGGGCACCTTCTCTCTGTTGACCTCCGTCGACGTGTGGCGTATTCGCCGGTTTCAATGTCGTCGCCAGCTCTGAAGTCCTGAGTCAGTTTTTATATATTTTCTCGGGTCTGGGTGTTTGTGGTATCTTCGTTGTTTCTGATTTCATAAATACATACAAGTGCTTAAGCTATTTACTTTGTGATCAGAGTATGTATGTGATGTTGTTCCTGTCTATCTATCTACCTATGTATCTATCTTAGAAGGGGGAGTTCAACAGTGGAATTTGTAGAGTGATAATTCGCCAATAAAAGGGATAGCTTAGTTTAGAAAATATCCAAGTAAATCGTGTCGAGTGAATTTGGTGGACTTAAACCGGCTTCAAAATTATTAAAAAGAGACAATTTTTATCTAGTGTGTCATTACTATATTTTTACAATGATATGTTTTTTTTATCTTCATGCAATTTCCAATACCGGGTTAGTAAGAGATTTGTTAATCTGAGAGACTTTAACAGTATCTCTGTTTAACACGACTATATTAAATAATGTCATATTTCAGAATACGAGAAGAGCAGGGGCTATGTTTCTTCGTTTTATCTGATTCGCAAAGTAACTGGAAGCATACACTGATGCCATAACAATAAAATAAAATAGAAACATACTTGTAAAAAAATAATTTATTAAGAAATAATAAATACAAATTAATTAATATTTACAATAAAAAATCTTAATCATTACTTATTGAAGATTCGCACTATTAAATAAGGAAGCTTTACTAACATCATTACCATATTTACTATTTACAAATTAAGTCTATATTGAAGTTATCCTTTGATAACCGATGAAGCTTGTCCAACTACTGCGACTGCGGGCCCAGCTTTAATTATTCCTTCACGTACGTTTCTGCCCATTTTTTCCTGAAAATAATATTCGTCATGAATATAAAAAAAATATTGTAATAAAATAACAAATATTGGTAAAGCAAAATAAAGGTAAAATGGAAGCAAAATATTTTAAAACTGCCTTTATAGACATTATCATAACGAGCATTCTTTAAAATAAGTAATTGGACATTAGTAGTTTTAAAAGCATTCAATTAAAAAGTTTTGTAAATGATTAAAAGGTTAAAAATATTTTCTGTCTTCGATTTCAATGAGTTCATGTACCATGACATTGTTACATATTTCTGCAGCAAAATAGCAGTGTTATAAACATTGCGTTCCAGTTTCAAATGTGAAAAAAAAAACTCCGTGTAAAATTGTTATCTATTAATTTAATTGTTGTTAGTGGTTTGTTTGTACTAAGCTCCGAGAGTGTACCATAATCATAAAAATAGTTTTAAATTTACTTACAATTTTTTTAAATATTTTCCACCTAGGACTGGCTGAGGTGACACTGAGTGCTGCAAAGCACGCCATTACGAGAAACAGGATCTTAGCGAAGTTCATTTTACGATAAAATTTTCAATTGCTTGTACGTAAAAGCACAAAGATCTTGTACTAAATCATGGTTACTCAGTGCTGTTCTTGTATTTTATATAAACAATATACCGAGTCATATGTTACGTTACAAAACTATACGTCAAGCTAAAATGAACCTTATGGTAAGTGCATACGAGTCAAGCACATTAAAATTAAGAGCAATGTTTAATGTTTTTAGCGATTAAGACTTCGCTGGGAAGACCCGTTGTTTAGTTTTGGAAGTGAATCCCCTTTTTATGAACTGATTATAACTGGTAAAGTTTTAGAAATGCATTTTTTATTATTTAAGGGAAATAATTCTATAAAATAGGAAAATGAAAAAACCGTCGTTAAAAATACAATTAACAAGATCGGTAACGATCAGCGTCCTCTAAGATACGATGTGTCTGGTACAGCAAGCAGCAATTAGCTTATAAATCCAGTAAATGATGACAAATTTTGATGGAGAAAGAGAGAGAGAGAGAGAGACAGTTAAGGACTCTTGTAGAGCTATTAAAACAGATAAAAATTATTCTGTTTTACCATATGCATAAGATATAAGTTAAGACAGAAACAAAAACAACAGAAAAGTCGGAACATATATTTATATAATGGATACAAATCCCAAAGTATGTATTAGTGACAATACTCAGGTTTTTATTTCAATACAGTTTTATATTTATACCTATTTTTAGGTAAAATACCTCTAAAACATAGAAAGAATGTGTTGTTTTTAAGAGTTACTTTACTAAATTAGTACTATCTATATGAGGACAACTTCTGAACCAGTAATGATAAAATTTCAGTTCAATGTCAAAACTATATCAGTCCCAGAATATAAAGTGTTAATAGTATTTCATTTCCATTATATATATATATATATATATATATATATATATATATATATATATATATATATATATATATATATATATATATATATATATATATATATATATATATATATATATATATATATATATATATATATATATATATATATATATATATATATATATAATGGAGTAGTCTAGAGTAGACCTCTGTCTACCAATGTTCTGTCTACCTAGAGTAGACCTCTGTCAACTATTGGGAATTACGTGAAGATATTTATTAATTTTATTTTATTTATATATATTTATAAACTTCTTACTACACAAAAAATATCTTTTGTGGAAGGTGGGTCGAAAAGACTTAATTGTCTAAACCTCTAATTACCACAGTATTGGCGTGACGTCATTTTTTTATAATTAATTAAATGATACCATGTCATTTATTGGATTTTATTTTGATTGTATTTTATATTAAAATTTTACCTAAATAGTTGTAATCGCAGAGAAAATAATTTAAAATTTATTGACGCCGAGTCAAGTTTGGACATCCACCAGGTATATATACCATGGATGACACTCATGCGCCATAAATTTTTATATGGGTTAAGGGTACTTATTACTTGGAATTTTACGTTATAGTCAACTTCCACGAAGTTACTACTAGGAAATCAATCGAAGAAAGAGGGTGGTTGGAGGTTTGTTTCTGATCCCATATTACAACTGCTTAAGACACTTACTTTGGGATCAGATCAATGCATGTAATTTTGTCCCTATTTGTGTATAATTATATACGAAGGTATACACGTATGTTACCTTCACTTAAGAAAAAAAAATGATACTTTAACGGCTTTCAGCATTAAGTCGTGTATCGGTAACAACTGGCTAGTACAACATGAAAGTAAAAGGAAAAAGATAAGATTCAAAACTCATTCTGAATTTTATGAATGATATAAAAGCACATCCTTTACATCTCGCTTTGGATAAATATTTATGTCTCTCTGTAAACACTGCCGATAAAAGTAACATTAAGACATTATCTATGTATTGAAAGAAGTACGGATGCATCCGGCAGTTTTTTATAACCAATTTGCTTAAACATTATTTACGTATAAAACAAGCTGACACCGTGAACTGCGTTCCGCCAGACCCTCTATTTCTCTATATTGTTTCGCTATTTCTCATTTACATTATCTTTTTAACCTTCCTTGGAATTCTAGAAATATTTCAAAACCAAAATTTAGCGAATCGGTTTTGCCTGCGGAGCATAAGGGTCTTCTATTATTCTATTTTCATTTTATCATTATTTCTGTTATTCCTACTACCTGAACTAATATTATATATTCAAAAGTGTGTTTGTTTGGTTCATTTGTTACGTTTTGATCCCAAAATCGATCAGCCAATTTTAATGAATATGTCAACATAAAGATAAATAGAAACCTTTTTTAAAGTTGTCAAAACCGCGGGCAAAAGCACTTTTTTATCTTCAGGTGTTTTTCCTGAACTGGGACAGACAGAAGTATAGACATTAAAGTTCTTCCAATTCACCTTCAACAGAATCTTCTAAAGTTCGGTTAATGTGACAGGTGGAGAGCGTATCGCCATCTCAGTATCCAAGCAAATGGTACTGCTCCTTAGTCCGGTAAATTAAAGAATTTACTGAGGATGTTAATAAATTACAACAATCGCGGGCAAAGAGTAGTGGAAATAAATTGAGTAGTGGAAAATAATTAATTAATTATATATAAAAAAATAAATAATTTTGTATTCAGAAATGCCTTCTCTTTTTTCCAATGTTATCGAAAAACACGACTGAGTTCCTAAATGCCTCGAAAATCGAAATGGCAAACACAAAAAGTGGTACTATCATTATTGAAACTAGTTTACCTCAAATGAGGACATTGAAGACGAGGAAAACCCTACTACGCGAGATTCGTAATACATAAAACGATATCATGCACTGTGATTGCCAATTCGATTTCCTGGCGCGGAAATGGAAAATTCAGCTATAAAACTCGATGACCCGGTAACCTGGTTTGTGGTGTACCTGCCTTCGGAGCTAAGGGTTACGGGTTCGAATCCTGCTAATGGAAAATATCTGACACGAACTGAAAATATCTCACCACATGACACGTTGTCCCAAACATGCTTCGGTGAAAAGTGGGTCGAAAAGACTTCATTATCTGCAGCAGTGACTATGCCAGGATGGGCTATTGCGTTATTTATGTGGGTTGCAATTTAATTTTTCTACATACAGACCAGGACTGGCATAAAGAATATGATAAACTTTCTAAAGACTATTTTTTCTTTCACGCATTTCTCAATACTGTGGTAGACATAGGTAAGATCTCGACGCAGTTTTCACTAGAGCTTATTCGGAGCAACGTGATCGAGGGTGAACCAGTGATCGTCTAAGTGTTTCAGCGATAAGAATCGTATATTAGTTTAACTGATAGTAGATCAAATTCTCTATTTTAACCCATTGTTACGAGCACAATTGGCGATATCTAGACTATTTTAGGCGACGGGCTCACTCCCCGTGACGTTGTCCCAAAAATGTCTTCGGCGGAAGGTGGGTGAAAAGGACTTAATTGTCCAGGCTAGACCTCTGTCTACCCCTGTATAGTGAATTGCGGGAAGATATTGATTTGATTGATTAGACTATTTTAGAATTAATTAATACTTTACGCCAAGTAAAATCCGCACTCGAGTCATAGATAATTATATACTCGTAAATATCCAAGATACATGTACAATCATTCAGATTCATCACACAAATGTTTGCCCCTAGCGGAAATAAAACCTGCAAACTTTTGCTTCCAAAGCGCTGTCCTTACCAACTAGATTATCACTCTCTGTCTCATAAAAGCTCAAGAGGTTTATTATTAACATTGTATTTAATGAAGGCAAACGGTTTTTTTGATAATCAGTAATTGTTGGCAGCTATAGAATATATATGCTTGGTCCGTTGGTTTTTAAATTAAACGTCGGCTCTCTTCTTGAAGAGCCTTTCTCCTCTAATCGTAAGTATTAAAAGTACCATTAATTGCAGCTAATTCCACAAACATCTAGAGCATGCTGAATAGTTAAAAAAGGTCGTTGCTTAAAATAATGATTTAAAAGGACTAAGTGAACGGGTAAAATAATTTATTAAATAGTACGCTATAGTTAAACCAATATTTACAATAATTGCTATGATTTGTAATAATATTTAAACTATCCTTTGGCAATAGATGTGGCTTGTCCAACAACAGCGACTGCTGGTCCGGCTTTGAATATTCCATTGCGAACATTTTTGCCAAAGTTTTCCTGAAAACAACGAAAAGAAAATAAACTAAGTCAATTGATATTTATATTATATTAAGGTGGACACTATTTCCTTTATTTAAAATAAAAAATATATGATTTTTTACAAAGAAATTTATACAATTCCATTTGCATGAAACATAGAAACTACTCTAATAATTGTGACAGTATTTTGTATTTAGATATTCTTTATCTTCATGTTGAATTCACATTAGAAAAGAATTTGTTTACATGTAAAAAATTATTAAATATATTAAACGTCCCTCTGTTGACGCAACATTAAAAATGCCATTACGAAAAAGAGGACTTTACAAAATTCATGGTAAGAAGTAGTTTCTGTTTCAACGTTAAGCTAAGATGATCTGGTGCTGAATGATGTTTCAGTTCTATGTGTATTTTATACGAAAACTTCCCTTTTTTATAGAAAAGGCCGGCAAACGAGCAGGCGGCTCACGTGATGGTATGTGATTGCCACCGCCCACGAATATCGGCAATACCCGAGGCATAGCTGATGCGTTGCCGGCCTTAGAGTGCCCTCCTCCCCCCAAAATTAGGGGAGGGGGGTTTGTGGGCCTCCGGTTACCTGCACTTACCAGATGAAACGCAGAAGTTTGTTAGACTTCCACTTCACGCCGGTATTCTGTGAGGTCGTGGTACTTCCCCGGTCGAGCCGGCCCATTCATGAAACAACAAAAGCTGATGCGTGGCTCTACCACTGTTAAAATAATCATTAAACTGTCTATAAAGGAATAATGCTATAATGTTTGCCAAAATGAACTTTACGGCTCGTGTAAAAAGAGTCATGTTGATCACGAATAACTTAGTTGGAATAACCGCTTCCCCGATAAGTCCCGATATTCGGTCCTCCAAATGAATCCCCTTTGCAGTGCCGTGTTTTACTTGAATTTTATGTTTATTTTTACATATATTCATTTCATTTTAAAGTTCAAGAAATAATCTTTATGGTGGCATTGATATTTAAATACATAACATAAATAAGTAGCCAGTTTTCTGAATATTCACATTTATCGTCTCTTTGTGGAACTTCAAATAAATAAATAATAAATTAATATCTCCACAAAGTTACGACAGCCGAGTGGTTGGTTAATTGTAATTCGAGTTCAATTTCGAGAGTTCGATCCCCAACTTGTTTTTTCTGTGGCTCGTACCAACGGGATTTTTTAAAAACTTATGTACAGCGTCGGTCTCACCACCTGTCACGTTGCCCAAAAAACATCTTCACAAGAAGGTGGGTCGAAATGACTTCATTGTCTAGACTTCTGTCTACACCTGTATTGGGAAAGGGGTGAAGATATTTTTAAAGCAGGAATAGTATATGTAAAAAAAAATTACGTTAAGTCTACGCATACATAAATTGTATAGCTTTTTCCTTGTCTGATACGAGTGTTATGACTAATGACTTATGTATGCCATGGGTGAAGAACCCAGTTAGTTCCGCAGATCAACGTGTTTTCTTTATGTTTGAGTAGAGATTATAGTCGTGAATGTTATCACTCAAGATTTAGCAGAAAAGTGAAGGCTTAGGATTAAACTAACATCGTAATTATGAGTTAAAAATAAATGCGTTGAAACTTCAACCACTTTTTCTACATTTTCTCAGATATAAGTGTCTGTGGTGCCTTCGTTGTATCTGATTCTATAACACAAGCACTTTAGCTACTTACTTTGAGATTTTGGGATTGGAATGAGCCTTGGGGATCGCACTCCGGTCTCATGACTGGAATTCCGATCGCCAACCACTAGGTTATTGTAACTTTCTGCTTTAACATTTAAAAATTACGAGTTAACTGCAGCAGGTGATTTACTGTGGGATGCAGGCCCGCGACTTTGTCCGGACATCATTTCTATTTCATTATTTTTTTTAATTCATTCGAAATCCTTTAATGTTTGGAGTAGGTAGCAACAATAACAATCAAAAACATGTTTGTGTGTTGCCGTGTTGGCGTAGGGTGTTCCCGTGGGTGTCGTAAAAATTGTCTAAGGGAAAACTCTTATAAATCGCAATGACTACCAATAGGTGGCGAGATAAACACATCGAAAACAGTCAGATCCAAATTAGGAAAGGTAGGTTGTGTTTGCGATCGCCAATACGCAAGCGTGACGATTAGGGCAAATCCTCCTTAAGAGAGGGCCCCAAGTCCTGCATAAGATTTTACAGGCAATATAGATTAAGAGATAGCCATCTCGAAGAATACTTGGCCAAAGTCACTACTGTTGAAGTTGAAGGTGCAACGTGGTTACTGTGATTGCCAATATGTTTACCAAGCTTTGCGACTGTGGCAAGTCCTCTTTTAATGTACTTTAACTAAAAGTGATAAGGGCGTACTTCGATAGTTTGGGCACGTTGAGCGAATGAGTGAAGACAGGATGATGATGAAAATATATAGCGCGAAAGGTAACTTTGAAAGGTGTCGAGGAAGGCCGATCCGAACGCCTGGACCGATTTAACGGGACTTTAAACTTGCTTATAGCTTATGTTATAATGAGTAACATAACATAACACCTCAAGATTTAAAAGCTTTTATTCGATAATTAAAAAAAAACTGTATTGATTGAAATGATTATAAATTAAAAAAAACTGTAAAACTCAACTCTACTGCATGGCGTAAGCTTCTTCCGTACAGGGTTTGCCATAATCGCCACACTTGGCACGGGATACCTAGAATCTTAGACGCTGCTGTGTATCATCGGTCTGTTGAATTTCGGTCTCATTTTTATCGAAATGGTATCCCACCATTGGTCGGAAATGTTGTTCTACAATAAAATCCCACTAATGTGCAAAGCCTGCTTATTCACAGGTTCAAGGTATTTGTCAAAGAAAACCTTTTTTAAAAATGGTTACTATAATATAAACGCATTAATGATAGTGGCCTCTTGGAATGAGTTGATCGCTCCCATGCTGTTTCTAATTATTCTGTGTTCAATATTGTAATCCATTTTATTTATTATAAAAGTGAGGATTCCTTCGCTGTTTCATTTGCCTGTTTATTCTCTATTAGGAACCTTATTTCGGAACGGTGGTAGATAAACAAAACCACAACAGATGGACGTAATATATGTTACTTATATCGATGACTGATTTGATTTGATTGTATTTAATTACCATCATCTATATGAATATCGATATGGAAATTGCTAATTAGGCTTCCGCCGTTTAGAATAAATGCGTCTTCAGACGGAAAGCTCTTTCTTTGGCATATGCAGTTTTAATGTAATTTATTTAAGAATAAAGTAGTGTAAAACGTAATTTTTTTTATATAAATGTGTATTTTTTTAAAAAAACTTTCCTAATAATAGTACATAATAAAAGAAATTTATTACAAATAAGTAAATTTATTGGCTGTTGCTAATACTTAGATAATATTTACATTAAACAACTGAATTCATTAAATAATAATAATTAAATTACCATAATACTTATTACTATAAGGTAAGGTATAGTTTTTCATTGTACATTAAAACAGCTACCCTTTTGCAATAGTCGATGCTTGTCCGACTACAGCCACTGCTGGCCCTGCTTTGATTATTCCGTCTCGAACATTTCTGCCAACTTTTTCCTGAAAAAAAGAACAATAAAATTATAAAACAGATTCGCAGTAACATTTAACTAATTTTAAAATTGTTTAATATATATTAACATTTTTTTATGCCTTGTAGTAAATTACTGCACTTTAATTTAGTTGGTTGCCGTATGGTATATCGAAAGTAAAAAGTGCATCGAATGAGGCGGATGAGGATCTTTGAGAAAACCTTTGAGCTTCACTGGAGGCCAAAGAGCAATGACCACAACAACAGTCAGCAATGACCACATGTCTGACTGTTTGCTTACTATGCATAAAATATTATTTCCATCTTTTCTTCCCATACATACGCCGTAAAAATTCTTGATATAACTTTTACTTACAATTTTCTTAAAGATTTTCCACCTAGGACTGGCTGATGTGACGGTAAGAGCTGCCAAGCAGGCCATTACTACAAACAGAATCTTTGCGAAATTCATAGTTATAGGATAAACTGAAAAGTTCAAGTACGAACTAAAATCGGGCACTGAATGATGAATGAACAGAAGCTAAGCATGTTTTATACATTTAAAACCACCGAGTTATATGTGAAGCTATTTTCATAATATTCAAACAATAATGCATCTTAAGTTTTAACTATAAGAGTCAGATAGATTTAAATTGTTGGTAATATGCAAATTTGTAGCGATAACGTAGTATGTAAACACGGCATCGGGAACAACCGTAGCGAGAAACGTGGAAACCCCCTTTTTAATTGCATATTGAAAATAACTGGTATTTGAAAAAAATGTTAATGATCTGCGGAAAAATATTCATTAATTAAATCGATATCGGTATCTGATTTACAGGTTAGGGTTCCCTCTAATTTGTAATCATATTTTTTTCAATTAGTAATATTTTTCCTGAGATTAATCTGAGATTAATCCTGTTAAAATTGGAAATTAAAATACTATAGATATAAAACAATGTACGAGTATGGGTATGTCCTTAATTTTTCGGACATCAGTGTGCATATATATCACCCCAGTCAGGAATATTAATGTAAATAAATATTGACAGAGGTCAACCCTGTTTAGTCTAGACAATTAAGTCCCTTCGACCCACCTTCCAACGAAGATATTTTCGGGACAACGTGACAGGTGGTGAGTCCGTCACCGTCTTTATGCCCAAGCCAACGAAATAATTCGTACATTCGTTTTTGAAGAACCCATTGGTACGAGCCTGCCACCTGGGGCTCGAACTCGGGTCTCTCGACTCGAAACCGTAAAAATTCCATTAAAATAATATGACTAACTATTCAAACAAAAGAAAACCTTATTACTGTTGACTTTATCGTTATTGAAACACAAATATTTCTATTTTAAGAGAGTTTCTTTGAGTTAATGTTAAAGGTTATACGGATAAATTTAGCTATTTCATATAATCTAAATCATGCAAAGAAAGACGCTGCCATATTTACAATTTATTATCTGAGAGCTTAAATGGCACATTGCTTGCCAAACATTAAGCTAATATTTAACCATTCTTAGCTTGCAGACACAAATTCGCCATTCAATTTAAAAATACTTCTAGGCATAATAAAAGATACAATCTCGCGGCCTAATCTCTTTTAAAACGAGCAAATGTCAATATTTTTGCGATGTCTGGATGGTAAGATAAATAACCATACAAAGTTCAGAAATAAATAATTATTAAATTACTTATTCGGATTGACTATTAGATTTCATGACAATAGTGACATTTGACACTTAGCCACAGAGAAATATTTGCTGTGGATACAAAGATATAGATTAGGTAACCATAATACTACACAGATAACCATATTTATTCTTGTATGACTGTACAGAAGAAACTACTTGCAGAAGTACTTTTTACTTTTCTGTGTCTTCCTATTATTGTTAACACTACTGTTTTGTTGTTTTAATAATACTCTTTTTTCTCTTTTGTTAATTTTGATTAGATAAATGTGTACTTATTGTTTAAGATTTAAGGATTTTTGTTTTATTATTTTTTGGTAATTTTTGTTATTTAGGTTTTATGAAGTGAGATCTTTCCTTGCAACTGGCGGGTGGGTTCTTCAGTTCTTAAATTTTTATTTTTATATATATATATTTATTTTTGTCTATTTTGTCCATAACTCATATACTATTCACCTTTCAATGATTACTGGTAATGATATATTAGACGACAGTTTTTTTTTCCTTCTGTGATTCA
The DNA here is from genome assembly GCA_029286605.1 of Sericinus montela. Classification (NCBI taxonomy): domain Eukaryota; kingdom Metazoa; phylum Arthropoda; class Insecta; order Lepidoptera; family Papilionidae; genus Sericinus; species Sericinus montela. The sequence continues at coordinate 10,339,659 of JAGSMR010000030.1, read as the reverse complement.
GACGGATTGAGCAGTAATGATAGTTTTCATAGCATCCCTTCTCTAAGCGAGACTCTAAATTCTCTCTTCTCGGGTACACTGAAAAATTTTAATGCAATTCATATAAATGCCCAGAGTATTCCTGCACATTACCCTGAAATGTTGTCCTCATTCGATAACAAAATATACACGCAATTTTAGTATCTGAATCTTGGTTAAAACCTTGTTTAGCTTCTTCAGCTTACTCTCTTCCAGGTTATAATTTGATCCGCAACGATCGTGTTGGGCGCGCTGGTGGTGGCGTAGCGATTTATTTAAAATCACACACTCCTTTCACTGTTTTAAATTCCTCTCAAACATTGTCTCGTGCCGGCCCTGAACATCTTTTATAGAAATTATATTTGGTCATATGAAGCTCCTTCTTGGCGTCTATTACAGTCCAAATCTAACTATTGACTATTTTTCGTCATTTGAAATTTTACTTGAACAGTACTCCTCACTGTATAGTCACACTATTATCATGGGAGATTTCAATACATGTCTTCTTAAAAACGACTGTAGGTCATCTCATCTGAAATCTCTCATAAATAGCACCAACTTACACATTCTTCCACTTTCAGCGACTCACGCTTTTCCCAACTGCACCCCTTCTCTTCTTGATCTAATTCTTGTTTCTTCCATTGACCATGTTTCAATGCATGGACAATGTAATGCTTCTGCTTTTTCCTACCACGACTTGCTTTATCTATCCTATAAAATTAAGCCTCCGAAGGGTAAGCGAAGGATCCTTCTTCAGCGCAATTTTGGTAGAATGGACATTGATCGGTTAAGAGAGGATACTGCTAAAATCGACTGGTCAGTTGTTTCGAGTGCAGATACCGTTGATGAGCAGATATCAATTTTTAACTCCTTAATCGAACAACTGTACAATGTACATGCTCCAATTCGTCTGGTTCGAATAAAGCATCTTCCTGCACCCTGGCTCACTCCGGATATCAAAAAACTATTAGAGAAAAAGAATTTGGCAAAAACTAAATACCGTATGAACCCTAATGATTCCAATCGCGAAAAATATCATAAAGTACGAAATCGCTGCAACATGGTGTGTAGAGATAGTCAACGACGCCATATCTATAAATCTGTTGTTGAGCAAATTGACTCGACTAAAGTTTGGAATTTCCTCAAATCTTTAGGAGTTGGAAAGGCAAAGCAAAATGTAGATTCTCTTAATATGGACTTAAATATGCTCAATACGCATTTCCTCACTTCCTCTATTGTAAATAATACAACGAAGCAAAACACTCTTAATCAACTTTCTGCTACATCAACTCCTGACTTTCCATCTTTTTCTTTTAGCCAAGTTACTGTCAGTGATGTTAAGAAGAATATATTAGCCATTACATCTGATGCAGTTGGTTCTGACTGCATTAGTCGTAAAATGATCATCCCTATACTCGACGTCATTGCTCCTATTATCACACAAATTTTTAATCATTCCCTTGATTCCAGTCTTTTCCTACAGTTTGGAAAGACGCCTTAGTAACTCCACTTCCTAAAAATCCCATCCTCTTAGCGGACTACCGTCCCATATCCATTCTTTCCTTTCTGTCTAAAGCACTTGAGCGCCTTATACACCAACAGCTGAGTAAATTTCTTTCTTATAATAACCTTCTGAACTCTTTCCAGTCTGGTTTCCGTCCTGGTCATAGTACGACAACTGCTCTGGTCAGAATCACTGACGACATCCGGCTGGGTATGGATAATCAACAAGTTACAGTCCTGACATTGCTTGATTTTAGTAATGCTTTCAATACTGTAGACTTTGATATTCTACTTGCTGTTTTAAGTTCTCTTAACATATCTCCTGGGGTAATTGGTTGGTTTCATAGTTACTTGCATGGACGCCGGCAGCGTATACGAATACATGACACGTTTTCTGACTGGTCTGCTGTCATTGCTGGCGTTCCGCAAGGTGGCGTGTTGTCTCCTCTATTATTCTCTATTTTCATCAATTCGATTTGTTCACGTATTAATTCTTTCTACCACCTATATGCAGATGATTTACAAATTTATTTGCAATGTAAGATACAGGATTTACCTAACACGATTAATTTAGTTAATACAGACCTAATCAGCATCTCTAATTGGTGTAATTCGTTTGGGCTCAAAGTAAACCCTTTGAAGACCCAAGTCACTATCATTGGAGGCACTAAACTAATGTCGCGTGTAACTTTATCACAGCTTCCGCCGGTACTTTCGAAGGGATCGTTATACCATATAGTGACAAGGTCAAAAATTTAGGCATTACTTTTGATAAAACATTATCTTGGGTACCACAAATGAGTGAGCTAAGCAGAAAGATGTTTGTCGCAATAGGTTCTCTCCGAAGATTGCGCAACATACTCCCCTTTCCTACTAAGATTGTGCTGGCTCAGTCTCTCCTCCTACCGATCCTTGATTACGCGGACACTTGTTATCTTGATCTAACCGAAGAGCAACTTAACAAACTTGAGCGGCTTCAGAATTATTGCATAAGGTTTATATTTGGGTTGCGAAAATATGACCACATCTCCGAATTTCGCCTTAAGCTCAAGTGGCTTCCAATTCGCCTTCGCAGGAATACTCATATTCTTCATCTACTTTACTGCATTCTGTTCAATCCCAATGCTCCACATTACTTGAAGGATAGATTTGAATATCTAAGTAGTTTACATTCTTTTCCACTCCGATCACAAAATAATTTTCTGCTAAGTACTCCAAAACACTCTTCTTCCTTCTATGCTAACTCTTTCACTGTAACTGCTATACGACTTTGGAATTCTCTTCCCTTTATATTAGACAATCTCAATCTCTTTCTATCTTTAGAACTAAATTAAAACTTCATTACCTATCCTTTTAATAATCTGTCGTCTATTGCTTATAGAAAATTTGTTTTCCATATAACTTCTAATCCTTTATATATAATTTCTTTGGTTTTATATCGTATATATATATGTAGTATACGTATTATTTTGTACACCCTTTCCGCTTTCTTTAGAAGAATCCTTTTCCCTAAGGTTGCCTGGAAGAGATCGCTGTTTAAGCGATAAGGCCGCCTTTGTACTAATGTCCATTATAATTGTAATTTCTATGTCAGTCTTGGTGTACAATAAAGAATATTTTACTTTTTACTTTACTTTATTCGGATTGACTTTTATATATATTTTATTACATATATTTTATATATTAATAAATATCTTTTATTTATATTTATTTTATATATAAATAAATTTTTTATATAATATAATAATATATATAAGTCACGATAGCCGAGTTGTTGGGTGGTCGGAATTTCGAGTCGAGAGACACGAGTTCGATCCCCAGGTGGCAGTACCACTGAGTTTTTCCAAAAACTTATGTACGAATTTCATCGTTGGCTTGGACATAAAGGCGGCGACGGGCTCACCACCTGTCACGTTGTCCCGAAAATATCTTCGGTGGAAGGTGGGTCAAAGGGACTTAATTGTCCAGACTTGACCTCTGTCTACCCCTGTATTGGGAATTGCGTGAAGATATTTTTTTTTAATAAATATTTTCACGCAATTCCCTATACAGGGGTAGACAGAGGTCTAGTCTAGACAATTAAGTCTCTTCGATCCACCTTCCACCGAAGACATTTTCGGTACAAAGTGACAGGTGGTGAGCCCGTCACCGTCTTTATGTCCAAGCCAACGACATGATTCGTACATTCGTTTTTGAAAAACCAATAGGTACGAGCCTGCCACCTGGGAATCGAACTCGCGTCTTGACTCGAAATTCAGACCACCCAACCACTAGGCTATCGTGACTGAATTTTTGTGCTATTTAATTTCATTATCTTGCTGTTTAAAATGGCTTTATAAATTTCAAATGGCCTGAAAGAAGATTTAGTGACTAAAATTGAGAAAGGTGTGCTGAGATGGTTTGGCCATGTCGAGAGAATGAATGAAAAATGATTGACGAAAAAAGTGAAAAATCATCCTGAAAAAGGCAAGGTCAAGAGTACCCTAAATCGAAGAGCATGTATGGCATGGACAACGTGACAGGTGGTGAGCGCGTCGCTGTCTTTATGTCCAAGCCAACGATATAATTCGTACATAAGTGTTTGAAAAACCCATTGGTACGAGCCTGCCACCTCAGCATTCAACAGTCAAATTTCAAAATAAATTGTATACAAGATTTCATTGCATATTACCTTAATAACAAAAACATTATATCAGTAAAATATGACGTTGTAATATGACAGTGATTCATGTCAGTGACCCCTGGTCTGCTCGGTCATTACCAATTTTACTAAACGGGGAATCACTTCGTCTCACAAACTCGGTACTATACAGTATCTCTACGAAATACTCTGACCTCTTATCGTTAATGTTATAATTCCTATTGTTAATAATTAATTCCGTTTCATGAGTGACTCTTATAATTAAGTGCAAAGAGATCAATTTCATATCAAAGCCGGTTAATTAAATGCAAATTTATATTTGTATGGAATATTGCTATATAATGTGTTTAGCGTTGTCCTATTAATCATTCTATTTCGAGCTTCACTTAGCTGCAAAGTTTTCCACTGCTAAAAAAAAATATTTAAAATATTACAATGAACTTCGTCAAGATTTTATTCTTCGTCATGACCTGTTTGGCAGCGTTCAGTTTAACGTCAGCTAGTCCGAAATGGAAGCTGTTTAAAAAAATTGTATGTTGATATGTTTTTTCTTGATTTTTTCACAAAAAGTTTTCATTTCGGTAGATATAGCAATATTACTGTATCTAACATTACTATGTCTACATTTTAACAGTGGTAGAGCCATGCATCAGCTTTTGTTGTTGCATGAATGGGCCGGCTCGACCGGGGAAGTACCACGACCTCACAGAATACCAGCGTGAAGTAGAAGTATAACAAACTTCTGCGTTTCGTCAGGTGAGTGCAGGTAATCGGAGCACCCCTGAAATGGGGTGGGGGGCACACTCAGGCCGGCAACGCATCTGCTATGCCTCGGGTATTGCAGGTGTTCATGGCCAGCGGTAATCACTTACCATCACGTGAGCCACCTGCTCGTTTGCCTCCCTTTTCTATAAAAAAAAAATAGATGTGCTAGTGTTTTTCTTATTTTAGTTAATAATATAACTATTTTAAACTTGTAAAATCCAAAATTTTACAATTTAATTTTTATTATTTTTGTTGGATCTGAATACAAAAAGTTATAACTCAGTACGATAGAAACTAATTAACCCCAGTGCCTATCTCACTTAAATTGTTTATTCTATAATTTAGGTGACTGCAGCCTAATTGGTAACACTTTGAAGCTAAGGGTTGCGGGTTCGAGTCAAGGGGCAAACATTTTTTTGATGAATCTGAATATATGATGAATATTTAAATATACATAAGAAATTTATCTATCTTGTCTATACAATTATAATATACCGCTAGCTTGAGCACTTAAATGGTCATAGGCTCACCTATCATTTTGTTTCAAAAAAGTTTGGTGAAAGGTAGATCTAAAGTTGTCAAACCTCTATCTATCCACTATCTTCGGTCTTGGTCTCTCCGTCATCATCTGTCTGTAGATGTGAATAAAAAACGTCACCGGAAGTGTTGTTATGTTCCCATTAAAAATATTTCTCTAGAAATTGAACTTGTTTTTTGAAATTGAACATTAAAAAATATATTTTAAAAATACATAGCTAAATATATGTCTACAGAACTAGCGTTATCCACAAGCCGTTTAGTTTATTTTCTTGTCAATAAAATGGTTTTTATTTTATAATGGTTTGCTATTAACTTTGAACTGTATTTACAAAAAATATCTTCACGCAATTCCCAATAGAAGGAGGTAGATAGAGGTCTAGTCTAGACAATTAAGTCCCTTTGACCCACCTTCCACCGAAGATATTGCCGGCACAACGTGACATGTGGTGAGCACGTCGCCGTCTTTATGTCCAAGCCAAACATTGTACTTCGTACATAAGTTTTTGAAAAACTCATTGGTATTACCACCTGGGGATCGAACTCGGGTCTCTTGACTTGAAATTCCGACCACCCAACCACTCGGCTATCGTGACTTTAACTAGTTGAATATGAAAAATTGAAATTAAGTACTTATTTCTAAATTATTTCCAGGAAAAAATGGGACGTAATATTCGCGATGGACTAATAAAAGCAGGACCAGCGGTGCAAGTCGTTGGGGATGCATCACAGATTTACAAACAAGGATAGACGATAATAGATTTTATGAAATAATTGTTAAGGTTAATTATAATTTTGTAATGTTATTCAAAGTAAAAGCCAAACTGTATTATTACTAGGTTAAGAATATTGCAATAAACTTATTTCATAGCGATTCCATATATTTTCAATTATAATCTAAAATATGTGAATATAATATAAATATAAAAAACAAATTTCATCACCTATTAAGGTATAAACTGAAACTCTATCCAGTAGAATGAAGATTGCCTACTCGTAGCTATCATATAGCGAAATGCATGGTAATGGAATGACGAAATTATGAAATCATGAATAATGTCGCCAGCTTTGAGTTACCGGGTTCTATTTTCAGACGGGTCTATGTAGAACACCAGCTTAACTATATTGTCTCGGGTCTGGTCTTATCTCTATAACGGCAGTGCTTTAGCTACTTACTTTAGGATCAGAGCTATGTATGTATGTTATAGTATAGTAAGTACATGCATAGATGTATGTTACTCTAGTCATAGTAGTATGTTGTGTATATATAGTAATGAAGACATCATCATTCCCCAACTAGGATTAGTTGGGGAATGATAACATATGTGATGGATGATTAGTAAATGTTATCTATATACCTATAACAAACTTCTGCACCTATACTCCTCCTAAACGGCTGGACCGATTTCTATGAATTTTCATCTGTGTTCTACTAGATTTGAGAATGGTTTAGATTCAAATTTGTACCCGGCTACGTCTATCGGACCCGCTAGTATTACTTAATAATTGTTAATATACGAGTACTTTTGAATTTTACTGGTTAAGACGGGCAATAATTATGTGTTTTAGTTTATAACATTATCCTCTAAGTATTTATCACTCCATCCTTTTTAAAATAACATAACAGTGTGACATTTTATAACTTTTATAATTTTAAAATAAATATTATCATCAATATATCAATAAATATCAAAATAAATATAATCAATAGATCAACAGAGACAAATTATCATTAAACACAATCTAAAATGCAATCAGATCAAGTACGATGACAAATCCATGTAGTCGGTAATATACATACATAGCGATCTACATACATAACGGCCTGTAAAATTAATACGAACGCAACCTTCATAGATACACGAATCATGCACATACATGTATAAACGAGTCCACTGCTGCACTATTGCCATAAATCATATAAAAAAAGATCGCATTTTTTTTGGCGAAGGCATGTGGATTGGTGAACGCAGTTCCCGACATATTACACCTTATAAACTGCAGCCCGTCTTCGGTCTGCTCTTTTCTGGTTTAGTATTTATTCGAGATGGTTTCCTCGCCATCTGGCAGTAGCCATTGATTTTGAGAAGAAAGGGGGTGAAATATTCTTTAGTCGATCCCCACCACAGGCTTAAATGGTACGGGGGCATATAATTAATTATGACTTGCAACCCTTTTCTTTGGGAGGAAGTTCAAGCGAAGAAAAAGTTGTAGGAAATAAAAATTACATTTATTATTAAAACTAAGTGAAACACAAAAGAATGCTAAAGACATGTCTATGTCGCGAGAATCGCGACATAGACAAATCGCGAAATTAAGTTAAAAAATTAAATTAAAAAAAAATAAAAATATCTCCACGCAATTCCCAATAGAGGGGTAGACAGAGGTCTAGTCTAGACAATGAAGTCCCTTCGACCCACCTTCCACCGAAGAATTTTCGGGACGACGTGACAGGTGATGAGCCCGTCGCCGTCAATCATATATAAATTAAATTATTATAATAGAATACAAAAAATGTTGATATTATATTAAAGAAGATGCTGTTATTAAGAATAAGCTATCAAGTACAGTGTGGTAACGGTGTAAGACTATTGCCACTCTCTTTCTCCCCGTGGGTGTCGTAAGAGGGAAACAGCCCAGAATATTGTTATGGCAACCGATAGATAGCGCGATAAACATCTCTAGAAATATCAGACCAAAATAATCAGACCCTTCGGTCATCATGAGACCTTTTCTCTAGACCTTCACGGGACGCAGCGTCGGAGGTGCGAGTGCTGCTACTGTTACTGCGATCGCCAATCCACTTGCCAACTGCGGCAATTATGGCAAATCATACCTATGGGAGAGGCCTATGTCCCGCAGTGGACTTTAATAACCCATTATATGCATGAAACACAAATGAAAGCTATGACTCAGTTCTAAATTTAACATTGCTGTGCTACTATTAATTACTATAAACAATGAAACAAATCCTCAATGAAATTCAGTGAGTGAAGTTTTGTTTTCACGTCATCGTGACGTAACTGACGTCACGATGACTTTAGAGATGACGACGACTTTAGAGATAAATTGTGTACAAATGGCACAAATTTGATATTACAATAGATTTCCGAGAAGCTTTTAAATTAAGGTAGTAGTTTTTCTGTATACATCTATTTTATACAATCCGTGTGTCACGTTTTTGCTCACTATTAACTCCCAAACTATCTAACTGATTTTCTTCAGGCCATTCCCAATACGGGCGTAGACATAGGTCAAGACAATTAAGTAGTTTTAAGCCATGCATCAGCGTTTGATGTTGCATGAATCGGCCGGCTGAACCGGGGAAGTACCATGATCTCACAGAATACCGGTGTGAAGTAGAAGTCTAATAAACCTCTGCGTTTCGCCTGGTGAGTGCCGGTAACCGGAGGCCCTCTCACCCTTCTCCCCCAATTCTGCGGGGGCGGGGGACTCTAAGGCCGGCAACGCATCTGCCATGCCTTTGGTATTGCGGGTGTTCATGGGCGGCAGTAATCACTTACCATCAAGTGAGCCCATCGCCGTTTTTATGTCCAAGCCAACGATATAATTCGTACATAAGTTTTTGGAAAACCCATTGTTACGAGCCTGCCACCTGGGGATCGAACTCAGGTCTCTAGACTTGAATTCCGACCACCCAACCACTAGGCTATCGTGATTTTTTTTGACTTCTTTAATTGACTTATATCTTAAAACCGTATAAGTTAGTAGTTGGAACGGTCCCTGTCAAACCAATGCTGTCATGTTTACGACTAATCGAGACTTTACGTAATTGACAACTCTCAATGAAATATTTTTGTATTCAATGAAAGCCATAATATACATAAAAATATTTTGCCACCTGTGTACGACGTCAGAATTATAACGCCCTTTCTTGCCGTGGGTATCCTAAGAGGTGACTGAATGCTTTGAAAATGCCGTCGACCAACTTATGGTGGGATGAAGAATATTTGTTTCAGCAGCCAGGAAAGTTTGGTGTTGCGATGATCAATCCACTTGCCTACCATGGCGATTGATGGCCAATCCTCCTAAATTATAATTCCTAAATATCTCTTATGGGAGAAGCCTATAACCCGCCACGATAGCCGAGTTGTTGGGTGGTCGGAATTTCGAGTCTAGAGACCCGAGTTCGATCCCCAGGTGGCAGTACCAATGAGTTTTTCGATGTACGAATTTCATCGTTGGCTTGGACATAAAGGCGGCGACGGGCTCACCACCAGTCACGTTGTCCCGAAAATATCTTCGGTGGAAGGTAGGTCAAAGGGACTTAATTGTATAGACTTGACCTCTGTCTACCCCTGTATTGGGAATTGCGTGAAGATATTTTATATATTTTTATTACTTATAACCCGCAGTGGACAGTTATATACCCCAGACATCACACAGGTGCAACAAAAATATCTAGAATTTAAATTAGGTTGGTTATAGAGATTATAAGCAAACGCGATGTATTGATACACTCATTATGATAATAGTCACGATAGCCGAGTGGTTGGGTGGTCGGAATTTCAAGTCAATAGACCCGAGTTCGATCCCCAGTTGGTACGCTCGTACCAATTGGTTTTTCAAAAAAAAAACTTATGTACGAATATCGTTGGCTTGGATATAAAGACGGCGACGGGCTCACCACCTGTCACGTTGTCCCGAAAATATCTTCGGTGGAAGGTGGGTCGAAGGGATTTAATTGTCTAGACTCGACCTCTGTCTACCCCTGTATTGGGAATTGCGTGAAGTTATTTTTAACCTTTTTTTCAATATGATAAATAACAAAATCTAAAGAGTTGTTGTTTTAAGATAAATGTATTGATAAAATTAATATATATTATAATGTAAAAGTAATATAATAGCAACTTTCTTGAAAAAGTAACCTCTAGGATACAATATATGAAAAAAGTATTAATTTGATAGAAGCAAAAATTGTACATAAGGATCATGACACTGTACCCTCTGTTCTCTTCACCTATCCAACCAGGGATGACGCTTGAAAATAAATAAATGATAATCAGGGAATTATACGTAATTCAATTCACCTTAAGTCTGAGATATTTATTAAATAATAAATACATAGATATTTTAATATTTGTTAAATACATATCCGATCCCAATGTAAGATGCTAAAGTACTAGTGATATGGGATTTAGAAACAATGAAGACACCACAAACACCCAGACCCGAGAAAATGAAGAAAAAGTGGTTTTTCTATATTGACCCAACCGGGAAACGTTCTCGGGACTTTGAAAACCGGTATTTACGCCTCTCGTCCTCGGAGGTAGATATTATTAATTGTCGTATTAAATAATATTTTTAAAACATTTATTTTTGGACTACGTATTCTTGATAACGAGACATCGTACGCGAAAGATGTTTCGTGAGAAAATTATGTTACGTATAAAGGCTTAATTCGAAGAAATTCGTCTATGCTGAGATTACAGAGTTTAGAGAAATTTCATATCTAACTATTTGTATCAAACTCTCACCGTTTATATTTGAAATAAATACAAATAAAATTACATGCTTTAATAAATTTTATCGTATAGTGACTGTTATGAATGGTAATTATTATTTATTTTATAGTAGTAATTAAAACTTCGTGGATACGTATTATGACGCAAAAAGATAATAGGTCACGGTGGGTCAATATTACGGTGCGATGTCTCTGAAAGTGATTCCCCTAACGTTGTAACTTATGATTAATAATAAGCTACGGAATCTGATCTCTTGTCCGTAAATAATATTAAACAAAGTACCCTCTAAATATTTGTATGCGATAAACATAAAAATTACTAAAATTCAGCAGACCGGTAGCTGCGTCAGGCGCAGGCTAAGCGTCTAAGATGCGAGTTGCCTGGTAATACGATCGTCAATCCGCTTATACAACTCATCCGTTAATAAATGATCTGCTTGTACATATATTCGTAAAGAAATGTATATTCTTACTCCGACACCACACCGGATGGGTATTCTGCCAAATAAAAATAAAAAATAAATAAATATCTTCACGCAATTCCCTATACAGGGGTAGACAAAGGTCTAGTCTATACAATTGAGTCCCCTCGACCCACGAATTAGGTGGTCGGAATTTCGAGTCAATAGACCCGAGTTCGATCCCTAGTTGGTAGGCTCGTACTAATGGGTTTTTCAAAACTTATGTACGAATATCGTTGGCTTGGACATAAAGACGGCGACGGGCTCACCACCTGTCACGTTGTCCCGAAAATATCTTCGGTGGAAGGTGGGTCGAAGGGACTTAATTGTCTAGACTCGACCTCTGTCTACCCCTGTAGTGGGAATTGCGTGAAGATATTTTTTTTAATTTAGTTTCTAAAGGTATTAATAAGTATGACTATTAGTTATTTAAAGACAAAAACGCAAGCGAAGACACGAATAAAAGCTTATAATATATAAAAAAGAAAAATATTATAGTTAATTCTATTTTCAGTTACGATAGTCGAGTGGTTGGTTATCTGAATGAGTCGAGAGACCCGATCCCTATATGGTAGGCTCGTGGTAATGAGTTTTTTAAAACTTATGTACGATTTATAAAGCTTGGGCCTCAAGACGGCGACAGGCTGACCGTCTGTACCGTTGTCCCAAAAAATATCTTCGGTGAAAGAACCATCCATAGGACTTAAGTGTCAAGACCTGCGTCTACCTCAGTATTAGAAATAGCGAGAGGATTTGTTTCTATTTTCAGGCAAGATCTTTTAATGTAAAAGTCACGATAACCGAGAGTTTGGGTGGTCGAAATTTCGAGTCAAGGTGACAGGCTTGTACCAATGAGTTTTTCAAAGTTTATGTAGGAATTACTTGGACATAAAGACGGCGACGGGCTGACCCCTGTCACGTTGTCCCGAAAATATCTTCGGTGGAAGGTGGGTCAAAAGGGCTTAATTGTCTAAACTAGACCTCTGTCTACCCCTGTATTGGGAATTTTTTTTGTTTATTTAACTTTTAATGTATTTCTTTAATGGTATTGGGTAAATAATTCTGCGTTAATACTCGAGTAAATAATAAAAAGCATATTTTAGCGAATGTCTTAGCAAAAACACATCATTTCACTTCAGAGACATCTGAAACAAGATTTATTTGTTTATAGCTCGTAAATCAGATATAACAGAGCATATTTCATATTATTTGATCATATGTACCTCAAACAATATCATTTTAGATAGAAGAACCTTAGAGAGTAAATATGTCTATGTTATGTAGATAAATGTACGAAGAAGAAAATATCGTTTTATATATAAAATAAAGTAAATATCTTCACACACATTCTTTATAAAGGTAGAGGGTAGACAGAGGCCTAGACAATGAAGTCCTTTAATTAATTAATAATGAACCAATACTTTATATTATAGAAATTAATTTCTACAATATTACAGATATTTCTTTCTTTTGCCCTACTGGGATAGGCAGAGGCGACAATGAAGTTCTTTAGACATACTTTTCACTTAAGCTTATTTGCAAAAACGTAACTAGAGGTGAGCCTGGCGCCAACGATATAAATCGTACATAAGGTTAAAAAAAGAACCATTAACACGAGTGTCCGACCTTAAGGTCGGACACTCGGATCTCGAACTCGGATCTCTTGACTTGAATTCTGACAACCCAATCACTCTGCTATTGTGACACTTATATGCATGTGTTTAGATAGATCATACATACAAATAAAATTCCATTACTCGAGTACAAACATTTATCTTCATCACACAAATATTTTCCCTTAGCGGGATTCGAAACCGCAACCTTTTACTCCGAAGGCAAATCACTACCAGCTAGGCAATCGGGTTACCAACTAACTTATAAAATTACGTTTTACTAGATTCCCTTTACTAGAAACCGTGTCTATGCACGGGATCCATGGAGTTAATTTCGTTCACTCATACTATAAACAATGTGCCAAATTTCACTAAAATTCATTTAGCCGCTTTGGCGTGATTTAGTAACGAACATTCAAGCATACAAAATTGTACATTCATAATATTTGCAGGAAGGATATGTCATGATATACACAAAGTACGACGACCTCCGTGGACGAGTGGCGTAAATACCGGTTTTCAAGGTGTCGCCATCTCGAGGTCCCGGGTTCGATTCCTGGACGGGTCAATGTAGAAAAATCACTTCTTACTACATTTTCTCTGGTCTGGGTGTTTGTGGTGCCTTCGTTGTTTTCGACTCCCATATCTCAAGTGCTTTAGCATCTTACACTGGGATCGGAGCAATGTAAGTGATGTTAGATAGGGAATCTATACATATATGTATTTATTTGCAGGAAGGATATGTCATGATATACACAAAGTATTATCTATAAATCGATGCCAATTTTAAGTTGCAATACTATTTAGTTCAATGTCTTATAGTACAGGAATAAAACTTTATCTTAAATTAAGGGGACTTCCCTTGTTCATACAAAGATTGAATAAGTTATTGTGCGACCACAGACAGACAGACAGACAGACAGACAGACAGACAGACAGACAGACAGACAGACAGACAGACAGACAGACAGACAGACACACACACAGAAAGACAGACAGACAGACAGACAGACAGACAGACAGACAGACAGACAGACAGACAGACAGACAGACAGACAGACAGACAGACAGACAGACAGACAGACAGACAGACAGACAGACAGACAGACAGACAGACAGACAGACAGACAGACAGACAGACAGACAGACAGACAGACAGACAGACAGACAGACAGACAGACAGACAGACAGACAGACAGACAGACAGACAGACAGACAGACAGACAGACAGACAGACAGACAGACAGACAGACAGACAGACAGACAGACAGACAGACAGACAGACAGACAGACAGACAGACAGACAGACAGACAGACAGACAGACAGACAGACAGACAGACAGACAGACAGACAGACAGACAGACAGACAGACAGACAGACAGACAGACAGACAGACAGACAGACAGACAGACAGACAGACAGACAGACAGACAGACAGACAGACAGACAGACAGACAGACAGACAGACAGACAGACAGACAGACAGACAGACAGACAGACAGACAGACAGACAGACAGACAGACAGACAGACAGACAGACAGACAGACAGACAGACAGACAGACAGACAGACAGACAGACAGACAGACAGACAGACAGACAGACAGACAGACAGACAGACAGACAGACAGACAGACAGACAGACAGACAGACAGACAGACAGACAGACAGACAGACAGACAGACAGACAGACAGACAGACAGACAGACAGACAGACAGACAGACAGACAGACAGACAGACAGACAGACAGACAGACAGACAGACAGACAGACAGACAGACAGACAGACAGACAGACAGACAGACAGACAGACAGACAGACAGACAGACAGACAGACAGACAGACAGACAGACAGACAGACAGACAGACAGACAGACAGACAGACAGACAGACAGACAGACAGACAGACAGACAGACAGACAGACAGACAGACAGACAGACAGACAGACAGACAGACAGACAGACAGACAGACAGACAGACAGACAGACAGACAGACAGACAGACAGACAGACAGACAGACAGACAGACAGACAGACAGACAGACAGACAGACAGACAGACAGACAGACAGACAGACAGACAGACAGACAGACAGACAGACAGACAGACAGACAGACAGACAGACAGACAGACAGACAGACAGACAGACAGACAGACAGACAGACAGACAGACAGACAGACAGACAGACAGACAGACAGACAGACAGACAGACAGACAGACAGACAGACAGACAGACAGACAGACAGACAGACAGACAGACAGACAGACAGACAGACAGACAGACAGACAGACAGACAGACAGACAGACAGACAGACAGACAGACAGACAGACAGACAGACAGACAGACAGACAGACAGACAGACAGACAGACAGACAGACAGACAGACAGACAGACAGACAGACAGACAGACAGACAGACAGACAGACAGACAGACAGACAGACAGACAGACAGACAGACAGACAGACAGACAGACAGACAGACAGACAGACAGACAGACAGACAGACAGACAGACAGACAGACAGACAGACAGACAGACAGACAGACAGACAGACAGACAGACAGACAGACAGACAGACAGACAGACAGACAGACAGACAGACAGACAGACAGACAGACAGACAGACAGACAGACAGACAGACAGACAGACAGACAGACAGACAGACAGACAGACAGACAGACAGACAGACAGACAGACAGACAGACAGACAGACAGACAGACAGACAGACAGACAGACAGACAGACAGACAGACAGACAGACAGACAGACAGACAGACAGACAGACAGACAGACAGACAGACAGACAGACAGACAGACAGACAGACAGACAGACAGACAGACAGACAGACAGACAGACAGACAGACAGACAGACAGACAGACAGACAGAATTGTAAAAAAAAATGTTTTTGGTATAGGCATATATATTCATCGTTGCAGCATCGGAACGTATTGCATATACTTCGTTTTAAGTGTCAAGAAGAAGAAAATATCGTTTTATATATAAAATAAAGTAAATATCTTCACACACATTCTTTATAAAGGTAGAAGGTAGACAGAGGCCTAGACAATGAAGTCCTTTAATTAATTAATAATGAACCAATACTTTATATTATAGAAATTAATTTCTACAATATTACAGATATTTCTTTCTTTTGCTTGTAATTTTACCCTACTGGGATAGGCAGAGGCGACAATGAAGTTCTTTAGACATACTTTTCACTTAAGCTTATTTGCAAAAACGTAACTAGAGGTGAGCCTGGCGCTGACTTTATGTCTAAGCCAACGATATAAATCGTACATAAGGTTAAAAAAAGAACCATTAACACGAGTGTCCGACCTTAAGGTCGGACACTCGGATCTCGAACTCGGATCTCTTGACTTGAATTCTGACAACCCAATCACTCTGCTATTGTGACACTTATATGCATGTGTTTAGATAGATCATACATACAAATAAAATTCCATTACTCGAGTAAATAATAAAAAGCATATTTTAGCGAATGTCTTAGCAAAAACACATCATTTCACTTCAGAGACATCGGAAACAAGATTTATTTGTTTATAGCTCGTAAATCAGATATAACAGAGCATATTTCATATTATTTGATCATATGTACCTCAAACAATATCATTTTAGATAGAAGAACCTTAGAGAGTAAATATGTCTATGTTATGTAGATGTACGAAGAAGAAAATATCGTTTTATATATAAAATAAAGTAAATATCTTCACACACATTCTTTATAAAGGTAGAAGGTAGACAGAGGCCTAGACAATGAAGTCCTTTAATTAATTAATAATGAACCAATACTTTATATTATAGAAATTAATTTCTACAATATTACAGATATTTCTTTCTTTTGCTTGTAATTTTACCCTACTGGGATAGGCAGAGGCGACAATGAAGTTCTTTAGACATACTTTTCACTTAAGCTTATTTGCAAAAACGTAACTAGAGGTGAGCCTGGCGCTGACTTTATGTCTAAGCCAACGATATAAATCGTACATAAGGTTAAAAAAAGAACCATTAACACGAGTGTCCGACCTTAAGGTCGGACACTCGGATCTCGAACTCGGATCTCTTGACTTGAATTCTGACAACCCAATCACTCTGCTATTGTGACACTTATATGCATGTGTTTAGATAGATCATACATACAAATAAAATTCCATTACTCGAGTACAAACATTTATCTTCATCACACAAATATTTTCCCTTAGCGGGATTCGAAACCGCAACCTTTTACTCCGAAGGCAAATCACTACCAGCTAGGCAATCGGGTTACCAACTAACTTATAAAATTACGTTTTACTAGATTCCTTTACTAGAAACCGTGTCTATGCACGGGATCCATGGAGTTAATTTCGTTCACCATACTATAAACAATGTGCCAAATTTCACTAAAATTCATTTAGCCGCTTTGGCGTGATTTAGTAACGAACATTCAAGCATACAAAATTGTACATTCATAATATTTGCAGGAAGGATATGTCATGATATACACAAAGTATTATCTATAAATCGATGCCAATTTTAAGTTGCAATACTATTTAGTTCAATGTCTTATAGTACAGGAATAAAACTTTATCTTAAATTAAGGGGACTTCCCTTGTTCATACAAAGATTGAATAAGTTATTGTGCGACCACATAAAGTAAAGCGGCTGACACATTCTTAAAAAATTGTCCTTATAACGTTCCACATAAAGCACAATATTTGGTTATATATTGTAACAATCGCAAATATATTTTTGTGTTTCCAGGCATATATATTCATCGTTGCAGCATCGGAACGTATTGCTTATACTTCGTTTTAAGTGTCAAGAAGTGAAGAAAATAAATAACAAGATGAATTTTGTTAGAATATTCCTCTTTGTCTTTATTTCCGCTATGGCGATAAACTACGTCTCTGCAGCACCGAGTCCCTGGAATCCTTTGAAGGAGCTGGTAAGTATCCTGACACTAAAAGCTTAATAGAGAACATTAACCGACCGATATAGTTGCAGTGAGTAGACAATGGCGTGTTCCAACCATAAGAGGAGGAAACATTATTTTTCTTTTATTAAATGGTTTTTGGATGTTATTATATTAGCATTTGTTTTTAAATTTGCAAATACCCGAATAGTGTGTGTTAAAATATGTATATACATAACTAGCTGCCCCCCGCGGCCTAACCCGCAGTTTAGCACTTTGCACTAACACGCGGAACTCTAATTATGTTTCTAAATTAAAAGTAGCCTATGTACCTCTTTATAATATTAGCTATGTCAGTGAAAGTCCTGTTAAAATCGGTCAAACCGTTTCAGAGATTAGCCGGAACAACCAGACAGACAGACAGACAGACAAAAATTGTAAAAAAAAATGTTTTTGGTATATGAATACATATTACCGTATGTATTTATATACATGTAGTAAAAAAGGGTTATTTCAATATTAGAAACAGACACTCCAATTTTATTTATATGTATAGATTGTATGACTATGTCAAGTATATTTATTATCTTGTCATTAAACTGTTACCAAAACATGGGTCTCGTAATTATTGCAATAAGTGACATTTTAATTCGGTTGATTTAATAAGACTTTTTTTAATCCGTTCAATTTTGTTTTATCGAGAAATTACCACCACTAATATTGATAAATTTATTAAAAGTTAACTTATTTAAATATTTTACTAAATTATTTTATTTAATTTTCACAGTATCTATATAGCTTTCCCGATATTATAATCGCTCCAAACGACGATGGTTTTAAGACGATTTAATAGAAACTTAGAAAGATGTTTATTATAGCCCGGCACAAGAACATAGTTTTTATTATTACTTTAATTTATATTTGTTTCTGTTGTTACAAGCATACATTACGACTATAATTTTAAGTTCTCAAAGAAATAAATAAACAAGTTACATTGTGCGGAAAAGGGGTTAGCAAAGCATATGGTGATGAGTATGGTCTAACTCAGCGCCGAGTTTCAACAAAAAAACCAATTCTATTACGTTACAAATGTACCACAGCTTTTAGGTGTAGAGTAATATAATGTTTGTTCTTATATTATTGTCACTTTGTCTCAAGTATTTCGGTGAAAAGTGGATCGAAAGGACATAATTGTCTAGACCTCTGTCCGCCCCAGTATTGGGTAATTGTGTGAAGATAAAGACATGTATTAACATAATTTTTATAACATATATTTTTACTTTTTCAGGAAAGAGCTGGACAGAATATTCGCGACGCTATTATAAGCGCAGGCCCTGCTGTAGACGTTGTCGCACAAGCAACAAAAGTTATAAGAGGAGAAAAAGAATAAAAAAGAAAAAGAAAGAAAGCATTATAACAATTACCCTGAACAAGGACTATATTATTATATTAGCATTTGTTTTAAATTTGCAAATACCCGAATAGTGTGTGTTAAAATATGTATATACATAACTAGCTGCCCCTCAGGCCTAGCCTGCAGTTTAGCACTTTGCACCAACACGCGGAACTCTAATTATGTTTCTAAATTAAAAGTAGCCTATGTAACTCTTTATAATATTAGCTATGTCAGTGAAAGTCCTGTTAAAATCGGTCAAACCGTTTCAGAGATTAGCCGGAACAACCAGACAGACAGACAGAATTGTAAAAAATGTTTTTGGTATATGAATACATATTACCGTATGTATTTATATACATGTAGTAAAAAGGGTTATTTCAATATTAGAAACAGACACTCCAATTTTATTTATATGTATAGATTGTATGACTATGTCAAGTATATTTATTATCTTGTCATTAAACGGTTACCAAAACATGGGTCTCGTAATTATTGCACTAAGTGACATTTTAATTGGGTTGATTTAATAAGACTTTTTTTAATCCGTTCAATTTTGTTTTATCGAGAAATTACTCACCATCACTAATATTGATAAATTTATTAAAAGTTAACTTATTTAAATGATATTTTACTAAATTATTTTATTAAATTTTCACAGTATCTATATAGCTTTCCCGATATTATAATCGCTCCAAACGACGATGGTTTTAAGACGATTTAATAGAAACTTAGAAAGATGTTTATTATAGCCCGGCACAAGAACATAGTTTTTATTATTACTTTAATTTATATTTGTTTCTGTTGTTACAAGCATACATTACGACTATAATTTTAAGTTCTCAAAGAAATAAATAAACAAGTTACATTGTGCGGAAAAGGGGTTAGCAAAGCATATGGTGATGAGTATGGTCTAACTCAGCGCCGAGTTTCAACCAAAAAACCAATTCTATTACGTTACAAATGTACCACAGCTTTTAGGTGTAGAGTAATATAATGTTTGTTCTTATATTTTTGTCTCAAGTATTTCGGTGAAAAGTGGATCGAAAGGACATAATTGTCTAGACCTCTGTCCGCCCCAGTATTGGGTAATTGTGTGAAGATAAAGACATGTATAAACATAATTTTTATAACATATATTTTTACTTTTTCAGGAAAGAGCTGGACAGAATATTCGCGATGCTATTATAAGCGCAGGCCCTGCTGTAGACGTTGTCGCACAAGCAACAAAAGTTATAAGAGGAGAAAAAGAATAAAAAAGAAAAAGAAAGAAAGCATTATTACAATTACCCCGAACAAGGACTATATTATTATATTAATATATTTAATTCATTTTGTTTCATCACCTTTAGAAACCTTTACTGTTGTTCTTTCTTTATATATCCAAAGATCCAAAATTAAGAAAGGAAAAAGAGTGAAAATATGTATTAAATTAAACGAATATATAAATATGAAATAAATTGTTATTTTTTTTCTTATTAAGGGTATTGAAATAAAACATAAGAGCAAAGCCTATTTATTTTCCCCAGGAAATATTCACACACTGCAAAACTAACGACAGAAGTTAAATAATGTAATAAATGTGGTTAATTTCATATTCAAATATAAAGTGTTACCTGTCTCATATCACATATATTTTTTTTGTCCATTACCGTTTGGTGTTGAGCATTTCTATCAGGCTTCCAACCAAGGTGAAACCGAGCACGCGGATTAGGTCACATGGTCATACATTCTTACTAAGATCATAAATGCAAAAGCGCCAATACAGTGGTAGACACAGGTCTAGTCTAGACAATTAAGTCCCTTCGATCCACCTTCCAAAGCTGTCATTAATTCGTCCGCATTAATTTATGACATCTTACGTTTTAATTTAAAGCCACCAGAGTGACTATGGTACTATTTTCGACGTTGCGATTGCTTATAAACTATTTGAAAAATCAAATTTCTTCACTCCATTCCCAATATTGGAGTAGACAGAGATCTAGACAATTCCTTTCCCATTATTACTAAAGACATTTTTAGGACTTCGTGACAAGTGGTCAGCAAGGTTATCGTGAAACAAAATAAAATCAAAGGTACAAAGATTACAGCAACTTTAACATTCCGAAATCATAATATTCCCAACATTTTATGTGTTGAATAAGTATAAGCATTATCTAAGTGTAATAAAATGAAGCCAGAAAATAATTCAATAATCTTATAAGAAAAAAATATCAATTCTGTCGTTTTATGTGCGTCTGGGATCTTGTAAAAACAAGATTGTTTTTCGCTTATGAATTTGTATTTACATGCTGTGTTTGAGATTGTCGCAATAACGAAATATTATTTATAAATATCATCAATATGGGTTTTAGAAAGTGTAATAATTTTCACTTCCTACTTATTTTATTTAATAATATAATATATCTTCACGCCATTCCCAATACAGAGGTAGACCTGTGTCTAGTCTAGAAAATTACGTCTCTTCGACCCACCTTCCACCGAAGATATTTTTCGGGACAACGTAACAGGTGGTGAGCCCGTCGCCGTTTTTATATCTAAGTCGACGATATAAGTCGCACATAAGTTTTTGAAAACCCTATTGGCACGAGCCTGCCACTGAAATTCCGACCACCCAACCATTCGGCTATCTGAACTTTATTTAATAAAATATTAATTATTATTGCCCATTAAAGGAATAATGAATGTGAATGTGAATCTCAGGAATAAAATACTCGTTTAGAATGGAAGTAGGTGGTGGTAAATGAAAAATTAGGATCAATTTAAAAATTTAGAATTAAGGTCTCTTAATTTACAACAGCTGAGTGGTGTTATCGCAATTCGAATCTAGAGACTTGAGTTCTAATACGTGAGATGAAGGTTTGTACTAATGAGTGATTTGAAAATTTACGACTCGTATCGTTGACTTAGACAATAGGAGGTCGAAATTATCACCACCCGTTCATATTGTCCCGAATTAAAATCTGATGGAATCTGGGTAATAAGGATTCAACTTTGTCTACACTACTGGCTACGCCCGTATTGCTGACGCAATACATGAGTACCTTACACATCTCAGCCTCGATATTAACATCTTTTGACCAACACATTCTTTGTTCAACATATTCTAAACCATATGTTATAAATATAGCGCAGAATGGGGGACGAAAATTTCATACCAACACTTTACTGACTATACACTGAACTTAGCTGTGTGATGCAAAGGGGCTAGTATTATTATAAACCCATTTACAAAGACTAGGAAAATAAAACTTTTATTTAAAAATTTTATATTATTATTATTTTGATCTATATGCAATTTTCTATATTGGGGTAGGCAAAGGTCCATAAAATAAAGTTTTTCATACAACTTTGCAGAGTTTGATCCTATTGTCATCATAGTGTCCAAAAGAATGGTACAAAGGTACGGTATGTACTTACTTTGATATATATATTTCCTTTATTATGTTCCTGTATTTATGACAGAAATATAGTGAACCGATGAAAATGATTACATCGAAAGCGTGTAAAGATGATAAAAATTTATACTTTAACTTCAAAAAGCTCATTATTTGGGAATTGTGGATGATTGAAAATGGCGATGGCTCCCATAGGCTTGCGGACAGGCGCTACTTATGGGCGCTGGTCATCCTGGATCTGCAATTCGAGATATATTTTTTTCCTCATTTTCTTTCATTATATTATGGTTGTTATTATGTTGGGTATAATATTAATATTGAATAGTCCACTTCCTTTATAAATAAAGGGGACACCTACAGAGTTTCTTTCGCTGATTTCTATTTCATCAGCGGAGTCTCATTCCAAAACGGTAGTAGATTTAGAAAAACGATACCGTCTGACAAGTGAAATCTATGTTCTTATGTCAAAAAATTGAGATATTGATGCATGATAAAACAAAAAATTGATCCTAATTACATAACTTGATAACTTTTTATATGAGAATTTAGTATATGAATCACGTTTGTATGCAAAAAATAGCACTGCACTGTACTTACTAACAGAACGAAAGAAATATTTATTTCGATACATACAACTACATCAGACACTTTAAATTAAGCAATCACTTGAAAACTAAAAAGATGTGACGCTGCGTTTTTTAATAATTTTATTAATTAACAGTCACTATAAAGAGTACACTTACTAACTTAACGACAAAATTTTAGGTCAATGAAACTAAATCGGGGATTCACTTACAAAGTTACAACGGGGAGTTACCTAGCCCCCACTTTCTTTTCTCCTTTGCACCGGTAGCTTACATGATGTACGTTGATGTAAGAGACTTAAACACGATGCACTCTATAACTTTTAAATAAGGTTCAATATCCACAAAATTAAATTTTCTAAACAGTAAAATGAAACATCTCTGAGCGTACGTATATAAAATCAGTAACACTTCGAAGATATTCATTGAATTTGTAATACTAAGTTCTGAAGCTAGAAGCCAAAGAACTCTCATACTTAATAATAATCTAGGCAAATATAAAATGAATTTCAATAAAGTATTAAACTTTTTGTTTGTTTTTATTATGGCGTTTTGTGTTGTAGCTGGTGCACCAAGTCCAAGATGGAATCCGTTTAAGAAATTGGTAAGTTTTAAAATTTTTGAATATTTTTTAATGTTTCAAGCAAGTGGGACAATGCTGGGATATTTTTTAACTTAATTAAATGACTGCGTTCGAAGCCACGGACAGCGGGTTCGAATTCCGTTAACGGCAAACATGTATAAGTGTTTATTTATGTATGTGAGTCTAAATGATTATAGGTTTATATGATTATTTGTCATTGGATATGTATGTTTACGCATTTATAATATACCATTTATGCGTCCAGGCAAGTCTAAGACAGCGAAAAGCTCTCTACCTGACACTCTGTCCCAAAAAAAGTTTCGTTGAAAAGTGTGTCGCGTGTACAACCTTGTAATGTAATGTATCTGTAAAAAAAATAATACAAAAAACGAAATATAACAATATACAAAAACGGAAGCTCTATAAAAAAATACGATGACAGGTTATGACGAAGGATACCTTCATTGCACGCTGAGAAGAAATATAACTTAAAAAGAAAGGCATTTTTTCAATTAATACTATTTAGTTAAAATATTTTAAAACGGTAAACTATAGGCGTCACGATAAAAAAAGTCACGGTAGCCGAGTGGTTGGGTGGTGGGAATTTCGAGTCGAGAGACACGAGTTGGATCCCCAGGTGGCAGGCGTGTACCAATAGGTTTTTGAAAAACTTAAGTACGAATTATATCGTTGGCCTGCACATAAAGATCGCGACGTGCTCACCACCTGTCATGTTGTCTCGAAAATATCTTGGGTGGAAGGTAGGTCAAAGGGACTTAATTGTCTAGACTAGAACTCTGTCTACCCCTGTATTGGGTAATGCGTGAAAGCATTTATATTTATTTATTTATTTAAACTATAGGCGTGACAATAATAGGCGCGTGGGTTTTTTAATTTCTATTACTGTTGTGATTAAATAAAAGAGAAAAAATGTTTTTGAAACAGTGGCAACGGTTCGGCAGTGGTAGCGGGTTCGCTAGTATCAGTTGAAAATTTTGAAAACATTTTTTCTCTTTAATTTAATGAAATAAAAGTTAAGCATAACAAATATGCGTTAAAAATCAATAAATTGCGTAATTTTATTACTGTTTTCATTTTAAATGTACTATTCTTTTCAGGAGAAAGTTGGTCAAAATATTCGTGACGGAATCATCAAAGCGGGACCTGCGGTCAGTGTCGTAGGTCAAGCAGCCTCCATTGTCAAGCCTGGCAAATGATTATCATCATTATTATTATTATTAACCAAATAATCAAAATATTAATTTAATAAATGTATTTTAATATATTTAGTTATTTACTTATTTATACTACTTTGTATCGCCTTAAAAATAAGGATAACAAAGTGCGAAATTAATGCCTTATCGGCATTCTATACCAGTCAATCGGAAGCGCTGGTAAAATGGTTTAGGTGTTTAACTTGGTACTGAATTAATTAAATTATATTCAGTTAATAAATATGTGATATTCTTTTCTAAGTAATTACAAAAAGAAAATTTTAGAATGAGGTTAGAACAAACTATATTTTCCAGATAGCCTTAGGTGCTAAAGAGAAATTTCTGTTTATAAAATTTACTTACATAATTTACATACATAGACACGATAGCCGAGTGGTTGGGTGGTCGGAATTTCGAGTCAAGAGACTCGAGTTCGATCCCCCGGTGGCAGTACCAATGAGTTTTTCAAAACTTATGTATGAATTACATCGTTGGCTTGGACATAAAAACGGCGACGGGCTCACCACCTGTCACGTTGTCCCGAAAATATCTTCGGTGGAAGGAGGGTCAAAGGGACTTAACTGTCTAGACTAGACCTCTGTCTACCTCTGTACTGGGAATCGCGTGAAGATAATTATTTATTTATTTTATTTACATACATACATACATAAATACATACATATATACATACATACACGGGCTGCGCCGAAAATCAGTGTTGGGTCCACCCGCAACTTATACTGAGCGCAGACCATTTTGTTGCTGTACTGGAATGTCGCTAATGTAATATTCTTTGTTTAAAAATTATTTTTTTTCTTTAATTTTATTATTATTAATTTGAATGTTTTTTTTAGTTAAGGCACTCTTATTTTGTATTTTTTAATTGATTTTTTTTGTTTTTGTATATCTGTGATTTCAATAATGTTTTTTTTTGTTCCGGTAAAAGAGGCA
Source organism: Sericinus montela (assembly GCA_029286605.1). NCBI lineage: Eukaryota > Metazoa > Arthropoda > Insecta > Lepidoptera > Papilionidae > Sericinus > Sericinus montela. Next base: position 10,313,595 of record JAGSMR010000030.1, on the reverse strand, counting down.
ACAAATAAATTTTCTTCCTTTCTTTCTTTCTTTTCTTTCATACATACATACATCCATAGATACATACATACATACTTAATGGCCTATTGAGGTCCACTACAGGACGTAGGCCTCTCCCACAGAGAGGATTTGTCATAATCGCGTCAAGAGAGTCAAGAGACCCGAGTTCCATCCCCAGGTGGCAGTCTCGTACCAATCGGTTTTTTTTTAAACTTATGTATGAAGTATATCGTCGGCTTGGACATTGTGATGGCGACGGGCTCTCCAGCTGTCACGTTGTCCCGAAATATCTTCGGTGGAAGGTGGGTTGAAACGACTTAATTTTCTCTCTATATTGGGACCTCTTCGAACCTCTATATTGGGAATGACGTGAAGATATGATTTCCCGGTTTTTAAAATCTACCGTAGAGAAGGAGAGGAGGAGATTAATCTCCAAAACTACAACAAATTAACTTTTCCGAATAAAAATTAAATTTTATTCACTGTAAATCAAGTTAAAAGCTGTTAAAATCCGTTAGTTTCATCAAATTGTTAGTCTCATGTCATTGATTTCCATTCGCCTTGACGTTACATACAGTGTAGAATTTATTTTTATAGAAAAATACAGGTAACGATGTAAGATGTAGGCACTATTCCCTAACGGGGTAGCTAGGCAAAATACATCACCAAGTGCCACGATCCTTACGTATCTATTTCCCTTTTTTTTAACCATATCATCCTCGCCTGTATTAATTCGGTAATAGTATAGAAGAAGAATAATTTACTAGAAGTATAGCAATATACTAGATGTTATTGAAAAAATTACTTCGCAACCCAGAGTACTACTCACAGGTCGCTCATCGTAGATTCTACTCGCTTGAGGATACCTTGTTTTGAGGCGAAACACGTGTCGCGTTTTCGGTGGTGGTATATGTTACCTGGTTTGAGTGTAGTGGTGGTGGTGCATACAGTGGAATTAGTGCACACATCTGTGGAATTAGTGCACGCATCTGTGGGAGGGAGGGTGGTGCTCTTCTTCTCTTCGGACCAGGTAACATATACCTTTTTATATTTTCATGCGGAGGGTTGCGAAGTAATTTTTTCAATAACAACTTTACAATGAATTTCCGCAAAGTAACGCCTGAGTCAATTAACTATAATATACTAGTGATAACGCCTCATGAATAAAGCACCCAGGCATCAGAGGAGGAATAACCATTTCAAAATATAATCAAAACTAAGCTACCTGTGACGATTGTAGCGTTTTTACTACGATCATCAAAAAGTAAAATAGTATACAATGGTAATAAATCATGTAACGAAATGCAAATGCAAAATTGGCGTGGTGGTTTCGAAGAAGCGTATGTTGAGCGCTTAACTACATGCTTTTAAAATAAAAAGAGAAAACATGTTTTTAGTACAACTGTTGATATTTTTGTGTAAGAAAATTTGTGCATGAAAATAAATTTCACATTCAGGTTCTCGCATAATCCTTAACGGGGTAGCCAGAATGAAATAATGTGGGTTAAAATAAACGGCAAAGAGACGGAGGCTACATTAAAATGATCCCTAACGGTTTCGGCAGACAGAACAGATCACATAGTGTCACGTTCCTTACAAACCTCTTTTACGGCTTTCATACACGCACATCTAGATATACGAGCACCTTAGACCCTCCCTTCTTTAAGGAATTTGCTCACATAGTCTTCGAAAGTTAGTCTCGGCTTACCTCGACCTCTACATTAACATTAGTGTGTGTATCATTTATTTTCATTATCATTTGGACTTTACTCATTCGCTAAACGTGTCCAAACCATCGAAGTACGCCCTCATCCATTTTGTTTCATATATCGACATAGACTGTCATATCTAATGAAACAAAAGTTTACTTCCATCACGAGTTACCAATGTTAACAATGTTACCAATGTTACATGCTGAATTAAAACTTTTAATCTAACCCAAAGAAACGCCTATTGGGACAGCCCTTATTATATTTGTTCTGGGAATTCCAGTGCAATTATATACTATCAAAATGACGGTACATTTTGCTGTTTTAATTTTGTTTTGATGAATTATTTTAGTGTGTAAGCTAAAATATTAAATTATTGTATAGGGATACTACAAACATTATAAGAATAAATATTTAATGTGAGAAGTATTCAATGATTTTTCCCCGACATTAAATGTTACAATTATTATTAGGGAAGTAAATAATTTCATTAAAAAAGCTACTTGGAATTTATAGTTCTGGGGAAACTTTAAGATGACAGTATCCAAAACAATTTTATTGAAATGTTATATTGTGTAAAATTTCATCAACTGTTCTTGATTGACGAACTCTCAAGTGTACATAGTTTAGTTTTATTCTGCGGAAATTTAATATCTAAAGATGGTATGCAGCAGCAATGTAATGTAATTTGTGTGGTAAAGCTAAAACCTTATTTGTTGCTGAGCGTTGTTATCACATATTATCGACGACCTCAATGGACGAGTGGCGCACGCATCGGATTCATGTCGTCGCCAGCAAGGTCCCGAGATCGATCGCGGTCGGGTCAATGTAGAAAACACTTTTTCTACATTTTCTCAGTTCTGGATGTTTGTGGTACATTTATTGTTTCTGATTCCATAACATTAGTGCTTAAGCTTTTTGGATCAAAGTAATGTATGTGATTGTCCCTTCTGTATGTATTATGTATGTATTTATTTATCGTAATATGAGAGACCAATTTTCTATAGCGAGATACTTGTACACACTCACACTCATAAGGTAAAGTTCTTTTAAAAATCCATTTTACATGAGATCCTCTGTCATGGAGGGAATTCTTTGAAAGAATGCTTCTACTTACATGCGACAAGATTCATTTACTTATGGCTTTACATCGTTATTTTACATGGAATACATTTTCGCTACTTTGTGTATGATTTATGCAGCTAGGTTGATATGGGCACAAAGAAATATCACTGTCTCTAATATGTTTCTTGCTGATTCTGAAAGAAGGTTCTAATTTACATAATAACATAAAGTAAAACTCACAGCTGGGCTTACGGCTACAATTCTCACGTAATGATTATTTATCATGGTACCTGTTATTCTGCCGGTGCCATTTAAAATGGTCCACGAACACGACGTCCCAAACATATTTAAAATAATGTAAGGTATATGAACATTCACATTAACTTATATAATAGTTAAATTATGATACAAATAATAATTTGATACACGATACATATTAATTCAAATAAAACATATGCAATAAAGGGCACACAGTGAATAAGATATAAGATGTAGTATAAATATAATATGTCTTATAAACTATTGTTTAACTGAGTATAGAGTTTTGTAGTTAAAGTAGTAATCCGATTGAAGTGAGAGTACTGATCAGTAAGAGTAGTATATGTCTGTATTATTAATGCTCCTTCTTCTGCTAATTCTCATGTCACGTGGTTGCTAACGACGAACTTCGAAACTATCTAATCGACTTTTATATTTTTTATTTGTGTTTTGCTGGCGTGTCTAAGAAACGACAGTATTTATTACGTATTTTTTGTTAATTATAATGCAGAAAGGACTATGTCTCCTGGGCCCGCTAGTATATTACATGTTAAAACATATTGAATAAATACTATTTAACTTTTTCATTTACATTTGAAAATAAAATAGACTGCTGTAACTGAATGTAATAAAGTAACTTTTTATCAAAATATTTCCAATGTAATTTTCCTGAACGTTCCATTTCATTGCTTTTTAATTTGATAACTTTGTTATTTCAGTCGAAATTTCGTAAGAATAACATTCAATGCTGACGCCGTGTAAGTTCTATCTAATAATTGTGATATTTTACTTATGTAAGTAATGAAATATGAAATAATTTATTATTATGAAGCATTGATTACATCCATCGATTGTAATTTTTTAAGTTCTGTCACCTTTTCCTACACGGGTCAATGTAAAGAACCACCTATTCTTAAAATATTTATTCTTTACAAATTTTCTATAACAGGTCTTCTCGAATCTAGATTATAAATAGCTCTGAAAGCCTTTTTTTGGCAAAATAAGTATCGTCTCTGTATCAGGTCAATGACTTTAAAGGCAAATCATGAGCTCACCAGTTGTTATTGACACCTGTGGCGACATCTATGTCTCCACATAAAAAGCTCGCTAGTGGCGAATTCAGGAAACACATCGACATCCTACATCGCGCTATCAAAATTCGCGATATTAGGTAGATATTAGAGATTAGAGATTACCGATGCACACACTGGCGGAGGAGACGTCTTCCCTAGGTCACGAATACCCGAGCTGGTCGGTAGCTACCATTTTCCGGCAGCTCATCAAATTTTTAATACCAGACATGATGTGAATGTTATCATCGTACAGAAGATCGGTCGGGTCAATGTAGAAAACACTTTTTCTACATTTTCTTAGGTCTGAATGTTTGTGGTACCTTCGTAGTTACTGATTCCATAATAAAATTTCTTAAGCTGCTTATTTTGGGATCAGAGCAGTATATTTGATGTTTTCCCAATCTATATCGTGACATTTGGCGATCTGTTCTCTCTGGCTGCCCCGTCAGGGATTGTGTGTGAAGATAAGTATAAGTCCCTATCTATGTAAGTATATATTTATCTATTACATATTAGTTACTACCAGATAAGTGTCAATAAAAACATTTCGGGGAAATATTTTTTTAAAATACATATCTTGACGCATTTTCCAATACTGAAGTAGTGTACTGTAGAAAGTTCTTGCATCCCACTTTTGACCGGAGCGTTTTTAAAACAAAGTCACAGGCGGTAAGCTTATCACCATATCAATGTCCAAGTCAACCATACAAAACGAACAGAGAACGATAAATATTCAAATATTTGTATTTATCCCTAGCGGTATTCGAACCAGTAAGCTAAGGGCTAGCTTCGTAGATTAAGTCACTACCAACTATGCAATCGGGATGTCTTTACTGTACAGCTATGATGGATACGGTGGCTCTCTACGTGAACACGCGTCACCCCAAGCCGTCAAAAGTTCGTTTCTACCCTAAGGACTCCATATTCCGAAAATCCGATCTGATCGATAAAGGATGTGTAGTATTCCTAAACGAATGCCCCGGATTTTATAAGTAAGTAGCTAATTTTAATATTGTTACAATATTATTTATAACACGATCTACAAATGTAGAGGTATATGTTGACGACCTCCGTGGACGGGTGATCTACAAATCTAGCGGAATATGTGGTTGATGACCTCGGTGGACGAGGGGTCGGGATATCGGTTTACAAGATGTCAGTTCTGAGATTCCGGGTTCGATTACCCGTCGGGTCGATGTAGAAAACACTTTTTCTACGAATGTAACAGTGACTTCCAACTTAAACTTAGACACCCCGACTCAAGAGAATTCTTGAGTCAGGGTGTTTGAGTTACTTTCATTGTTTTTGATTCTATAACACAAGTGCTTAAGAGGGAGGTGCTTAAACTTTGGGATCAGAGCATTGTATGTGATGGTGTCCCTACATAATATGTATACATTAACTTTTTTAATTTTTATTATGTCCTTGCCTAAGAGTTGAATTGAAGATTCTCAATTTAAATTATCAAGCGAATATGCCATTAACGTCTCTTACTCGAGCATTTTATCCTAAGAGAAGAACAGGGAGTTCACATGTTCCATTTGTTTGTGGAAATTATCATGAGAGTCCTTGGTTCAGCAGTGTACTTTTTATAGGCTATAAAGAAGAAGATAGAAATAGCAAAATTCATGATTAAATGAATTTCAAGAGATAATGCGCCTGCTGTTTAAATCGTGGCGAACTTTGGTTTATGGCGTTTTGCTCTCAAGCTGGCATATCTATTAATTTCCGACAACCCGTTATACTAGGAATACAGTTCCAAAACATCACTCACTTGTTTGGCATCTTCAGCGCGTTGCCAACATTTAACGTGATGATAGATTAGCTTGCTGTCCCTTGAACGAAGACCTTTAATAAAATGAATCTCTTCTAACTTGGCACAATGTTGAATATGCAACACGTACAAACCAACAAATTATTAAAACGTTCGTGAGACGTTATTGACTAAATAATTATAAACGTCGATGTGTCGGGAATAGAGGGCGCGATCGTGAACTCATTCCACTCGCCCTGGTGAAGGACCTCCGATAGGTCCGAAACTAGTCTTGTGACGTAACTTTAGCCGTTTTTAATTATTTGACGTACAAACCATTTCCAAAAATAATAAATTACAGATGCGTTTACACCCCCTAGGACTAAGATGGTATGTCTCATGGCCCGTAATTACACTGGCACTCTATACTCTCCTAACCAGAACACAACAGTCACATAATTATGCAATTTGATTGATTTTTAAAGCATATTTATGCTGAACTTTTATGTTATTAAATTAAAGAGAAAAAATTTAAAATTTAAACTGACACGGGCGGGTTTCGAACCCGCGACCTTCGCCGATCCGTGGCGACGCTCTTACCTCCGAGCCACCGTGTCTTACACACTTTATTCTCTTTTTTTCTCTTTAATTTAATAACATAAAAGTTAAGCATAAATATGCTTTAAAAATCAATAAAATTGCATAATAAAAATTAAATTATCGTATTGATAATTCCTAACTGAAAAGTCAGGATTATCAAATTGCCACTTGCAAAAGGGATAAGAGATGGTGCCTATGCCAATAAACAAGGCATAAGTAATATAAAGAGAATACAGAGTTAAAATTTCAACTAATGCGTGTAAAACACGGAGGCTCGGAGGTACAAGCGTCGCCACGGATCGGCGAAGGTCGCGGGTTCGAATACCGCCCATGTTAGTTGAAATTTTAACTTTTTTATCTTTAATTTAATAACATTAAAGTTACATAATTCTTAACTCGTGTATTGATAATTCGTAGGAGAGGAGTCTGCCACCTTTTAAAATAATTTGAATTATTCATACTTGAACTTCAATACATATACTGGAATGATACTAGAATCAAATTGTGGGTACAACTCTTTCTCTTAGTAATTCAGATCAGATTGATACAATTTTTCTGCCAGAAATCGTCTGTGTTATTAATATACTCTTCTTCATTTCTGCCGCTAAGCAGCAGTGTAACAGTCGTTTTCCAGTTTAAAGGATATACGGGTCAGTATAAATACGAGCTGTGAGGCATATCATTCTGATTCTTAAGTTTGACTATGAAAAACTAATAAAAGCCAAAAATAATCATAATTTGACAATAATAATAATTTGCGAAAGTTCATTATTATAGAGACTTTGTCATAAAATTATATTGCGGAATTCTGCAAAATAAATTTATTAAAAAATCACAAAATATTTTTTTAAAATAAACACCTATTTACCATAAAATACATTGCAAGTTGTTTTTGGGAAAAAATTAACTAAGCTATTATGTAAAAACGAGACTTAAAAACGTTAATATGTCACACTCAGCTATCGTAACGATGACTATGATTAACACTAAGATAATAATTTTAAAAAATATTTTGCTCTTTAAACATATATTTTTTTAAAAGAATCGATGAGCGAAAATTTAATGTTTAAATAACTATAACAATTTTATTGCCAGGCAAAGACTAGTTTGCGCACGACACTACGATGGAGAATACAAAACGTTTAATAATTATTGCGAAATGGAATATGAAAATTGCAATAGCTGGAGAAGTAAGTTATTTATTAAGTTGATAAATAAACAATAATAAATGTTTTCAAGCATTGTCTCTGAGGTAGTAGCCAGACATAACAGATCTCCATGTGTCACGCAATTCTCAATACAGAGGTCTAGTCTAGACAATTAGGTCCCTTTGACCAACCTTCCACCGAAGCTATTTTCGGGTCTACGTGACAGGTGGTGAGCCCGTCGCCGTCTTTATGTCTAAGCCAACGATATAAATCGTGCACAATTTTTCGAAAAAACCCATTGGTATGAGCCCGCCACCCGGGGATCGAACTCGGGTCTCTTGACTCGGTGGAAGGCGGGTCGAAGGGAAGGGAAGGGTTTAGTCTAGACAGTTAACTGTCTAGACTAAATCTTAATTAACAAATTTCCTATTAATATGGAAGTTTCTTCAAATTTCTAGTACTTTTATTGAAATTAATTCCTTGGCTAAAATATAAACTTTGCTATGATGTATCTAATCAAGATCTCCCTTCTCAACTTTGATCCGAGTCAATAATGTGGTTTAATTATGAATTTCTTGGATCCGAATTCGAAAATTAAATCGAAATCAATAAGTAAAACGTATTGGTAAAGTTCTAAAATTAAATTATTTTTTTTTTCAGGATGGAGCATGATCAAACAAGATAGATGTTAAATGTAATGGATTAAAGAACGATCACTAAAAAGGTGGTAAACTTATTGTTTTTCGTAGATAAAAAGAGAAGGTATCATAAAGGTCCAGCATATCATCTTTTTTAGTTCATTTGTTTTAAACTTTCGAATAAAACACAGCCATTTTAAACATATTAGTTGTTTTATTTCTTAATCATTAGCAGTGGCCATCATCGTCCTTTAAGTAATCCCACTGACCTGTAAAATGACTAAAGTTATAATTAGCGTTGGAATAAGTAAGTATAAGGTGAATTTCAATAGATTTAAATAAAGTAATATTGTACAGATTTTATTTTTGGTATTGAATTAAAAAAGAGTCAAAAGACACGGGCGGGATTCAAACCCGCCATCTCTTCTATAGAAGAGTCTTGCCACGGTATACCGTGGCAAGACTCTTCCCTACGAGCTATTGAATTTGGAATATCCTTTGGTAGATTTCAGCATCGCCATAACAGGCGTACACAAAAATATCAACTGATGCCTGTAGGACATCGAAAAACATGAAAAGACATGGTTTTTGTGAGAGAGATCTGAATAATGCTAAACATGTTTTCATTGGTTATATTGAAAGTATGGAGTTTGAGATTTATATTCCGAATAAAAATTCCACTGGGATCTTTATTTTTTGATACGATGTCGGAGCAAGCATAATGTGTATTAAAAATTAATATATTAACAATTATGCTCATTAAAGATTATACAAAACATAACAAAGCTTAAAATAAAAGCGGGAAAGAAAAAGGCTATACTTGGTGTTTTTCTGTGCGATAGATCCTCCACTAAGACATTAGCAGAAAAATGTGGGTAACTGATATAGATGTAAGCATAATTACAGCGAAAATAGACCGCCACATAGCTCAGAATAAAATGCAGGACGATCGCAAGATGGAATGACGACCTGTACAAAATTTAATTCTTCTTTATTGCACCTTACAAAATGTAGGTGAAAAAAGGCCTAAAAACATTTTCTGCCAGTCAATGTAAAAAAGGCTGTAGGAAAACATTGGTCGTCGGGGCCGTGGTAGTGTGCAAAAGCGTTCCCGTAGCCTCGATGACAGACGCTCAGAAGATAACCGTGGGGTTTTAGTCGGTGGGAGTCCGGCATAACCCTTGCGTCTCCACGGCGGAAGGGTATCCATGAGGATACCCTTCCGCCGCGACGAAAAAAAAGTGGGAAAACATTAAAGGTTGTTACAAAAATAACAAATACTATTGATATTATATAGAAAGAAGGTATAAATTAAATACATAAACACTACATATACTGATAATATTAATAATCATTATTATTATTAATAATCATTCGAGTAAAAATGAAATAAAATACTTATATATTAATGTATGTAATATAATTTTAAATATAATTAAATGAGACTCATGCAGCATCTTTAAGAAATAAAATATTGCGAGAGATCGTGGGATGTATGTAACTCAGGACCGCTGTAACGATCCTTAGGGGAGGACAATGTTCATTGCGTTGTATGTAGGTATCAGGACTAATGTACAAAGAAGTGGGTTAGAAGTAGCTCTTTTTCCTTAAATGCCTACTTGCAGCGATGGCTGCGTAAAATTATTGTTTGTATAAGAAAAAAATTAGTAGCTAATTGGCAGACGTACGTCGTCTTTCTTTGCAATTGGCATAGTGCATGTCGCAAATCGTGTGAAATTTTTTCTTTTCTTTTTTCATTCGGATTGGTTCAGCCACAGCACAAATGGGTGTTTTTCTGTAATAAAATCAAATATCAAAGATTGTGTAAAAAAATGTTTCATATTATTAATGTAATAAAATTCGTGAGCCTGTATGTATGTAAGTTCTTTATGCTTAAATGACCCAACGAATTCGAATAAAATTTGTAATGAAGATAGCTTACTGCCTGGAATGTGAGATAATGCATATTATGATATGCATTATTTTGGTTACCGCAGCAAAAAATTACTTTAATACAATAATATCGTTGGCTTGGATATAAAGACGACCAGTCACTTTGTCCCGAAAATATCTTCGGTGGAAGGTGGGTCACAGGTCTTCGGTGGAAGGTGTCTAGACTAGACCTATGTCAACTCCTGTATTAGGAATTGCGTGAAGATATTTATTTATTTATTAATATCACGTACATTGCTCTGATCCCAAAGTAAGTAGCTAAAGCACTTAGGTTATGGAATTGGGAACAACGAAGGTACCACAAACGCCCAGGCCCGAGGAAGTTAAGAAAAAGTGGGTTTCTAAATTGATACGTCCGGGAATCAAACTCAGAGATAGTGACACCATGAAAACCAGTATGTACTCCAATCTTCTACGGAGATTGTTAAAAGAAACAGAAAAATAATGTCGAATGGGCTTTATATAAGAAGGAAAGCTAATAATACATAAGGGATGTGGAGGAGGAAATCTTGTTTGAGAAGAGTGAAAGTTAGGCGATTTTTAATACTTTGATGACAAAGTGGTATACTTTGTCATCTCATATGACTTGTGCATCAAAACCTCTAGATTTCTCAGAATGTCTGTACGATTGGATTGTACATAATGGCCTGTTATAGTAGAAGGATATGTCATAGTCGCCTCGCTCGACAAGCAGATTGACGATCGCTGTACCTTGCACCTTAGACAACGCTGCCCGTTACTGCGCTACTTCTTTTGATCTGCCATTTTTGAGATGGTTATCACGTCATCTGTCGGTAGCTCTTAACATTGTCTAGGCTTTTGAATGATGGAAAGTTCTCAAGCAGATACTATCATAGCTAATATAGCTAATATTTAATAAATGCTTTAAATATAATAATAATACATTATAATATATGAATAAGTCACGATAGCCGAGTGGTTGGGTGGTCGGAATTTCGAGTCAATAGACCCGAGTTCGATCCCCAGTTGGTAGGCTCGTACCAATGGGTTTTTCAAAAACTTATGTACGAATATCGTTGGCTTGGACATAAAGACGGCGACGGGCTCACCACCTGTCACGTTGTCCCGAAAATATCTTCGGTGGAAGGTAGGTCGAAGGGACTTGATTGTCTAGACTCGACCTCTGTCTACCCCTGTATTGGGAATTGCGTGAAGATATTTTATTATTTATTTATTTTTATAATATATGAATACCAAAATGAAGCTTGTAAAGTTAAACTTGAAATTATTATGTCCTCGTATGGATGTTGCGATGTATTATACTTACAAAACAGTAAATCTGTAGCAGTCAATCAATTCCTTGGGACAAGATGTATACTTTAAGCGATGATGAGTTTCCGCAAGAGGAGGTGGCAGGGTCCATAATGCTATTGCATCTTCAAAGTTAAAATCTCCGTGCATACTTTGCGATGCAGTTAAATTTACTGTAACTGAAAAATCATTGTTTTTAAAATAATAACAACATGCAAAGATAAAGAGCAAATAGCAAATGCATTGCTCTGATCCCCAAGTAAGTAGCTAAAGCACTCTTGTTATGAAATTTGTAACAAGAAATGTACTATACTCCTAGAAAAAGTGTGCTTCTGCAATAACCCGGCTGGTAATTTTACCCAGAATTTACGACACTAGCCCACGGAGATTTTTCTATTAATATTTGAAATTAATTTTTCACTGACAAGCTTTGCCTTCTAAGTCGCAGTTATTTTAGTTATTTTAACATTATAATTGTTCTAATTAATACCAGCCGCTGAATTTCACCATCGTACCTTATGGCACGACAAAATTTCTATCAACACCACCTTGATGATTGGCAGTCCACCACAGTGCGTTTTTGCGGAATTTTCTGCCATGCACTTGCACTTTAAGGAATGTGCTGCCGTCAGCGGTTTTTCTGGACCAATACGACTTAGGGACCTACAAGAAAAGAACTTATACTTTTCTCGAAGGCCGGCACTGAATATGGAATCGTACATAGGTTTTATAACTTGCGCTTTAAAAAACAGGCTGCAATCATGTAAATATTCTTTTAATAGAATAAAAAGTTCAAACTTACGAGTAAATAGAAAATAAAGTATTAGCTGCTTCATTGTTTTCCCTTTTCAGATTTATAGATATATATTTTCTATGACTACGGCTCTACCACTGTTTTCCTTACATGGAGAAAAATAAACACAGAAAACACATAAGAAGTTGAATATTAAATCGTAAGCGTAGCTGCATCTAAAGGAGATTTTATGCTGTGACAAGACAATTTAAATCTGAGTATTTCTATCAATGACGATTACGTATGGATCTGCTACAATCAAATATAGAGATAGCTTACAATGTATCAAGTTAATTGCTTACCCTTAGATTAACTTGTGATTTACTAGTGCCGTATATAATCGGCGTAAGAATAATATCACCCTCCCCCGTGGGTGTCGTAAGAGGCTTCTGAATCAAAGCATTTGTAAATGCCATTGATTATCGATAGACGGCGGAATAACCATTTCGAAAAAGACTAAACCAAATTAAGCAGACCGGTAACGAGCAGCGTTTAGGTAAGGGATGAATACGATCGCCAATCTGCTTTCCAAGCGTATATTACGACAAAATATTCTCTCCAGGGCTATATCCTGCAGTGGACATAATTTTACAGGCATTAAGTAAATAAAATAAATAAATATCTTCAAGCAATTTCTAATAATGGGGTAGACAGAGGTCTAGTCTAGACAATTAAGTCCTTTTAACCCACCTTTCCCCGCAGATATTTTCGGAACAACGTAACTGGTGGTGAGCCCGTCGCCATCTCTATTTACAAGCCAACGACATTAGTTCATGAAAAACCCATTGGTACGAGCCTGCCACCTGGGGATCGAACTTTGGTCTTTTGACTCAACCACTCGGCTGTCGTGATATAAGTAAAGTAAGTAAGAAAGTTTAATATTTCAAGTGTTTCAATTTCCTAGTGGCCGAAATTACGGCTCTGTTATTACCAATAGCCCTAATAGATATAAAAAAAATCGAAAGGGTTCGGCAAAAAATTTGTGAGTTTTTTTTGTACATAATGAAGTCAATAATAACTTCTGCCAACGCTCGTATGAAACAGCTCACATTTTTAAAATACAGTATAATTGGCACATCATCTTTAAAAAAACGCGTGTAAGTACAAACAACTTTTACTTTTGTGTCGCATCTGAAAGTCACAGTAATCATAGACCTACATTCCCACTGTTCGGGAGTATAAGGAATTTAAAATAAAACGAAGTGGGCGTTAACTTTGTACGATTGTATTAAGTAAGGAAGCTATGGTAAAGGAAGCTATGGTAAAAAATGTTATCTTTATAATTTAATAATCTTCGTTGCTCCGCAGAAACGGACAGGCGCTTTAAACCCACTCTCTTACTATTTTCATTGTCTCTACCTCACTCTCTTTCACGCTACTAATTTTGACCTGTAATTCTTACAGCTTAGTTAAGATATATTTTATTAGTGGGAATATTATATTATTTATAGAGGAAATAATTTAGAATCTCTTACTGAAATAGATATTTGTTTCTCCAGTTAAGCAAAAACAAATAGTTTTGAAACACTATAGCCTTGCGAAAGTCTCTCAATTCCTAGTTTAATGATGCTACCGAACTCTCATCAAACACTTAATGACTACGTTTAATTTAGGACAAAGTTTGACTATTGATTCGTTTACTTCAAGTTATTCACAAAGGACTAGGAATTTGGTTATCAAATATTCTAAAGTGCATTATATTAAAGGAATTATTACTATTAAAACATACACACAAACGAAACAAATATTTATGATTACTCATGTTTTTGAATGCTAATAAAAGTAAGGTTCTGGTATTTGAAAGGGACGAAGAAAGAACGAAGTGTGAAATATGGGTAAATAAGGAATGTTTAGAATAGGTGAATGAGATTGTGTACTTGGGCAGTGCTTTTAGCCGGGATGGAAGATGTGATAAGAAATGGCAGAATCATCTCAGTAATAATTTAACATATTTATAATTCATGTATATGTATATGTATGTATGTGTATGTATGTCTATGTTTATTATGTATCTGAGTAGTTTTTGTGTAACATATATTTTTTTCTCGTCCCCTAATTATAACACCTACTTCTTTTCATCTCTGCACCACCTAAAGTTTGGCTGGTAGAGAATGCCTCTGGCATTAAGTCCGCCTATATACACTTTTATGTATATAAAGTTAAATAAATAAAAAATATAGATGTGACAGGCGTGTCGCTGCCGGGAACAAGTTCAACGGTGCCCTGATTGCGTTAGTTCAAAAGCAAGGCGTAGTGAAAAATGCACCTGTGAAATGTGCTGGTACCGACTTTGTTATATGGCAGCGAAACCTGGGGATACCAGAAGAAGTATAAAAGCAGGTTGAATGCAGTGGAGATGCGATCTGTTTGTAAAATGTGCGGCGTTACCTTGGCCGACCGGAAGCGATACGAAGAGATTCGCAAAATGGTAGGTTTGAAAGATGACCTTATCATTAAAATGGATAAGGGCGTGCTTCGATGGTTTGGGCACGTTGAGCGAATGAGCGAAGACCGAATGGTGAAAAAAATATATATCGCGAAAGTTAATATTAAAAGGGGTCGAGGTAGGCCGAGACTACGTGCATTTATGAAGAAAATGATGAATGTGAATGAAGCGAAAGAGGTAAGTAAGAATCGTGACACTTGGCGATCTCTTCTCTCTGGCTACCCCCTCAGGGATTGTGCGTGAAGATAAATAAATAAAATAATTATGGTTAGCTCAAATTTTTAAAGTTTATAAGGTTCCTTTAGGAAGTTATTTAAACGCTCCTGTTACGACTAAATATAAAAGACTGAGTCCAGCTCTAGCTGAAGCTATCTCGCCCACCTGCGAATAAAAAAGCAAAAAATTGCTATTAGTGAGGACACCTAACAGAAATAAAAACTTTAAAGTTTGGAAAAATCTGTGCTTTGATACTTCAATATGCAAATTTTCTTAATATGTTACAATATTCAATATGCGAACCAATGGTTTTTTTCGAAATTTCTTTACGATTTAAATCGTTGGTTCGGACATACAGACAGCGAAAAGACCACCTGTCAAATTGTTCCAAAATAAGCTCCGTTGAAATATGAGTCAAAATAATGAAATTGACTAGATTTCTGACTAACGATATTTTGAATACGGGAAGATGTAATAAAATCGTAATAATATGATAAAGACCATTTCATACTGTGAACAAAGATGATATTACAAAAGGAACAACAATATTTGCTTACAATGAACGTCTTTAGTATAAAGAAAAAACGGGAAGGACCAGTGTTGTGAAAAATTGTAATATAAGACAACTTATTTAGGAGAGACGTCTGACCTTTCATTGTTATCAATATAAAGGAATTGTAATCTTTTGTATTCTTATAAATTTTATTAATGAGCTTCTATATTATCACTATTTTTAATGGAATCTCTCAGAGCGTTAAAAATATCAATAAATGACTTCATCGCGCTAGATAAATAAATTTAATGCACTACGAAAGTTGTTTCAAACATACCATATAACAGTGGTAGAGCCACGCATTAGCTATTGTTGTTACATGAATGGGCCGGCTCGGCCGGCGAAGTACCACGACCTCACAGAACACCGGCGTGAAGTAGAAGTCTAACAAACTTCTGCGTTTCGTCAGGTGAGTGCAGGTAACCGGAGGCCCACACACCCCCTCCCCTATTCTGGGGGGAGGGGGGCACTCTAAGGCCGGCAACGCATCTGCTATGCCTCTGGTATTGCGGGCGGTAAACACTTACCATCACGTAAGCCACCTGCTCGTTTGCCTCTTTTTCTATAAAAAATACGGACCATTACTTAACATTTTTATCATACTAAATTTAAAGCTAAAAAACTAAGTACTGTTCCTTCCTCCTTCCTTCTTAGTAGTAAGAGGTTTATGCACTTCTCCTTTTCCGACCAGGTTACATATGCCATTTATTTTAAGATAAATGGAGCAATATAACTATATTATAACATATTTATAAAACCGGCAAGTCACATCCACCTTTTATGGTGTGTATATGTATGTATGTAATAAACACTTTACTTTCGTTTTTTATTCACTACTAATGCGTAAAATATTCCCTTTTTTATGATTCCGTAATTCGCATTATTCCAGTTTTTATTCTAATGCCAATTGTATGAAATGACACAGCTTTGTCGACGCCATTGTTAAATGTGTTCCATTCTTGTGATATCCTTTTCAAGTAAACCATCTTAATAATATTTGACACTTTACTTTTATTTCATCTCTTGCTTGGACTGTTGAGCTTTCAGCAGTATTTGATACCAGTACATGACATTTTTAAAATTACAACTAGTTACATACACAGACATAGACAGATAGGAACAACATCATATACATTGCTCTGGTGCCAAAGTAAGCAGTTTACGAGTAAGCACAAGCTTACCACAAACACCCAGACCCGAAGATATGTAGAAAAAGTGTTTCCTACGTAGACCCGACCGGGAAACGAGACCGGGAACTCATAACTAGTGACACTTTGAAAACCGGTGTATACGCCACTCGTCAACGGGGATCGTCAAAAGTATCTCATATATTCTCTAATATTAAGTATATCTAAGAGTATCTCTAATATTATGTGAAGAACCCATGAAACTTTTCTATGTTAAATATATAAAAAATGTCACGGTGTCCCAAATAGTTTTCGGAGAAACGGCTTAATTGTCTAGACCTCTGTCTCTCCAGTGAACTCAGAATATGTATGAAGATTTTTATTTATGTCTTTATAAGAGACTGTAATACTAACAGTGGTTCATAATCGGTTAACTAAAAAATCACAGTACTAGTTGATGTCCCTTTTAGAAAGTCCATTTCTCTCATAGTAAAATTCACTTTGTTGGTTTTTAATGTTAATTTCTAGTTTCATCGAGTTTCAAATACATCGGAGTTAAAGAAATTTAAGACAATAAAGTTGTCAACACACATACATAATATATAAAGCCCTCTTAAAGTTCACTGCTGTTTAAAGGCCTCTCCTATAATATAGAGTTTACCATAATCGCCTCGCTTGGTAGCCAATGAAAAGATAGTGTAAAAATTTCCAAGGCTTTTCCCTAATTCGCTTTTTACGACACCCGTGATAAGAAAGCATGAACCATTTTCTTATGCCATAAGCACACGGTTATGTGAGATGACGAAAAATGAATAGTTTCATAAATTGTGAACGTTGTTATGTTTAAAATATTCAAATCACTAAAAGAAGCAACGAAAGAAATGTATAATGCCGGAAGGAACGGTCTTATCATAAAGTATACTGAATTGGTATTGCCAGATGAATAATACTATAAGCGAGGAGATACAACTATAAATATGTATAATCATGTTATATCATCCACTACTGAAAAAAAATAGACTACACAAAACTATGTTACTGTTTTATGTGATATTGGCTGTAAGCGTAGAAATAACTACATTTTTATACGAATTGTTAACGAAGAGATTCGCAAATAAAGCGGATTTGAAAGATCATAAAATAGCTAAGGACTATTTGGATTTGGCTTCAAGAATAAAGAAAGGAGAAGTAGGCTGAGAGCAGCTTTCAAAGATCATGTACCGAATATTTTTTTGATTCAAAAATTTTTCTGCTCCAGATATAAAACAAAAATTTCCGTACCTCCGGCTAAATTTAGAAAGGTATTCATTGAATGTCTGAGAAATATTTTATCTCGATTCTTAGAAGGCATTCTATAAAAATCAACATTATGTCTATTAGAAATTTATTTTAATACTTATTTGATATAATGTGATAAATTAATGACGCCCTTACTCGATTTTATAATATAACAATTGAAGTCATGTTTTTACGCAATTAGTATCAATATCATTACGATGCGAATTAGTTATATGGTACTAAGTAAATTTTAGCAGTTAAATTAATTAAGTTTCTTAGGAGTCGTTGCCTCTTTGTCGAGTGTATAGAAGGTGGATGTTTTTTCAATTAAAAAAGGCTATACATAGCCTCAAAAGAAATTTCAAATAAAAGCAAGAAAGAGAGAAAAGGAGAGAGAGAGAGGAAGAAAGAGAAAAGGTTTAAATATTTAAAAAAGGAATAGTTATATGCCTTTGTAAATATTAACAACTTGAGTCATGTTAAAATTTCTCAAAAATATACAATCTAATGTCAATGGAGCATGTGAATAAAAAATTATCGTAATAATGTATTTATAGCTATAATACTTGTCAAGTTGGTCTTGTATAAAATCCTGCAGATGGCGCTAACGTCCATAAAAGACGTAAAAAGGATTTAAAATTTCAACCGCTCACACGCACGATAAGACTGTATCGTGCGTGTGAGCAGTGATGAAGTGAGCAGGGAGATGTCTAGAAATAATAGGAGCAAAGTTGATTCAAATATTTAATTATGATTAAAAGTCACGATAGCCGAGTTGTTGGGTGGTCGGAGTTACGAGTCGAGAGACCCGAGTTCGATCCCCAGGTGGCAGTAACAATGAGTTTTTAAAAAAAAAAAAAAAACTTAAGTACGAATTTCATCGTTGGCTTGGACATAAAGACGGCGATGGGCTCACCACCTGTCACGTTGTCCCGAAAATATCTTCGGTGAAAGGTGGGTCAAAGGGACTTAATTGTCTAGACTTGACCTCTGTCTACCCCTGTATTGGGAATGGCGTCTAGATATTATATTATTATTATTATGATGGTACCTTTACTAGTTTCTTGACGGCTTTTGAATTACACATTGTTATAATTAGTAATATAAGTGTACAAATTGAATATTAATTATATAGAATTACATTAAATTCACCACAAATAAACAAATGAAAATTCTAACAAATTTCCGTACTTACTGACTTCTATAAAATTATTGGTATGACCGAGTGGAAACATACCTACTGTTCAATGGACAATGTTTACTTATTTGCCACTAGTCATTTTATACAATTTAAATTACATTGCGATGTGCTATGAAACTTATGCAATCAATAAATAAATTTGAGGTTGCAATGCTTTTTGTGTTCTGGATATAAGTGTGTTAAAGTATTAATTAAGTAAGTAATTTTAATAAATTGACTATTTTGAATATTTAATTCCTACATAGTTTTTATTGAATCTCTGGTCACTTATTATCAGGTGATTAATTATATTTTTATTACTGTATACAAATACTTTTTTTAATATTATTTTAATTCATTTTATTATCATTATAATTTATTTAATTTATTTTATTATCATTTCATAAGTGCAGATGCATATAATATATTACTCTGTGTAAATCCTCCGAGCATAAATTTACTTATTAAAAAATATGAAGAAATTTATATTTGATTTGATTTGACAACCGCGATAGTTATATTGTTTGGTGATTATAGTTTGAAACGGGTGAGCCAGACTGATTCCTTGGTGGAAGGCTCGTAACAATGCTTTTTTGAAACTTGTGAACGATTTTTTTTATTTAATAATAAATAAATACATATATAGATAGAGACAACATAACATAAATTTCTCCGATCCCAATGTAAGATGGTAAAGTACTAGTGGTATGGGAATCGGAAACAACGAAGGGACCACCAACACCCAGACCCAGGAAAACGTAAAAAAGTGGTTTTTCTACATTGACCCTACCGAGAATCGAACCCGGGACCTTGATATGTCGACACTCTGAAAATCGGTGTTACGCCACTAGTCCACGTCTTATAGTATTGTTACTTTGGTTTTGGACATTAATACAACGACAGGTTCAACACCTGTCTTGAACTTCCAATAAGCTTAATTGAAATGTGGGTTAGGAAAAAACAAAATTCAATCATGTATGCGTGAAGATACTTAAATAAAATATTACTAAACTGTTAGTAAAAAAATAGGAGGTGGTAAGGTCTGTTGCCAATAGCAATTTATTCTATAATTTAAATTTATTACTATCATTAGCTCTGAGATGCAAGTGTTAAGTTATATTGTCTATATCTTACTTCAGGAAAAACCAGATTAACACGAAAAAATAATATATTGAATAGTTACGACTGCGGCCTCTTTGCGAAACTTCACGATCGAATCAATTAAATCATTTCTTTTATTATTATTATTATTTATTATTATTTTAATTATATTTGTTTAAATTCTTGACCGGTTTTGTCTTTATGACATCATCAAGGATTTAAAGCAAATTTTACCCGTGTGGTAATAATGTAAGAATATATTGCTTCTCCCTTTCTTCCCGTGGGTGTCGTAAGAGGTGACTAAGGGAAACCGTCTTGAATATGGTAATGGATTATCGCCGCAGACACCTAAAAATTTCCGCAAAGTTGTGACTCGACGCTGCTTGGCCAGAGGCAAGAGCATTTTTGGCACCAATCGCGCTCACTACTTGTACTTGTTCATGTGCAATGGATTACGCAATATGTTACTGATTCGTTCACTGCTAATGCCCACAACTTTAAATATTTGTTAAAACTAGACAGGCTGAACTTTGAGAACAATTTTTTAACTTTTTCAATGTTTTCTTAGATAACGTCTGTGGCGGTCCGACCAGATACGATTTTCTAGCGACTCCAAGATATATTTGAAGTCACGGTTGCAATGTTTTACGATTAACAATTAAGGTGCATAGTCTCCATAAAATGTAGGCGTCCCTTCAAATACGTAGATGTTTTATTCTTTATTTCTGTTTGGGGAATTTTATGCCAGCATCATACTCCAATTTGAATAGTGCAAATCTCAGATGACACAGACATGGCGATGTTAATGATTAATTTACTCACAGCGTTTTGATGCTAATTACATGAAATTTGACTTTTATATTACTTTGGATGCCTGCAATTAGTGTTCTGTGGCAGAAGTCATTAGTGATTTTGAATTTAGGCTCAAAACTTTTCAGCCGAACTGCTATCTATACATTGCTATAATCCTACGGGAGAGGTATTTGGTCTTAAATTGGTCTTGATTAACAGATCAATAAGAAATCACCGGTTTACGAAAACGTAAAGAAAATGATTAACATACAAACATAGATAAATACATACTTAGATAGGGACAACATCATATACATAGCTCTCATCCCAATGGATCCCAAGCTTAAGCTAGATATGTAGATACCACAAACACTTACCCGGAAATTGTAAAAATCGTGTTTATCTTCATATACATGTCTGTTAATTAAATCTGAGACTATAGAGCTGTAGAATTATCGACAAATTATCAAAAAAAAAAGAAGTCAAAGGTGGCAGCATTCTTTATTACATCCACTTCTTTAAAATCCACGCCACGCAACCAGGAGTATGCAATCATCAATCAGGACGAAATCATTCATCATCACAGAAACCAGTTGCTATTGCGGCTTCATAATTTTAATATGAAAGCATTTTTTTGAGATAAATTATTTTAAGATCCTATAAAAAGTTTTATTTCCTTGGAGATCCTCATTTATATTCTAGAGGGTGTCGCGGTAAGCCTGATCTACTTTGCATTTAACTTAATGATTTCTTTTTCAATAATACGTTTGCAGCATCTAATACTTAGTTGCAATACTTTGTTATTTTTTAAGTCATTCGATTTTTTATACGAATGTAATGTTTTAGAAACCATTTATGTATCATGTACCAAGTATTTAAGATATGAGTTCTTTAATTCGTTTTTGAAGTAAAACTCGTAAACGCGTCCTTAGTCTTGGATCTTAGGGATATCGTTAGAGTCCTTTTATAATCGCAAGGGACACTGGATATACGATAAAATTTATTGAAACTTTAATATGGTAGCAGGATGGTTTTATTTTCAAATAAGAAATATAATTAGTTCATTTTTTGGCAGAGCCGTCGAATCCTTTAAATCATTAAATTAAAAATCTTTAGTCCTTTAAGTCCTTTAAATCTTAAATCATATACATAGATAGCCGATTGGTTGGGTGGTCGAAATTTAGAGTCAAGAGACCCAAGTTCGATGCCCAAGTGGCAGTCTTGTACCAACGGGTTTTTTAAAAACTTATGTACGAATTATATCGTTGGCTTTGACATTAAGACGGCGACGGACTCACACCTGTCACGTTCTTCCAAAAATATCTACGGTGGAAGGTGGGTCGAAACTACTTAATTATCTAGACCACTATCTACCCCTGTATTGGGACTGGCGTAAAAATATTTCATTTTATTTTATTTTAATTGGATTTGGTGAACAAATTGATTAACTTTTTTCTTACGATAGTTCATCTACCCATGGGTAGCTGTAAACAATTTTAATCTTTTTGATTAAGAGAAGGTGAAGATGAAGAGCTTAAGTTTTGATTCACCTCTGATATCATGATGGGACAACACCACAGAATACTATATTCTTCTAAGCTCAAACACTGTAGCTATTACATTGATATTAAGTAAAAGCATAAGAGCATTAAGAGCTTAAGCATAGTAAGAGATTTTTTTTATAAGAGAGACTCTAAGTATTACCCTAAACGGTCCCTTAATAGTGAAAGTGCATATCATTTTAACCGCGGTCAATAATATAATTAATCTTGTAGATGCTACGAGATTACTTATTACTCTGTACTTACAATAACTTTACATACATTACTGCCTATGTAACATATGCCTCTCCCGTCAAAATACCAAAACTTCTTGAGATGCAGTGCTTAATTTAACATCTTTTGTCGCAGGAAAACTTTATAATCGTACAAAAGAAACAGAAAATCTCATTTATTTTCCCACTTTACTTCTGTATAAGATCATTAATGTTTATATTTGAAACACAATTTTAAGAACAAAATCTAATCCCATTGGTACGAGCTTGCCATCTGGGGATCGAACTCGGGTCCCTTGAGTCGAAATTCCGACCACGCAACCATTCCACTGTCCACTGCTCGACTGCAAAAGTCCACTGCTGACATAGGCCTCCTCCAAAAATTGCAACATGGAACGAACATGTTTTCTACAGGAGACATTCGTTTATTATTTTTATATTATATAGTTAAATCTTATATAGGCCCCGTTTTGTAACAAAACTATTTGAATGTTACTGTTACAATTAACATGCCACACATAAACACGACAGCCATATATTAACAACTTTGCCATGATATAAATAAGTTATGTTATGTTACAACACAATTAAAGCTCCGAAACGATAAATAAACACCCATTGTTTACGAACATCGTTAAACGATACAAAGTCAAATAAACTGGTTAATTGAAAACTAGACTCCAATTTACTTTACGAAATTAATTTAGCATCAGAATGTTTCGTCTATTTTATTACAGTTATGTTTTCTGAGTGCTTGCGAACTGCGAACTCATCTTAATAAAAGCTACTTTGTAACCTCTAGTATGAACGTTTGAACTGCCTTACCCGGGGTCTTTAAACGTCTAAAAGGTAGTTTATATTTGTTTTAATAGATAGATTAAAATTATGAGCACAAGCTTAAAAGATCAAAAAAGGTGAACAGGGCTTCCGATTAATTATTGACGGACCTTATCGGTTTGTATATATTTTTTGTAGAAAATATTTACCGTTTTGAAGTTTGCAACCATATTAGGATAACCACTCTCTAATCAAAAGAATTATGGCAATCAAAAGAAGTAATGAAAACAGATGGCGTAAAAACCATCTCAAAAAATTCCAGAACAAAATTGGGCAGACTGGTGTCGGCTGTTTCTGGTACAGCGAACGTCAGTTACATTTGAAATACATATTAATTAAAAACTACTATACTCGTACAGGCTTACCCCCTCGTTGCTTTGCATCAATAACTCTGGAATTTCCTCATTGAATGGTAAGACACATATTTGCTCTACAACTTACAAGTTATTTATAAACTCATTGCGCCACTTACACGATTCAGCTGCCTCTGATGCCGCCCAAGCCGTTATCGAAAGGCCCTTATGTGAGAGGTCGCTCGAGATGTATCGACTCAAATAGCATCCCACACATGAGCTTCGAGGAGCAATAAAGACATGTGTTGAATGGAAATTATTCGAGTTTCAATCTGTTTAGATTTATTTGAAAATTGATGAACTTGAGACATTATCTAATTAAAATATCTGTAAAAGTCGTTAGAGTGGTTTCGTATATACCTACACATTTTAAAAGGATAATAATGATTGACGATAAATAATTAAAATGAATAAGTTACGAGTCAAGTATCGGTCGTTATGTTTGTCATTGCTTACTTGAATTTAACTTATTCGATACATACCATAACCACACGAACAACAATTCAACTTGTTTTCGAAGTGTTTAGAAATTTATGCTTCTAGAACAATCGTCCGTGTAACTTTGGGCCGTAAGGAATGTTGCCTAACTTTATTGCTACTTTAATCGATTCTGCAAAGCCCTCATCCCTTCCAAGGCAAATAACTTTTGTTAACACTTAGTTGTTAACTTTTGGCAACACCTAATACATAATATACATCCTTACCTATATTATAAATGAAAAAGAGCCTTTGTGTTTTTGTTAAGTTTTCACGTCCAGTTCACTTAACCGATTACATGACTCATTTTTAAGTCAGCTCACTATTCAATTATGCATCAGCTGTTTGTCACTGCTATTGAAGCAAAGAATTGCGGGTTCGAATTCTAAATTAAATTCGGGGCTAAAAACAATGTGAAAGCTAGTAATCGATTCTCTGATCGGTATACATTAATATTTACCGATTGCAATATGTATGTGATTATGATGTACCATTGCTTGCGCACTAAAGTTAAACCTGTCACATTGCACAAAAGTTATCTTTGGGGAAAGTTTGTTCGAAAGAATTTCATTCTCCAGTATTACGAATAGCGTAAATATATCAGCTGTTTCTATTATTTGATAAATAATCATATAATAATTTTATACAATTTCTAATGATAATTATAATTTCACAGTCACGATAGCCGAGTGGTTCGGTAGTCGGAATTTCGAGTCGAGAGACCTGAGTTCGATCCCCAAGTGGCAGGCTTGTACCAAATTATATTATTATACCAAATTATATAATATATATATTGTTGGCTAGGACATATAGGCGGCGACGGGCTCACAACCTGTCACGTTGTCCCGAAAATATTTTTGGTGGAAGGTGGGTCAAAGGGATTTAATTGTCTAGACTAGTCCTCTGTCTACCCCTGTATTGGGAATTGCG
This sequence comes from Sericinus montela, assembly GCA_029286605.1. Classification (NCBI taxonomy): domain Eukaryota; kingdom Metazoa; phylum Arthropoda; class Insecta; order Lepidoptera; family Papilionidae; genus Sericinus; species Sericinus montela. The sequence continues at coordinate 10,288,269 of JAGSMR010000030.1, read as the reverse complement.
TGAAGATATTTATATTTATTTATAATTATAATTTTAATGACTTTACACGTTATTTGAATATATTACCGCACGCAAGGCGCGGGTCTTGCTAATAATATATTGGGACTAAGAATTGTTTATTACGTAACGTCGAAAGATTTTACATTTTATTTAAATCGTACGAGGCAACTAAGTGTCAATTGTATTGACACGGCTGCCGCTGGGGTAGGCAGAGGTCTAAACATCGAATCCTGGAATTTGAACTGGGACTTGATTGCAGAGGATTTGTCAACCGCCACGCTTGGCAAGTGGATTGGCGATTGCAGTACCTCACATTTCGTGTTAAACTTTGCTATTTTTCTGCTATAGCGATGTATTCTGAAACCGATATCACGCGGCTAACAATTAAATAAATAAAAGTTGTCTCAAACTTTTATTCCTCATACTTAAAAACTTTCACCAAAGTATTATTTGCTGAAAGAAAACTTTTATTTGACTTTCAGACTTACACGACTACATGTTACGTATGGAAATATTCATACAAATATTTCTATCTTTCCGCTTATTTTCATTTCTTCCTTAAACTTTAATAAAGTTTTCATATAGAATGTTTGAATTCCTAAAATGAATCCATAAAAAAGTAAAAGTTTGGTATATTAAAACAGACTGAGAACCTATGTTCCGTAAAAAATATTGAATGTCTGCCATCTCATTTTCGTTAATATTGGTATTGCATGCAGTTAAATATTTTTTCATTGTTTGCTAACTTTTTAGGTAATGTTTGTCTGTATGTGTAATATGACTTTACTGAACTTCAATATGAACTTTGTTATTAAAAAGTTTACTAAGCTATGATTCAAGAAAATGTATGTGTGGTTTTAAGGCCATCTGGTTTTTTCGTGAGTTAGGGGATAGGAGCAATCGCTTCCAAATGTTTGGTCCTGTTACTATGGGATGATTTTAAAATCTCAAGTTACAAAAAATGCAAATGAATGAGAGTTATAAAAAAATTCTCCTAAAATGTATGTAAATTATATTCAGACCAAGCATAAATTGCCACTCAGTTCATAGCTTTTGTTATTTTGCATAACCTCGACGCCCAAGTAGGTTAAAAACTAGCTTTTAGTATCTAAGAAAGAAGCGATGCACAAAAGCTCATTTCTTCACTTTCACGTTCATGAACTGTTAAAAATGCATTAGTTTTTTTATTTCGTTTTGTATTAAATTTTAAATCTTATTACTTATATTTTTTATACATTATGAGTAAGTTAACTATATATACATCTATACCTATATATTAAAGACTATATATACATCTATACCTATATATTAAAGACTATATATACATATAAGACGGCGACGGGCTCACCACCTGTCACGTTGTCCCGAAAATATCTTCGGTGGAAGGTGGGTCAAAGAGACTTAATTGTCTAGACTAGACCTCTGTCTACCCCTGTATTGGTAATTGCGTGAAGATATTTATATTTATTTATAATTATAATTTTAATGACTTTGCACGTTATTTGAAGATATTACCGCACGCGAAGCGCGGGTCTTGCTAATAATATATTGGGACTAAGAATTGTTTATTACGTAACGTCGAAAGATTTTACATTTTATTTAAATTGTACGAGGCAACTAAGTGTCATTTGTATTGACACGGCTGCCGCTGGGGTAGGCAGAGGTCTAAACATCGAAGTCCTGGAATTTGAACTGGGACTTGATTGCAGAGGATTTGTCAACCGCCACGCTTGGCAAGTGGATTGGCGATTGCAGTACCTCACATTTCGTGTTAAACTTTGCTCTTCTATTTTTCTGCTATAGCGATGTATTCTGAAACCGATATCACGCGGCTAACCATTAAATAAATAAAAGTTGTCTCAAAATTTTATTCCTCATACTTAAAAACTTTCACCAAAGTATTATTTGCTGAAAGCAAACTTTTATTTGACTTTCAGACTTACACGACTACATGTTACGTATGGAAATATTCATACAAATATTTCTATCTTTCCGCTTATTTTCATTTCTTCCTTAAACTTTAATAAAGTTTTCATATAGAATGTTTGAATTCCTAAAATGAATCCATAAAAAAGTAAAAGTTTGGTATATTAAAACAGACTGAGAACCTATGTTCCGTAAAAAATATTGGATGTCTGCCATCTCATTTTCGTTAATATTGGTATTGCATGCAGTTAAATATTTTTTCATTGTTTGCTAACTTTTTAGGTAATGTTTGTCTGTATGTGTAATATGACTTTACTGAACTTCAATATGAACTTTGTTATTAAAAAGTTTACTAAGCTATGATTCAAGAAAATGTATGTGTGGTTTTAAGGCCATCTGGTTTTTTCGTGAGTTAGGGGATAGGAGCAATCGCTTCCAAATGTTTGGTCCTGTTACTATGGGATGATTTTAAAATCTCAAGTTACAAAAATGCAAATGAATGAGAGTTATAAAAAATTCTCCTAAAATGTATGTAAATTATATTCAGACCAAGCATAAATTGCCACTCAGTTCATAGCTTTTGTTATTTTGCATAACCTCGACGCCCAAGTAGGTTAAAAACTAGCTTTTAGTATCTAAGAAAGAAGCGATGCACAAAAGCTCATTTCTTCACTTTCACGTTCATGAACTGTTAAAAATGCATTAGTTTTTTTATTTCGTTTTGTATTAAATTTTAAATCTTATTACTTATATTTTTATACATTATGAGTAAGTTAACTATATATACATCTATACCTATATATAAGACTATATATACACCTGTCACGTTGTCCCGAAAATATCTTCGGTGGAAGGTGGGTCAAAGAGACTTAATTGTCTAGACTAGACCTCTGTCTACCCCTGTATTGGTAATTGCGTGAAGATTTTTTTTTCAACTATATATAATAATTTAAACGTTGCTATCAACTTCTTCAAACAATTGAAAAGTATTTTGTATTAATAGTGTTTTACGTTTCAAATTAATCTAGGTATCTAGATCTCTGATATAAATTTGTTTATACAGAAATGAGATTGAATAATTATTAATTTAAATTGTACTACAACCATATTTTTTTTACTAAGCGTTGGCTGGCCACTCAAGTATTGTATATTATTATTGTATGCGATCAATTATAGAGGTTACATATTAATTTTTGCCTCAATTTACAATTACTGCAGAGTTTTTAATCTAATTTTTCACTTTTACATTTTTAATGAAGGTTTTTAAAAATTGCTTATATCTTAATTTAATCTAAAACTTTAACTTATATCTATTTGCTCGAAATTAATAATTTTTTGTGGAAAAGGAAGACAAAACTTTTCAAATTTATAATCGACACCCGTATACAACGTCAATATCTGAGAAAAGACTTGCAGGCAGGTAGGAGAAGAAAAGGAGAAGCGATTTCGCTCCTCCTTTTTTTTGATGTGCGATTGAGTTTCTAGATAACAAACTCACCAAGATATACTTCATCCTGTCAGTTCATTCGAACAGTAGCAAAATAGGTTTAGCTCTACAGAAAATGACAGGGTGTAAGATTTTCTTTAAAACATTGGGTTTATTTACGTCACGTTAGCTGAGTGGTTTTGTGATGGGGATGCGAATCAGAAGACTCCATGAGAGGCTCGTCCGAATAATATTTTTCGAAAATTATGTACTATTTATCGCTTTTTCTCGAGTTCATTTCGCTATCGACTATCTAACCTATTTTCAAAAATACAACATGTTACAGTATACGAGAAGTTATAATAAATTATTCACACCTGATACAGTGTTAATCAGGTTTAGGTTGAAGACAGATAAGAGATGAATATTCTCAGAGTGATCGGATCTGAATAAAAAGGTCAAGAATCTTCACCGAAGCCAAGTTAAGTGTAGATTATAAATTTTGCTGAATTTCGATTCTTATGATTATCTAGAGTTAATTTTTTGTTATTACCTTTAATTTGATGATGATGAACATATTTACATAAAAACTGACACAATACAGCTTTTTTAAAAATAAAATAACTTCATGCTATTCCCAATACAGAAGTGTACAGTCTAGACAATTAAGTCCTTTTGACCCATGTTCTACCGAAGATATTTTTGGTACTTCGTGACAGGTGTGGAACCCGTCCCCGTCTTTGTGTCCACGCCAATGATATAAATCATACGAGCACATAACTTTTTTTAAAAACTCGTTAGTTAGAGCCTACCAACTGGGGATCGAATTCGGGTTTTTTGACTCGAATTCCGATCACCCAGCCAGGCATTTACCAAGACTTTACGCGCCTTTTCTTCTTGAAAAACTTTACCAGTTCATAAAGAAAGTTCTCAAAAGAGAAATAAATATAACGAGAACGTGTGAAACAAAGAGTAGAGAACATAACTCCAAATTATTTTACAAAAAATTTGAGAGAAACTCTTTGATCAGTTGGGAACATCCTGCAGATGTTTTAAGATATTTGACTGTTCACTTCATTTGAAAAAATAAACAAATAAAATGAAGTAATCTTCTGCGCTCTTACTTTATGAGACATAAAAATAAATTGGTACGTTTTACTTGCCATTTCATTATGAGACAAAATGAATTAAGTTTTCATATGATTTAATGTTTGCTGTGATGATAAAATATCCTCACAGCAGTCACAGTAATTGACCGGCGACTGAATTGAAGAGGCGACTAAGAGATGATTTGAGAAACCTTGATTGGAAGATAACTATCTTCAAAAAAATTAACGATCAATGTGATCAGACTGAAGATGGGCTACAGCGTCTGAGGTGCGAGTGATCTGGTACTGTGGTACTCCCTATGGGACAGTACTATGTCCTGCAGTGGTCTCTAACAGGCCGTTATGTTTGTATGTATGTATGTAGTCATAGTAATACTTCAACATCATCATCGCAAAACTTTCAGTATAATATTGTATTCTTTGTCTACAGCTCCGCCTGCTTTGAAGAGCCTGTAACCCTTGTTTTCCAGGATTCCATCTAGCTTTATATCAAAATTAGTGAACTCATTTCTTGTTAAACCTTCTTCATAAAAAATCCGTAATGACGATAGGGTGAACTGATTCCTCGTTTGCTAGCTTAACACGTAAAAAACACTGATTGATGTAACCAAAGATCCGTGTCCTTTCCTCTTATATATGTTATAAAGGAAGAAAACTTAGAGACAGCTACGGACATACCTACCTACCAATGTAAATAACGGAAATAATTTACCATCAAGTAACCCCTTGTTTATAGGCAACACATGACCAATATCACAACAAAAACAACATGGCAACCTTAGACTCCGCCAAGGATCTTCATAATTTTCTTCTAGTATTTTTCTAGAAGGTTATTCCACCATCTATCATTAAGCAGTGACATTTTGAAGCCCTTTTCCAGAATTATTCAATAAAAAAAATATTTTCATAATTTAAGGCTTTCATAATACTAAGCGACATTGCAAAAGCGCTTCTTACAAAAAGAAAAATTTGAATAATAAAAAAAGACATAAGTATAGTATGAAACGCTTTGTGCTGTTATGCGCAATGTGGCTTCTAGATTCCTTGTACTTAGTTTTATATGTAAAGAGTTTCCTTATACGTCCATTATGGCTGTACAAAGCGAGATATTATTTATTGCGTAATACATTACTGTTAATGTAATTAGGGATTCAAGCAATACAGAGCCACTGATTGTAACAAATTTGCGTACATATTGGACCTTTTTGGCACGAGAACATAAAGTTGTATTAGCTTATTTTTATTGCAACATTAGTATGAGAAGTCGTTGTATTTATATTTCCTGTATTTTATTTCCGGAATTTGTTTTTTTCGTATATTATGTAATGTAACGACTGAATTACATAAGACATACATGTATATATAGGAACAAAATCACATACATTGTTCTGGTCTCAAAGTAAGTAGCTCAATCTCTTGTGTTATGCTATGTATGTTATAATCTTCTTTGTTTTTACAAAGACGGTGCCACAAACACCCATACGCGATAAAATGTGGTAAGAGCGTAGTTTTACTACAGTGAACCTTCCGGGAATCGAACTCGAGATCTTAGAAACACCTTGCAAACCAGTGTATCACATGTTTAATTACTTGTTACAGTCGACTTTCGCATCGAGGTAAGTAGATTAGCTATCGTTCTGGATTAGTATAATTTTGGTCTTGAACTTTATCGAGTCATACGGTACCCTATGAGTTATTTTTAAGGGCCATAATCGACGACATCTTAAGATATTTCCAAGCAAAAAGACACTAAAAGAGTTATCTGTTCATCATCATATCATAACAGCCTGTAATGTCCACTGCAGGACATAGGCCTCTACTATATAATCGCCTCGCTTGGCAAGCAGATTGCAGATCACAGTATGAGATATCTTAGACGATGCTGCCCGCTATACTGAATTTTTAGAGACAGTTATCACACCATCTGTCGGTAGCCGTTTGCACTTTAAAGGTTTTTTTCCATAGTCTTCGCGCCATTCCCAATACAAGATTAGACAGAGGTCTAGACAATAAAGTCCTTTCTACCCAGCTTCCACTAAAGATATTTTAAAGGATTACAGGAGAGATGGTGAGACCGTCGCCGTCTTTATGTCCAAGCCAGAAATATAAATCGTACATAAGTTTTTAAAAAAACCATTGATATGAGTCTGCCATCTCGGGATCGAACTCAAACATGTTTCGTAGTCGTCTCTTATAAAACTCACAGAAAGGAAGGTGGTGGTATATTCATAACCTAATCACACAGTAGAGTCTCAACCTCTTAACTATGTAGAATATATTGTTAAAGGAATTAAGTATGATTTTCGTGTGATTTAAATATGAAATAATAGTACCAGGTATTTTTTAAGTTTTATTTAAAGTTTTATTTATAAAAAAACAATTTCCAACTGCTAAATATACACAAAGTATTATCATAGTCAATAAATATTCGTACAATACGTTTTGGGCTCAGTAAAACGTAGAGTACAATATTACAACTAAACTAAAATCTACCACGTATTTACAACTAGAAATCAATTATTATCATTAAATAAACATAATTATTCTAACATTTACTTTGAATAGAATGAAGGAACATTATACACAGTTGCACTGTACAAAACTTAACACAAACACTAAATGTGAATTGACGTCGAAAAAGTTCAAATGCTTTGCATTTCTAAAATGGTTTCTTGCTATTTGAAGCAACTCTTTAGTCAGAAAATCTGAGAACACTGAGATGTCTTAGTATTAGCTGTAACTGTGTGCTCAATTTGCGCTAATGCCGTCAGCTCTGTATCCATCTTTCTATTTTTGATGCGCGTGTCTTTTGTGACCTGTCGTTTTTTGCAGCAGCAAAGGATTTCTTCGAACTCCTTTCTAAAGTTATCATTCAGCCATCCATATAACAGCGGATTTGAGACAGCACTTGACATACCAAACATGTGGCAAATAGCGTATGTTATTGTCATAGATTTCTCCTCCAGAATTGGCTCCGTACTGAAATCCGCTACGAGATTAAAAACGTTAAGAGGCAACCAACTAATCACGTAGGTGACTGCTATAGCAATGAGTATCGCTGGTGTCTTCTTAGTAGTTCGTCTACGGCCACGCAATCGCCTATGGATCTGAACATGGGCAAGGACAACAACTAAAACTGGAAGTAGATACTGTAAAATTAGACTAAATAGAGAGTATATTCCTCGCCCGTTTTCCATGGGCCAATCTTCTATACAGAAACTTAACGAATCCATGTCTTTAAGTCCTATATTATGAGTTTTGAGGCTTCTAAAAATGTAAAGAGGCGAGGCAAGGCAGAACGCTGTGACCCAGATGAAGAACATCGTGACAAGTGCTCCCATTGTTTGCAGTCCCGGACGCGTTGGGTACACGATCAACTGCGAACAAAGCGTACTGTTATAATATACATGTTTATTGTTATAAAAAAAGTTTTACTATGAAAAGCACCTATATTAAGATAGTTAATTGACAAAGGCGTTACTTTGCGAAAATTCATTGTAAAGTTGTTATTGAAAAAATTACTTCGCAACCCTCCGCATGCAAATATAAAAAGGTATATGTTACCTGGTCCGAAGAGAAGAAGAGCACCACCCTCCCTCCCAAAGATGCGTGCACTAATTCCACTGTATGCACCACCACCACTCTACGATGAGTAGACTCTACGATGAGCGACCGCAGAGATCGCTCTCTGCGGTCGCTCATCGTAGAGTCTACTCGCTTGAGGATGCCTTGTTTTGAGGCGAAACACGTGGCGCGTTTTCGGTGGTGGTATATGTTACGTGTGGTGTTGGTGTGGTGGTGGTGGTGGTGGTGCATACAGTGGAATTAGTGCACGCATCTGTGGAATAAGCGCACGCATCTGTGGGAGGGAGGGTGGTGCTCTTCTTCTCTTCGGACCAGGTAACATATACCTTTTTATATTTGCATGCGGAGTGTTGAGAAGTAATTTTTTCAATAACAACAGCACCTATATTATTTAAAAGTTTTGTTATTTTAATGACTTCATACATTATTTATAGAATAATTATTCTAGTTACCAATTATTTTCTCCAAGGACTAATATTGTCTGAGATATTATTTTATTTAGATGTAATTTATATAGATGTAAATATATATATATATATATATATATATATATATATATATATATATATATATATATATATATATATATATATATATATATATATTTACGCATAAGCCACTGATAAGATATACAAAGGTCTAGATAATTTAATCCTCTCTTTCTTTCTTATAAACTTTTCTCAAGTAAGCGTCAGTTAAATGTGGGTACATTTAACTGACGCTTACTTGAGAAAAGTTTATATGTATAAAAACGAAATTTATGTAAACAGATGATAGGCGATAGGTGGTGCCAGGTGGTGAGCCAATCACCGTATTTATGTCCAAGCCAACGATATAAATCGTACGTAAGTTTTTGAAAAAACATATTAGTAGAAGCCTGCCATCTCAGGATTGAGCTCGGGTCTCTTCGTATTCCGGCTACCCAAACACTCGGCTATTGTGCCTACCACATTTAATAGCCTTATCTATAATTTAGTGCTTGAGTATTTAGATCATTACATTAGACACTCGAACGATAAAGTGATAAAGAGTTCATGTAAAATCAATAATGTGTAGGATAAAGATGTCGATATAGCGCTAGTGGTCACTTGAATGGTAAAGTTTGTGGATGAATAATTTAGTTAGCAAGTAATCCAATGCCCATTGTTGGGATTAGGTTACATTTCAAATGTTTATGTCAGAGTTTAGAGTTGAGAATGGTCTACCATCTGAGCTGAGGCAACTGGCCCCCAATATTTTTATATAATAAATATTTTTTTCGTTATGAACTCTGCTGTCCGCAAACTGAAGAAGCGAGGCGGACGTTCCGCCCCTTCAAATAACTCGCAAATATTTGAGAGAAAGGCATTGCCAAATAAAAAAAGAAAAGCAGAAGCCTGTAAATTGCCACTGCATTTGCTGCTGTGAAAATTAATGCAAGCGAATGTAAAATAAAGCTTCAAATACGCTTCTACATGTTAGTTTCTTTTTATTTATGAATTAAAATAGTAGATAGACATTTATCTAAGTTAAAGATATAGGATCTATTGGAAATGTGACAACAGTTCGAACTTCTCGCATATTGTAGTTTTCTAAAGTAAGATTTGTATAAAATGAAATCCATTGTATTGGGAACTGTACTTGCGAAAAGTAAATAAACTGGAGAATTGTATCTTTCCACAATTTTGATATTGCATTCGTCTATATCAGAAACAAATATTGCTATATTTGCATTCTGAAAAGAGCTTGCATTTTCAATTTTTATTGACATTTATGGGTATAGTATCTATAGGAGTACCAAGATTTGCAATCTTATGATTATACAATTCTGATCCCAGCGCTAAATAACAAACTATTTTTACTATTAAAAATACTTTCTAATTTCTTAAAATAAATATCTTCATGCAATTTCCAATACAGGGGTAGACAGAGGTCTAGTCTAGAAAATTAAGTGCCTTCGACCCACCTTCCACCGAAGATATTTTCGGGACTACGTGACAGGTGGTGAGCCCGTCGCCGTCTTTATGTCTAAGCTAACGATATAATTCGTACGTAAGTTTTTTAAAAAACCCATTGGTACGAGCCTGCCACCTGGGGATCGAACTCGGGTCTCGTGACTCGAAATTTCGACTACCCAACCACTCGGCTATCGTGACTTTTTTTTTAAATTTCGAGTGTGACTAATACCTACGTATATAGAGACAGCATTCAGTAATCAAGTAAGATGCTTACTTGCTTACTGAATGCTGTCTCTATAAAACACTTGTATTTTATAAGTATTTTATAAAGATACCACAAACACCCAGGCACGAGAAAATCTAAAAGAAGTGATCTACATGGACCCGCCCGGCGATCGAACCGAGCTGGCGACACTATGAAAATTGGTATCGCTACTCTCTATATCAAAAATAGTCTTTTTTTTTATTTTGTTCATTTAGGTAATCACACAGCGTATCACTAAGTATTTACAATTGTTCATTTTGTTAACAGTAAGGCCAATAAAGATTACACAATTTGATAAACTTATGAATAATATTGAGTGTATGTGTGTGTGTGTGTGTGCGTGCGTGCGTGCGTGCGTGTGCGTGTTTGTGTGTGTGTGCGTGCGTGTGTGTGTGTGTGTGTGTGCTTTATGCCCTGTTTATTTTAATGATTTCATGTTTAAACCGGCTTTTGGATAGATTGTATATGTCAAATTTATAATAGTATTTATTATAAGTTTCAACAATACGACACAGCGTGGAGTTTTTAGTATAGTTTGAGTTTCTCAAGGGTACATTAAACAAATTTGTGTTTCTTGTATGGTACACTGGAACTCGTAGAGATATTTTAGAAAGCAGAGCTGGACAATCTATATCACCAGACCATAACCCATGCAGTAGCATCATATCATGTTGTCGTCGCCTGAGTTCCAGTGTGTCTAAACGATAGTATTTACTTGCTTCAGAGTATGTTGTAAATAATTTATGGTCTTTATAACACAAATATTTAACAATTTTCTTCTGAATTGATTCAATTTTATGGTTTTTAATTATATAATTAAAATCTATTATGCGTTTCTTTCGAGAGAAAGTTATTTAGACACACTTCTCACTGTTGATAACAATTTTATTATGTATAGAAACATACTACAATGTTTCTAGATTGCTAAGGTCTTTTTGGATATTGAAGCAGTCTTTTTATGAGATTCTCATAATATTGGTGAGAACTTGGATTCAAATTTCTTTGCATTTAACAATAACTTCTGTCCGTGACTTTGACTGCGCATTATATTTAAATTCCCGTAGGATCCTTTAATTTCCCGCCAAAGTAGCCAGTATAGCCTTCTCTAGACATCCAATGAAAAAGTTTTAAAAGGTTTAAGAAAAATCATGATTCCGATCTCTCCCACAGGCACCGCGCATTTTTCAGGATAAAAATTGTGTAATATTAAGTCCTATACGCTCATCAAGGGCACACAGTATCTGTGTGCCAAAGTTTATTCCAATCTATTCAGCTGATATAGTTTGACTAAGTCACAAACATCCAAACATCTAAACATTACAAGCTTTCGCAGTTATAGCATTAGTAAATGTTAACACATTGTAAGGGTCTGAAGCTTTTGATTAAAAATTCGTTATAGCGAAGAACTGTAAGCGTAGAATTAAATTCTTTAATGATTAAAATTGAATTAAACTTTAGGTAATAGTACAAATGGGAAAAAGAAAATAATTCAAAGGATTCGTGGTTTAATGATTTAATACTTTAATGATTTTAATGATTTAATCTTCGTGCAATTCTTATGTTGAGCTAGTCCGTTGGAAGTCCCACCTTTTACCGAAACTTATTTGGGCATATGATAGGTGATTAACCTATCGACGTAGTATCAAAACCAACTGTAAAATTACTTACATAGATATATATTAAGTATACAAGCCTAGTTAGTTCGAGTCCTAGCTGGACTCGAACCCGCAACTCTTAGCTCTCAAGGCAGGATCACCATTAACTAGACTGTCGGGTCGTATTTTTGTTGACACGTGTTATCATTAAATAAAAAACCATTTATACGTTAGTACGCAGATATTTATGGTGACGTCAGAATTAGAATTCTATTTCAAGAAATCTAGAGTGGTCGCGTAAACAGTTTAGAGCATGTTTAGATTATATAACTAAGGAAAGAGCTGGATAAGCGATCTTAAACTGATATACTAATAAAACTTAAATCAAAGCTTGTTTAAGGTTAACATTAACAAACACTTCCAGCAGTTACGTTTCGATCTATAAACGCGAAACATTTTATTGTCACCGTTAAAATTGATAACTGAAGTTATGGTGTAACGCGCGTCAATACTAATACCAGTATTACACTTTTTAGATCTTTCACTAAATTGGTTTTTGGTATACGGATATTAATGAGGGAGAGATTTGAATCATGATTTTGCTTAACGGACTTTGATGTGTTATATTAAGAGTTGTCTTTATTGAAACTTACAAAAGTAATGCGAGAATCGCGGGATAAATCCGCTGAGAAAAATGGTACCAACACAAATTTCACTAACAAATAAATAGACTTAGATATTTTGCGAAAATTGACTATTACTTACTACCTCCGACAGAACTGTTTTAAGAGCAAAGTTCTAAAGATAAAAAATAAACGGTTATTAACATTTTGGTTATAATGTTAGATAAAATGGGGATTCTGTGATTACTTTTAATTTTGGAACATTATTGATCTTCGTCAGTTTGTATATAATTTCTGATAAGACACGATAGTCAAGTTGTTGGATGATCGGAATTCGATTCAAGAGACCCGAGTTCAATCCTGAACGTTTTTTTAAAAAAAAAACTTATGTACGTTTTGTGTCGTTGGCTTGGACATAAAGACGGCTTACCACCTACCACCAGTATTGGGAATGGCGTGAAGATAAAGTTTACGTTCATTTATTACGTTTTCTTATATATACTAATTAAAAATAACTACGCTCCGCTGTGGCTCAGTTCATTAAATTAGTGGTTTATTCTCTTTGGTCTGTTATATAAATAAATAAATATTGTATGTAATCTGTGAAGGTAGCAACGGAAAGAATGTCAAAGATTATACATATATATAAAACAAAGAATATATATCCTTTTCAGACATTAACTAATGGCAACCTTGATGATCTTAAAAAAATCACATGTATTGGAGTGGGAACGTCAGAGATCGCAAGGTATTTACAAACACACTTGGGTTAATGCAACCACCTGTAAATCAATCAATTGATAACTTTTAGAGTTTTTCGACCATACGCATACGGATGCTGCATTTTTACATAAATACATTGACAGGCAAGGTATAAAATATTTATATGTTTTTTAAGTCTGAAAGTCTTGTAAGTCACTATAGCCGAGTGGTTGGGTGGTCGGAATTACGAGTCAAGAGACCCGAGTTCGATCCCCAAATGGCAGTGTCGTACCAATGGGTTTTTCAAAACTTATGTACGAATTACATCGTTGGCTTGGACATAAAGACGGCGACGGGCTCGCCACCTATCATGTTGTCCCGAAAATATCTTCGGTTTACGGTGGGTCAAAGGAACTTAATTGTCTAGACTAGACCTCTGTCTACCCCTGTATTGGGAATTGCGTGAAGATGTTAATTTATTTATTTTTAAGTCTGAGATATACATTTTTGATATTTTGGTTATAAACAGTTCTTACGAGTTGATATTGCAATATGAATGTCGTTTCCATATCAGCTGCCAAAATGCCACATGCTATTATGATATGGAAATAATAAAAATAAAAATTAAAGCATTTTACATAAGTCGTACATCCTACTTTGCTTTTATATGCTGAATCGCGCATGTGAATAGATGTATGGAATACTTCTGAATAATTGCCAAAATCAAATAGTATCAATGATGACCTCCGTGGACGAGTGGCGTATGCACCGGTTTTCAAGATGTCACGATCTCAGAGGTTCCGGGTTCGATTCCCGGTCAGGTCTATTTCGAAAACACTTTTTGTGTTTGAGGTACCTGCGTTGTTTCAGATTCTATACCACAGGAGCTTAAGCGCTTACTTAGGGATGAGATCAATGTTTGTTATGCTGTTCTTATCTATGTATGTATGTTTTATGTATTTATCAATCAGGCAGTATTAAATCCTCTGGTAATACAAGACAACTAGGCTGTACAAAATATAAATAATAATAAATATTTTTTTAATGAATTAAGCGAGTGTGGTTTACCTATAGCATTTCCAATACAGATGACAGGTCGTGTGTCTGTAGGCTCATAGGTGGTCGCTGGGGATAGAACTTGAGTCTCCCGATTTGAATTTCGACTTTTTTAAAATGTCAAACACATATTGTTTTCAGCTTATTTTTGAGCCCAACAGTTTTTAAGCAATGAGTAAAAAGTTTTAACATAAAAAAATAAACAAAAAATTAAAACCATTTTACACTTAAAATACAAAACTCACGTACCTGATATCTGTCTAGGGCAATAGCGGTGATTGAAATTGTAGAAACAAATATAGATATAGCCTGTATAGCCCCGCATGCTTTGCATAAGCTCGGCCAATCCGGTAATGGCCAATGTTTGGTCAAAAGTTCCATTAACGTAAGAGGTGTTCCAACACAACAGACCAGGGCATCAGATACAGCTAGGTTGACGATAAACATGTTCCTAGCTGTCCTCATAACTGGTTTCCTAACCACCTGAAATAAAAAAAAAGACTTTAATAAAAACAATAAATAAAAGCATAAGTAGATCATATATAGAATAGATCGATAGAAGGGACATCATCGCATTCATTGCTTTGTATCCAAAGTAAAAAATCCAAATCGGAAACAACTATGGCACCACAAACACCCAGACTCGATAAATTTAGAAAAGTGTGTTTTCTACATTGACCCGTACGAGAATCGATCCTGGATCCCTCAGAGAATGCGACACACTCGTCCACGGAGGTCGTCGAACAAATTCTTGGCGGTATTATTATAAAAATTCACCCCATTCCTTTTTCCTCGTAAAAGGTGACTGAAGGCCTTGTAAAAACAATTTACTAATAACGAACAGTGAAATTGAACAAACTGGTGACGAGGAGCAGTGTTTAAAGTGCACGGTGACTGGTAAGGGCGAACCAAGAGGAAGCTAAAATTTTGATCAACGCTTCAGTCTGGCTCTACTGCGTGGCAACTCCGCAAATTTATTAGATACTCAGCGCAAAGATATTTATTACTTCACGTAAATTGTCTTTGTAATAAAAATATAATAGGTTTTTATTTATTATTTTACTATGTAAATATATATCTCCTCGCAATTCCCGGTGGAGAGCCCGTCGCCGTCTCAATGTCCAAGCTAACGATAAATTCGTACATAAGTTTTTTTTTTAAACCCATTGGTACGAGCTTGCCATCTGTGGATCGAACTCGGGTCTCTTGACTCGAAATTCTAACCACCCAACCACTCGGATATCGTGACGGCTTATTATTTTACTAATAACACTAACTGCATGATTTATAGAGCAATCAAATAATGTCATCCAATTTCTTCATCAGCGACATTTCATGGAATTCCACTTCGAATAGTGGAAGAGTTGAAATACTTGAGACATATATTAACGTCTGAACTTACAGACAACGCATCATCGTAGGTGGGTGAAGCTTTAAGGTCGAATACGATTGCCAGTTTTTCTAAAATTAAAAAAAAAAATGTATTACGATTACGCTTATTAAGATTACGCTTTTTAAAGACTGACTGTTTAAAGTCACGATAGCCGAGTGGTTGGGTGTTCGGAATTTTGAGTCGAGAGACCAGAGTTCGATCCCCAGATGGCAGGCTCGTACCAATGGATTGTTCAAAAACTTATGTACGCTTTAGATCGTTGGCTTGAACATAAAGACGGCAACGGGCTCACCACCTGTCACGTTATCCCGAAAATATCTTTGGTGGAAGGTGGGTCAAAGGGACTTAATTGTCTAGACTAGGCCTCTGTCTACTCCTGTATTGGGAATTGCGTGGAGATATTTATTATTATTATTATTATTAAAGACTGCAGCCTGTCTTTCTACACTAGAAGCCTTTGAAATTCCAAAGATAGTAAGTTAGTTCAATACTGTGTACATATAGTATAATAGTGTATTCAGAGCACTAATGGGGAAGCCTAGATTATGTAGTGCAACGGGGATGCTTACACATGACCAAGTAAATTGTTTCTGTACCGTCTGTACTGGCACTAGGGGTTGTAAGACAGCTCTAACAACAGTATGCAAATTATAGCAGGTACAACAGAATGTCGTTTCATACTCCCTATTGCATAATACAATTAAATAAATATTATTGTTTTTACTGATTTGTGAGGTAATTATTGTTACCTAATCTAAATATTAGTAGAAAAAGAAAAAATTACGTAAATTAAATGTGTGAAATATCTTATTACTTTTACTCTTAGGAGAGGCTTTTTTCTGCACCACTTCTACAGGTCTGTATTGCATTACAGTAAGTATGATTAAAGTAATAAATAATAATAGCTTATTTATTATACAAATATTTGTGTAAGGGTACCTGTTCTTGTACTGAAATAAGAAAAAACCTTTTCCTGCTAATACTAATGTTTAAGCCGGCAAATATTCATTTTTTATCTTTGACGAAGCCGGAAAAAATAATCTTAATTTTTTTTTTGAGTTTATCCTATTCAGACAGACAGACAAAAAGACGCGTTAGAGGAATTTGTTTAATATTATGAAGGACATGATAAATATATAATAATACTTACCGAAATAACAACAAGAGCATTGCCAACTGCGCCTATCACTACCAGGATACCATAAAAAGTTAAGAGAAAAGCACTTGTTCCATCGTCGACTTTTCGGTTCAAAGAGAATTTTTCCAGTAAAGTGTTTGGATTTTCTATACCGCGTGATGCTTCTATTAACCATCTTGCTGTTGCATTAAAAGTCAGGTTCATACTGGAGTTCACTTTCTGAAAAAAATATATAAGTCTCGACATCTATATTTGAGAGAAGACGTTTACCCAGCAGTAGGCATTAAGAGGATGCTACTTTGCTCAACTTTTTAAAACAATATTGGCAATTGAACAAAAAACAATTACAACAGCCTAGAATTTTACCGTATGTAACTGAGTGAGAATATTACCACTTCCTTTCTTTCCGTGAGTGAGTCGTAAGAGGCGACTAAGAGAAACAGCCTTGGACATCGTTATGGCAACCGATAGAT
Source organism: Sericinus montela (assembly GCA_029286605.1). Classification (NCBI taxonomy): domain Eukaryota; kingdom Metazoa; phylum Arthropoda; class Insecta; order Lepidoptera; family Papilionidae; genus Sericinus; species Sericinus montela. Next base: position 10,271,041 of record JAGSMR010000030.1, on the reverse strand, counting down.
CGCGGGATAACAATCTCTAAAATTATCAGACCAAAATAATCAGGCCGAAGACAGGCAGCACCGTCTAAAGTGCGAGATGTCTGATACTGTGATCGCCAATCCGCTTGCCAAGCGTGGCGATTATGGCAAATCCTCGCTATGGCCTATGTCCAGCAGTGAAATTTAATAGGCCGTATTGTATGTATGTATGAATGTAGCCTAAAACTTTAAAAGTAGATTTTGAGAAATTCATGTACAAAAACATCTTTTTTAAGGGGCAAGAAGTCGTCAGCCTAAATTAAACGTTTATCAGCAGTACGAGAATTAACCTACTGCCCTATATTCGCAATTAGAATTCTTTAAAAGGCTATTAGGAGACAAAAATACAGCTATATCATCCAAAAATAGTCACAATCTTGGTGTAACATATATTCAACAGTACTCGTATGTAAACACAGTTTTTGTTAAATATGCAGACATTAAATTAATTATGTATTTATTATTCCATATATTTTCTTCATCATTCGGTCTTCACTCATTCGCTTAACGTGCCCAAACCATCGAAGCACGCCCTTATCAATTTTTGTGACAAGGTCATCTTTCAAACCTGTCATATTGCGAATCTCTTCGTTTCGCTTTCGATCGGCCATGGTAAGGCCGCACATTTTACGAAGAGATCGCATCTCCACTGCATTCAACCTACAGAAAATATATAGCGCGAAAGTTAATATTAAAAGGTGTCGAGGTAGACCGTGACCCACTTTCGAAGACCATGTGAGCAAATTGCTCAAAGAGGGGAGGGTCAAGAGTACTCGGATACCTAGACGTGCGTGTATGAAGAAGATGATGAATCTGAAAGAAGCGAAAGACGTATGTAAGGATCGTGACACTTGGCGATCTGTTCTCTCTGGCTACCCCGTCAGGGATTGTGCTTGAAAATAAGTAAGTAAGTAAGTAAGTATTTATTATTCCACCTTTGCAAAACGTGAGATGATAGTATTAAAACTTAAATGTAAAGTAGGTTCATTAATTAAAAATAAAATACTGTGCATTAAGATGTTACTAGTGTTAAGAATCTAGGTAAAATTGGTCTTTTTAGCTTAAATATATTAAACTTCTAGCTGTATATTTGTGAATTGTTTTCTTTTTTCATTAAAACAAACACCTATGCAGTATATTATCAGTGTTGTCCTTTATTAACTGTGAAAATACCTCAATCAGCACACATATATAGTTACTACTAACTTATAATATTACTAAGATAAAGATTAAGAAACACATATAAATATATTAATAAAATATATATAAATATATTAATAAATATAAGTCACGATAGCCGAGAGGTTGGGTGGTCGGAGTTTCGAGTCAAGAGACCCGAGTTCGATCCTCAAGTACCGTACCAATGGGTTTTTCTAAAAACCTATGTACAAATTACATCGTTGGCTTGGACATAAAGACGGCGACGGGCACCACCACCTGTCACGTTGTCCCGAAAATATCTTCGGTGGAAGGTGGGTCGAAGGGACTTAAATATTTAGACTCGACCGCTGTCTACACCTGTATTGGGAATTGCGTGAAGATATTTTTTTTTTAAGATTAAGAAATGACTATACATCTTATGATAGATAGGGACATCATCACATAAATGGCTCAAATTCCAAAGTAAGTTTGTGTCGAGTCAAGTAATTTTGAGTCGAGAGACCCGAATTCGATCCCCAGGTTTTTTATAACCTATATACGAATTATGTCGTTAGCTTGGACATAAAGACGGCGACGGGCTCACCACCTGTCCCAAAAATATTTTCGGTGGAATGTGGGTCGAAGGGACTAAATTGTTCAGATTAGACCTCTGTCTACCCCAATACAGGGAATTGATTTATTTATTTTAGTAGAAGTACCCATAGTAGAAATAAGTATTCTTTTCGTATTTACTTTGTAATTGGTTTAATTTACCATCATGAAACTAAAACTACAAATAAGACTAAAACTACAAAGAGAATTAAAACATCATGAAAAGTTGTAGCAAATGTCATAGCAAACTTGTTAGAGATATGCACGTTGCACACATATTCCAGTGTTATCCGAGGAATTCTTTCAACATCTACAGTAAGATTGCACAAGCTTCTCTAAAACACACTTTACTAATTAAATGTGATCTAGAGTCTTATGTTAAAGTTCTCAACAATAATACATACATACAATCACCCCTCTTTCCCGTAGGGGTAGGCAAAGATCACTTGTTTCAACTCGCTACGATCCTTATATACTTCTTTCGCTTTGTCCACTTTCATCAATACCTTTATACATTCTCTTCGATGTAGGGTACTCTTGACCTGGACTTTTTTTAGGACGTCACTGATTTGGTCTTGAAACGTCCGCTTAGTTCTTCTCCTTCCTACACTTCCATTCACACTCGCCTTACATACTTTTTTACACTCGGCAATAATGTATTGCAAAAATGGCATACTCGGATCATTAAACCATAAATAAAGGTTGTGTGTTTCTATATTCACTATATAGAAACGTACAAAATTAACCTCTTTATAATATACACTGAATAACTATGTGCTGACATTTCCTGGAATGGAAAAACAATGTAATTAACATAAAGATTCACGTATATATGTACATACACGCACTCATGAACACACACACAACTTACACTATAGACAATAAATTACCAGAACACCCATTCGCACAAACCGTACTCCGTACTCAACACCCTCCATAAACGTACTTACACTCATTTAAAACTAAAGACTTGCAATATATATCGAGCTCGGGATCGGGCTAACAAAACTTGTTTTTGGGATTCAAAATAAACTTAGTTAAGGCCTCAATCTGTTTCGTTATGTAACTATTCGCATTGGTGTTTTTTGTGTGGAAAGCAAAAAAATTTTGTACTTGATTTGATGTAATTGCACATATAGAAAATGAATGGTAGCAAGTTCCTATGATACTTGGTAGATGTCTTAAATGTTCTATTTAAATGTGATATACCATCTTGAAAGCTTTTGAATATTTCCTAACTATACCCCTCTCTATGTTTAAAAGAACATGAACTTCAAAATTCTAGAAAAACTGAAAATGCGCTTGACAAGTATGAAAAGGCTGTGAAAAATTTATTTATTTACTCTTTCAATCAAGAAGAATTAAAATCTGCAATTCAATTTGATAATGATAGTAATTTATTTTATTTTCCATTAATTTTTTGTTATAAAATTAAGGGGTGGTACCCTACCGCTCATTGGGGGCTAATTTGAAGAGATTAATTTGTTATATACTAGAGTATATGAGTATATGTATACATGACTTTACATACACACCAGTTTTCAAGGTATCGCCATTTCCGAAGTCTCAGGTTAGATTCTAGGACGGGTCAATATAGAAAAACCAACTTTTGCTAATACATGCAAAACGTAAAATTAAACTACATTTATAAGAAGGAATATGATGTTTATCCAACAAAATTTATTATATTAACGAAATATATAGCCAAGTGGTTGGTGGTCGGAATTTCGAGTCAAGAGTCCCGAGTTCTATCCCCAGGTGGCAGGCTCGTACCAACGGGTTTTTCAAAAACTTATATACGAATTATTTCGTTTGCTTGGGTATAAAGACGGCGACGGGTTCACCACCTGTCACGTTGTCCCGAAAATATCCTTTTTATTAAAAGGGAGGCAAACGAGCAGGTGGCTCACGTGATGGTAAGTGATTACCGCTGCCCACGAAAATCTGCAATACCGGAGGAATAGCAGATGCGTTGCCGGAAATGGAATAATATGATATGCCAATGAATGGGCCAATCTTCGTTGGAAGGTGGGTCAAAGGGACTTAATTGTCTAAACTAGACCTCTGTCTACCCCTGTATTGGGAGTTGCGTGAAGATATTTATTTATAATTTTTTACTAATATGAGTAAGTAGACTATCGAGCCCTCATACACGTTAGTATGAGCCAATACGTGGAAAGGTCTGTAAAAATCTTTTGCAGGAGGCCTCTCTCGTATGTAGGTTTAGCAATCACCGCTGTACAAAAAATATCTTCACGCCATTTCCAATACAGGGTTAGACAGGAGTCCAGACAATTAAATCCTTTCGATTTACCTTCCATCAAAGTCATTTTTTGGGACAATTTGCTATATTTTATGTAAGGTCAAGAATATAAATCGTACTTAAGTTTTTGGAAAAAATCATTGGTACAACCCTACCATCTGGTGGTCGGATTTACCAACCCGGGAACGGAGACTCGAGATCTCTTGCCCCGATTTCCGATCACCTTACGTCTCGGCTAAATAGCTTAATTATATTGTTGTTTTTTTTTTTTTACCAATAATTATAGTCCGTATACTTTTCAGTCATTTTCCTAATACATTTAAACTGCAATATAGAATAATCTATATATCTAAAGCACTAGTTTCATGGAATCAGAAACAAAGAGGTTACCAGAATTACTCTTACCAGAAATAGGCCAGAAAAAGTGGTTCTCTACACTAAACCGTCCGGGTTTCGAATCCGGGAGATCAGAACTGTTGACATCTTGGAAACCGGTGTGTACGCCACTCGACTACAGGAGTCGTCAAGGTAACTCACAGAACTTTTCTATCGTACATAACCTCTGCGATTTAAAAAATTAGCTGCTGAACCTTCCCCCGGGGCTCAGACTATCAATTGATCAATGATTGCATACTAATAAATTCCATTCACAAGAGAGTTGACCTGTTTCCAATCTGCAGAGCTGATATTAATATTATCCAATTTGCCGTAATAAAATACTACTAGATCTAATTTGTGAAATTGGTTCATATTATGTAAAATAACCGACATATTTTTCCTATATTCATTACATTACATAGATTTATAAATAAATAGATAGGGACAACAACACAAACAGTGATCTTAACCCAAAAATAAGTAGTAAAATCAATTATGTTATGGAAGAAGAATAAACGAAAGTGTCACTAAACGATCAGACCCGCGGCCATATACAAAATTTGTGTATACCTATATTGACACGTCTAAGAATCAAATACGGGCTTTTGAGATGGCAACGCCACGAAAACTAGTGTTTACGCTGCTCATCCTCGCAGGTCGTCAAATGTTTTATACGCATAAATTTTGAATTACGTAAATATGGTCAAATTCTCTTTCTTATAGACTATAAAATCTGACTGCCGCTCATATAGAGTCATAAGTATTCACCTTTACTTTATTCTCCATTCTATGCTTTTCCATCCATTTATCCTTGCATTCCACGGTAATAAATTGACATTAAATTGATGCTCAAGATTGATATCATGAATTGAAACAAGAATGATGAATACACACATATATACAAATATAACGGCTTGTAAAAGTCCACTATTTAGCTAAAGCCTCTTCCACAAGCGCCTATGCCATAATCTCCAAACTCGGCGGAGACCTGTTATTTAAATAAAATATTGTTATATAATAAATATAAAATTCAATACAATAAATATAAAAATATTCTCACGCCATTCACAATGCTGGTGTAGACATAGGTCATAGGCAGCGGTAATCAGGTACCATCATGTGACCCACCTTCTCATTTGTACCCCTATTCTATAAAAAAAATAGAACTCGAGTCTCATGACTTGAATTCCGATCACCTAACCACACAGCTATCGTGACTTAAAGTGTTTAAAATCGCGAGCAGAAAACTCATTTATAACAAAAATTAGATACATTTACTGCCTGTAACATGAACGTTACGAATTAAAGAAAAATTAGTGCGCAATCTGCGTAATATCAGACATATTGTTTGCGCTTTATGAACGTTTTCCGGGCGTAGCGCTTTTGTAACTAGTTAGAGGAAGTGCCGACATGTATTAGTCATCATTATTTCATAATTATAATAGGATTCCGCTTATGATAGCAAAAGTTTGGCATTGGTGTTATAAAAGGGTCTCAGTAATCACTTCCGAAAATATGCCGAATGCTGCCCAATTTGCTCATAAGCAAAATGTGTCTTACTTAGTACTTAATAACAAAGTTTTGGTAGAATACGTAAAGATAAGAAAAAGAATACGTTATAAACATGGTTTTACGTAACAAAGTTTTGTCGCTCTTTAAATTAGCACCTACTAGCTGAAAATGTTATAATTTATGTAACGATGCGCGCGATGGACGTTCTTTTGTTTTTGTGCACACTAGTTCTCTTTTTAAAAGTCACAGCTGAATGTTCGGGTGATTAGAATGTCGAGTCAAGAGCCCCGAGTTCGATCCCCAGGTGGCAGGCTCGTGCCAATGGGTTTTTCAAAAACTTATGTACGAATTATATCGTTGGCTTGGACATAAAGACGGCGACGGGCTCACCACCTGTCACGTTAACCCGAAAAATATCTTTGGTGGAAGGTGGATCTTAGGGACTTAATTGTCTAGACTAGTCCACTGTCTACCCCTGTATTGGGAATTGCGTGAAAATATTTATTTATTTTATTTTTAGCCTCTTTTTTAGTGTACTTTAACATAAAAAACGTAAAATTCTACGTATACCAGAAATGGCATGTATAAATTTCAATGTACCTCGCATCACGTTCGCAGGAATCACTGTATAGTTAATCGGGTCACTCGGTGCTTTGAAGTGAATTATTGTATAATGAAGTTATACGTGTAAAAAAATTAAAAGCCTCCATTATTTGCGACTGGAATATTAAAAATGCCCTCCGGCGTTTGAAATGCCCATTCAGTATAGATTGTGAGTGGTCGGGTGATCGGAATTCGAGTCGGGTGACCCGAGAATCCTAGATGGTAGGCTCGTACCATTATGTCTTTTTTAAACTTATGTTCATTTAGATCGTTGGCTTGGACATAAAGACGGCGATAGGCTCATCATTGGTCACGTTATCCCAAAAAATGTCTCCGGTGGAAGTTGGGTCAAAGGTACTTAATTGTCTGAACCTTTGTCTACTCTTGTATTGGGAAAAGCGTGAAAATATGAATTTTAATAATTGTATATTTTTTTCATTTCTTTGTTAAATATAATGAAGGAAATTGGTATCTGGTCTCGTACAACGAAATCGTTAAGATCCTCCGTGGTCTAGTGGCGTTTATACCGGTTTTAATGGTATCACCAGCTTGGGTGGTTCGGGTTACATTCCCTAACGGGCCAATCTAGAATACCACTTTTTCTACATTTTATCGGGTCTGGGTGTTTGTTGGTCCTTCGTTGTTTTCGATTCCATAAGACAAGTTCTTTAGCTTCTTACTTTGGAATCAGGGCAATTTTTGTGATGTTGTCCTTATCTTATCCCTGTAGGGTTTGACTGTGGACACTATTTGTTTAATTATTTATTTATTCGTTTAATTATATATTTTGGCATTCTCTACCAGACAACCATCAGGCCAAACAGAAATAAAATGTATTAGCAGTGCAGTTAAATAAAGGGAGAGAGATCTTAGATAATGTGGCAAATACAAAAATATAACATAAACATACGGACGATAAATATATATATATATATATATATATATATATATATATATATATATATATATATATATATATATATATATATATATATATATATATATATATATATATATATATATATATATATATATATATATATATATATATATATATATATATATATATATATATATATATATAGAATATTTATGTTGTTAAGAGTAAATAACGAAAAACAAAAATAATATCGTATCCATATATCACTATATAAGCAGGAGACAATACATGAAAGATTTAAAATTATACCCATATCAGATATTCATACTTGCAACATTTTACAGTATTCACGGACTTTATTTTTAATTGAATTATTATATAAATTTATTGACGCTTAGACAAAAAGTTTACTCGATCGATGGGCAGTAAAGATGAAATTATGGATGAATCAGGAATGTCTAGAACAGGTGAATGAAATTGTATACTTGGGGAGTGCGTTTAGCTGGGATGGAAGATGTGATTTAGATGTGGACGGGCGTGTCGCTGCCGGGAACAAAGTCAATGGTGCCCTGACTGCGTTAATCAAAAGGCAAGGCGTTGTGAAAAGTGCACACCTTGCAATACATAACGCAGTGTTTGTACCGACTTTGTTATATGGCAGCGAAACCTGGGTATGCCAGAAGAAGCATAAAAGCAGGTTGAATGCAGTTGAGATGTGATCTCTTCGTAAAATGTGCGGCCTTACCATGGCCGACCGAAAGCGAAACGAAGAGGTTCGCAATATGGTAGGTTTGAAAGATGACCTTGTCTCAAAAATGGAAAAGGGCGTGCTTCGATGGTTTGGGCACGTTGAGCGAATGAGTGAAGACCGAATGGTGAAGAAAATATATAGCGCGAAAGTTAATATTAAAACGTGTCGAGGTAAACCGAGACTAACTTTCGAAGACCATGTGAGCAAATTGCTCGAAGAGGGGTCAAGAGTACTCGGATATCTAGACGTGCATGTATGAAGAAGATGATGAATCTGAAAGAAGCGAAAGAAGTATGTTGGGATCGTGACACTTGGCGATCTGTTCTCTCTGGCTACCCCGTCAGGGATTGTGCGTGAAGATAAATAAATAAATATAAATAAATATGCAAAGTTGGATAAAAAAGTAAACGTATTTCAGACCCTGGGTTTAAGTGGCAATAAAAACAAGTGACGGTACGGAAGGGTTGGGATTCAACGAGTGTAACAAGTTGTAACAAATAAATATAATAGATACATATTATAATAAATAATACATACATACATAATAAATAAAATAGATACATATTTTATGAACGCCAAGAATGCCTGCGAAGTGTTATTGTGCGTTTGTTGTCAAATATTTAAGGCTCGTACGAACTTTCAAGGGACCAATTTATCGGTCATGAATTGATCATATTTATTGAAATGTAATTGTGATTATGACGTCATCAAACGTTTCCCGTGAAGTAAGTTATGTAAAGAAAAAGAAAAGAAAATATATAACCCGATAGCCAATTTAGTAGTGGCCCTGCCTTCGAAGCCAATGGTCGCGGATTCGAATCCCGCTCGGAACAAACATTTGTGTGATTAAAATGAATGTTTCTATTCGAGTTACGGATGTATATTTCTATAGGACTATTTTTGTATCTTAATATATACGTGTAACTTTTTATATTCATATATTTTAAAAGTGTCACGATAGCCGAGTGGTTGGACAATCGGAATTCGACTCATGAGACTACGACGGTTACGACCTATCACGTAGTTCCAAAAATATCGTTGATAAAGGTGTGTCGAAAGAATATAATTGTCTGGAGTTCTGTCAATCCTAGCATTGGAAATAAATGATGATATATGTTTATTGTTTTTAATATTCAATTAAATTTATATATATATATATATATATATATATATATATATATATATATATATATATATATATATATATATATATATATATATATATATATATATATATATATATATATATATATATATATATATATATATATATATATATATATATATATATATATATATATATACATATATATATATATATATATATATATATATATATATATATATATATATATATATATATGTATCGTCCGTTTGTTTATGTAATATTTTTGTATTTGCCACATTATTTAAGATCTCTCTCCCTTTATTTAACTGCACTGCTAATACATTTCATTTCTGTTTAGCCTGATGGTTGACTGGTAGGGAATGCCACTTGGCATTAAGTACGCCATATGTACTACACTGTGCACTTAAATAAATAATTAAACAAATAGTGTCCACAGTCAAACCCTACAGGGATAAGATAAGGACAACATCACAAAAATTGCCCTGATTCCAAAGTAAGAAGCTAAAGAACTTGTCAAGAACAGGCAACTCATAGTTTCAAAGGATGGGTCACTAACAACTATTCTATTGAATCATCTATTTTACAGATGTTGCTCATTTATCAGCCAATATTAATCGGTTTCTGCGGAGCCCATTTATAGAGCTGTCATCGTACTTAAAGAAGAATTTAAATTTCACTCATAATTGATTGCTGTTTAAAACATTAAGTTTGTTGTTAAACAAAAAAAAAATCGAAGTCTGTTCAATGTCAGACGCGTTATTGCTTTACGTGGGTGTTGTGGGCGACTACTGTGTACGACCGAAACGTAAACAGCGTAACGATATTTAATTTAGACGTCCCGAATTCAATTATGGTGAAGGTTGAATATACTCCTGCTTCTGACTGGTGTAGTTTAATTATTATTGTATGTTTATACATCATCCTTGACGGTGTAGCCAGAGAGAACATATCGCCAAAATTTCGATTCAAACAATCTATTTCACTTCTAACAAGTTCTTCATTTTCGCACACGTAGCTTTAAGTCCTTTAAGCAATTTTCTCACATGGTCTTTGTAAGTCTCGGTTTATGTTATTTACTTTCGAATAATATATATTTAATAATATATATTTAAAAATAAACATATATTTCACCATTTATTTGTTAACTATTGAATTGACTTTGAAATACGGCCTGAGTACGTAAGAGATAACTTCTAACGCTAATTAAATAAAATAAAATTATTAAATGAATATTTATTTACATTCATAATAATCCAATTAAAATAAACAACATGATTGTTTCATTAATTACTTTATAGCATCCCAGACGCTTCAAACGGTATTTACTTTAAAAGGCGAAGGTCAATGAATAATTAATCATTCAACTGAATGTTAAATTCCTTGAGATTTTACTTTTTATTACTATTTATCCAAAACTCTTTTGCAAATTACAGAAATACCAGACTTCACTTAGTATTATTAAATAAATAGGAGCACGTTGTCTCTGTTGTTTAGTGCATCGAAGCAGAGATAGTGGGTTGGGATAAGGATTGTAATAGTTGTTTTTTGTAATTCTCTCATTTGTAATTTTCTTTAATATAAGATATAGTTTTAAGGTATCTGACAATTATAACAGCAGTTTTGTTAATATTATGAGCAATAATGAATTATCTATCTACATATCAGCTTGTAAAGTTCCATAATAGGGAAATTACCTTCCAACAAAAAGTAGGAAATCGGAGGTGTGATATGTTTGCCTTGATCCTCCTATGCGGGCAGTGTTCGCATGGTTTATGACGGTCTCGTATAGCTCAAAACTGAGGGTTTACTCGAGTGCAGCATTGACAATAGTTAACAATTGTGGAGTCATGATTTTGTTTTGTTTTTGTACATCTATGATTTAATCAGAAATCAGATCAGTAGTCCCAAGGTTGATTCCAAGGGTTCGATACTGTATCAATGAGTTGATGGTAAGTGATCACTGCCGCCCATGAACACCTACAATACCACATGAATGGCAGATGCGTTGCCGTTTTATACTAGTTTCTTAAAAAGAGGCTAAATTTAGAAGTAAAGCAGGCTACTTATATAAAGTCCGTTATACAAAAGCAATACATCCATCATTTTCGTAATACGTATATACAATCGAATGTAAGAATCGCGTAGCAGCGTACGAAGGTAAACATTTCAAAAAATTACAAAGCTAACATCAGCAACTGCTTTTACTGAAATATTGTAGCTTTTAACCTAAGAAAATCAAAGGTATAAACGCATCGCCTGACAACTAGGTAAAAGATAATTGAGGCACTATTTTCGTAACGTGAATTTTTGAAGTAAATTTATTGTAGCTTATTTTTGTAGTTTCATATGCTATTTACAAAGTTTAACGTTTTTGTGCTTGAATACAAAGGAGACGACGGATTTAGCACCTGTTTCCGTATTAATAACAGATTTGAAACAATTACACAACTGGTAAAATGTCATAAGTACTAAACAATTTAGTACTTATGATCCACATTTTACCCGTCGTCATCCTTATAACCCACCTAAAGTTTAAAAAAAGTTGGCGATTCTATCGCTCGGGCATTTGGATACCAATTCCGATAACCTAACCTATCAACCATCATGACTCAAGTTTTAATGGCTCATAGATTGAAGGGATTAAAGAGTATTGGGATTTTTTTTATCTATATTTGTAGGTTTATAAAGACACTCAAATATTATAAGCTTTATGTTCTAATGTAGTAATATAAAACGAATTCTACTTATTGTCACTTATTCGAGAAAGTAAAGTTTTCAAGGTTGTTTTTAATGAAACGTCCTCTTTAAGTAAAATCAACATCAAAGAACTCTCTACATCTAATACTTGGTATAATTAGAAACTTTATCTTTGAAATAAAACTTAATTAATTTAAGACAGAGCTCTTTATTTTAATGTCATATTTTTTATATTAAATCACTTTAATCATAAAACAATCTAAATGCGAAAATTAATTTTAGTGATTCTTCTTAATATTTAAAACCGTATGTAAAACTAATAGAATGTATATTTATAAAGTTTTTTTTATTATTTATTGTTTAGAGAAAATTCAAAAAACTTTTATTTCGAATCAAAATATTTAAAATGATACTTATAAAATAACAACTTCATTAAATAAATTGGGAACGGGTAACCTAACTTACCAAATTGAGAATTGTAACATCGTCTATTCAATCCTAGATAATACCGTAAGCTTGTTAAAGTTGTCTAGTACAATATTTTTGATCAGCACAACTACTAAACGTGATTTATTAATATTTTAAAATTGAAGGATAAATGTTTGTTTGCATTGAATATCAGAGATTTCAGCCCAAACAAGGCTTCCATTAAATTATCAATATAACTCAACGTTTTTCTGTCTTTCGATAGATAGTGAAATAATCATTTAGTAAAATACTATATACACTTTATCCATCGATTCTCCGCAATGTCGTGCATTACTTGTGGGGAGTCGTCCTACACAGCGTTTGCCAGAACGAGGTTGCCTCTCGACAACCTTTCGTCACCAACGGTTGTCAGTTCTGCGAGATATTTAGCCAGCTCTTTGTCACTTTATCAGGCTGATCCTTATGGCTCTGTCGGTTACTCTAGTTCTGTTGCGGATTTTACCACGCAGAAAATCTTTTCCATAGGCCGCTGAGCAACTCTGAGCTTCCTTATTCGGCCAGCAGGTATATTAAGCTATGAACGCTTAATTTTATACACAGATCATTTCCAAAATATAAAGAAATAAGGACCTTTAAGCAGTATCTACATATTGAGTTTAGGTGAAATATTGCCAAACAAACGTCTGCGATCGTTTTTCATCAAACGTCGGGGATTTTGTAACCTTCAGGAATTAAATACTCGGAATATCTGCAAAAAGAGCTTGTGTACTGAACCTGTTTGCTTTTAGAGCAATTGCTTCACGGTTAAAAGATGCTTCTTAAATTACAAAAAAGGTCTTATTTATGACACTTCGGTTTTCATTTGAAATGTTTCATTGTATAAAATTTATCATCTGTTAGTAACTTGATTATGTTTTTACAGCAAGTTACAATTTTAACGGATTTTAAAAAGCGGAGCTTGTGATTTCGGTTGTATGTTTTTTTATTTATATTTGTAGGTTTATAAAGACACTCAAATATTATAAGCTTTATGTTCTAATGTAGTAATATAAAACGAATTCTACTTATTGTCACTTATTCGAGAAAGTAAAGTTTTCAAGGTTGTTTTTAATGAAACGTCCTCTTAAGTAGAATCAACATCAAAGAACTCTCTACATCTAATACTTGGTATAATTAGAAACTTTATCTTTGAAATAAAACTTAATTAATTTAAGACAGAGCTCTTTATTTTAATGTCATATTTTTATATTAAATCACTTTAATCATAAAACAATCAATGCGAAAATTAATTTAGTGATTCTTCTTAATATTTAAAACCGTATGTAAACTAATAGAATGTATATTTATAAAGTTTTTTTATTTATATTTGTAGGTTTATAAAGACACTCAAATATTATAAGCTTTATGTTCTAATGTAGTAATATAAAACGAATTCTACTTATTGTCACTTATTCGAGAAAGTAAAGTTTTCAAGGTTGTTTTTAATGAAACGTCCTCTTTAAGTAGAATCAACATCAAAGAACTCTCTACATCTAATACTTGGTATAATTAGAAACTTTATCTTTGAAATAAAACTTAATTAATTTAAGACAGAGCTCTTTATTTTAATGTCATATTTTTTATATTAAATCACTTTAATCATAAAACAATCAATGCGAAAATTAATTTTAGTGATTCTTCTTAATATTTAAAACCGTATGTAAAACTAATAGAATGTATATTTATAAAGTTTTTTTTATTATTTATTGTTTAGAGAAAATTCAAAAAACTTTTATTTCGAATCAAAATATTTAAAATGATACTTATAAAATAACAACTTCATTAAATAAATTGGGAACGGGTAACCTAACTTACCAAATTGAGAATTGTAACATCGTCTATTCAATCCTAGATAATACCGTAAGCTTGTTAAAGTTGTCTAGTACAATATTTTTGATCAGCACAACTACTAAACGTGATTTATCAATATTTTAAAATTGAAGGATAAATGTTTGTTTGCATTGAATATCAGAGATTTCAGCCCAAACAAGGCCTTCCATTAAATTATCAATATAACTCAACTTTTTTCTGTCTTTCGATAGATAGTGAAATAATCATTTAGTAAAATACTATATACACTTTATCCATCGACTCTCCGCAATGTCGTGCATTACTTGTGGGGAGTCGTCCTACACAGCGTTTGCCAGAACGAGGGTTGCCTCTCGACAACCTTTTCGTCACCAACGGTTGTCAGTTCTGCGAGATATTTAGCCAGCTCTTTGTCACTTTATCAGGCTGATCCTTATGGCTCTGTCGGTTACTCTAGTTCTGTTGCGGATTTTACCACACAGAAAATCTTTTCCATAGGCCGCTGAGCAACTCTGAGCTTCCTCATTCGGCCAGCAGGTATATTAAGCTATGAACGCTTAATTTTATACACAGATCATTTCCAAAATATAAAGAAATAAGGACCTTTAAGCAGTATCTACATATTGAGTTTAGGTGAAATATTGCCAAACAAACGTCTGCGATCGTTTTTCATCAAACGTCGGGGATTTTGCAACCTTCAGGAATTAAATACTCGGAATATCTGCAAAAAGAGCTTGTGTACTGAACCTGTTTGCTTTTAGAGCAATTGCTTCACGGTGAAAAGATGCTTCATAAATTACAAAAAAGGTCTTATTTATGACACTTCGGTTTTCATTTGAAATGTTTCATTGTATAAAATTTATCATCTGTTAGTAACTTGATTATGTTTTTACAGCAAGTTACAATTTTAACGGATTTTAAAAAAGCGGAGCTTATCATTTCGGTTGTATGTTTTTTTTTTTAATGTTTGTTCTTCGTGATTTGTAAATGTGAATAAAAATGATGGAACTCCAAAAAAATTTTTAAGTTTTATAAGAATTTTGAGTATTTCACTTCTTTTGTGATGCAATTCGTTTGTTTTCATCGGGGGAATATCGTACAAATATACTGAGCTGTCACAGGAGTCACTGTACTCCTTAAGGGTTAGTCAAAGTTACTTAATTGTGTATTACACAGTTACAACGCTATCGTTGACTCTTGCTAAGATCAAAACTAACTTTCTTGTAACAGTAAGTAGAGCTCATTAAATAATTGGGGAACGGGTAACCTAACTTACCAAATTGAGAATTGTAACATCGTCTATTCAATCCTAGATAATACCGTAAGCTTGTTAAAGTTGTCTAGTACAATATTTTTGATCAGCACAACTACTAAACGTGATTTATCAATATTTTAAAATTGAAGGATAAATGTTTGTTTGCATTGAATATCAGAGATTTCAGCCCAAACAAGGCCTTCCATTAAATTATCAATATAACTCAACTTTTTCTGTCTTTCGATAGATAGTGAAATAATCATTTAGTAAAATACTATATACACTTTATCCATCGACTCTCCGCAATGTCGTGCATTACTTGTGGGGAGTCGTCCTACACAGCGTTTGCCAGAACGAGGTTGCCTCGACAACCTTTCGTCACCAACGGTTGTCAGTTCTTATGAGATATTTAGCCAGCTCTTTGCCACTTTATCAGGCTGATCCTTATGGCTCTGTCGGTTACTCTAGTTCTGTTGCGGATTTTACCACACAGAAAATCTTTTCCATAGGCCGCTGAGCAACTCTGAGCTTCCTCATTCGGCCAGCAGGTATATTAAGCTATGAACGCTTAATTTTATACACAGATCATTTCCAAAATATAAAGAAATAAGGACCTTTAAGCAGTATCTACATATTGAGTTTAGGTGAAATATTGCCAACAAACGTCTGCGATCGTTTTTCATCAAACGTCGGGGATTTTGTAACCTTCAGGAATTAAATACTGAATATCTGCAAAAGAGCTTGTGTACTGAACCTGTTTGCTTTTAGAGCAATTGCTTCACGGTTAAAAGATGCTTCTTAAATTACAAAAAAGGTCTTATTTATGACACTTCGGTTTTCATTTGAAATGTTTCATTGTATAAAATTTATCATCTGTTAGTAACTTGATTATGTTTTTACAGCAAGTTACAATTTTAACGGATTTTAAAAAAGCGGAGCTTGTGATTTCGGTTGTATGTTTTTTTGTTTTAATGTTTGTTCTTCGTGATTTGTAAATGTGAATAAAAATGATGGAACTCCAAAAAATTTTTTAAGTTTTATAAGAATTTTGAGTATTTCACTTCTTTTGTGATGCAATTCGTTTGTTTTCATCGGGGGAATATCGTACAAATATACTGAGCTGTCACAGGAGTCACTGTACTCCTTAAGGGTTAGTCAAAGTTACTTAATTGTGTATTACACAGTTACAACGCTATCGTTGACTCTTGCTAAGATCAAAACTAACTTTCTTGTAACAGTAAGTAGAGCTCATTAAATAATTTAATTTATATTAACAAGTAACAAGTTATGCTAAGAAAGCACTTCGTATTCTTTTTGAAGGCGGTTAGAAAAAGTATACTTAACCATTCTTATCGCAGAATTTCACGCCATGCTCTATATAAGGCTAGCCAGAAGTCTAGACAATTTATTCTTTATTTTAGGACATTGTGACAATTTAGACAATTTATTCCTTATTTTAGATGATGGGTCTATTGCCATTTTTATGCCCAAGCTGACGATATAAGTCGTAGATAAGTTTTAAAATAACTCGTTGGTACGAGCCTGCGTCCTGGGGAATGAACTCGGGCCTCTTGACTCCTATTCTGATCCCCCAACCACTCGGCTATCTTGACTACATACAATTTTTATTGTTAAAAACGTAAATAGTGCACGTATTCAGCACGTATTTAATACTTCCTTGTCTGAAATAAGCACATTTTGATAAATTGGGTAAATTACACCTATGAAACTCAAGATTTTTATAAAGGAGTTACTTACTTACTTATCTTCACGCACAATCCCTGACGGCTAGCCAGAGAGAACAGTTAGTGAAGTATCAGGATCCAACATAAGTTTGAAAGTTAGGCTTGGGTTACCGTAGCCTATTCATTAATAATATATTATTAAAATCTACTAGCCAGAGCTCAGTGGCTTTATTCGTTTGATAGTTTGCAATTCTAATGATTTTTTAAATAACATCCTTAAGGGTTAGTCAAAGTTACTTAATTGTGTATTACACAGTTACAACGCTATCGTTGACTCTTGCTAAGATCAAAACTAACTTTCTTGTAACAGTAAGTAGAGCTCATTAAATAATTTAATTTATATTAACAAGTAACAAGTTATGCTAAGAAAGCACTTCGTATTCTTTTTGAAGGCGGTTAGAAAAAGTATACTTAACCATTCTTATCGCAGAATTTCACGCCATGCTCTATATAAGGCTAGCCAGAAGTCTAGACAATTTATTCTTTATTTTAGGAAATTGTAACAATTTAGACAATTTATTCCTTGTTTTAGATGATGGGTCTATTGCCATTTTTATGCCCAAGCTGACGATATAAGTCGTAGATAAGTTTTAAAATAACTCGTTGGTACGAGCCTGCGTCCTGGGGAATGAACTCGGGCCTCTTGACTCCTATTCTGATCCCCCAACCACTCGGCTATCTTGACTACATACAATTTTTATTGTTAAAAACGTAAATAGTGCACGTATTCAGCACGTATTTAATACTTCCTTGTCTGAAATAAGCACATTTTGATAAATTGGGTATGAAACTCAAGATTTTTATAAAGGAGTTACTTACTTACTTATCTTCACGCACAATCCCTGACGGGCTAGCCAGAGAGAACAGGTCGCCAAGTGTCACGATCACTACATACTTCTTTCGCTTCTTTCAGATTTATCATCTTCTTCATACATGCACGTCTAGGTATCCAAATACTCTTGACCCTCCCCTCTTCGAGCAATTTGCTCACATGGTCTTCGAAAGTTAGTCTTGGCCTACCAAGACACCTTTTAACTTTAACATTCGCGCTATATATTTTCTTCACCATTCGGTCTTCACTCATTCGCTCAACGTGCCCAAACCATCGAAGCACGCCCTTATCCATTTTTGTGACAAGGTAATATTTCAAACCTGCCATATTGCTAATCTCTTCGTTTCGCTTTCGGTCGGCCATGGTAAGGCCGCACATTTTACGAAGATATCGCATCTCCACTGCATTCACCCTGCTTTTATGCTTCTTCTGGCATACCCAGGTTTCGCTACAACGTTTACAACCAGAGCGTGTTGCCAGTGATGACATATGGATCTGAGACGTGGTCTTTCACTGCAGGCCGTATGAGGAAGCTCAAAGTTGCGCAGCGTGCTATGGAAAGGGCTATGCTCGGTTTTTCCTCTGTGTGATAGAATCCGTAATGATGACATTCGCAGCAGAACCAGAGTAACCAACATAGCCTTAAGGACTAGCACGATGAAGTGGCAATGGGCTGGTCATATAGCTCGTAGAACTGACAACCGTTGGGAAAGAAAGGTTCTCGAGTGGCAACCTCGTACAGGAAATCACAGTGTAGGACGACCCCCCACGAGATGGGGCGACGACTTGCAAAATGTCGCGGGAAGTCGATAGATGCTGGTGGCTGAGGACCGTTCACTGTGAAAGTTTTAGGAGAGGCCTATGTTCAGCAGTGGCCTCTTGATAGGCTGTAAAGAAAAATATGCTTTTCTATGAAGAAAATTCATTATTGAATCACATGAAGATCCGCAACTCCTGTAGGTAATTTACCAGCCTATTAGGAAAAACGAAAAAGAATGACCGACCTCCCGAACTAAAAACGCTAGGGCTTCGAATTCCACTAGGGGCAAACGATTGTATGATGAATATGAATGTTTGTACTCGAGTCATGGATGTTTATATGTAAAACTATAAATGTGTGTCTATGTAAATATATATTAATGATTAGTATATTGTATTGGCTGTGTAAACGGATTTTAAATCAAGATCAAATCGAGAAGGTTGATTAAAGTGAGGTTTAATAAAAAAAAGGCATTGTAGGACTGTCGGGAATGTTCGCTATAGCCCTAGCGATTGTCAAAGCTACGTTGCTGATGTCTTTCCATCAAGTAATTGACGAATAGAGAAATACGTTTCATGTAAACAGCATATAATGCACTAAACAAAGTATCCACTTATAAGTAATACAATACTGTAACTGTTGTGTTATCTCGATTACATATCGAGAACCATATGCTGCCACATAATCGGACATATCAATGTTAATATGTTTATTAATTGTTATATCTGGAATTGGAATATTTGAACAAACTGTAATCCGTAGAGTTATTATCTAACATTGGCTGAAATTTTGTATTATCCTCATAGATATCACTCTACAAGGATCAGATGTACAGTTGTATCTAATATATCCTCACCTATTTTCCCAGAGTTGTGGTGAACAGAGATCTAAAAATTAGGTCATTACAACACTCCTACCACCGAAGCTTATTTGAGATAAAGTTACAGGAGGCGAGCCCATCGCCAAGTCCAAGCGAACGCTACAATATACTAACATAGATATATTATTGTAGATAAGTATTCATACATAAAGAACATGTATGAGTCGAGTGTTTGTATTATAATCATAACAATAATGCGAACCCGCTACTCTTTGCTCCAAAGGCAGGATCCCTACCAACTAGGCCATTGGGTAATAAAAATATTTTGTGCTTTAATTAAAATTTTAATAACAAGCGTAACACTTTAATATTATGTTGTTATTCGCAACAAAATTTTTAATTATTTAAAAAAACAACATCCGCGTTTTATGTTTTTTCATTAACGGATATAAAAAAGGAGCTTCTCAATTTGTTTATATATTTTTGTGATTGTATATTTTATCTCAGAAATCCAGCATGTATAAACTGATTTCGACTTTTTTTGCAAGGGTATACTTTCAAGTTAGTGTCCTTGTCATTTGATCAGGATTAGGCGGTTCTAAGGAAATCCTGGATATTTCTTAAATTTTGTAACCATATTGAATTATTAAATAATTAATTAAATAAAAATAGCACTTTAGCCAAGTAGTGAGTGATCAGAGTTTTAGTAACAGGACCTGATCCCCGTTTTTTTTTTTTCAATAAAATTTTTGTATGATTTATATTGTTGGTTTAGACAAAAATACGGCGAAAAGTTCGCCACCCGTCACTTTGTCCCAAAAAAGTCTTCGGTGAACGGTGGTATCTAGACATCTGTCTACTGTATTGAGAATGGCGTGAATATATTTTGAGCATTAAATTGTTGTAATTTAGTTGTTTGAGTCTAGAATTCATCACCTAAGACTGCTGAGCAGATGATAGATGGCATTGCACTACTTTACGGTTAAAATTTAGGCAATTACCTAAGATTACGGCGAATAAAACCGCGAGATACAACTAGTTAAATACTTATTTTCTTATATAGTGAATAATCGACTTTTGCAATTGTCATGAGGAGATAGAATAATAAATAGAATAATTATTTATTTACAGAAAAAATTATGTTAATATTTACAATACTTATTAACTAAAAACGATTATAATCGTAGAGCCCTACTCCTCGTGGCATGGTACCAAGAACACTGGCTGCATTTCCACGTTGAATGGCTAGACTTAACCGTTGAGCGAGAAAAGAACCAGCCCTCTTGTCACCAGCGGCAACGATAAGTTGCGGATAAATTCCTTTAGAAACTGCATCGCGCGGGGACCCCACGGACCAATTGTCTCTACGGCAAATGGAACAAATATAGTATCCTTTCAAAGACTCATATTTACGCCATTTACCCGATTCAGCTGCCTCTGATGCTGCCCCGGCCCATATCGAATTACCCTTGATATGAGAGGCCGCTAATGTATCGACGCAAGTTGCGGCCCACACAAGAGCTTTGCCTCTCTCCCAAGGGACTAAAGTCAAGCCGTCGGGTCTCTTACCATCCTCCCTAAATATTCCACAAGGCTCTAAAACCGATGGAATATTTAACAAGAGCCCTTCGGATGATTTCATTCAAGGAACCGTGACGAGATAGTCTGCCGGCACTTTTTTGGCATGAAAGTCCGTGGAGGCCTAACTCGTCGACGTCGCTGCCACAAACTGTGAGATCCGTGTCAACCCTTCTTAAAACTTTTAAAACAAGTTGAGAAAATCTTTCCGAGGAAAACTTTTTAAGTACTTTAGGATGATAAAAAAAAATTTATAAATTTTCTCGAAATTGGGGAAGCTGTTTTAATAAAATACATTCACGCCCTTACGAATACTGGGGTAAACACATGTCTAAAAAATTTAGTCCTTTCGTCGTTCGTTCGTGGGCCGTCTTTATGTCCAAATTAATGTTACAATAAACATACATTTGCAAAAATGTTTAAATACTGACTAGGATACCAGATTGCTATTTCAATCTTACTGTTACACATTCTGCTGTAATATTACAAATTGATATGTTTCGTTGTTTGTTACACTATCAGGCAAAAATTATCTATTATAGATAGGAATGAAATTTAAAACATTGATGAGTATTTATATTGTTTTATATAACTATGGTATACCTGTTACCATGTATGATGTTTTTATGACCAAAATTACACGATTCTTGTGAGAACCCTGACCATAATTTTGCTTACCGACTTTTATTTGTATTGTTAGAGCTACTGAGAAAGATTACTGGCAAAGCTATAGACCGAAACTAGCCCTAAATAACTCATCACAGATAATTTGAATTCCATAGCAAATATGCGCGACAAATAGATAAGTAGGTCGTCTGTTTCCTTTTAAGATGTTGGAGGAAGATGTTAAATGCTATATAGCTCATGCCTTGATATTTCCATCCATCCCCGATATTTGATTTTCTCTTACTTTCTTATAAAGTCACGATAGTCGAGATGTTGGGTGGTCGGAATGTCGAGTCGAGAGACCCGTATTCGATACCCAGGTGGCAGTACCAATGAGTTTTTCAAAACTTATGTACGAATTTCATCGTTGGCTTGGACATAAAGGCGGCGACGGGCTCACCACCTGTCACGTTGTCCCGAAAATGTCTTCGGTGGAAGGTGGGTCAAAGGGACTTAATTGTCTAGACTTGACTTCTGTCTACCCCTGTATGAGGAATTGCGTGAAGATATTTATCATATTATTTACTTACTTTCTTATAATTTAGTTTTATAACAAACTTTGATCCTCTGTTGCTGATCACTATTGTCTCTATATGATATCGTTGCTACGAACCTATTGATACGAGCCTGCTACCTAGGGATCATACTCGGGTCTATCGACTCGAATTCCGTTCACCCAACCATTTGGCTATCTTGACTTTTCCTGAAAATTATTACTTTGCGCAAATTAAATTTATGTTTCTGTGTCAAAATACATAGATTTTGATTTTTTTTAAAAGTCACCGATAACAAAGATCAAGGCCGAAAGTCTTACTGTAGCCAGATATAATTGACAAGTAAATCGCTTCATACAACATAAAACACTTGTCTAACGATAGTCAGAGGGCATGTCTGATAGAAATCAGAAATTTAAGTACGTGTTGTAATTTACTTGATATTGATCGATGCGTATTGATATTTGATAAGGAATTACTTGTTCTTATATATAAATCGATATTGGCTCAGTAACAAACTAAAAGGCATTGTAAATCTCGATGGCAGTAACAGAAGGTCTTGGAGTGCCCCCCCCCCCTCCTCCCTCCAGAATTGGGGGAGGATGGTGTGTGGGCCTCCGGTTATCTGCACTAACCAGACGAAACGCAGAAGTTTGTTAGACGTCAACTTCACGTCGGTATTCTGTGACAAATTGATAGATGGCATTGCACTACTTTACGGTTAAAATTTAGGCAATTACCTAAGATTACGGCGAATAAAACCGCGAGATACAACTAGTTAAATACTTATTTTCTTATATAGTGAATAATCGACTTTTGCAATTGTCATGAGGAGATAGAATAATAAATAGAATAATTATTTATTTACAGAAAAAATTATGTTAATATTTACAATACTTATTAACTAAAAACGATTATAATCGTAGAGCCCTACTCCTCGTGGCATGGTACCAAGAACACTGGCTGCATTTCCACGTTGAATGGCTAGACTTAACCGTTGAGCGAGAAAAGAACCAGCCCTCTTGTCACCAGCGGCAACGATAAGTTGCGGATAAATTCCTTTAGAAACTGCATCGCGCGGGGACCCCACGGACCGATTGTCTCTACGGCAAATGGAACAAATATAGTATCCTTTCAAAGACTCATATTTACGCCATTTGCCCGATTCAGCTGCCTCTGATGCTGCCCCGGCCCATATCGAATTGGCTTCCTTGATATGAGAGGCCGCTAATGTATCGACGCAAGTTGCGGCCCACACAAGAGCTTTGCCTCTCTCCCAAGGGACTAAAGTCAAGCCGTCGGGTCTCTTACCATCCTCCCTAAATATTCCACAAGGCTCTAAAACCGATGGAATATTTAACAAGAGCCCTTCGGATGATTTCATTCAAGGAACCGTGACGAGATAGTCTGCCGGCACTTTTTTGGCATGAAAGTCCGTGGAGGCCTAACTCGTCGACGTCGCTGCCACAAACTGTGAGATCCGTGTCAACCCTTCTTAAAACTTTTAAAACAAGTTGAGAAAATCTTTCCGAGGAAAACTTTTTAAGTACTTTAGGATGATAAAAAAAAATTTATAAATTTTCTCGAAATTGAGGAAGCTGTTTTAATAAAATACATTCACGCCCTTACGAATACTGGGGTAAACACATGTCTAAAAAATTTAGTCCTTTCGTCGTTCGTTCGTGGGCCGTCTTTATGTCCAAATTAATGTTACAATAAACATACATTTGCAAAAATGTTTAAATACTGACTAGGATACCAGATTGCTATTTCAATCTTACTGTTACACATTCTGCTGTAATATTACAAATTGATATGTTTCGTTGTTTGTTACACTATCAGGCAAAAATTATCTATTATAGATAGGAATGAAATTTAAAACATTGATGAGTATTTATATTGTTTTATATAACTATGGTATACCTGGGTTACCATGTATGATGTTTTTTATGACCAAAAATTACACGATTCTTGTGAGAACCCTGACCATAATTTTGCTTACCGACTTTTATTTGTATTGTTAGAGCTACTGAGAAAGATTACTGGCAAAGCTATAGACCGAAACTAGCCCTAAATAACTCATCACAGATAATTTGAATTCCATAGCAAATATGCGCGACAAATAGATAAGTAGGTCGTCTGTTTCCTTTTAAGATGTTGGAGGAAGATGTTAAATGCTATATAGCTCATGCCTTGATATTTCCATCCATCCCCGATATTTGATTTTCTCTTACTTTCTTATAAAGTCACGATAGTCGAGATGTTGGGTGGTCGGAATGTCGAGTCGAGAGACCCGTATTCGATACCCAGGTGGCAGTACCAATGAGTTTTTCAAAACTTATGTACGAATTTCATCGTTGGCTTGGACATAAAGGCGGCGACGGGCTCACCACCTGTCACGTTGTCCCGAAAATGTCTTCGGTGGAAGGTGGGTCAAAGGACTTAATTGTCTAGACTTGACTTCTGTCTACCCCTGTATGAGGAATTGCGTGAAGATATTTATCATATTATTTACTTACTTTCTTATAATTTAGTTTTATAACAAACTTTGATCCTCTGTTGCTGATCACTATTGTCTCTATATGATATCGTTGCTACGAACCTATTGATACGAGCCTGCTACCTAGGGATCATACTCGGGTCTATCGACTCGAATTCCGTTCACCCAACCATTTGGCTATCTTGACTTTTCCTGAAAATTATTACTTTGCGCAAATTAAATTTATGTTTCTGTGTCAAAATACATAGATTTTGATTTTTTTTAAAAGTCACCGATAACAAAGATCAAGGCCGAAAGTCTTACTGTAGCCAGATATAATTGACAAGTAAATCGCTTCATACAACATAAAACACTTGTCTAACGATAGTCAGAGGGCATGTCTGATAGAAATCAGAAATTTAAGTACGTGTTGTAATTTACTGGATATTGATCGATGCGTATTGATATTTGATAAGGAATTACTTGTTCTTATATATAAATCGATATTGGCTCAGTAACAAACTAAAAGGCATTGTAAATCTCGATGGCAGTAACAGAAGGTCTTGAGTGCTCTCCTCCCTCCAGAATTGGGGGAGGATGGTGTGTGGGCCTCCGGTTATCTGCACTAACCAGACGAAACGCAGAAGTTTGTTAGACGTCAACTTCACGTCGGTATTCTGTGAGGTCGTGGTACTTCCCTGGTCGAGCCGGCCCATTCATGCAACAACAAAAGCTGATGCGTGGCTATACCACTGTTGAATACTCGACTACTGTGGCCTAATCGAGGTTGCCACTCGAGAATTTTTTTCTGCAACGGCCAAAATACTGAATAAATGATTAATGAAAAACCAGGCTCGGGGACAAGAATCCGGAGCAGGAGATCAGAATTCGATACCCTGGAGGAAAGCAGCAATAAGTTGTTTCGAAACCTATATTCTATTTGTATTGATATTAAGCTGGCGACAGGCTCACCAGCTATCACATTGTGATGAGAAAAATGAGTCGAAAAAGGTGCGTGGCGATTATGCATGATCATAATTTAGATCAAGAGACCCAAGTTCGATCCCCAAGACTGGTTCGCTTGCAATGGGGTTTTACTAGCGTAGAAGATGGCAAATATATTTTAATTTTTGTTTCAGTAAGTATCAATACAGGCACGATAGCCGAGTGGTTGGGTGATCATAATTTAGGCCAAGAGACCCAAGTTCGATCCCCAAGACTGGTTCGCTTGCAATGGGGTTTTTCAAAAACTTAAGTAAGATATATCATTGGCTTGGACTTAAAGATGGCGACGGGCTCAACACCTGTCTCGTTGTCCCAAAAAAGATCTTCGGTGGAAGGAGCTTCGAAAGTCTTAATTGTCTAGTCCTTTGTCTACCCCTGTATTGGGCATGGCCTGAAGATATTTTATAGTAGTTTCAATAAAATGTATAGTCTAAAAAACTTTGTTAATACAACTGGTAATTTCTAATGTTTTATTAAATAAATTTCCGAAAGATCACCTATGTTGTGATATAAAACAGAAGTATTTTTGAGCGTGTAAGTCTCCGTTTTTACATTCGTTCGCGGAAAGTCAATTATAACACGCAGCCACGTGAAATGGAGTAAAAATATTTCCCCCTTGAATTTCGGGTAATGGTTGACTAAAAAAATACGTAAAGTTAACTGAATTTTTCTGAGTGATGTTATTTTTCGTAAAAAAATGTTAAAGAAAACGTTATATGCACTGCGATATTAAAAAAAAACTAGGGATAAGAATGTAAAAAGAATAAAAAAACAGGATAGTCGAGTTGAAAGGTGTTCGGAATATCGAGTCGAGAGACCCGAGTTTGATCCCCAGTTGGCCGGCTCGTACCAATGGATTTTTTCAAACACTTGTACGAATTTAATCGTTGGCTTGGACATTGAGACGGCGACGGCGACGGGTATAAAGAATAAAATTTTACATTTTTTTATTTTTACAATAACGACTTTATAGTTCAAGTATAAAACTACCATATAAATAAAATAAATAAATAAATATCTTCACGCAATTCCCAATACAGGGGTAGACAGAGGTCAAGTCTAGACAATTAAGTCCCTTTGAGCCACCTTTTAACCGAAGACAATTTTGGGACAACGTTATAGGTTATGAGCCCATCGTCGCCTTCATGTCCGAGCCAATGATATAAACTGTACGAGGTTACATAGGTTACATAAGTTTTAAAAAAATCATTGGAAGCTGCGATCTGGTGTCTGAAGTGATCCTCGGGATCGAACTCGGGTCTCTCGACTCGAAATTCCGACCACCCAACAACTCGGCTATCGTGACTTTTTTTTTTAAAACTACCATATTATTCCTTTATACAATTCTTAAAGAAATTTTTTGTGTTTAGAATGTGTTTTACATTCTAATTTTGTCTGGGCGATGCCATAGATGAGAAATTACATTTACTAAAAAGTGAATTATTGCGTATCAAAATGTTGTAAGGTGCCAACTCAATATATTTTAAGCAAGAGAAGCGAGTTAGCAAGGTTAAGAATGCGAAGGTTTTTATGTCAGTACTTCGTATATACTCGTAGTTTACTTTATACTACTTTTGATAATATGTTGAGAAAATAAGGAAAAAATCAGAGCAATCATTACGTCTAATAGCAAAAAACGGTAACAGAAAGACGAGGCTCGTACCAATGGGTTTTTCAAAAAAAAAAACTTATGCACAAAATATATCGTTGGCTTGAACATAAAGACGGCGACGGGCTCACCTCCTGTCACGTTGTCCCAAAATATCTTCGGTAGAGGATAGTCCGAAGGGACATAATAGTCTAGACTAGACCTCTGTCTACCCCTGTAGTGGGAATTGCGTAAAGATATTTATTTATTTATTATTCATTTATTAAAAATCATTAAATGTCCTTTTTAATTGGCCTTTCCGTTGATTTTACTGTTTACTATATTTACTTATCGGCATTTAAAGTAAATTGATGGAAATAGGCTTTACTCCAACGTTAGGCTATATCATAATCAATTAAAATATCTTCATGCCATTCCCAATACAGAGATAGAAAGAGGTCTAGATAATTAAGGCCCTTTGACCCACCTTTTAACCGAAGACAATTTTTGGGACAACGTTATAGGTTATGAGCCCATTGTCGCCTTCATGTCCGAGCCAATGATATAAACTGTACGAGGTTACATAGGTTACATAAGTTTTAAAAAAAATCATTGGAAGCTGCGATCTGGTGTCTGAAGTGATCCTCGGGATCGAACTCGGGTTCCACTCGGCTATCGCCATAAGTGCTTTTGCATATTCTTATTTTATGTCTGATATCCAGCCATCTTTTGGTAGCAATGCTATTTTATAAATTTTTACTTAGACGCCTTCACCCTCGGAAAGAAACGTATTAATTCTTACGTCATTCGACCCGGTGATTTTATTTATTTTTATCATTAACGATCACGAATTTGACAAAAAATGTTCTGTTTTTTATCTTTATAAGCTAGCGATTAAATACAATCCCACCTGATGGTAAGTGGCGATGTAGTTTTTGTTGGTAGGGACACAAGCTTAGAAAAAGCCTATTCACTCTTCCCTTGAAGACACCCACATTGTAATCGGACGGAAAGACTGATGCAGGCAAATTATTCCAGTCCGTTGCTGTACGCATTATGGACGACGAAGCAAAACGTTTCGTTCGAATGCAGGGTATATCGACAACAAAAGGATGGAGACCCGCCGTGCGTCTTGTTGTCCGATGATGGAAAGGGGAAGGGGGAATTAACTCAAGTAACTCCTTCGCACACTCTCCAAAATGTAACCTTTAGAACACCGAGAGACTGGCCACCCGACGTCTGTGTTCGAGACTGGACATATTGGTAGTAACCAAGTCAGGATCACCAATTAGCCGCTTGGCCCGTCCCTCCACCGAGTCCACGGCTGCCAGTTGATATTCAGAAGCTCCAGCCCATATGTGGCAGCATTACTCTACAGCCGACCGGACCTGAGCTTTATATAGGGTCAGAAGCTGTCCCGGAGTAAAGTAACGCCGCACTTTTGCAAGAACCTCCCAATCTCCTTGCAGCGGCTTTAGCCTTAGACTCAATGAACCGCCCAAAGATAAGGTTTGACTCCTAATAACTGGAGGCAGTCGGTTTATTCCAGAGATACATTCTGAAATTTAGGAGCCAAAGTAAACTGGCTCCTTTTTGCGGAGAACAGACACGCTTGCGTTTTGGTGGCATTGAAACTCACATGATTGGTATTGCCCCAGTAGGAAACTGCCTGTAATGTAAGATTAATACGCTCTACCATGGCCTCCCGAGCACATTGTTCTTTATCCTGTCTGGCCTGAACACGCGCCAGATATCTCTCTACAACTGTACTGTCATCTGCATACCCAAAGAGACCGGGCTCGAGCAGGTCGTTTATGTGCAGCAGAAAGAGAGTTGCGGACAGAACAGACCCTTGGGGAACTCCGGCGTTAATCGCCATAGTCTCCGACGAGCAGCCGTCAATAACGACTCGCAAAGACCGTTCTCGCAAAAAGTCTTCTATGCAGGCTATCAGTCCAGGGGATATACCATATGAAGGAAGCTTATTGATAAGGCTAGCATTATAGACCCTGTCAAAAGCCTTCGAGACATCGAGCGAAACCGCGAGTGCTTCACCACTGTTCACGAGGGCCTCACCCCATAGATGTGTGACATACACTAGAAGGTCCCCAGTCGACCGATTTTGGCGAAACCCGTACTGTCGATCGCTGAGAAGATCGTTATGTTCTAGGTATGCCAAGAGGTGCGAGTTCAATATACGCTCTATAATCTTACAGAGTACGGAGGTAAGCGAAATAGGACGATAATTGACAGGGTCAACACGGCTACCTTTTTTGGGCACGGGCTGCACGTTAGCAATCTTCCAGAATTTGGGCACTATTCCAGTCTTCAAGGAGAGCCGATACAAGCATGTCAGAACAAGAGGCAACTCTTAATTAATTAATTAACTGTTAATTAACTGTAATTAAGTCACGATAGCCGAATTGTTGGGTGGTCGGAATTTCGAGTCGAGAGACCCGAGTTCGATCCCCAGGTGGCAGTACCAATAAGTTTTTCAAAAACTTATGTACGAATTTCATCGTTGGCTTGGACATAAAAGGCGGCGACGGGCTCACCACCTGTCACGTTGTCCCAAAAATATCTTCGGTGGAAGGTGGGTCAAAGGGACTTAATTGTCTAGACTTGACCTCTGTCTACCCCTGTATTGGGAATTGCGTGAAGATATAATTAACTGTTCTTCATTAGTAGTCTATATTATTTATTAATGAAGCCAGGAATGAAAATAATATGTCATTAAAACCTTTCTAATATTAAACCGCATGTCCAGATGATACTAATAAGGTAATCTTTTACTGTCAGCCATTAAACAATGAATTACAGTCTGTAGGTCTGTTGTACAAAAATGGTGCATGGGCGGGGTAGCGAGGTGTAATTTCGTGTGCGACACGGTGATGGCAGAATACCGTGGGGTTTTAGTTAAAATATGACTGTATGATAATTGGTCTCTTATTTTTGTGAATTTAGCCGTCTTAGTCAAGGACACAAATTGTACATGTATAATCTATACATATACATAAAATTGGAGTGACAAGTGTGTAATACTGAAATAACCGATTCTACTACATGTATGTGTATATGTATACGGTACATACACCAAAATAACATTCTTTTACAACTTTTGTCTGTCTGTTTGTTCCGGCTAATCTCTGAAACGGCTACACCGATTTTAAGAGGAATTTCAGTGACAGCTAATAAGAAGTAACATAGGCTACTTTTATTCTAGAAACATAATTAGCGTTCCGCGTTAAGTATTAAACTGCGGGCAAAGCCGCGGGAGGCAGCTAGTACCCAATAATTAGTTAGTTAGTCTTCCTCTGCGTAACGAACCTCTTGATTCGTATTCCGATTACCCAACCATTGGGTTTTCGCTTTTCTTTTTATTTGAATAAAATAATAAATAAAAATAAAATAAAATAAAATATCTTCACGCAATTCCCAATACAGGGGTAGACAGAGGTCAAGTCTAGACAATTAAGTCCCTTTGACCCACCTTCCACCGAAGATATTTTTGGGACAACGTGACAGGTGGTGAGCCCGTCGCCGCCTTTTATGTCCAAGCCAACGATGAAATTCGTACATAAGTTTTTGAAAAACTTATTGGTACTGCCACCTGGGGATCGAACTCGGGTCTCTCGACTCGAAATTCCGACCACCCAACAACTCGGCTATCGTGACTTCTCTTATTTGAATAATAGTAATATTAAATTTTCAAGTAATATATTCAAATGCAAAGCCGATTACTGCTCAGCTCATGGCCACAATAAAGTACATTATAAAACTTAGACGAAACAACGTTATAGTATCGGTAGTAAAATGTCCATATAAGAATTGCGTTGCAGACACGTTTATTGCATGAAAGCAAATAATACCATATCTTATACGAAAGTGATGTTATTAATGAATATGCACTGCTACCAATCTAGTTCACTTATATTAAAACACAATTTAATTTAAATATTGCATACTGAGCGAAGTTTTACAAATAAATATCTTTACGCCATTCCTAATAAGGGGGTAGACAGAGGTCTAAACAATTAAATCCCTTCGATCCCACCTTCCACCAAAGACATTTTGGGACAATGTGACAGGTGGTGAGCCCGTGCCGTCTTTATGTCCAAGCCTACGATATAATTCGGACATAAGTTTTTGAAAAAACCCATTGGTACGAGCCATGGGGATCGAACTCGGGTCTCTTGACACGAATGCCGATCACCCAACCACTGGACTATCGTGACTTTTAAATAGTAGTTTTTTTTCGTTTTAGGTTCTGAGGTTGTTAGAGGTATAGACAATTAATGATTTCTTTTATTTACGCGAATACTACACATTTTAAATAAAACGATTTTAGGATTTTATCGCGTTTTTAATTAGTTTTTACAAACTATTTTTACTTTTAAGTAAAAAATTGGCAGTCTAAACATAATAACTAAAAGAATATTATATACATAATATAATATCAGCGTGGACAAAATTTCGCTTTGACGTTCTATGTGACATGTTATTACGACGTAATATAATTAAATACTGTCATTTGCTTACACGTGTCAGAACCCTGAAATATTAAAAATTTTATCTATTTTTGTATACTATGTATGTATACACATACATAGTATACAAAAACAGATACATCGATAGGGACAACATCACGTACATTGCTCTGATCCCAAAGTAAGCAGCTTGAGCACTTGTAGTATGGAATCAGAAACAACTAAGGTACCATAATCACCCACGCCCAAGAAATTGTAGAAAAAGTCTTTTCTACATTGACCCGATCGGAAATTGAAACCGGGACCTCAGAGCTAGCGACACCATGAAATCCGATACGTAAGCCACTCGTCCACGAAGGTCAACGAATGAAATCACAGTGAATCATACCACGATTTAAGAGACGAGATGAGTTATCCTATCTCGGTTCCAACTAACATCTTTTCGTTAATCTTATCAAATATACATAAAAAATGTTGTAATTGTTTTAAGTATTCCTAATGCAAATAACAGCAAATAATATTTGTGAATATCATTTTTATTCCACAACCTCCGTGGACGAACGGCGTACACACCGGTTTTCTTAGACCAGCTCTGATATTCCGAGTTCGATTCCCGGTCGGATTCACGTAAAAAACTCTCTCATAAATTAAAAAGAAAAAATGTTTTAAAATTTCAACTGTCACGGGCGGGATTCGAACTCGCGACCTCTGCCGATCCGTGGCAAAGCTCCGAGCACGGATGTGTTGGTTTCCTCATCTATGCATATACTTACTAATTCAATTTAATGCTTTACACTCAAAATCATTTGAGTTTTTTTCATAATAAGCATATATTCTGCAGTGTATTTTTACGGACTGTGTAGTATCAATGAGAATATAACACTCCCATCCTTCACGTGGGTGTCATAACAGGCCACTAATGGAAAAAAAGCCTTTTTTTAAAAAAATTTTTTTAAAAAAGCCCAATCTTCGTGGGCAGAGACAGAACACCGATATCGGAAAAAACAGGCCAAAAATGAACAGACGGGGAGAAGACTCTCAGTAGAAATGTTTGGTTCTGCGGTCGCCAATGTGGTAACCAAACGTGGTGATTATGAGACATCTTCTTTATAGGAGAGTTCTGGTCTCAGAACTCTCTCTCAGAGCAGTGAAGTTCTTAAGTAAGGGAATACGTTTTGATACCTGCAACAAAGCTAGGGCGTGTTGCCAGTTACATATTATATTACGTCACATCAAATTATGGATAAATTTAATAGTTATGGTAAGCAATAAATGTCTCGACGTAAAGTCTTAATGAAATATGTTATAACTGTATTTCACTATCATAGCTAGCAGTCTGGTATTAAGTTAATTAATTAATGATATTATATTTGCAAAGGTATAACTGATTTTATGTCTCGTATCAGTCTCTATAGATAAGTTGTTGGGTAATCGAAATTGAATTCGAAACTCGAGTTCGATCCCCAGGAGTGTAGCTCGTGATAATAAACTTTTTAGAATAACGAATTTCTGTACTACGAGTATTTGTATCGTAGCTTTGGACACTAAGACGGCGACAGACTCAACACTTGTCACTATACCAAAATAAACCCGGGTGAAATTCTGGTCAAGAATACTAAGTGTAATGACTGAAAAATAGTTTAGTAATCTAAAAAATAAATATAAAAAATATCTTCACGCAATTCCCAATACAGGGGTAGACAGGGTTCTAGTCCAGACAATTAAGTCCCTTCGACTTCCACCGAAGATATTTTCGGGACAAGGTGACAGGTGGTGAGCCCATCGCCGTCTTTATGTCCAAGCCAACGATATAATTCGTCTATAAGTTTTTGAAAAACCCATTGGTATGAGCCTGCCACTTGTGGATCGAACTCGGTTCTCTTGACTCGAAATTCCGACCGTTCTCTTGACTCGTAATCTGTAGTACAAAATTTATATCTATACAATAAAAGCGAAAGTAACTATCTGCCGTTGTGTTTATGGCATTTTCACGGCTAAACGTATCTTGATAAAATTCGATAAGGAGATAGTGTGTATCATACTGATGGATATATGATATATTTCTCGGAATGATACCCTTGTGTAATAACACTCCGAAAATAATTGAAAACGTCACGAAGCCGAGGGTATTAGCTGGTGAGAATATTATAAACAAACTTTTACAATGGTTTACCCAGCACTAGGATAGACGTGGTAAGTCTCAACTCAATATTCACATGGAAAGTCTTGCGTAAAAGATCTCAAAGGTGATGCCAGTATTGTACCAACTACATGCATATGATGCCCCGTCTGCTTCCAAAAAGCTTCGGAATATATTCCCAATCCCATCATCTCTTAGATAAACCGCCCGCGGGAGAGAACGTTGCCTCTTTCTCTTACACGTACACGCTGGAACACGGATAACTGCACCTTGTCGTCCATTTCATTCCTACTACACAACTTACTTTCTCAAGTCCGTTCGTTACCCGAAGGACAAGGGGACAAAGTTTTTGTTAAGAAAATTGACAGTACTACCAACCATCTCAAGGTAAGTGTCTATGGCGAACCATAACAACTTGTAAATATCTTCAAATGAAAGGTACAAATGCGTTGTCACTTTCCAGGATGAAATGGAATGTTTTGAGAACCATAAGCTCCTTCTACCGTACTCCTTTCAAACCATAATACAATACAACAGTTACAATAGTTGCTACACTAATTTTTAGGGCTCAAACAGGGAGTAGTATACTTCAGTATCGGGGAGATGCTTGAGTCAGTACGAAAACTATACCGACAACAATTACTGACTTAAGTTGAGTTGAGAGTAGTAGTAGTACAGGCAATTTTTCTCTATTATAATAAGTACTAGCTTCAGTGATGGAAATACAGGTTAAAATAGAACAATGCAAATATATATAAATAAATATCTTTACGTATTTACATTACATGGCTACACAGAGATCTAGACAATTCGTTGCTGTCCTGCTGTCCAAGCCAACGATGTAAAACAATTTACATCATTACCGTTTAAAGCTTATGAACAAACAAAAGTTAAAATTTGCACGAACACGATCTTCCACCTGGGGATCGAACTCGGGTCTTTTCACTCGAATTTCACCCAATCAATGGGCAGGAGCATCTGAGGTGCGCGTGGCCTGGTACTGCGATCGCCAATCCGCTTGCCAAGCGTGGCGATTGTGGCAAATCCTCCCTATGAGAGAGGCCTATGTCCTGCAGTGGACTTACTTAACACGCTGATATATATATTAGTTTGTAAAGAGGCAATCAAGACAATAAAACATTGAATAAAAATAGAACTATTCAGAAGCTATTAATTTGTCAACGAAACGATTGTAGCTGAACTAGTCGACAACACTCACCCGCAAAATTTACAGTTGTTTTTAAATATTTCGCTGTATTTAGAACACTATACACTATGATATATTGGTATTCATTATTACTCATTCATGAGTACTCGGATACCTAGATGTGCGTGTAAGAAGAAAATTATGAATTCGAAGGAAGTGAAAGAGGTATGTAAGGCTCTCTCTGGCTACCCTATCGGGGGTTATGCATAAAATTATAACTACAAACATTAAATGGCAGTAAAGAAGAAGCAAAAATAAACAGAAACACCAAACCATAACTAAGGTTACCGGTAGTGACGTGCAGCAGCGTCTAAAGTATTTGGTGTCTGGTAACGAGATATCACACCTTTTCCGATACATTCTTTGATTTTTCCCGAATCTAAAGTGTCAATAGGTAAGAAATACTCAATCTTTTTTGAGGTACCTATCTTGAAAGCGTTAGATACGAGTATAAACTACTGTAATAAATGTATATTTTTGTCAGCAACGAGAATCGTGCTGTTAGACGTGTTTTATTAACTGCGTCATTTTATCTTTATAGCTATCGTGAAATATCACCGCCGTATCTGCTATCGACACTTTACGTACGCGACATTGGTAATTCATTCACTAAAGATAAAAGGGATATTCTATATCATCTAAACAAACAACAAAATATTTGAAGTTTTAATTTTTATGTTCACGCATATCCCAATGCAGGGGTACTCAGCAGGGCAATAAGGTCACCATCTGCAGCAGTTGTCCCAAATAAGCTTCGATGAAAATTGAGACATTGTCTAAACTTCTGTCTACCCCGTTACGGGAAATAGCGTGGAGATATATGATTTACCTTGTCTTCAATTTTTTCGCAATACATTAAGGTTGATTGACAGGGAATGCTCTTTGCTTTAAGTACGCTTTTGTTACTTAACATTTTATAAAGTAAATAAAGAATAAATTATCACATAAAAGCAGTTTCGGTAAGTACCGTCAGTCAAAGTGGGTAAGCAATGTAACTTTTCAGTATTTTATGGAGACATTCATTAGCTTTGATTTAAAATACGGGAGTTAATGGAAGAAATAATGTTGGAAACCGTTTTACCAGTACTACTTCCTGTTTCTTGTCAACGCATTTCTAAATTAAATCATTCATTGTCAGGGTCAATGGCTAAACATTGATTGCGCTCCATTTATTTAGCTCAATCAATAAACGCTTCCTTTTATATAAACACAATTACTAGTTGACCGTTAACAGCACAGGTCAATAAGTTATTACGTCAGTCCAATTTAATCGTGACAATCACGCTAGTATTGCATACGAAATATACTCTTGGCCTTACATACAACAATGCAAGACATATATTTTAAATATATAAATAAATATAGAGACATAATCACTAACATTGCTCCGATCCTAAAGCATGTAGCTAAGCACTTGTGTTAGGGAATCGGAACCAATGAAGGTACTAAAAATAACCAGAGCTGATGCATTAATAAAGTTCTATGTCACTAAATGAGCGTTGTATGCAGAAACTTATGAAGTTATAGAAAAATATGGAAAAAGTGGTTTTTCTACATTGAACCGTCCGGGAATCGAACCCGGAACCTCAAGATAGTGACACTTTAAAAACCGGTGTTTACGCCACTCGTCCACGGAGTATAATTATAATAGTAGAATAATAATATTATTTTCAAAATAAAGGAGTACTTTATAATTAATAATTTCATATAAAATTGTCTCTTTTAGTTTGAACCCATTGGGACGAATTCCCATGATTTCCGTCTTAATTACTATTTCATTTATGGATGCAACTCTTGTGAAAAATTTTATCGTTCTAAACTAATAGTTTTTTAACTGTCAGCTTGCTACTTTTATTACATAAAAAAAGTAAATAAAATCAGTTATTTCACTTTTCTATTGTAAATGTTCCGCGGAGTTCAGTTAAATTCAGTACACGAATAATTTATCTCAAGGATTACCACCATAATAGGTTACTTTCAATTCCGAGAAATTTTTTATTTCCGACAACTGATAGATGGAGGATCATGCCAAATACTTCCTTTTCATGTCTAACAATAAATTTAGTTAATAAAAAATAGGTCATGTTAGATGTTCTTAGAAAGAATTTCAATATGTGTTATTAAATTTGCAATGACGTTAATACACTTTATCACGCTTATAAGAATCCACTAAACCAAAACCCGATAATTTGGATTTTTTAACATAGCTTTAAACAAATAAGTCCTTTTGACACACCTTCCGCCGAAAAAATTTTTTTGGACAACGTGACAGGTGGTAAGCACGTCGCCGTCTTTGTATCCAAGCCAACGATGTAATTCGTAATTCTGCTTTTTGAAAAACAGATTGGTACGAGCCTGCCACCGGGGTGTTGAACTCTGATCTCTTGACTCGAATCCCGATCCCAATCTATCGTGAATTTCGTGCAAAGTGTCACGATCATTATAAACCTCTTTTATTTTTATTAGTTTTATACGCGATGTCTCAGTAGGCTTTACTGACCATTATTCGATCAGTTTGCTCACATGAAAGTGAGTCTAGATCTCACTTTTCTTTGTGTCAATTTTGACATGTGAAAGAAGATCAAATTACATCTCCGTATTTTTACATTCTAAACACATAAATCTTTACTACATAAATCTTTGACGAAAACTTAATAGAATTATTACCACGGCTTTATCGAAATACGGTCGTGAGATTTGTGTATTTGAGACCAGTTTTTATTTCGCAATTATAAAGATTTTATACGATGATCGCGTTCTTATTTACATTTACTTTTTCATTAATTGAATTTCTCTTTTTTTTCTATACTCTAGTAGAATAATACTCCAGGCGAAACATCCTTTCGTTATATTTACACTCTTTTATATTTCAATTCGCATTTTATTAACCGCGTTCAACCGTTTGAATAAAATGCTAACGTTTCATTTAAATAATGGGTTGTCATTTTTTGTAACAGGCGTCGCCATTAATATGGATGTCAGAGTTTTCAAACACGTTGAATTATTTTAGGTTCTATACGGGTTTCATTATTTCCTTTTTGTTTATCTTCAAGCCATTTATTAATTCAGACGATGCTAAATGAATTATTTATTAGTATACCACCAATAACTCATCATTATTATAAAATCTGCAAGGGTTTTAGAACTCCACTATCTAGATTCGAACGTAAATCTTTAAATATGGCCTCTCTCTTAAATATGTTATCGTTTAAAAATTCGTTGTACGCGACAAAGCGTAATTCGATCAGCGGTGACAGTGGAACTGAAATTTAAAAAATTTGGTAAACCTACTACCCCCTCAGGGATGATACGTGAAGATAGAATCTTCAAGAGTTGACTTCGACCAGGCCGCGACATTATTGGAAAATATTTTCGTGTTGTTTATGATAGGATAATATTCGTATCATTTCTTCATTAATCGTAAGTGCCTCTGTAATATATGCTGGGTAGATATCGCTTCTAAACGTTACGTATTACTTACGTTACGTTATTTTTTTATTAACGAAAAAGTGTCTGTAACCTTTCACTTAAAATGTTGAAGGTTAAAAAATTTTTTGTAATTTAATATTTAATCAGTAAATAACTGATTACAGCTACAAATTATCCAGCTACTGAATTTCTTATTCCTAAGAGATTTGTAAAAAAGATTTTGTCACTGGCCTTAAAGTTCAAATTAAATTTTTTGTTCAATTAAGGCTTGTTAAACAACTTTAAGAACGTCTAAACTAGATTTTATTAGGCTAAGTAAGAAATTGGATATCAAACTATATTAAGTTTAAAGTAGTTAAGACGGACTTTTAAACATATTTTTTTAATATGTCAAGTTGCGACCTTATTAGCCTCTTACGACAACCACGGATAAAAAGTGGTTGGTAAATTCTTCTTTTTTAGCGGACATTTAAGAATAATACCAGTTTCGTTTATAGTTCTAAAATTTATAGTATTGGTTTGGTAGTCACGATAGCCGAGTGGTTGGGTGATCAAAATTCGAGTCAGAAGGATTTTTCTAAAACTTATATATGGTTCATATCCTTTGCTTGTACATAAAAGACGGCGACGGGTTCACCACCTGTCACATCGTTCCAAAAATATCTACGGTGAAAGGTGGGTCGAAAGGCAAAGATGGGTTAACAGTGGTAGAGCCACGCATCAGCTTTTGTTGTTGCATGAATGGGCCGGCTCGACCGGGGAAGTACGACGACCTCACAGAATACCGGCGTGAAGTAGATGTCTAACAAACTTCTGCGTTTCGTCTGGTGAGTACAGGTAACCAGAGGCCCACCACATCTACTACGGGGAGTGCTCCGAGGAATTCTTCGGATTAATCCCAGCTGTTGAATTTCACAATCGTACCTTACGGCATAGTCCAAAATTTCATCAACACCACCTTGATGCTTGGCATTCTACCATAGTGCGTTTTTTGTGGAATTTTCTGCCACGCACTTTATGGAATGAGCTGCCGTTAGCGGTTTTTCCGATACGACTTAGGGGCCTTCAAGAAAAGAGCCTATGCCTTTCTCAAAGGCCGGCAACGCATCTGCTATTCTTCCGGTATTGCAGATGTTCATGGGCGGCGGTAATCACTTACCATCACGTGAGCCGCTTGCTCGTTTGCCGGCCTTTTCTATAAAAAAAAAGGACTTAATTGTCTATCTCAGTATTGGGAATGGCGTGAGGAATATGTTGGTTTGGAAAACGAAAATATACTGCAAGCAATGATATGATGACCAGGTGCATTTATTAAATATTTAATTTTAGGTTTATTTGTTGTTATTTTATTTATCAGATAAAAGTTTATAATTAACTAAATCATAAACATACAAGAAAAAACTTTATATACTATTATTTTTCAAAATTAATTAATTTATTTCTATGACACATTGTTTAAAAAAAAACATGACAAATTATTAGGGCCCTTGAACTAGGAAAAACGTGCATTTAAGAAGCTAGTCCCTTCCAAAGCAATCACACAATAGACATCAACTTTACAAAGTAAGTATAAAATAACCAATTGGATATTCTTTGAGCAGCTCAGACTATTTAAATCTACATGCAATAATAGTGTGAGCTATCATATTTGTCTATGTAAGAAATCTCTGTCTTTGTGCATGTATTAAAATGGGTCATAAGTAACATTAATAATAACTTATATAATTTAAGTGCATAAATGCTTGTTTCTAGTAATAATTTATGAGAGAACCATTAATATTCGACGAACATGATGACCCCGAAAATATCTTCGGTGGATGGTGGGTCAAAGGGACTTAATTGTCTAGACTTGACCTCTTTCTACCCCTATAGTGGGAATTGCGTGAAGATATTTATATTTATTTATTTATTTTATTTATTTATAACATGATAATACAAAAATTGCTCAAAGTAAAAGATTGGATATGAATTACTAAATATCTTATACCGCTTTGAGACAGGTTAATATTTATTAATTATTTAGGATACCTATCCAAATACAAACCCAGTACCTATACAATTACTCAAACTTTATTTATTCACATCTCCTTCCAACTGTTACATTATTATAAAGTTAGAGTTGAATTATTTCTAGGATGAGAATAGATTCGAGCAATGTGATTTAGAAATTATCAATGTGTTGTTAAAAAAGTAAATAACATAAAAATAAATATTTACAAGGATAGACAGAGGTCTAGACAATAAGGTCGTTTCGACCCACCTTCCACCGAAAACACTTTTTTGGGACAACGTGATAGGTGGTGAGCCCGCCGCCGTCTTAATGTCCAAGCTAACGATGTAATTCGTACATAAGTTTTTGAAAAACCCATTGGTACGAGCCTGCAACCTGGGGATCGAACTCGAGTCTCTTGACACGAAATCCCGATCACCCAACCACTAGGCTATCGTGACTCCGTATCGTTGTTATAAAAGTGAAAGCTATATATAAATTAAGTTGTTATATTTTAATTATTAAAACTAAATTAGTTGTAAATCGTTGGCTTGGACATAGAGACGGCGACGGGCTCACCACACGTTGTCCCGAAAATATCTTCGGTGAAAGGTGGGTCGAAGGGACTTAATTGTCTAGACTAGACCTCTATCTACCCCTGTATTAGGAATTGCGTGAAGATATTTTTTTTTTAATTAGTGAAGGTTACGTTATAAATAAATAATTAAAATATCTGGATATATTCAACTATATATCCAAGTTTCTCTTTTTTTTAAATCATCACTTTTGTCATATTTAGGGAGGCAGAAGTCTAAGTAATTAAGTCCGAACCACTCCCCACCGATGTATATTTATGAAATAAATATTGTTTTTCTTTTAAAAAGCAGATTGCTGCATCGCGTCGGTTAGTGTGTAAACCCAAAATCTGACAATATTATTTCAATAGTATATAAATACATACATATAAAGGGACAATTTGATTTTATCCCAAAACAAGTAGCTAAAGTACTTGATTTATGAAATCGGAAATAACAAAGAAACCACAACCATAAACGCCCTGACACAACATAATGTAGAAAAAGTGTTTCCTTTTCTTATTTAATTGCCCGATCAGCAACTCAACCCTTAGAAAAAAGATCATCATAAGAAAATATAAACACTTTGCCCTTAGATAAGGGATTCAAACCCGCAACTCTTAGCGTCGAGGGCAGGGTCTCTGCCAACTAGTCTAACGGTACATCACAAAATATATTTTGGAAGACCTCCATGGACGAGCGACTTACATGCCGAATTTCGGTCGTCAAATCTGAGGTCCCAAGTTCGATCCCCGGTCGGGTCAAAATAAAAAACGCTTTCTCGGTTCTGGGTGTTTTCTTATTCCATAATACAAGTTTTCTTATTCCATAATACAAGTGCTAAATCAGCTTCCTTTGGAATGTATGTGACGTTGTTCCTACGTATTTATTTATATATTGCGACAAACAAAAGTTTCAACCAAGAACCGAACGTTATTTTAATGGTTATATATCGGATATATCGTATCGTTGTCATGTACAATCGGTGTTACATACTATAACCAATATTTCCATAGGTGTCGTAAAAGGCGGCTAAAGAAAAAGTCTTTGTCGGCCAAGAGATGGCGGGATAACCGTCTTGAAAAATACCAGACCAAAGTACAGCAGACCTGTGACAATCAGCAGCGTCTGTACATAGTTCGTACATAAGTTTTTGAAAAAACCCTTTGGTACGATGGCATCGGTATGTTAATTTTTGGTTAAGTTTTCAAAAACTTAACCGAAAATTAACAGACCGATGCCCGGCAGCAGCGTCTCGAGCAGCTCGATGTCCGGTACTACGATCATCAAACCGCTTGCCAAGCTTGGCGATAATGATAACCCTCTATTACGGGAGAGGTCAGTGTCCTGCATTAGAATTTTAGAGACTGTATATATGTATGTGGTGTCGTGGTGGGCAGAATAAAAGATTTTTCCGCTAATTACTAATTTATTCACTTTTTTAAAAAATATCCGTTAATACACGTTCCGTCTTGCCGTCTTTCTACTTCACTCATCCCTCCCTTTTCCTCTGATACATCCGTCTCCTTCTATCAAATCAGTCGTTCATAAATTTCAACATTCTTTTTCATTCATAAAACGACATACACCGAGATTCAAAGATTATCCATCAAACTGCGGGATGAATCCAGTAAAAACCTAAACAACAAAATAATGGCCAACATTTTCCGCGATGGTTGGTTAAATCTCTACACCGCTAGAGACTTTATTGGAAAACTTGCGCGATGTTGATCTTTCAAAAATTCCGACGTAGCGAATCTCAAACAAGAGGAATCATTTAATGAAACTCGAACAGAATACAAAGAGTTTATATTACTTATGGTCCTCTCACTCACATTGAATATATATTATGGCAGGGTACGATAGCTGAGAGTGGTTGGTGTGATCGGAATTTAAATCAAGAGACTCGAGTTTGATTCCAAAGTGGTAGGTAGGCTTTTTTCAAAACTTATGTAGGATTTGTATCTTAAGCTTGGACATAAAAATGACGACAGGCTCACCACCTGTCACGTTGGCCCCAAAAAGTCTTCAGTGAAAGGTGAGTCGAAAGAAGTTAATTGTCTAGTCCTCTGTCTACCCCAGTATTGGGAAGAGCAAAATATATTTTTATATATAATATATTTGGCAGTCAGGCGTGACTTGATATGTACAATTAGTTACATTTAACATCCTATATTTATATCTACTCCACAAACAGAATTTTATTAGTATGATAACAAGCATACATGTTAATCCGGGATATAAGATATTTCAATTCCAAAATTAACTCGAACCCGATAAACTGTTTCGGTGTGTGTAGTAGTAACACACGCACACATTCAATCGCATTTATTATATTACTCGCTTAGCCTGGGCATGCCTTCTCTGTGTCTGCTTCATTTTAACAATAGACATAAAAAATAAATAACTATCATATCTTCACGCAATCCCCAATGCAGGTGTAGACAGAGGTCTAGTCTAGACAATTAAGCCCCTTTGATCCACATTCCATCAAAGATATTTTCGGGACACTTTAGTAACTATAGACATTCTAAAAAATTGTAATTAGTAGAAATATTTTAAATCAAATATGTATCGATATGTGCAAAACCCATAGAACTTCGCGTTTCCTGGCGTAATCAATATTTCGACTCGGGGTAACTTGGGGATAAAAAGTATCGAGCACAAAGTTTGTGATGTACCTATCCCCTTACCTAGTAGTATTGGTCTTAACCCGGATTCTTATCTTCTTTATTTGTTTTAAAAAATAATATTGCCTGATGATTATAGTGTTGTTCTTCGTAATGCCAGAAGTATCTGCCAATAAAGCAGTGTACGGGCTGCGCTGAATATCAATGTTGTGTCTACCCGCAACTTATACTGAGCGCAGACCCTTTTGTTGCTTTTCTAGAATGTCACTAAGAAGAAAATAAAACAAATACGTTTTTTTCTTTCTTTTTTTATTATTAATTTGTATATTTTTTTTAGTTAAGACGCTTTTATTTTATTGTTTTAGGTTTTTATTTGATTTTGATTTGTTTTTGTACATTTATGATTTAAATACTGTTTTTGTTCCGGTAAAATAACCAACAAATAAAGTTTCTTTCTCTCTTCTTTTTTTCTGTTATTCAGGAGGTTGAGAGGTAACCATTAATCTGAATTTATAAAATTAAAACTTTTTCTTTTGATCTGTATGCTAAACTAGA
The DNA here is from genome assembly GCA_029286605.1 of Sericinus montela. Taxonomy (NCBI): domain Eukaryota; kingdom Metazoa; phylum Arthropoda; class Insecta; order Lepidoptera; family Papilionidae; genus Sericinus; species Sericinus montela. The sequence continues at coordinate 10,226,546 of JAGSMR010000030.1, read as the reverse complement.
TTCAGTAGTAAAGACAAATGAAGCAGCTCATTTATATTGAGAGGCTGCTGGGAACATGCTCACTGATGCTCTTTTGTTTTAGTACAATGCAGGGTGTAGGTTACTAGTAGTAATAAGGCTCTTCACGAGCCTTTCAGATATACTTTCGCTCCTCTAAACTGCCTTCTTTTCCATGACCTTTTTGGAGAAACCCAGGTTTTGTATGCGTGATTTAAAATGAAAAAGGTGGTGCTCCTCGATACCGCCGTTATGGTCCGCCTGTTCCTTTCACTCACGCCCTTTCCTACCGTCGTCTGGTTTTCCTTTGTATATTAGCCCAACCAGTCGAGCAAAAAATAAATATCCAAAAAGTAGTATTAATATTTAAAAAATTATATTACGCATTTCTAGTACTTTTTTTACTAGCTAAATAAGTCTCAAGAAGCGAAAATCAAACTGAAAGCAGTGGAAATGCGATATCAAAAGATAGTCTCGAAAGAATAAAAATGGCGTTTTTGAGTTTTGGTATCGGGTTATAATAGCAGGATAAAACACAAGTAGTGATTTGGAAACCCTCTCCTTTATATTATTCAAAATATATAACATAAGAATTGTTGTTACAATAAAAATTCCGACACTAAATTACAAAAACTGTTTAAGCAAATTGCTCGAAGATAGGAGGGTTAAAGGGTAGACGATTTTGATAGAAGTAAAGGATTATTACAATTGGCGTGCCGTATCCTAAGGCTATACCGTTAGCGAAGATGCGTAAAGATATATTAATTATTCTTCCACTATATTTTTTCTTCTACTAACCATTCCAAAATCCTGGAGCTTCGGCTATGAAAATTAAGCCTTAATCGAGTTTTCATTTCAGAGAATGAGGGGATGGTAAATTAATCAGGACAGTAATTATTGTAGTCAATTTAACAAATGTGTAATAAATAAACGGTGCAACATTTTTCTATAGTAAAATTAATCCCACTTATTATTAGTACTTAGTTATACGACCCTAGACTTAGTTTTGTTCAATCTTGAACACTACCAAAGCTAAAGTAACATTGTTTTTTTTATCCACTCTAAATAATTAATAAATAAAAATAATTCACATAATCTGCATTTTAATAAACTGAGTATCTTTACTAATAACTACTGCAAAGTAATATTAAAGTTACACGTAAAAGTCTTATAAAAAATAAAAAGTTCTAATTAAAACATTAAAAACAAAATCGTTGACTCAAAAATTTTAATTAAATATCAAAGTTTAAAGAATTTTAATTAAAATATTTAAGACAATAAACGAGAATTTATTTTATTTAACTTACCATATCATCATAAAAAGGCATTAGGATAGTTAAAATACGCTGTATATGATAGAAACATAACGTCCAGTTCACGTAGAAACCGTTACATAAAGGCCTAGTCGACCATTGCCCATGATGGTCACCGACATTCTCTAGTCCACCTATTTTGACCAACAACCACTTTTCTAACCATTGAAATCAAACACTTCACTTTGACTAATTAAAAAAAAAACAAATGTTACTGGCCAAAATATTTTAAAAAACTAAAACAACGTAAATTACAATTAAAAGTAAACGTTATTTAAAAAGAAAATAATTTTCTATTTATTAAATAATAAAATAATATAAAACTTCAACAACTATTCTACGTCGTTTACAAATTCTAAGAGACGAAACGTCCGCTCCTCACGACTCCTGAAACCAGACTAGCGTAGCAAGAATACTGTAAGCTGCACGCATCGCTTCAGCTGTAGGTGTTTAAGATATTTATCGCTTTTATCTACGAATACGAAAACATTAACATGAATATTATTAAGTTGATACCTTTTAAGCGGGCTTTTATTATTAAAAAATCTGTTTAGATACATAAACAACCTTTTTACGTTTTGTCTGCGACTTTTAGATCATTCTGGCTGTGCTGTACAGAAATGAACCTGAAATTAGTCTATGTTGTATGATTTCTTTTAATTTGGAATCATTAATTTTTATTATGCAATTTTATTGATTTTTAAAGCATATTTATGCTGATATGCTTATCTTTATAAATAAAATAAAATAAATATCTTCACGCAATTCCCAATACAGGGGTAGACAGAGGTCAAGTCTAGACAATTAAGTCCCTTTGACCCACCTTCCACCGAAGATATTTTCGGAACAACGTGACAGGTGGTGAGCCCGCCGCCGCCTTTATGTCCAAGCCAACGATGAAATTCGTACATAAGTTTTTGATAAACTCATTGGTACTGCCACCTGGGGATCGAACTCGGGTCTCTCGACTCTAAATTCCGACCACCCAACAACTCGGCGATCGTGACTTTATAAGTAATATAAGTAATAACTATAAGACAGAGTAATAACTATATAATATGCCACAATTAATTTTGAGACTCAAAAAAAATTTTAGGTTACTTAAGCACCAACGTAGATTTAGATAACTAGCCGATTTTGATGGATTTAGTTGAAAAGATGAATCAATGTCGTAATGCACTTTCTTCTACATGTGCACACATATAAATATACATCGCTATTTTTATATATTCTTGTTACATACAGATTTTGTACAATGTTTCCAAACTATGTCTTCACGCCAATCCTAATACTGGGGTAGACAGAGGTCTAAACAATTATGTCCCTTCGACCCACCTTGGGACATCTTGACAGGTGGTGTCCGTCCAAGCCCATATAAAGCGTACATTTTTTAAACCCATTGGTACGAGCCTTCCTGAGGATTGAACTGGAATCTCTCGACTCGAATTCCGATCACCCAACCACACGGCTACCTAGATTTTTTTCAAAACTGAACCAGAATTATTATATTTACTTATGAGTATCAAACATTTACTCAGAGCATTGTTATCAGAGAAAGTTAAAATAACGATGTAAGTGTTTTTAGCAAATTCATACTTCAAGTCTTTCGTTTTTTATAAAACATGATTTCGTAAATCAAGCTATAATCAAAAACAAAAGAAAACAAAAAGGTAAGGTAAAATATTGTGTAATAACACGCTAGTGTCCTTTTAATATACAAGTTCATTACGTTTCGACCAGTAATCTATTCTTTAAATTTAAAAGCTAGTTTATTCAAAAAAATATAATTAAAGTAAAGGTAATAGAATTTCTTTTCTTCTTTTAACCTACATAGGTTAATGACCGTAATTTCTTTTTATAATAATATTTTTTGTATATTTTTTTAAATAATATTAACCTTACATATTTTATTTGGTATTTTTTCGAAACATATCAGATCGAAATCAAACAGCGACAGCGTCTAAGATACGATCGCAAATCCGCTTACCAAGCGTGACCTTTATAACTGACAAAGCGTATCACACCCGGCAATGAAAAGGAAAGCAATATTTATATATATTTATTTATTTATTTATCTTGACGCACAATCCCTGACGGGGTAGCCAGAGAGAACAGATCGCCAAGTGTCACGATCCCTACATACTTCTTTCGCTTCTTTTAGATTCATCATCTTCTTCATACATGCACGTCTAGGTAATCCGAGTACTCTTGACCCTCCCCTCTTCGAGCAATTTGCTCACATGATCTTCGAAAGTTAGTCTCGGTCTACCTCGACACCTTTTAATATTAACTTTCGCGCTATATATTTTCTTCACCATTCGGTCTTCACTCATTCGCTCATCGTGCCCAAACCATCGAAGCACGCCCTTTTCCATTTTTGAGACAAGGTCATCTTTCAAACCTGCCATATTGCGAACCTCTTCGTTTCGCTTTCGGTCGGCCATGGTAAGGCCGCACATTTTACGAAGAGATCGCATCTCAACTGCATTCAACCTGCTTTTTTGCTTCTTCTGGCATACCCAGGTTTCGCTGCCATATAACAAAGTCGGTACCAACACTGCGTTATGTATTGCAAGGCGTGCACTTTTCACAACGCCTTGCCTTTTGATTAACGCAGTCAGGGCACCATTGTCTTTGTTCCCGGCAGCGACACGCCTGTCCACATCTAAATCACATCTTCCATCCCGGCTAAACGCACTCCCCAAGTATACAATTTTATTCACCTGTCCTAGACATTCCTGATTTACCCAAATTTCGCACTTCGTTCTTTCTTCGTCCCTTTCAAATACCCAGGACCTTAGTTTTATTAGCATTCAAACGGAGACCATTAATTTCACATTCTTCTTTCATACACGTGACTAATGCCTGCAGTTCTGTCTCTGATGGTGCTATAAGCACTGCATCATCAGCATAAAGCAGACAATTTACTTTTATGTCACCCAATTTCACACCCAAACAGCTATCTTTCAGCTTCTGTACATAGCTGTCGAGATACAGTATGAACAACAGCCAGAAAGGCATGACACAACCCTGTTTTACGCCCGTTTGGACGCCAAACAGGGTGACAGGTCATGCCCTACCCGCACACAGGCTTTACAGTCACAGTAAAGAGACTGCACAGCCCTTAGCAATCCACCATCCACACCATACCCCGGCAACAGTTCCCACATTTTCTTCCTTACAACCTTATCAAATGCTTTCTCAAGATCCACAAAAGCACAGAAAATCCTCTGCTTAGCAGCCAGAAGCTTCTCCGTGATCATGCGGAGAGAAAACATTTGATCCGTGCATCCTCTTCCAGGTATTAATCCGCATTGTGCCTCCCATAGGATCTTTCCAATTTATCTTGCATCCTACATGTCAAAACCTTCGAGTAAACTTTACTTGCTAAACTGGTCAAGCTGATCGCCCGATAGCACCCGCAGTCATAATGTGAACCATTACCTTTATATAAAGGCACAATGACCGCGGATCGTAAATCATTGGAAACAGCCCCCGTTCGCCAGCACAAATTGCACAGCAGATGAAAGCTGTCCCAGACGCGTGGCCCACCATACTGGACCATTTCAGCAGTAACTCTGTCTAGTCCCGCAGCCTTACCACATTTCAAACTTCTAATCGCACATTCAATCTCTTTCATACTGATGACCTCAGTGTCATCGAGGTCCGAGTCTGGCGTACCAGTCACGGCGTCACCCCCGGATCCCTCACTAAGATCATCAGACGCATACATCTCTCTCTAAAATTCGCTCCATCGCTGCATGACGTCCGATTTTTCTGAGAGGACGTCATTGGTTCCCGAAAGCACTTTATTCATTCTTAAGGCTGTCGCACCACTCCGGGTCCTTCCAACCTCTTTCCAGAAGAGTTTGGAGTTCTCCTTTAAGTTGTGCGACAACCTTTCGTCCGCTTCCATTCTACTTCTTTCACGCACTTCCTCAATCAATGCTTTCGTGTGAACTTTCTGGAGCTGGAGCTGGAGAGGCTGGAGAGGCCAAGTAGTCTAACCATGCTTTCTTCTTCTTATTTACAGCTTCTTTCACTTCGTCATTCCACCATGCATCACCCTTTTTTTTAGCAATATTAAAAATAAAAATCGTCTGAAATGAGACAAATGCTTATCTCTGATCACCGAAATAAGGGAGCCTTCCTTTTATACATTCTATAAATACTACATACATTTCCTTATCACTAAATCGCCTGCAATATTGTTGACAGAATAAAACCGAGATAGATATGGTCTTTTCACTCACTAACGTCAGTCAAATATAACGAACTCCGTTACATACATATTCGTAGCATTCGTGTATGTGTTCTTTGACTACGGAATTATAATGGTTGTTCTTTATGAGTTACTTTATGAGTCAGGTTCATTTATAATAAAAAAAATATCTTCACGCAATTCCCAATACAGGGGTAGATAGAGGTCTAGTCAAGACAATTAAGTCCCTTTGACCCACCTTCCACCGAAGATATTTTCGGGACAACGTGACAAGTGGTGAGCCCGTCGCCGTCTTTAATGTCCAAGCCAACGATATAATTCTTACATAAGTTTATGAAAAACCCATTGGTACGAGCCTGCCACCTGGGGACGGAACTCGGGTCTCTTGACTCGAAATTCCGACCATCCAACCACTCGGCTATCGTGACTTTACTTTTAGACTTTAACTTTATTTACACCTTCAGTTGACAAATATATTCATACAGTACTACATTAATACTATCTTTCTAATACGTGGAAAACATACCTCATATTACACAAAGCTCGGCTCAAGCTCAGTCGTATTTCCAAAGCGTTCTAAGTTTTTCTTTTCTTTCAACGTACATTTCCCCAGAGCTCAGTTGGGACAATGTAACAGATGGTGTACCTGTCATTGTCTCTGTGCCAATAGGCTAACGATACGAGTCATAAATACATTTATTTATATCTTGACGCATTTTCCCCACACAGAGGTAGACAATAAATACCTCTAGAACCGTATTTCACTGAAACCTATTTTTGACAACGGGATAGGAGCCTATTTTCTTCCTTGTGACTAACTTTAAAATATATTTACGTGTATAAATATTTAGATAAATTCAAATATACATTTAAAGAACCATGAAACGTTAACAAACGTTCACATTCATCACACAAAATTTTGCCTCTAGCGGGACTCGAAGCCTTGTAGCTTCAAAGACTGGGTTACTGCCAACATCTGTTTAATTGATATCTATTTTTCAAGTTTTAATTTTTAAGCCATTAAGATATTCTAGGCGGCCTAATATGACATCCTTTGATAGTAGTAAAGGGTTACATATACTTTCTCTGATATAACGGGACATTGCCAAACTTTGTTTTTATCTTCACGTATTTATCATTACTGGGTTAGTCAGAAGCCTAGATAATTTATTCCTTTCGATCGATATTTGCCCGGAGCTTACTTTGTACAGTGACAGTGCCTGAAAAAATTTTATTGCTTAGACAATAAAAATTCTATTTCAATAACAACACAAATCGTACACAAGTTTCGAAAAACCCCGACCAGTTTTTCGAGCCTCCCTTCTATTGATCGAACTGGGGTATCTTGAACCAAATTTTGATGAGTCAACCGCTCAGTTATTATGGTCTTTTAAATTATGTAAATATTTACAAATAACATTTTATCTAAATTTTAAAATTAATTAGAATACCACGGCTGTTTTCTTACCATAGAAGATACTACTTAAAAAGTTAATGTTCAATAGATTTTATGATTTCTCAATCATTGCTATATTTTGATCGAAACTACTCCATATGAAATGACCTACTCTTTCTGTGATCCCAACAAAAGGTCAGTCCCAGGGGCTAATAATAGTTAAGTGACGCGTATCATCTACAATTGGTGGAGAATAGATTCGTTGATACCGTCAATTCCTTTTTGTCCGCATCTAGTCCTGACATCCGCCAAACAACTTCCGGCTGTTCTAAGTAAATGCCAATAACCTATTGTATATAATTAACACGCTTAGGGGTTGGTCAATGACACCGTGTTTTGATTTTTCAGAATAGAATAAGGTTGATAAACCGGCTAAAATTATGGGACATATTTATATTCTTTTTTTTTAAATATGGAAATTTTTTTGACATTTAAAATAAGGTTATACTAATAAAAAAGAGCAATCAAATCTGTCAATAAAAGTATTTTGAAATTTGAAATTGAATTTTCTAATCACGTTTGAGTCACAATGATAGAGTGACTGGGTAATCGGAATTCGGGTTTGGAGACTTGAATTCCAAACCCAGGTGATAGGCTCATACCAATGGGTTTTTAAAAAAAGTTACTTACTTCTCTTCACGCACGTAGAGTACAGATTGCCTTACATACCTCTTTTGCTTGTTTCAGATTCATCATTTTCTTCATACACGCACGTCGAGGTGTACCTCTTGACCCTCCGCTCTTAGAGCAATTCGCTCACATGGTCTTCGAAAGTTAGAATCGGCCTACCTCGACCCCTTTTAATATTAACTTTCGCATTATATATTTTTTTGCCATTCGGTCTTCGCTCATTTGTTTAACGTGCCCAAACCATCGAAGCATCATCAATTTTGGTGACAAGGTAATTTTTTTTATAGAAAAGGGAGGCAAACGAGCAGATGGCTCACGTGATGGTAAGTGATTACCGCCGGCCATAAAAACCCGCAATACCAGAGTACTTCCCCGGTACTTCATGATATTTCCCGTTCGAGCCGGCCCATTCATGCAACAACAAAAGCTGATACGTAGCTCTACCACTTTTAAAATTCATGTCATCTTTCAAACCTACCATATTGCGTATCTCTTCGTTTCGTTTTCGGTCGGCAAAGGAAATGCCGCACATTTTACGAAGAGATCGCATCTCCACAGCATTCAATCTGCTTTATGCTTCTTCTGGCATACCCAGGTTTTGCTGCCATATAACAAAGTCGGTACCAGCACTGCATTATATATCGCAAGGCGTGCATTGTTCACCACGCCTTGCCTTGGACTAACCCAGTCAGGGCATCGTTAACCTTGTTTCCGGCAGCGACACGCCTGACCACATCTATGAAATAAATAAATCACATATATCTATCTTATGAGTGATTTATATCGTTGGCTTGGACAAAGACGGCGACAGGCTCACCACCAGGAACGTTTTCACAAAAAACTAGAACTAGAACTCTCTCTACTCCAATACTGGGCATGGCGTACAGATATAAAAACTTTTAATGAAGTGAGATAAAATTACAGTTTGTAATATTTTTATCCCACTTCATTACTATTGTTATACATCTGACGTTAAATCGACGAAGTACTAGTCGTACATGCCATGGATAATTGCAATCAACTTCAAACGAAAAAGTTACAGATAGTCATAAGTACGAAACATAACTTAAGTTATTGCCAAATAAAATACATGTTACTTTTACTATCATTAAATGTGAACAAGGAGGAAAATGAAAACTGTTGCATTAGAAATGTAATTGAGATAACAATTATTTTTAAATAATTTTTTTCCGATTGTCATGTCATGTCACTTTACAAAACTATATGAATTGGAGGTACTTTTACGTGCTTTATAAACCAAAAAGCGGAAATGAAAAGAATGAGGAAGTTAGGAAAGGTAAAAGAAAGCACTACCAGAACAGGTCAATCAGAGTCCTAGATATACTAGATATACCATACTCTATCCAATCGGCTATTTCCCTTGGCTTTGCGAAGAGATGTTGCATCTCTTTGCATTTTCTACAAGGTCTACCACGGGGAGTGCTCCGAGGAATTGTTCGGATTAATCCCAGCTGTTGAATTTCACAATCGTACCTTACGGCATAGTCAAAAATTTCATCAACACCACCTTGATGCTTGGCATTCTACCACAGTGCGTTTTTCGCAGAATTTTCTGCCCCGCACTTTATGGAATGAGCTGCCGTTAGCGGGTTTTCCAGACCGATACGACTTAGGGGCCTTCAAGAAAAGAGCCTATACCTTTCTCAAAGGCCGGCAACGCATCTGCTATTCCTCCGGTATCGCAGATGTTCATGGGCGGCGATAATCACGTGTGACACTTGCTCGTTTGCCTCCCTTATCTATAAAAAAAATATTATGACAGTCAGTAGTATGAGTCCTCATCACTGATGCCTTGATTGTAACTTTCATCTTGTGAGGAGTGTTCCTTTATCTGAACTTATATCATTTTAAAAAAGTTAATATTTTCACGTATATTTCCAATAGTAAATGATTTTATAAAATTCGTGCCAATATTTGTAAAATGAACTAAGCCAACGTTGTAAAAAACATGTTTCATAAATACATTGACAGATGGAATTATCATGGGTAAAACTCTTCTTTTTTTATAAACTGTTTAGCAACACATTTTAATAACACAAACATTTTATCGGTCAACTGTTCGCACTCTTTGTATTTCACTAATGGCGTAAGATAAATTCGCACTGCCAGCGCTCAAATAAACGTCAATCCAATATAATGGCCATCGATAATTTCATGCCGAAAAAATACAAAAAATAGACCGTTCGAGAAACGCGATTGTTTCCTAGAAAACCCCATTCACGATAAACTTCACAAATAAGAAATTTTGTTTATCCTATAATTAATAGCACGGTAGTTTAATACCATGGGCGCTCGTTTAACGGAACCCTGTATTTGAAGTCCGGGTGTGATTCGAAAGGTACCATTGAAATTGGTATGGAAATTAAGATGAATATGAAATTGACACGTAATTGCGTGATCGGTGTTTCGGTTACAGTCTCAGAAAGAAACCTTAACATAAACAAGAAAATACATTAATTAACCTTAACTGTTCTCTAAAACAAAAGTAGCTTAAATATATTCCTTAAAACATCAGTTATCTGCTAGTATAAGTATATATCTACTTAGTATGTGAATAGATAAGATTGATAAATTCTTACAAATATCTTGCTCTTTTAGGAGGTAAAATAGCCATATCAACGACAATAAAAGGAGGATCAGAAACATTAAACATGTGAGTTATCTCGAATTGAAACATTTTAATCTAAGGTAGAAGCAATGATCGTTGTCATGAAAATACATTACGCCCACGCGATTTAAATTTACTTCGCGATGTCTTTTTTGTTTTCACAATTTACATCTATTTTTTCCGTAGGTGTCGTTGAACATAATTCAGATTTCTTTAGAAAAATAATAAACATCTCTATTAACAATACATGTTTCTCTATAAAAAGCTAACCATAGCGATGAATAAATAGTACTTTGAGGGATTTGAAATAATTATTCACTTTCGGAAAATATTCGTATACATATAAACAGGGACAACATCACATATATTGCTCCGATCCCAATGTAAGACGCTGAAGCACTTATGGTATGGGAATCGGAAACAACGAAGACGCCACAAACATCCAGACCCGAATAAATGTAGAAAAAGTGACTTTTCTTCATTGATCCGACCGGGAATCGAACCCGGGACCTCGAGATGGCGAAACCATGAAAACTAGTATTTACGCTGCTCGTCTACAGAGTTCGTCCTCCATAATAAGAAAAAATTACTTTAGTGGCTGCTGATATTTAGCAATTAACTTAATTGTCGTCTGATATTTTAGTGTTATTAGTCTCTTCTTATGATGCTCGTGAGAGTTTGCACCAATACTGATCGTTATACGCTAGCAAATAATAAAACTGTTACTTAATACCTTTGTTGTGTTTTGACTATATACATATATACATACATACATAACGGCTTATAAAAGGCCTCTGTATGACGTAGGCGTCAGTTTGACATAAAACTTGTATTGAAAGTAAGAATATATTATATAAGTATGCCGATACCACATGGAACTACTTAATACAAGAAAATATAAATTAAACTGTTCTGAATGTTTTAGCAACCTTGAGAGAAAATCTGCTAATTTCCTATTAATAAACCTAAAACGTCTCTCTGTTTATCTCTAGCTTTATCTATGCTACAATTACACCTCTGCAGTTTTTATCTCTAGTTATCTTAAGACATTTTTAAAAATATAGTCATTTTCTCAAAAGTATATTATTGGGTGGTCGGAATTTCGAGTCATGAGACCCGAGTTCGATCCCCAGGTAGCAGGCTAGTACCAATGGGTTATTGAAGAACTTATGTACGATTTATATGGTTGGCTAGGACATAAAGACAGTGACGGGCTCACCACTTGTCAATTTGTCCCGAAAATATCTTCAGTGGAAGGTGGGTCAAAGGGATTTAATTGCCTAGACCTCTGTCTAAAAATATTCCCGGTCTAATTCCCGGTATTGAGAATTGCGTGAAGATATTTTTTTCCTTTCCTTTATGCATCTTTCCAGAACTGGAGTAGACAGAGGTCGAGAAGATTAAGTCTTCTCGACCCATCTTACACCGAAACTTAGCCACATATTAATTTAAAAAAATATATTTGATTTTGAAGTTGAAAATTTATATAAATTTGAAGGCGGGTGCGAACAGGGAAAAATGTATGAATACTTGATATATAAAAAACATGACACCAATTCATACAGAGCATCGTAAAATGAAGAGCAGAAGAAAGAAAATACCGAAGAAAAGGATCAAGTAAAATACACTTTCGACAATTTGTAATGAGAAATTTAAAAAAATCAACTGATTGGGGATGATTACCGACTCTATAACTTTAGAGACATTAAATTGGAAGTTTCCAATAGATAGCTGCCATTCCCTTAATTGGCAAAGGATAAACAGAGTTTAAAATTTGATGTATGTGAGACACGGTGGCTCGGAGGAAAAGGCGTTGTCACAGTACGGCAGAGTAACAGGTTCGAGTTCCACCCGTGACACTTGGTTTTTAATGTATCATTAATACTTAAAAAAAATCCTTGCATGGCATTCATGATTTAAAGATGAACAAAAATGCATCAAATTAAAACTAAGAGTATCTGACTCTTATGTATCAATGATCGCCACAGATCGATTATGTTAAAAAAAAATATCTTCACAAACAAGAGCTCTTCCTCTTAAATGTATAAATATATATCTTCACGCCATTCCCAATACAAGGGTACACAGAGGTCTAGTCAAGACAATTAAGTCCCTCCGTCCCACCGTCCAACGAAGATTTTCGGTACAACTTGACAGGTGGTGAGCCCGTCGCCGTCTTTATGTCCAAGCCAACGGTATATTCGTACATAAGTTTTACTCACAAATATAATATATGAAACAAAATTTTGTAACAAAACTACATTAAAAGTTTAATGTACAGAAGAAGATGGACATGTGCAGCTGCTCTTAAGTTAAAAAGCATCATGATGGACATTTTCAACTCTATCAATATTTTTCCAATATTGAGATAATGCCTTTTATAGCAGTATGTATGCAACTTTATTACTTTACTTGTGGTATTTTAGATATAGAATAATTTATCATCAAAATAAATAAATATACTATGTTGTTTGCTAATACAAAAACATAATATTTAATTCCATTTCATAATGGGCTTTCACCCGACGCTTTTAATTAAAACAATCGATTAATACTGTAAAAAGGATGGAAGGACAATGTTTTAAAAATTCAATTACAAAGGTAAAACTGGGAGTATTATTACATTTAATTAAAAGCTAAGTTAGTGTTATGTTTCTCTACAATTAGTCTAGCGAAATATGCCTTGGCGAACTGAAATGTATTAAAATTCATGTCTACGATAACAAAGTAAAAGATATAGTATGCAAAAATGCTTTTGTTACTAAACATTTTAGATTTAAATAAAAGATCGACCATCAAGATCGACAATCAGATACGGTTATGCTCCTCGTGAAGTTTGATGACCAGGCTACAAAAACTGGGATACCTTAGGTAACCCTGTTTTTGTAGCCTTGTTAGCTGTGTGTAACGGTGTAAGAATGTTGCCACTCTTTCTTCCCGTGGGTGTCGTAAGAGGCGACTAAGGGGAACAGCCTTGAACTTCATTATGGCAACCGATAGATGGCGGGATAACCATCTCTAAAAATATCAAACCAAAGTAGTCAAACTGGGTAACAGCGCCTATGTTGTGACTTTAATAGGCCGTTATATATGTATGAATGTATCCTTGTTTTTGTATTTTTTTGGTTAATGTAATTAATAAATATGTATATTACGCTTTTTTTCTTATAAAATAAACCTGTTACCTCGAACCTGTTAATTGGTGAACTTTGCACACTTACTGGGATTTTCTTTACCAGCTTACATACACACCATGAATGAGCCATAAATATCTTCACGCCATTCCTCATACTGCGGTAGACATAGGTCAAAACTATTATATAATTTTAACCCAGCTACCATCCTAGACATTTTTTGAGATAAAGTGATAAGTGGTAACCCCGTCGTTGTTTTTATGCCAAGGATATGTAAATCGTATATATTTTTTCTTAAATAAACCATTAATTCGACCCGCCACCTTGGGATCGAATTCGGATCTCTTGACTTGAAATTCCGACCATTCAACCACTCGGCTATCGTGACTAATTATTATGGGCGGAACTCTACAAAACAGGCCATAAGCCTGAGATGTAAGATAAATATTTCACTAAAAGACCCAGTGAAAATATCAGTTTTCATTATTTTGCCCGCCCTGAGTTCGATGCCTAGACTAATAAATATGGTAAAGAACTTTTAATTGTTTGGGGTCTGGGTGTTTGTGGTAGTTTCATTATATCTGGTAACATAACACAACGGATGATTTTGCTGCTTTTGATTATAGCGAATATATATTTATCTTATAAATCTGAATCGTTGTAAAAACACGATCATAATATTTAAATAGAGTAAATTCCTAACCGAATGGAAAATAAACAAACCAATGATATTTGTTTGTTCTATTATTAATTTTTGAACAGAGTAAATAAGTACTGTATTTTATATTTATTTATCGTGTTTGTTTGGGATTCTTTAAATCAAATGTTGATTCATTGAAAGTAAAATGTTTTTATTGACAAAAATTATATTTTTTTCATAAAAATAGAAAACGCCTCTAAATTTGTTTCTTAGCGGATATTAAAAGATTTGTTTGTCTATCTTGGAACAATTTCATTTTAACGTGAAACCAGCCAAAATAACTTCTACACTATATATAGTCATTATACAATAACGGGCTATGAACGGCCATAGTAGGGCATAACCATTTTCATATGGACTAGTTTGCAATAATCGCCATGATTAGACGCTGCTGCCCGATCTGCTGAATTCCTAGTCATTATTGAGATGGTTACATCGTAATGAAATTGTCAAGGCTTTTCCCATAGTCAGTATTACCAAATGGGTAATCTTTGAGAGAAGGCTTATGTTCAGCAGTGGACTTTTATGATAGGCTGTTATGATGATGATGGTATGGAAGACTTTTTCATAACTTCCATACATAACTATAATACTGGCAATCGCACAATCTTTGTTGCTTGCTATTTTGCTAAAATAACGTAGCTTTTAAATTATTGTTTTCCTCGATTACTGTTTTGCTATCTGTCGGTAAACAAAGGTTATTTTTATGATGTTTTCACCTCATTCTATGGTATCTACGGCAGGGAAAAGATTGATGAAACGGGTTAAAAAATTTTAATTTTGACGTGGTAATATTAAAAAAATGCATCAATCTTGTGTTGCTTTTCTGAAACTTTGCAAACTAAATTAAATAAAGCACCGATGTAACCAGTTAGTGGTATAGGTAAAGATATAGACAGACTAAGGTGCAAATTTTTATTGCCGCCTTCAATGTCCGATAATTCTCGATAAGTAACGGTAGTAATGTAAGTCACGATAGCCGAGTGGTTGGGTGGTCGGAATTTCTAGTCAAGAGACCCGATTTCGATCCCCAGGCGGTAGGCTCATACCAATGGGTTTTTCAAAAACTTATGAATCAATTATATCGTTGGCTTGGATATAAAAATGCCGACAGGCTCACCACCTGTCTGTCAAGTTGTCGCGAAAATATCTTCTATATAAGTACGGTGACGGGCTCACTACTTGTCACGTTGTCCTGAAATACTTTTAGTGGAAGGTGGGTTGATGGGACTTAATTGTCTAGACTAGACCTCTGTCTACCCCTGTAATATTTATTTATTTTATTATTCAATGTCGATTTGATTTGAATTCCTCAGCTTTTTTAGGCTTGTTACAGTGTGGATAACTTTAAAACAAATACTATTATATACAATATTTTATAACAACAATTTCTTCTTTGCTTTTGCTGTCACGTTAATGGATTTTATATTCAAAGAATCTGCCCTTCTACGAAAAGGATATCCCCATTTTAATATACAGTCAACCTTTTAACAAATATAATTTACTTAGAATGTCAATTCTGGTAAATGTTGAAGAGATATCTAAAAGGACACGTTCATAAATCAAGTACGATATTCAAATAAAGAACAAGAATTAAATAACATGAGTTTCGGTGGCTTTTCGTTACAACGTATGCTCAGTAAGCACAAGCGATATCGAGCTATAATGTCTATTCAAGCGAATCACACAAGTGAAATGATTTATGTGGAATTGAAAAAGGAAATTGAGGGTTTCTATTAATATAATTCACGTGTATTACACACGTTTTTGTCGTACCATAATATATATTTTTTAAACCTTCAATTTCCTTTACTGTGATAGGGAGATTTCTCGACGATGAAGTCCTTTCGACCCACTCTCCGCCGAAGCTTACTAGCGTTAACATGGCAGGTTGTAATTGGTACAATATATTCACATTACATATATACATAGGTAAATATTCATATACGTCATACATTGCCTACAGGATTCGAACTAACGAACCATATCTTCCGAGGCAGGGTCACTATCTACTAGACTAGTTACTATCCTCAAAGTACGGAAACAACAATAACCGTGGATTCAACAAACTTGAATTTTGACAAAGCATTGCGTGTCTTTATAATAGTACAAAGATAGATACATAGATAGGGACAATATCACATATATTGCTCTGATCCCTAAGTAAGCAGCTTAAGCACTTGTATTATGGAATCAGAAACAACGAAGATACCTCAAACACCCAGACCTGTGAAAATGTAGTGTTTTCTATATTGACCCAACCGGGAATCGATCCCGGGACCTCAGAGCTGGCGACACCGTGAAAACTAGTGTGTGTGCCACTGACCCACGGATGATGTTATGCGTTTATAATAGTGTAGTGTAATAGTTATAACTCCGAGCAAAGTAAGGTACAAAAATTGGTATTAATTGTGTTTAATTATATTTGACAGTATTTCGAAAAGAATGGAAAAAATTTATTAAAAAAAATAATTTATTTAATTTGACTCCGATTTGAGCTCAGATGGTTCGACGGAGCGGAATTTTAGCAGTGGTAGAGCCATGCACCAGCTTTTGTTGTTGCATGAATGGGCCGGCTCGACCGGGGAGGTACCATGACCTCACACAATACCGGCGAGAAGTGGAAGTCTAACGGACTTCTGCGTTTCGTCTGGTGAGTGCAGGTAACCGGAGGCCCACACACCCCCTCCCCCAATTCTGGGGGTGGGGCACTCTAAGGCCGGCAACGCATCTGCTATGCCTCTGGTACTGCGGGTGTTCATGAGCGGCGGTAATCAGTTACCATCACGTGAGCCACTTGCTAGTTTGCCTACCTTTTCTATAAAAAAAAAATAGTTCGTTGAGAAATTACGGAATAGCCTTTTCTATAGACCGTCGAGTAACTTCTTCCCTGGTTCCACAGTCTTGTCTTGTAAAAGGTGGCTATAATTTGTTGTTATAAATTTAAGATTCTACAGTTGGAATAATAAATATAATTAGATTTGTAAATTATATAAAATTAGAATTGTAAATTGTACACAACAATTACATTACATTTGTGCTTTTAAGTAATGTAGCTATTACTCACATAGACAATGATGATTACAAAATTCAGTGTTTGAAGAATGCTTTCTAAATGCTAATTCTGCACTCCTTGGAAATTCACTACACAATGAATCCTAAGGAATACTTATGCATTTTAATTATATAAAAGTTCATGAGAAGTATTGTTAATGGAGACGTCTAAAAAATAATGATTAGATAAATTTCCAGTGTCTTTTATAAAATAATGGGTAAAGTGTGCATTTATCCTGAAATAACAATTAGCCCGAACTACGGGTGCGTCCTAATCTGGCAAATGCGGCGGCCGCGCACTGCTCGCTAGCTGCACGCGCGCTGCATGCATGCAGTTATTGTAAATTTTAGGCGCGCCTCTTTATGGTAACTCACGCCGGGGTAGTGCAATAAGACCCGACATAAGACGTAAAGTACATAACAGTTGTGTAGGCGACACAATGCCGCTGAAAGGCGGCACCCAAGACCGGGGGAGCAGCAGCCCCCTGAGAAGACGTCCGTGTCATGAGGCAATGCCTCGAAACTCGCAACCCATAAGGGGGGGCCTTTTATACCCCCCTGATATGGACGACCCGGATGCTGCACTCGCGTGTAGCTTGCGTACAAGCAGCTCTGTTCGCTTTCATATCTAGTATACAGTAGAATATCTTAGTTGTAAAAATTCAAACAATTATTACCACGCTATGACGCATTTTCAGCCTTCGGCAATAAGAAACGAGCGGAATGAAGAACGCGAGGCGCGTAAGATTCAGGAACGCCGCGCGAACTTAAAACTGATCGCTAGAAACGCGCGGGCGCCGCTCACGCCGTCGTGTTTATGTCCAAGCCAACGATATAAATTGTACATACGTTTTGAAAAAACTTATTGGTACGAGCCTGCCACCTGAGGATCGAACCCGGGTCTCTTGAGTCGATTTCCGATCACGGCTATCGTGACTGATAAAAAAGAAACAGAATCGTTTTCATCCTTTAAAAAATATTATATTAAATAGTGTAATAAGGTCAAAATTTTGCTAGCTCCAAAGTAGCGGTCAAGAAATGTCCACCGGAAGTCCAAGATCTTCCCTCAAAGGTTTTGTTGAGGAGTGATTGGAGGTGTGGTGTTTGCTAACTTGCTTGGTGGACTAGGCACATTCTCGAAATTACTAATTTGTTTTATTATTATTATTTCTTTGACACTTGAAAAAGTAACGATAGCTGAGTGGTTGGGTGATCGGAATTCAAATTAAGAGACCCGCGTTCGAGTCCTAGGAGATAAAAGGCTCATACCAACAAGTTTTTTTTAACTTATGTACGATATAGCATTGGCTTAGACATAAAGACGGTGACGGACTCATTAACTGGAACATGTTCCAAAATAAACTTCGATGAGATATGGATCGAAACGACTAAATTGTCAAGACCTCTGGTTACCCTGTGTTTGGGAATAATAATAATAATAATAATATTCTTTATTGTACACCAAATTAGAAAAGACAAAAACAATACAAAACATAATTAACAAAAATTGGATAACAAAAGGCGACCTTATTGCTATATAGGAATTTCTTCCAGGCAACCTCAGGAATTTACCAAAAAGAAAACAATTAATGGGTAGGACGTACATATAATATGACAAAAAAAACATGCCTTTTATAAGTAATCATTAGGGCAAAGGGAAATATGAGAGGAAAAGAAATATTGTCATAGAGAGGAGTTAGAGGGAGAGAGATAATATTCTTTGACTGGTTTTTTAAAAGAATCTATGTTTTTAGCAAGTTTTATATACATAGGTAAAGAATTCCACAGTTTAACAGCAACAGCAGTAAAAGATTTATGATAGAAATTAGAGGATCGCATAGGATTTTTGAGGACGAGGTTTTCATTAGAACGTAGAGAAAGGGTATGGGAGGAACAAAGAAATTGAAAGCGTTCTTTCAAATAGGGTGGACTTGATATATTAAATAGGACGCAGTATAGAGCAGAAAGTATGTGAGTATTCCGGCGAAGACGAATCGGGAGCCACTTGAGCTTATTGCTTATTCTGAAACATGGTCATATTTACGCAGCCCAAATATGAACCTTATACATAGATTTTGGAGGCGCTCAAGTTTATTAAGTTGCTCTTCGGTGGTGTCAAGATAACATATATCAGCATAATCGAGGAAAGGGAACAGAAGAGAATGAGCGAGCGTGATTTTGGTGGAAATAGGTAAAAAGTAGTTCAACCTTCTGAGCAAACCACATGCTGCAAACATTTTACGGCAGACTGCATTAATTTGAGGAGTCCAAGAAAAGCTAGAGTCCATTAGTATACCCAAATTTTTGATAATATTGTTATAAGGGAGTTGGATGCCATTAAATACAACTGGTTTAATTTCATTTTTATTAAATTTTGCAAGCATTCTTGAACTCCCTATTATAATGGCTTGAGATTTAATGGGGTTCACTGTTAACCCAAACTGTCGGCTCCAGTCGAGAATACAAGCCAGATCCCTATTAACAGTATCAACTGCATTTTCGAGATTGTCCAAAGTGTTTTGAGCATAAATCTGGAGATCATCTGCATACAAGTGGTAGAGAGAAGATATTTGGGAAGTAATAGAATTATTGGGTCATTGTAGAGGCGGTGCTCAGTGCGACCTGCCAATGTGCTTTTTCAGGGCTGCCAATTCTACAGCTGCGCACCCATGCCAACGAGGGTTAGGGCGTCCCCCCCAAGGCGACGCCTGGATGTCGTCCCCGTTGGTGTGAAATGCAGCGCGCAAAGCGGCGATGGGGACCGCCACCCGTCACACCTGCAGCCGACACGGCGGAAGGTGGAGGACGGAGTGCAGAGTTGGCACGTGGAATGTTAGAGGAGGCATGAGAGATAAGACGAATGAGTTGATTGAAATAATGAAAGAAAGAGAATTAGATGTCGTGTGTTTGTCGGAGACCAAGCGGAAGAAGACGTGGTACTGAAGAGAGCTCCCTGGCGGGGCGTTAGCTCTATGGTCAGGTCGGAGGCAAGGCGCCTGCCAGGGGGTGGGGGGCTGCTGTCGTCTCGGTTGGTCGATGTTATGACTGAATATAAGGTTGTGAACTCGGACTTCTCTTATGGGTTCGCTTTAGGGTGGGACTGACGAGTTGTTCCTTTTGGCTGTTTATGCGCCGGTGGCTTCGTCGTCCAGAGCTGAGCTGGAGGAGTTTTGGGAGAATGTAAGAGAAGTTCTAGACTTGGTTAGAGGAAACGAAAGAATTGTTGTATGTGGTGATTTGAATGGATGGGTTGGTACCGCTCAGCCAGGGGTACAGAGTCGGTGCTTGGAATGTTGGCGATAAAAGGGTTAACGATGCTGGCAAGCTTATACTGGCTTTGTATGTCTGAGAAGGGTCTTCTTGTGACAAACACTATGTTTAGTCACGAAAATCCCTTATGTATACTAGAACAAGAGAGAATGAGAGAAGTATGATCGATTTATTCCTGGTGGATGACCGACTGCGAAAACAGGTGATGGATACGCGGGTGTTCCGAGGTGCTGACCTGGGAACGGATCACTACCTAGTGATTACTAGATTTAGGGTATGTTCGCGGGTTGGCGCCACCGGACGGCGATACCAGAACCACAGTCGGTCGGTAGCATCCGAAGCTGGAAGCTTCAGGAAGCGGACACTAGGAATAAATATCAAGCAAGGGTAGCCGAAAAGCTGGACAGCATTGGTGTTAGGAAAGAATGTGGAAGAAATATGGCAGAGCCTTAGAGAAGGAATGGTTAGTGCAGCGAAAGACGTGTGTGGAACTGTGAAAAGAGGTAGTAGTAAAAGGGTGATGCATGGTGGAATGACGAAGTGAAAGAAGCTGTAAATAAGAAGAAGAAAGCATGGTTAGACTACTTGGCCTCTAGTAATGATAAGGATATGAGAGAGAAGAGGAAAGAAAGATATAAGCTCCAGAAAGTTCACACGAAAGCATTGATTGAGGAAGTGCGTGAAAGGAGTAGAATGGAAGCGGACGAAAGGTTGTCGCACAACTTCAAGGAGAACTCCAAACTAAGGTTCTCCAAACAAAGGTTCACATTATGACTGCGGGTGCTATCGGGCGATCAGCTTGACCAGTATAGCAAGTAAAATTTACTCGAAGGTTTTGACACGTAGGATGCAAGAGAAATCGGAAAGATTTCTATGGGAGGCACAATGCGGATTTAGACCTGGAAGAGGATGCACGGATCAAATGTTTTCTCTCCGCATGATCACGGAGAAGCTTCTGGCTGCTAACCAGAAGATTTTCTGTGCTTTTGTGGATCTTGAGAAAGCATTTGATAAGGTTGTAAGGAAGAAAATGTGGGAACTGTTGCCGGGGTATGGTGTGGATGGTCGATTGCTAAGGGCTGTGCAGTCACTTTACTGTGACTGTAAAGCCTGTGTGCGGGTAGGGCATGACCTGTCACCCATGTTTAGCGTCCAAACGGGCGTAAAACAGTGTTGTGTCATGTCTTCCTGGCTATTCATACTGTATCTCGACAGCTGTTTACAGAAGCTGAAAGATAGCTGTTTGGGTGTGAAATTGGGTGACATAAAAGTAAATTGTCTGCTTTATGCTGATGATGCAGTGCTTATAGCACCATCAGAGGCAGAACTGCAGGCATTAGTCACGTGTATGAAAGAAGAATGTGAAATTAATGGTCTCCGTTTGAATGCTAATAAAACTAAGGTTCTGGTATTTGAAAGGGACGAAGAAAGAACGAAGTGCGAAATTTGGGTAAATCAGGAATGTCTAAAACAGGTGAATGAAATTGTATACTTGGGAGTGCGTTTAGCCGGGATGGAAGATGTGATTTAGATGTGGACAGGCTTGTCGCTGCCGGGAACAAAGTCAATGGTGCCCTGACTGCGTTAATCAAAGGCAAGGCGTTGTGAAAAGTGCACGCCTTGCAATACATAACGCAGTGTTGGTACCGACTTTGTTATATGGCAGCGAAACCTGGGTATGCCAGAAGAAGCATAAAAGCAGGTTGAATGCAGTGGAGATGCGATCTCTTCGTAAAATGTGCGGCCTTACCATGGCTGACCGAAAGCGAAACGAAGAGATTCGCAATATGGCAGGTTTGAAAGATGACCTTGTCTCAAAATGGATAAGGGCGTGCTTCGATGGTTTGGGCACTTTGGGCGAATGAGTGAAGACCGAATGGTGAAGAAAATATATAGCGCGAAAGTTAATATTAAAAGGTGTCGAGGTAGACCGAGATTAACTTTCGAAGACCATGTGAGCAAATTGCTCGAAGAGAGGAGGGTCAAGAGTACTCGGATACCTAGACGTGCATGTATGAAGAAGATGATGAATCTGAAAGAAGCGAAAGAAGTATGTAGGGATCGTGACACTTGGCGATCTGTTCTCTCTGGCTACCCCGTCAGGGATTGTGCGTGAAGATAAATAAATATAAAAATAATAGAATTAATGAAAACTGCAAATAGCAGAGGAGATAAAACGCTGCCTTGTGGAACGCCAGCTACTGAACCAAGCTAAGTAGAAAATCTATCCTGTGCTCGGACTCGCTGCCGGCGCCCATACAAGTAATTTTGAAACCAGGAAATTGCAGTTGGAGATATGTTAAGAGAACGTAATACACCAAATAAAATATCATGATCTACAGTATTAAATGCGTTACTGAAATCCAGCAAGACCAATACTGTAACTAGACGATTATCCATTCCAAGGCGAATGTCGTCAGTGATTTTTAATAACGCTGTGGTCGTACTGTTACCAGATCTAAAACCAGACTGAAGAGGATCCAGGATGTTGTTCCTTATACAAAATGAATAGATTTGTTCTTTGACAAGGCGTTCAAGAACTTTGGAAAGGAATGGGAGGATGGAAATTGGACGATATTCGGAAAAACTTGAAGGATTAACTTTCTTGGGTAAGGGGAGTACTTGCGCATTTTTCCATAACGAAGGAAAGGAGGATGTTGATATGGAAAAATTTAGGATGTGCGTTATAACAGGAGCAAGGATGTCTAGCAATGGAATTATCATTTTACGACTGACGTCATCACTTCCAACAGCATCGGAATGAATCGAATGTACGTGTCTCTTAACATAACATTCTGAAAATTGCCTAAACGTAAAAGGAGAATAGTCAGGAGTGGGAATTTGAGAAAGTTGGTAAAGTGTTTTTGATATAGCTACATTATCTATGCAAGAAGAAGAGGAAAAATGCTGGTTAAGCAAGTTTAAATCTATGTCATTGGAAAACGAGTTTGAGCGCGATTTCCCAACTCCTATAGACCTTAAAAAATTCCAAATACGACTTGGATCTTCATTTTGTACTGATTTATGGATATGGCGACGTCGTAAATCTCTACACATCTTGTTGCATTGATTCCGAAGGAGCCTGTACTTTTCTTTGAGTCTATCATTATTAGGATCCAACTTGTACCTCGATTTTGCATCAGTCTTCTTATGCAACATTTTTTTGAGATCTTCTGTCAACCATGGAGCCGAAGAATGTCGCATTCGAACAGAACGGGGCATATTTATCATAGAGTTGAATCAAAAGTGAATTAAATAGTGTTATCTGTTCGTCCACGGTGCCAGCGTTAATAACAATATTCCAGTCTGTACTGGCAGCCTCATTACGCAGTCCGTCGAAATCCATTCCAACAAAATTACGCTGCTGGAATATCCTAGCATTGGCTTTGGGTGGTTTTATTTTATAAGAAAGAAATAAAAGATCATGGTAAGAAAAAGCGTCTGCAGCGCATTGACCATATTTATCAACATGGTCACGAGAGGAGAATATAACCAAATCTAGGAGAGAGGGGACACAATTCGGGAAGAAGTGAGTTTCAGAAAGTGGGAGGATATTTAAATTAGCTCCTTCTACGAGCGATCTAAGCCGATGGGATCGCGTATCTTTTTTAATACGACAGGTATTAAAGTCACCTATTAGCACCGTATGTGTATACAAAGGAGTCAGCTCTTCCAAGATTTTGTCTAATGTATTAAAATAGTCCACTGTAGAAGAAGGGCTATAAAACACACCAAGAAGTAATTTAGTATGCGATAAGATTACTTCGATAAATAAGTATTCTGCTTCGTTTTCACTTTGAAATTGAGATGATACACGAATAACAGAAAAAGAAATATGTGAGCGAATATAAATTGCAACCTACCGCAGCCACGGGCAGTCCGGTCGTTGATTATTGTGTGAAAACCAGGTAAATTAACCAGGAAGAGAATAATATTAAGTGAAAACCAGGAAGAGAATACGATATAGATGGAAGGCATGGCTTTAACCATGACTCAGAAACCAAAATCGCATGAATGTTATTATTTTCAAAAGTTGCTAACATATCGGAATAATGTGCAGGAATACTCTAAGCGTTTATATGCACAGTGTTGAAATTATTAAAAGTTTGAGAAAACGAAGTGTCAAGGGTCTCTTTTAAAGAAGGTATGCTCACAAAACTGTCGTCACTACTAGATATATCAACATAAGAGGTAAAGGAGATTGAACTTTGATCCTGATTACTCTCATCAAAGAACATGTTTTCTTATTAATATAAACAAAGTCAAAATAAAAGAATAACACACTAATAAAGAAAGAACGAAAGAAACAAAAAAAAATAAAAAACAAAAAGGTAAAAACTACAGATTAAACTTAAATTTAGGTTTTACCAGTTTCTACCTACCTAATGAAAAAGAGTAATTATTAGAAAAAGAGTAGAACTAATGAAAAAGAGTAATTATTAGAAACAAGTAAATAACAAAAAAAAAACATGTTACTTACATTGTTAACATTTTACAATTATTTAACATAAAATCAATAGTAAGATTGTAAAAAAGTAAACGCTGGCAATACTTGTGCACTACAAACACGTCAATGTTAATATCACATAATGACGTATATGTCATCTAGCGGCGCTACGCAAGTACGTAAACAATTATAATTACAACCAATGGCGTCGATCCATATAACAAAACAGTAACAAAGCATCAAAAAGAGTTATAACACAATACTACATAATTAAGAAATTATTGAAAACATTCGATTTTGTTACATGTGATATTGTATTGTGATCAGTGATAGTATAAGAAAAATTTAACTTACATCTTATCCTATTGTGAAACAAAATAAACATGAACGTACATGCATACATGGATGACGAATGGGGAATACAAAAACAAAAAAAAATGGAGTGCAAAACAAAACTTTCACTTTTTTATAATTCTCTTGGAACGTTGAACCGATTTGTCGATAGATCCACTCCCTCCACTGACTGTTGCCTGTGAGCGAGAAGTCGACAAAGACGTTGGTACGGCATTGAGCTCCGCCAAGCATTCCACCTGATGACGCGAACCGTCTTGACCAAGAATGTGGATATGACCATCTCTCGTCCAGCAATTCCTTATGACAAATTTCTGCCTGGCTTCCATAAATACTTTGTGGCGATCTTTTGTTAGAAATTCTGAAATTGTGACACCAGTGCCTTTCAGTTTATAAAAAAAAAGTAAGTCACGATAGTTGGGTGGTCGGAATTTCGAGTCGAGAGACCCGAGTTCGATCCCCACGTGGCAGTACCAATGAGTTATAACTTATGTACGAATTTCATCGTTGGCTTGGACATAAAGGCGGCGACGGGCTCACCACCTGTCACGTTGTCCCGAAAATATCTTCGGTGGAAGGTGGGTCAAAGGGACTTAATTGTCTAGACTTGACCTCTGTCTACCCATGAAGCAACACTATCTTACGTCTGCCTCTCATCTCCAGGCGGTCGATTTCTCTTCCCAGAAACTCGACTTGTCTTTGCACAGTCTCAAGGGCGGCCAGGATAAACTTCCTAAAAGTTGAAAACTCAGCTGATAGTGTGGATGCAGAGTTAAGACGGCTGACTTCTGCAAGTCCTGTTGAAATTCATTAATGTGTGCGTTGAAGAGCTCTGACATTGCCGACAGTGATCCTATGATTGCTTCCATGGTAAATTTGTAGTGTAGTGTTGAAATTACGCAAAAATGAAAAAATTATACATATAAATATAAAACTCGCAGGTAGATAAAATACTACATGTATTTTACTAGTAATTGAAAATAATTAACAGACAACAAAAACTATGTGTTACTTTATTCACTTCTACCCACCAAAAAAAAAAGGGAATGCGGCATAAAGATAAAGGTTCCTTTGACACTAATAACTTCTTTCACGTTATAATAATTCGTATATAGTAATAACATAAAATAATTTATATTTGCGATGGTTGTATCGTGGAGAAATTGCACGTAATTTAAATTTGTCTTTGCACGATGTACACATTCACTTTATTAATTTATATTTTAATTAAATTAACGGTTTTCGCCTGATGGAATCTACAGGATATTATCAAAGAGTTTATTATACTATACAAATATTCAAATTTTATCGTGTAACCGTTTTAAGTGTGTTAGAATATTTAAACTGAAAAACATATTTTAAAAATATTGATAAATAATAAATATATAAAAAAATAAGTCACGATAGTTGGATGGTCGGAATTTCGAGTCGAGAGACCCGAGTTCGATCCCCACGTGGCAGTACCAATGAGTTATAACTTATGTACGAATTTCATCGTTGGCTTGGACATAAAGGCGGCGACGGGCTCACCACCTGTCACGTTGTCCCGAAAATATCTTCGGTGGAAGGTGGGTCAAAGGGACTTAATTGTCTAGACTTGACCTCTGTCTACCCATGAAGCAACACTATCTTACGTCTGCCTCTCATCTCCAGGCGGTCGATTTCTCTTCCCAGAAACTCGACTTGTCTTTGCACAGTCTCAAGGGCGGCCAGGATAAACTTCCTAAAAGTTGAAAACTCAGCTGATAGTGTGGATGCAGAGGCTACATTTGGGCTGGACTTCTGCAAGTCCTGTTGAAATTCATTCATGTGTGCGTTGAAGAGCTCTGACATTGCCGACAGTGATCCTATGATTGCTTCCATGGTAAATTTGTAGTGTAGTGTTGAAATTACGCAAAAGTGAAAAAATTATACGGAAATATAAAACTAGCAGGTAGATAAAATACTACATGTATTTTACTAGTAATTGAAAATAATTAACAGACAACAAAAACTATGTGTTACTTTATTCACTTCTACCCACCAAAAAAAAAAGGGAATGCGGCATAAAGATAAAGGTTCCTTTGACACTAATAACTTCTTTCACGTAATAATAATTCGTATATAGTAATAACATAAAACAATTTTTATTTGCGATGGTTGTATCGTGGAGAAATTGCACGTAATTTAAATTTGTCTTTGCACGATGTACAAATTCACTTTATTAATTTATATTTTAATTAAATTAACGGTTTTCGCCTGATGGAATCTACAGGATATTATCAAAGAGTTTATTATACTATACAAATATTCAAATTTTATCGTGTAACCGTTTTAAGTGTGTTAGAATATTTAAACTGCAAAACATATTTTAAAAATATTGATAAATAATAAATATATAAAAAAATAAATATCCTCACGCAATTCCCAATACAGGGGTAGACAGAGGTCTAGTCTAGTCTATTACGTCCCTTTGACCCACCTTCCACCGAAGATATTTTCGGGACAACGTGACAGGTGGTGAGCCCGTCGCCGCCTTTATGTCCAAGCCAACGATGTAATTCGTACATAAGTTTTTGAAAAACCCATTGGTACGAGCCTGCCACTTTGGGGATCGAACTCAGGTCTCTCGACTCAAAATTCCGACCACCCAACCACTCGGCTATCGTGGCTGACGTGAAAAATAATAAAACAAACATTATAGACAATATTTTAACAATTACCAAAATAAGTGATTATCATAAAGCAGGTAATACAGCAGTTATCACTACAAAATAACAGAATAATTCAATAATATCAAATTTCATATCAGAAAGTTGTATTCATATTCTTACAAAATACCCAAGTAACATTATAACGAAAGTAGTATAGGAGAAAAATCGGTTTATAACTTTAACTTTTTAACTTAAAAAGTTAAAAAAATTCAATGTACATATGAACTTATTCCTTTAGCCTGCAATAAAAGAAATATTAGTAGTCATCAATAAAACTACAAAAAATTGTTAATATCAATCATACTATCTGGAATTACCCCGAATTATGTGGCATTGCTTTTGGTCTTTTATTTTATAGTTACAACATAAAATATGAATATCAGTAAAATATTATATTAAGCTGAAAAGATACTTATTATTAATTGCAATACTGCCCCCCCGACTGGGAGGGTGACGGAAACTAGCTTTTTACATCTAGTCTTGTCGTTAAGCATTAAATTAGATTTTAAATTTCATTCAATGTCGTAAATTGTATGATATAAAATGTATGTTAAGTTTATTCAACAGTCATTTGCACTTTTAAGGATTGCTCGCAGTCAAATAGAGATAAAATTATAGGTTCGTAAAATTTATGATTAAAATAATGATAACAATAATCAATCGGTACTAAAATATAGATGAACTTCGTCGGAGGACCTGAAACTTGATGTCAGATATATGTTATTATTATTTATTTATAGTTATGTTGTCGTGTACTGCCGAGTCCCGCTAACGTGTTCCACATATATGTCACGGGACCACCTAATCGTGTCGCTTACCATGAACCTCCTCATCATCCGCGCGTAAAGACGACCAATGCTAAGGAGGTCCAAGACTCGCTGGTTGCCGTCGTCCCATCCTCCCAAGGATCCAACAATGAATGGGTGTATACTGACGTTGTAGCCCTGTCCGCGGAGTTGGTCCACCAGGGGGCTATATTTAACGATTTTGTTTTGCCTAGCCGCCCTAAATGCTTCCAGCCTATTTTCGAATGGCACTGCAACGTCAATTATCTTTATTTCCTTCCTGGCCTCGTCGCGCATCACTATATCGGGCCTCAATGACGCCGCCGTGCCATGGGCTCCCTCCACCGCCTGATTTTTTTTTATTTATATTCAGAAAAAAAAAACAAATTACAAATGAAAACAACAATACACTGTACTATAAAACCAAGTAGTTTTTTTTGTACAATGGAGTTCGTCCATACAGATAACATTATTTAGCAGTTTACTTATTATAAACCAGATAGTTTACATTAATAATTACGAACATGATATAGGAATTTTTAGAGTGAGGGTAGATTAGGTGCGAATGTTTTTGTCGTTATAACAATGACGAGCACATAAAAAAAGAAAAAGAAACAAATGCGTTCGAGTGTCCTACGGGTGTGTCAACATTATTATCAATTATTTCATATAATTATCATGTAGCAAAGCTAAGTAGTAGTTAGTTAATTTAGATTTGATGTTGTTTGTTACGTAAGGTAATTCGTTTATTAATTTTGGAATCATAAATTGAGTGTGCGTTTTCCATAGTTATTCTTATTATACACAGGCACATATAATTTTTTATTAGAGATAGCGCGAGTACCTTTGCTATGTGATATTAGAGTTTGCAGGTCTTTGTTAAAAAACTGTTCTTTTAAGAGCACATATTTGATTTTGTCATGGATTGGGATTATTTTACAATACGCGAACAACATATGGTAGTTATTTTTATATTTACTTTTTACTTTAGGAGGGACGATTATTGACGCGGACGAGTCCCGGGCACCTGAGCGCCTTCACGAGGCGGTCCTGGATGCCGTTGTGTCTGAGTTGTCTCGCGGCTGAGTGCACTCCGCAGTGGTTCAGCACGTGCGGAATAGTCTCCGGTTCCGACCCACACTTACGGAAACGCTTATCTGTTCCGGTCTGCCATCTTTTCGTGGCGTTTAGGGGAAGGACGCCAAGCCAAGCTCGGTGGATGAATCTCCAATCACAGAAGCGAGTGTTTCTCCCGTTGCGGAGAAAGTGATTGGAGAAGCCGCTCTTGCTGGTGATATCAAGCACCTTCCCCTGGTCTTTTTACAACATAAAATATGAATATCAGTAAAATATAATATTAAGCTGAAAAGATACTACACTTTGATCTTAGCCAAAAGGCCGAGAAGCGACTCTTATACTCTTAAACTCTAAATATAATAAACGCACAGAAGATGCTGTTAGGCGAAACCGGTTTAATTTATTGAAACATAAATTGATAAAGTTCACAACGATCAATTTTGAATGACATAAAAGTATCATATGTAAATTTGGTACATAAAATTGCAATTCTTTTACGGTTATTGAGGCCGTCACGACAAGTCGGGAACCCTGCCAGTGGAGAAGTGCTGGCCCTGGTGAACCTGAGTCACTTGCTCATTATGAGATTTTAAGCAAGAGCACCATTAACTGACCTACCATGGCTCTCGGCCATCCAAATTTATACTTTACTTCCAGAAAAAATCAACTATTTTTATACAATCTATATAGCTTAAAATTGTTTTCAAATATCTTCCCTCATCTATTTTTATCGCCACTCGTAAGTGGCATTGTTAGTTTTGAACTTGGAAAGTTTAAATAAATGAATATTAAATTATAATCTATGATATACAGATAAATAATAGAAGTAAATTGTTGGTGCAAATTATAGGTGTTTTTCAAAGGCATATTTAAAGTTATTGTAAAATTTAAAGTACGTTCATATTGACTGTTGTTATTAGTTAGTACATTTCTCATGTAAGTGGATGCAAAAGTAATTCTTTTGAGAAACAAAAATTCTAAACGGCATAGCTGTGACATAATCTATAAAAATATGTTTTTTGAACGTGGGAACTCTTAAATTTCCTGCCTGCTGTTGCATATATATTTTCTTCACTTAATTCCCAATACAGGGTAGACAGAGGTCTAGTTAGACAATTAAGTCCCTTTGACTCACCTTTCACCGAAGATATTTTCAGGACAACGTGACAGGTGGTGAGCCCGACGCTGTCTTTATGTCCAAGCCAACGATATGAATCGTACATAGGTTTTTAAAAAACCCATTGGTACGAGCCTGCCACTAGGGGCTCGAACTCGGATCTCTCGACATGAAATTCCGACCACCTTTCCACTCGGCTATCGTGACTTATATATATACTATTACAATAAAATACACTATATAACAATGATCAATCATGCTCAGTGGAAAATATTTTTGGTTTCATCATTATTGAAACAATAAAAAGCAATTAACCAAGCACCTTTGCATTTACATTAGAAGCTCCTTACATTATTTTGTTTTTGACTCAATGGTGTTCTAAATCTTCCGCAAGTACACAATAGCTTTGGTTTGATCGTCCAATAAACCTGTCACAATCAATCATCCACTGTTTGTTCTGCCTACCGAATATTATGGACAAAGATTATACTTGGCAATGGCAGTGTTTCTGCGATTATAATTAATCATGGTTGTGATTTTCTTACGAAGAAGTATAATATAAACATCGAAAGCTGGCTGATACCTTCTCTGCTTAAGGCCTGCAGTTCAGTCGCCTCCTCTTAGCCATTTCTGCCAGCAAACTGCTGTGTAAAAGCTGTTGTGTTCTGGATTTAAATGTATAGAGAGAGGTTTATTTACGTAGGTTAATCTTTACTGTAGAAATTTCATCAAAGGTAAGTTAGCTGTTTATAATATAAAGTATTATTTTGTTTAAGGCTTGGCGACGACTTCAAGCCTATCAATGGGCAATAATATTTGAATAATATTAAAATTATTAGGTTTGCATAAGAGCTGTATTAAATTAAGTATCTATAAAGTCACGATAGCCAAGTGGTTGGGTGGTCGGAGTTTCGAGTCAAGAGACCCGAGTTCGATCCCCCGGTGCCAGGCTCGTACCAATGGGTTTTTCAAAACGTTAAACCTGCCTGTCACGTTGTCCTGAAAATATATTCGGTGGAAAGTGGGTCAAAGGGACTTATTTGTCTAGACTAGACCTCTGTTAGATGATATTTATTATTTATTTTATTTATTCAGTTATTTGATCATTTTTCGTTTTTGAAGTCGGTTGTTTTAAACGTAGATATTTTTTTTACCGAAAGATTGACTTGAGTATAGCGCCTATAAGCGCTTAATCAGCTGTGCTTACCAATTTCGCGACCCAACGCGGGCAGACAGTTGTGTTCAATTTGCGATTGTTCTTTATTTTAATTTTAATTATAGTTATCTTAGATTGTTTTGAATATTTAACTACAGAAAATTTTTAATTTACTTCGTTATTGGTTTAATTTACAACTTTTAGTTTTGGTATAGGTTGTGTTATAGCTGGTTAAAAGTTACTTCAATTTTTCTCTCAATGAGCATTAGCAGTTGAAGTCTTCTCCAGGCATAGGCAAAAGATACTTTTAATCATCAAACCACGCGACCAAAGCCGAAGAAGAAACCCGCGTTTCTCTTTCGCCCGCGCGAAGGAATTTCATTCTCATTAAGTTATTACTACGAGCCGTTTTTGTCATGTGAAAATATAAGTAAGCAAAGGAAAGGAAGTATATATAGTAGTAAGCAAAGGAATATAATACCATGCGAAAACAAAGGAGAATTATTGGGAACATTTTCATTAATATCTTATTAAGCTGATTGAGTGTCGGAAGGAGATAACGAAATTCGATGTTTAGACAAAAATAATTAGGAATCTGTAAGCGGTGTTTATTACAGAAACATATTATAATACTTTTCGCTGATTTTAATGTAAGTATTAGAATGAAAATATTATCTATTTTATCTGATATTTTTTATGTTTCAAAAGAAAATTGTATAAGAAATTTTTATATAATTTATTCGTTATTTATTATTATTTAGCCTAAGCGGTATTTTCTTAAGAACGAGCCATCCCCTTTCTCCTCGTGGCTGTCGTAAGACTAACATTAAAACCATATGTAACCACCATTTATTACCGTCAATATGAATGGCTACCGACAGATAGCGGGATAACCATCTCGAAAAACACCGGACTAAAAATAAGCAGACTGGCACATATTGTCTTATAGGCAGCTGCGTCTAAGATATAAGGTGTCTGGTAGTGCGATCACCTATACGCTTGCTGAGCGTGGCGATTATGGAAAACTCTCCCACGGGAGAGGCCTATGTCCTGCAGTGGAATATTACAGGTCGTTAAGTATGAATTTTAAAAAAGGAACACTGGCAAAGCCTAGAATTCCTAGCATTCCTGTTAAACGCCAAATAAGCTGCAATAGAATCTGAAGTTATTTACTTATTTATTTATCTTCACGCACAGTCCCTGACGGGGTAGCTAGAGAGAACAGATCGCTATGTTTCACGATCCTTACATACTTCTTTCGTTTCTTTCAGACTCATCATTTTCTTTATACATGCACATCTAGGTATCCGAGTACTCCTGACCCACCCCTCTACAAGAAATTTGCTCCCATGGTCTTCAAAAGTTATTCTCGGCATACCTCGACACCTTTTAATATCAACTTTCGCTTTATATATTTTCTTCACGCGAAGACCGAATGGTGAAGAAAATATGCAGCGAAAAATACCTCGAAATATTTGTTACACGTGGTCGAGGTAGGCCGAGACTAACTTTTGAAGACCATGTGAGCAAATTGCTCGAAGACGGGAGGGTCAAGAGTACTCGGATACTTCGCCGTGCATGTATGAAGAAAATGATGAATCTGAATGAAGCGAAAGAGGTATGTAACAATCGTGACACTTGGCGATCTGTTCTCTCTGGCTACCTCGTCAGGAATTGTGCGTGAAGATAAATAAATAATATAAATAAAAATATTCTTCACCATTCGGTCTTCACTCATTCGCTCAACGTGCCCAAACCATCGAAGCACTCCCTTTTCAATTTTAGTAAGAAGGTCATCTTTCAAACCTGCCATATTGCGAATCTCTTCGTTACGTTTTCGGTCGGCCAATGTAACACCGCACATTTTATGAAAAGTCCGCATCTCCACTGCATTCAACTTGCTTTTATGCTTCCTCTGGCATACCCAGGTTTCACTGCCATATAACACAGTAGGTATCAGCAATGCGAGGTATAACATGAGTTATTTACGGCTATAGTTGAATGACGGGCCCAAACCTGCGCAGTTGTTTCGCCGTCTGTATCCTACACCATTTTGCTGCTTACGTATGATGTATTTATAATTTTTTATTATATATAAGGGAAATATAACTTCGAAGGGACGAAATTATAATTAACGTACGTGGAGTAAAGATATACAGTGAAAGATTTTTTCATGATTACCTTCGAAATATATTTATTTATCTTCACGCACAATTCCTGACGGGGTAGCTAGAGAGAACAGATCGCCAAGTGTCACGATCCCTACATACTTCTTTCGTTTCTTTCAGACTCATCATTTTCTTTATACATGCACATCTAGGTATCCGAGTACTCCTGACCCACCCTCTACAAGAAATTTGCTCCCATGGTCTTCAAAGTTATTCTCGGCATACCTCGACACCTTTTAATATCAACTTTCGCTTTATATATTTTCTTCACGCGAAGACCGAATGGTGAAGAAAATATGCAGCGAAAAATACCTCGAAATATTTGTTATACGTGGTCGAGGTAGGCCGAGACTAACTTTGAAGACCATGTGAGCAAATTGCTCGAAGACGGGAGGGTCAAGAGTACTCGGATACTTCGCCGTGCATGTATGAAGAAAATGATGAATCTGAATGAAGCGAAAGAGGTATGTAACAATCGTGACACTTGGCGATCTGTTCTCTCTGGCTACCTCGTCAGGAATTGTGCGTGAAGATAAATAAATAATATAAATAAAAATATTCTTCACCATTCGGTCTTCACTCATTCGCTCAACGTGCCCAAACCATCGAAGCACTCCCTTTTCAATTTTAGTAAGAAGGTCATCTTTCAAACCTGCCATATTGCGAATCTCTTCGTTACGTTTTCGGTCGGCCAATGTAACACCGCACATTTTATGAAAAGTCCGCATCTCCACTGCATTCAACTTGCTTTTATGCTTCCTCTGGCATACCCAGGTTTCACTGCCATATAACACAGTAGGTATCAGCAATGCGAGGTATAACATGAGTTATTTACGGCTATAGTTGAATGACGGGCCCAAACCTGCGCAGTTGTTTCGCCGTCTGTATCCTACACCATTTTGCTGCTTACGTATGATGTATTTATAATTTTTTATTATATATAAGGGAAATATAACTTCGAAGGGACGAAATTATAATTAACGTACGTGGAGTAAAGATATACAGTGAAAGATTTTTTCATGATTACCTTCGAAATATATTTATTTATCTTCACGCACAATCCCTGACGGGGTAGCCAGAGAGAACAGATCGCCAAGTGTCACGATCCCTACATACTTCTTTTGCTTCTTTCAGATTCATCATCTTGTTCATACATGCACGTCTAGGTATCCGAGTACTCTTGATCCTCCCTTCTTCGAGCAATTTGCCCACATGATCTTCGAAAGTTAGTCTCGGTCTACTTCGACACCTTTTAATATTAACTTTCGCGCTACATATTTTCTTCACCATTCGGTCTTCACTCATTCGCTCAACGTGCCCAAACCATCGAAGCACGCCCTTATCCATTTTTGAGACAAGGTCATCTTTCAAACCTGCCATATTGCGAATCTCTTCGTTTCGCTTTCGGTCGGCCATGGTAAGGCCGCACATTTTACGAAGAGATCGCATCTCCACTGCATTCAACCTGCTTTTATGCTTCTTCTGGCATACCCAGGTTTCGCTGCCATATAACAAAGTCGGTACCAACACTGCGTTATGTATTGCAAGGCGTGCACTTTTCACAACGCCTTGCCTTTTGATTAACGCAGTCAGGGCACCATTAACTTTGTTCCCGGCAGCGACACACCTGTCCACATCTAAATCACATCTTCCATCCCGGCTAAACGCACTCCCTAAGTATACAATTTCATTCACCTGTTCTAGACATTCCTGGTTTACCCAAATTTCGCACTTCGTTCTTTCTTCGTCCCTTTCAAATACCAGAACCTTAGTTTTATTAGCATTCAAACGGAGACCATTAATTTCACATTCTTCTTTCATACACGTGACTAATGCCTGCAGTTCTGCCTCTGATGGTGCAATAAGCACTGCATCATCAGCATATAGCAGACAATTTACATTTATGTCACCCAATTTCACACCCAAACAGCTATCTTTCAGCTTCTGTAAACACCTGTCGAGATACAGTATGAACAGCCAGGAAGACATGACACAACCGTTTTACGCCCGTTTGGACGCCAAACATGGGTGACAGGTCATGCCCTACCCGCACACAGGCTTTACAGTCACAGTAAAGTGACTGCACAGTCCTTAGCAATCGACCATCCACACCATACCTTCGAAATATGATTACTAATTAATTATTAAAAAAATATCTTCACGCAATTCCCAATACAGTGGTAGACAGAGGTCTAGTCTAGACAATTAAGTCCTTTCGACCCACCTTCCACCGAAGATATTTTCGGGCCAACGTGACCGGTCGCCGTCTTTATGTCCAAGCCTACGGTATAATTCGTACATAAGTTTTTATGAAAAACCCTTTGGTACGAGCCTGCCATCTGGGGATCGACCTCGGGTCTCTCGACTCGAAATTCCGATCACACAGCCACTCGGCTATCGTGACTTGCTAATTAACTATTAATCAATTAAATTTCGGTTTCAATATTAAATATTCGAATCTCCTTAGGGGCAAACATTTTTGAGATAAATATAAATGTTTATTCTCGATTCATGTATGTTTATATGTACACACTGCGCCCCGCGGCTGTGCCCGCGGTTCAACACATCACGTGTTGAACAAAGGAACATAACGAAAATCATTATTTATCAGTGGCAGTTATTGTAATTTGACAAAGTAATTACGTCAAACAAAAAAAAAGGTTGGCCTGTATCATTCCTTGTAACTATTGCTTAAAGAATAAGATGTTGCTATTGTTTAAGCGTATGCGTGAACTTCGTCTTAGTCGTTACGCTCTAGTTCTCTTCTTGCTCGTTACATAGAGCACTCGTGGTCACCCTGTGCTGTACCCCGTGCATTTATACCCTCTACTTCTCCTTAAAATACTATACGTTCAATTGACCTATTATCATCAGGTCTAGACACCAAAAAAGTTTAGAATGCAAGCCTGTATGTACTGTAATAGATAGACGCTGCTTGATGCCGAGTTCTTCAAGAATGGCCTTGTTTTTCCGAAGGTCAGTCCAAGAGACAACTTTCTTCTCCAGAACCACGTCTCAAGTCGATCGAGATTCACAGTGGTTATGCAGTTGTGCACAATGAATTAATAAAAAATATATTTTGAAATTTGTTTTGAGTACAGCCTTGTGGATAACAGTTATAAAACTTGTTTTAATACTTATTAATATCACACTGCTAAATAAATTTATAAAAATATGAAAGTGAAAGTTAAAATGATGCCGACGAAGGTTTCACGGTTGATTTGGTCAGTCTATAGACTCTCAATCAATCTTGTTACCTGTAACTCGACAGAAATGGATCAAATTCTTATTCTATTGGATTTTATATTAACACGTTTCCGAGAAATTCGGTGTAAATTGTGATTTAATAGAGAGAAGTATTCTGTTTTTTGTATTTTAACCTTTTTATGACACTTTTAATATTTTTCTGTCATTTATGGGAAGAATAAAGAAGAATTTGGTTCAGTTAAAATTGCGCCACGTTTTTGTATTAAAAAAAACTTTACTCCACAGTACACAGAGGTCTAGACAATTAGGTACATTCGAACCCACTGAAAACTTTTTTGGGACAAAGTGATAGGCAGTTGATATAAATCGTTCAAAAGTTTTGAAAATCTCTATTGGTTCTAGCCGACCGACCACCTGAGGATCGAACTCGGGTTTCTTGACTTAGATCATCACACCACTCAGCTATCGTGTCTTATAAAATTGAAACTTAAAATTTAAATTTTTCAGTTTTACTAATAATGAGTTACCATTACTTATAAATGAATACTATGAATTTCAAATATTTGATGGAACAGCCGATAAAAATTATTAAGAGCTTTTGACCTTCCGAGGTTCCGAGAAGCGAAACTGAATGCATAATATATTTTCGACGCTGGGTAAAAGGAAACGCCGAATACAAAATTACAACTCGATTTCATTAGTCCTGCTCAATGTGCTGCGCGCTAGTCAATAAAAATAATCGTGAAGATCTCTTCCGTTCTAATTTCGTAAATTTTTCACACTTTTACCGAGTTAATAAATATAAGTGTAATAAGTATAAAATAAAAAAAGTAAAAATATCTTCACGCAATTCCCAATACAGGGGTAGACAGAGGTCGAGTCTAGACAATAAAGTCCCTTCGACCCACCTTTCACCGAAGATATTTTCGGGACAACGTGACAGGTGGTGAGCCCGTCGCCGTCTTTATGTCCAAGCCAACGATATTCGTACATAATTTTTTGAAAAACCCATTGGTACGAGCCTACCAACTGGGGATCGAACTCGGGTCTATTGACTCGAAATTCCGACCACCCAGCCACTCGGCTATCGTGACTTAATATAAGTATGAATAAGTAATTTACTAGTTCGTACTTCAGTAATAAGTATGTAATAATATGTCTTCAGTATCTCTTCAGTAATAATGTATTATGTAATGTGTGTATAAAGCCTAAGTGTGAGTAAATGTGTGTGTGTGCGTAAAGTTCGACACGTATGAAGAAATTTTAACAAAAAAACAATAAAAATTTCTACACACCACAGTAGATGGAGGTCTAGACAATTAAGTCGTTTCTTCCCACCTTCCACCGAAGATATTTTTGGGACAACTTCGCTGTCTTAATGTCCCAGCCCATGATATAACTCGTACATAAGTTTTTGAAAATACCCATTGGTACGAGCCTACCACCTGGGGATCGAACTCGGATCTCTTGATTCGAATTTCTACTACCAAACCACTCGGCTATCGTGACTCTTATAATGTGTTCTATATTCAATATTGTATACTTTTTGTTAAAAAGAATACAAAATAGATTCACAATTGCCCAGTGGTTGGGTGATCGGAATTCGTGTCAAGAGACACGAGTTCGATCCCTAAAGCTCGTACCAATGTGTATTTTTCAAAAATGTATATAAGACTTTAAATTTATCTAGCGTTACGTCTAAATTTGTAACTATATATAAATTTATGAAGGCCTTTTTAAAGAATGAAGAAGCGCCCGTTTAAAAAATGATAATTGATGGATATAATAATATAATCGATGTGTGTTACTCTTATATCGTTGAATTAATGATTTATTTTGAAATCTTTTAACATGTGTTTTAATTTGATGGTTATGTGAATTTTCCTTGTGAATTGTAATTATTTCTTATTATTGCATTATAAAACTTATTAAAATATGACAATGACACATTTTTTATTAAGTAGTATATAATTACGCTGTTACCACAAGCTTGCATTGTTGTGGCTAAAATTCCTATATAAAAATTTAAATATATATTCCCTGCGGAGCCGAAGACAACAAATCATATTAAAGTTGGAAAGGATACATTCATTTCCTTTTACTAAGAAAAATATGTGCTTTGTTGGTTACATGCTGTGTGTTAAAACTACCCTAAAATATTATACTTACTTTAGTTGCTGTAATAAGTAGCAAATAAGTAACAGAATCATATTATGCAAAAAATATTCCGATCTAATTGAAAACTCAATAAATTTAAATTAAATTATGAAAAAATAATTAAACATTAAATATTGAAAGCCTACGTTTTTGTCTGCAAATAATATCGAATTTAATTTCACCGAAGATCTTTTTGAATTTCTTCATTAAATCTCTGCAGAAAAGTAGAGAATATCCAAACCCCTAATAAACTAGTAACTTTTGACCAAATTCCGATAGTCATATTTTTGCTTAAAATTTCTCCCATTGGAATTAAGCATTTACCTAGTGATTAAGTATCTTATATATAAATGAAGGTACTAACAAAAGCACTAAATGGTTTTAAAATTTTAAATTATAAAGAAAAAAATTTAGATGCATTTAATACGTTGTT
Organism: Sericinus montela; assembly: GCA_029286605.1. Classification (NCBI taxonomy): domain Eukaryota; kingdom Metazoa; phylum Arthropoda; class Insecta; order Lepidoptera; family Papilionidae; genus Sericinus; species Sericinus montela. Next base: position 10,186,550 of record JAGSMR010000030.1, on the reverse strand, counting down.
GCATTTAATACATTTTACATTTTATTCGTTGTTGCGTTACATAAAAAACAAATATCGTTCATATACGTCCTAACAAACAATTTTTAAGCGTCAATAGCCTAATGGTTTAGGATGTGGACTGCGAAACCTCGCATGACGAATAAACCAACACCAGACACAGACATTGCGGCTTATTTAGAGTGGTTAACAGGAATACTAAGAATGTTGTTTGGCATAGTTGCGTCTTTGAAAAATACTAGTTTTAACACTTATAATACTATAAGTTCAATACCCAGGTGGTAGGCTCGTACCAATGGGTTTTTTAAAAACTTATGTACGAATTATATCGTTGGCTTGGACATAAAGACGGCGACGGGCTCACCACCTGTCACGTTGCCTCGAAAATATCTTCGGTGAAAGGTGAGTGGTGAACAGTGGTAGAGCCACGCATCAGCTTTAGTTGTTGCTTGAATGGGCCGGCTCGACCGCGGAAGTACCACGACCTCACAGAATACCGGCGAGAAGTAGAAGTCTAACGAACTTCTCCGTTTCGTCTGGTGAGTCCAGGTAACCGGTGGCCCACACACCCCCCTCCCTAATTCTGGGGGGGGCACTCTAAGGGAGGCAACGCATCTGCTATGCCTCTGGTATTGCGGGTGTTCATGGGCGGCGGTAAACACTTACCATCACGTGAGCCACCTGCTCGTTTGCCTACCTTTTCTATAAAAAAAAAATAGTTCGTTGAGAAACCTTTAGCCTTTTCTATAGACCGTCGAGTAACTTCTTCCCTGGTTCCACAGTCTTGTCTGGTAAAAGGTGGCTATAATTTGTTGTTATAAATTTAAGATTCTACACTTGGAATAATAAATATAATTAGATTTGTAAATTATATAAAATTAGAATTGTAAATTGTACACAACAATTACATTACATTTGTGCTTTTAAGTAATGTAGCTATTACTCACATAGACAATGATGATTACAAAATTCAGTGTTTGAAGAATGCTTTCTAAATGCTAATTCTGCACTCCTTGGAAATTCACTACACAATGAATCCTAAGGAATACTTATGCATTTTAATTATATAAAAGTTCATGAGAAGTATTGTTAATGGAGACGTCTAAAAAATAATGATTAGATAAATTTCCAGTGTCTTTTATAAAATAATGGGTAAAGTGTGCATTTATCCTGAAATAACAATTAGCCCGAACTACGGGTGCTATATAAAAAAAAAAAATCTAGACTATCTACCCCTGTATTGAGAATTGTGTGAAGATATTTTTTATATTTATATTTATAATATATATCTCTAAAACTATAAATAAATCCCAACTACATTCCCCGGTTTGTCCCGTTATTTACACTGTTCTAACTCAGCAGATGATGGATACATAAAGCTCGTCTCAATGAAGTTCAGACCTTTGTTAAGGTGTCAGTAAACCATTAATTGCCAGTCACTTGTCACCGGTAGTTAGTGTATTGTTTCATAAATTTATAATGAAACAAATTATTTAACACTATAGGCCAAAGCCAACAAAAGAGGCGATTAAGTAAAACAGCCTTGAATAATGTTATGGCAACTACAACAAAAAAATAATCAGACCAAGATGGGCAGGAGCGTCTGAGGTGCAAGTGGTCTGCTACTGCGATCGCCAATCCGCCTGCCAAGCGTGGAGGTTATAGCAAATCCTCCCTATGGAAGAAGCCTATGTCCTGTCCGTTATGTATGTTTGTATGTATTTATAGGCCAAAGACGAAATACCTTTTTTAATTTTTAAGTGCTGTAGACTTTAAAAATCAATAGTGTTATCTGTAACATTGAGACTTTACAGACAGATTTAATCGCCACTCTTAAAAAACAAGTTTGTGACGAATTTTGGCACCATTTCTTGTTAGAAGGGAGAGTTAAGAGTACTGGGATAACTTGATGTGCGTGTGTGAAGAAAATGATGAGTTTGAAAGAAGCGAAAGAGGTATGTCAGAATTGTGACACTTCTGAGTATAACTACTGAAGTGTACGTTTTTCTCGGTTTTATGGATGAACATTTTTAATATTAACAAATAATAGATACGTTACATAGCGACAATAACTATGAATATCCAATCTTTTGAATATCTTCCAGTTTCCTCTTTCGAAGAATTTACATGATAAACCTTATAAATAAAAACACGAGTTTCTATTTATAAATAAGTCTTTTTTTATAAATAAAAATAATATGTATATTTTTGTTAATTAAACATAAATGACATGATATAAATAATAAAATAAGTATAGTAATAAGTTATATTAAATACATACATACATAGACAGGGACAACATCACATATATTGCTCTGATACCTCTCTGATCAATAAGCACTTGTGTTATAGTATCGGAAACAATGAAGGTACCACAAACACCTTAACCTGATGAAAAAGTGTTTTGTGCATTGATCTGACCGGGAATCGCACCCGGACCTCAGACGGTAGAGGGTTAAGAAAGTAAAGGGAACCGGAAAACTATGCGGGCGGTATCGACTAGCACTGTCTTCCGCACTTGAGTCCGGAGTCTTCCGTTACCAAGACTCAGTTATATAAGAGGCAGAAAAGGTTTAACCGGTTCGCAGAAACAAGTATAGAACAACCGGAGATAACAATTTTTTTTTGATGATTCAATAACTTCTTTAATTTGTGCAATATTTATTATCTCGTCATTATGATCTAATAGTTATCTGCAAAACCTGGCTCAGTTACGCTATTTATGTTGTTGAAGTTGGTATACTCGTAATACTCCAACTACCGCACCCGCTTTCGCACACACTACCGCACCTGCTACCGCACCCGCTACCGTATCCGCTAACGCGCCCGCTACCGCATCGCTAACTCATCCGCTACTATACCTGCTACCGCACTCACTACCGAACTCGCTACCGCATCGCTAACTCACATGCTATCATACCCACTACCGCACCCGCTACCGCGCCCACTACCGCACCTGCTACCGCACCCGCTGCCGTATTCGCTAACGCTATCGCATCCACACGCATACCTGGCAGGTATGGTAATGGCACCGCACCTGATACAGCACCCGCTACAGAACCCGCTACCGCATCCGCTACAGCACCCGATACAGCACCATGCTCGTGCCCGCTACTGCACCCGCTGCTGCACCCGCTACAGCACCCGTGTCTGCGCCCGCTACGGCAACCACTAGCGCACTCACAACCGCCACCGCTTCTGCACTCGATATAGAATCAGTGACTGCGCCCGCTTTTGTACGCGTTACCGTACTCGCTATAACACACGCTACCGCATCCACTACCACACCTACTACCGTACAGATACAGCAACCGCTACAGCAGCCGCTACCATAGCCATTACAGAATCTGCTATCGCGCCCGCTACTGTACTCACTACCGCACCTGCTACTGTCTACCGCACCTGCTACCTCACCCGCTGCAGCACCCCCTACCGCGCCCGCATCTGACCCGCATCTTTTTTTTTTTTTTCAAAACATTGTCATTAGCTACTTATTTTTTATAAAGTAAGTCACGATAGCCGAGTTGTTGTGTGGTCGGAATTTCGACTCGAGAGACCCGAGTTCGATCCCCAGGTGGCAGTACCAATGAGTTTTTCAAAAACTTATGTACGAATTTCATCGTTGGCTTGGACATAAAGGCGGCGACGGGCTCACCACCTGTCACGTTGTCCCGAAAATATCTTCGGTGGAAGGTGGGTCAAAGGGACTTAATTGTCTAGACTTGACCTCTGTCTACCCCTGTATTGGGAATTGCGTGAAGATATATATTTTTTTATTTTTTATTTTTTATAAAGATCGACACTCATATAATTAATTTGATAAGTACTAGTCAATGACGAATTTGTAACCTGATTTATCAAAACAAGTGATTGCTACATTTTTCTTACTGTCCAAATATACTCTGAACTCCTTTTCTTTGTATAGAACCAGATACGGTCCTCATATATGATATATGTCACGGTAGCCGAATGGTTGGGTGGTCAGAATTTCGAGTCAAGAGACCCGAGTTCGATCCCCAGGTGGCAGGCTCGTACCAATGGACTTTTCAAAACTTATGTACGAATTTCATCGTTGGCTTCGACATAAAGGTGGCGACGGGCTCACCACCTGTCACGTTGTCCCGAAAATATCTTCGGTGGAAGGTGGGTCAAAGGGACTTAATTGTCTAGACTTGACCTCTGTCTACCCCTGTATTGGGAATTGCGTGAAGATATATATTTTTTTATTTTTTATATAAAAATAATGATGAAAAATAGCGCCTCTGCACCCCACCAACGCACGTAGTCAGATGCCCTAATGTACCTCTCCGCATCATCTTTTGGCGGTCAGGTCTGTCTCATCATTTTCTTCTTACTTACCTAAGTGTTCAAGTACCCTTTACGCTCACTTCTTCGAGTAATTTGGTCAAATGTTCTTCGAAAATTACTCATTGCCCAACTCGTCCATTTTTATTGTAACAATAATTCCTTTTATATTATATTATATCCTATTATTTATGTTATACAATACGTATTATACGTATTGTATTATATAAAAAAGGTTTTTATATGACTTTAAATGTGGCGGTTTGGAAGGAAGGTTGTTTGTAAATTAATCACGCTGATTATGTAAATTAATCATTCTATTCTTTATTTATATAACTTATTTGATATTATTATGTACATTGAATGAACTAATAAATGTAGTAGTGACGGAAGTATTTAAGAATTATTGTGGTCGACCAAAATATTTCTGTGACTGGTTCCCTAACCAGCGAAACTATATTGATGCGAACATAATTGAATGTGAAATATAAAAAGAAATGCCTTTCAAATAAACTAAATCGTCTGTCCGAAGGGTTTGACGGCCTATTTAATAACTCTTTGTTACGATGACAGCACCTTTCGCTAAGCTGACATGTGAGGAGATTCCGTGAAAATATATTTCAGGTGTTTTTATATATGTTTGTCTTTTATAACAGATAATATATTTATGACTGTAGAAATAAGTCATGCTTATACATTATATATATATACAAATGTATTATAACATCATCCGTTAAAGAGTAGCCACAGACAACGTATCAACTGGTTTCACGATCATTACGTGCCTTTTTTGTTTATATCAAAAACATCATTAGACATTAAAGACATGTACGTCAACAAATCTAAGCAATCATGACTCTTCCCACTTCCAGCAATTTGCTAACATGGTTTCAAAAGAGTCATCCGCATGGACTCTTGTCAATGTTAACATTTGCATTATATATTTTCTTCAGCATTTGATCTTCAATAATTTATTAAACGTACACAATGTTTCGAATAATTAAAATAATATATTACACAATAATAACATAAATCAGAACCCCAAATAGGACTCCCGATATCCTGTTGACTGGATGCCAATAACCTTAGAAGTACAAAGATCATAATAAATAAATATTCACAAATAATAAACATATACATAGGATAGGATAGGGACAACTTCACATACATTACTCCGATCCCAATGTAAGATGCTTAAGCACTTTTGGTATGGAAATCGGAAACAACGAAAATACCACAAACACCCAGAACCGAGAAAATTTAGAAAAAGTGCTTTTTCTATATTGACCCGACCGGGAATCGAACCCGGGACCTCGAGATGGCGACACCATGAAAACCGGTGTTTACGCCACTCGTCCACGGAGGTGGTCAAATAACATATATAATAAAACACACATATTCATCAAACAAAAAATTTCCTCTAGACGAAATACAAACCCACAATCCTTAACTTTGATTGCAGGGTCGCTACTAACTTCCAGTTTCGCAAAACGTATTTGACGTCGTACCGCAATGAAAATCATAAATAAATCCTAAATTACGTTTCATTTTAAGATACTTTTTTTCGAGGTGAAATAAAGGTAGCTGAATGAAAATTGTGACTGTGACCTTAATTGATCCTTTGTTTCATTTGCTGCGGAATTTTCGAAGTGCAGCATACACAATTTCTTCCAATTTTAGGAAATTGGATTATTAATCAACCCCTACAACTGAAACAAAGCACATTTAACAACACATAAGTACTACATGGAAATAACTATATTGAGCACGTTCCTTTTTAAAATTTTCGTTAGTATCGTAAGAGAGAAAAGATTTAATCCTAACAACAGCTTCTCAGAAACCACAGAAAGTGGTGATGTTCGTCAGGTTTTAAAGTGCAAGATGAGTTGTGTCACTATTTAGCTTCCATTATCACAAAAGACATCATAACCCACGAGAACACTGGAGGTGGTATAATCTACTGCAGATATAACGTCACAATTGGACAATACTCAAAAAAAAATTGCATCAATAGGGTGACAACCGATAATGCAAGAACAATATATCATAAAATACGAATACACAGTTTTAGGGATAAATGTGAATTGTAATGAAACTTTAAATAAATGGAGCATGAGAGTCGTGAGGTTGACTAAACGGAGACCAGAGTCCAATTATAGCAATGAGTATTATCAAAACTTATGCATGATTTGTATTTTTGGATTGTTAAGTTGTCTTAAATAAGTGGCGATGAAATTTGGGCTAAAGAATTAAATTGTCTTGCATTTTCAATTTTACGCATATAAAAAACTGTATTACGCTTATAAAAAGTCAAGATAACCGAGTCAAGAGGAATTTCGAGTCAAGACACACGAGTTCGACCCCCAGGTGGCAGGCTCGTACCAATGGATTTTTTAAAAACTTATGTTCGAATTATATCGTTGGCTTGGACATAAAGACGGCGACGAGCTCACTACCTGTTACGTTGTCCCGAAAATATCTTCGGTGGTAGGTCGGTCGAAGGGACTTAATTGTCTAGACTAGACCTCTGTCAACCCCTGTATTGGGAATTGCGTGAAGACATTTATTTATTTATTTTATAATATATATTATTGGATTATAAATTGGTCCCAGATAAGCTGCGGTGAAATGTGACTTAGAGGATTAAAATGTCTCGCTTTCTCAATTTTACGCATATAAATAACTGTGGTTGTATAATATAAAGGTCATATTATAATACCCCGTATTGTTATATGTATTAAATTTAAAACTAAGATCTTCGTAGAGAAAATAATAGATTAGTACACTGGGTGTAAATTACCGAGGCCTCTGGACACCCTTTTAATTACCACAACGTAAATTTTATAAAAGTGGAGGTCATTGTATTTAAAATATCATAATATATTTAGGTATAGTTCATACTTTCTTATGGCATAGTACAGTAAGTGGTATGGTATATTATTAGTTAATGTTAATGTTAAAAATTTACATATATAGATAGATACAACATCACAAACTCGCATACTGCTTCAATCCCAATGAAAGATGCTAAAGCACTTCAGGTATGGAAATCGGAAACAAAGAAGGTACCACTAACACCCAGACCAGAGAAAATGTAGAAAGGGTTTTTTCTACATTGACCCGACCGGGAATCGAACCCGGGTCCTCGAGATGGCAACACCTTGAAAACCGGTGTTTACGCCACTCGTCCACAGAGGTCGTTATTAGTTCTATAACAACTCTAATAATATTTAATATTTTTAAAGTTAGAGCTAGGAAGGTATTTAAATAATAATAGTAAGTAAAATATAATCATATAAAATGTACTTATAAAGCAGAAGAACATTATTTCAAATAATACAAAATGCTTACAAACAGATTTATTATCGTTATTGTTATGTTCCGTGTGGTATCGGCGTAACAATATACTTTATAAAGTTTTGAAAATGCAATTTATATTATTTGCCAAGAGAGGTTTGGATAAGCACGTCGAAATCTGTCCAGGCCAAAATTCAATAGACCGGTGACGGACAGCCGAGTATATCTCATCTCTAAAACTATGCACCCTATTGACATGGAATTTAGCATGATTACTAATTTTGTTATGAAATTTTGTTGTATCACGAAGATTTATTATGAAGTTTTTCTTAAGTTCCTCTCCCTAAGTTTTAGTATGAATAATGTTTATACACATAAAAAACTCTTTTTAATAAATAAGTAATGATAGCCGAGTGGTGGGGAGATCGGAATTCGAGTCAGTAAACTCGACTCCGATCTCGAGGTGGCACGTTCGTACCAATGTTTTTTTTTTTTCAAAAACTTATATTCGAATCATATCGTTGGATTTGACATAGGCTTAGGTTTACCTCCTGTAACGTTGTACCAAAAAATATCTTCGGTGGAAGGTGGGTCAAAAAGATTTAATTTTCTTCTCCAGTATTGAAAACGGTGTGAAGATATTTGGTTTTTGAATAGATATTTTTTTAATTTGATCTAACTTTTTTGTTTTGTAAATAATAATAAATAAATATCTTCACGCAATTCCCAATACAGGGGAAGACAGAGGTTTAGTCTAGACAATTAAGTCCCTTCGACCCACCTTATACCGAAGATATTTTCGTGAAAACGTGACAGGTGGTGAGGCCGTCGCCGTGTGTTGTGTTTTGTGATTTTTTGGTAACTTGAATACTGGGACTGAAACAACCCTTTTTAAAATCACATCATATTATTTTGATTGCTTAGGACTGTCAGCATTAAGAGGGGATCCCTTTATACCATTGAAATACACAAAGCTTGATGACGAGACTCATTATGAGATAATTAATTGAATTAGGAGTTCTGAAACCTTTTATGTCGCTAAGCATCATTGCTGGAATCCCAAAATAATAATTATCAAATTATTCCTTTTATAACCACCGAGAGAACGAGAAATATACCTTTCTTCATTTCACATTTTAACATTATTCTGTTTACATGGCCTGTAATATCCACTGTATTTTTGGAAGTTCTGTATTTCTTTGAAACATAATCTTTCCAGTAAGATTATATGTTCTGTCCTAATTATTTCAATATTATTTCTCTTATGTACATATTTCCTGTTGGCGTTTAAAGCTTCAACAAGCTTAGCACTTATTTATATTTTTATTTATAGTACACGTCTGTTTACTAGACAAAGTAAATATCAATAAGTCATAATAGGTTATAAATAATAATAGGTAAAATTTTATACATAGCAAAGGGCTGATATAAAATATGATATTGAAAAAAAGTGGAATATTATTTGTAATTGTGACAAGAACCACAATAACCAAGAGGTTGGGAATGGTTTCCTTTGAGATCCTCCATCGAATAAGGCTCATACAAATGAATTTTTTGAATCTTATATACGACTATCTGTCGTACATAAGTGTCGCACTGTTACTTTACGCGTATAAGGGTTACTTGAACTGGAAACCTAATTGTTTCTCTGAAATAAAAGTTGCCTAAGTTATCCCATACAACATCAGTTATCTGCCAGTAAAAGTCTCGTTAACATCGGTGGAGCCATTTCAAAGATTCGAAATAGGCAGCAATGAGATAATTTTAAGTAAATACCGTTTATACTTTTATATGCATTTAGTGACAAGCGGTGACCGGCTCACCGGTCACATTATTCCTAAATATTAGTCGAAAGGACATGTGTTCTTCACACATTCCCAATAAACACCTGTTTTTTGATAAATGTCACATTGTTTTATAGTAGACTTATTCCCAGCAGTTAACTATAATAGTAATATACATAGAGGCTGTTAAAAAGAAGCCTTACCGCTTCCAACGAAATAAAGCAGTTCGTTAAATGGATTTTGGCTATGAGATAAATCTGTCATAATCCATCATTCGTACTTCGCCACAATAAACCCAATTTACGCAACGTTAATTTAGATAGAGTAATAAACGACCGAGCATAATAATTATTATAACGAGTAATAAATTATAAACACCAACATAATATTGTTCATTATTAAGTTATAACATAATAATATGAAGGGTATAAAGGATATTCCCGAAAATATCTTCGGTGGATGGTGGGTCGATGGGACTTAATTGTCCCATCGACCCACCACCCGCCCCTGTATTGGGAATTGCGTGAAGATATTTTTTTAAATGTTTAATATAAAGGAGATATTTATAAGTCTAGATTTCAAACAGTGGTAGAGCCACGCATCAGCTTTTGTTGTTGCATGAATGGGCCGGCTCGACCGGGGAAGTACCACGACCTCACAGAATACCGACGTGAAGTAGAAGTCTAACAAACTTCTGCGTTTCGTCTGGTGAGATACGTCGACTAGATATCAGCGCTGTAGTCTTAAACTATAACTTAGACACTCACCTTATGTTTGCCGATTATGATTGACGAACTGACAAGGTTTTCGAGGGGCAACCTCGTATAGGCAAACGCAGTGTAGAACCACCCCACGACATGGAGTGACGACTTCCAAAATGTTGCAGGAAGTCAATGAATGAAGGTGCCTGGAGACCGTTCGTTTTGGAAAACTTTTTGGGAGGCTGATGTTCAGCAGTGGACTCTTGATAGGCTGTAAAGAAGAAGAAGAAGTCTTAGGCTGATGCATGAAACTAAGTCTGTAAACCCTATGCGCCAATTACCGTACCAATCCCTCAATCTTTAAACACACACACAATAGAGACAACAATGCCAGAGTTAGATGACTCATTAGCTTACCGTAATTAATTGTTTTCTTTTTCTGCTCTGTGATCGCAGAACCAGAGCACACTGCTTCACGTGAAAAGTGTAAGTTTATTTGGTCTGTTATTCTCCAAGATTTATGATTATTTTCTTGTGTGTAAGTATTTGCAATGCCCACTGCATCACCAATATACTTAATGAAAGCTAGACTTTTCTCTTAGGCGCCTTTTAAGAAAAGGAGTTTTGAATTTCTCAGCCCATAATATACACTTATTTCTTTTCAATGCCCTTAAATCAATATATTTTGAGGAATAATTTCAGCATTTTTACTATCTTTATTATCTCAACTTACTGTAAAATTATCGATGTGGTCAAATGGGCTTCAGTGAAAGGTGAGTCACAAGCACTCAAGTGTCATGTCTCTCACCCCCATATAGGGAAATGAAAACATACAGGAAAAAAAATGGATCTACGCCCGATTAAGGATGCACCTAACGGATAATTTGTCATTTCCTGCCAATATCAAATTTTGATTAGTATTAATAACTTTCCGCCTTCTATAAATCGTCCATGTATACACTTATGTAATTATTACTTGGAACAGACCCGTAGTTAGCTTGGCATCAAGCCAAGCTGTAACTTCGTTAACCTGGTTTCCTTTGCCAAAAGTTACTTGTTATCGCAATGGTACTTTTAAGGTTGAAACTACGTATAAGATACCATAAACATAAAGTAGAATACTTTTAGGAACACCGTAAATGTAGTAGATATTTTAAATTAAGAATTTAAGTACAAAAAGAAAAAATATCTTCACGCCATTCACAATACAGAGTGGGGTCCACCTTCCACAGAAGACATATTTTGGGACAATGTGATGGATGAAGAGCTTTTCGCCGTCTTTATCTCCAAGCCAATATAATTCGTACTAAAGTTTTTGAAAAAACCCATGGGCAGAAAGGCCTTGGGGATCAAACTGTTCCAATGAGAGATAATATTTTTACAGGTCAATGCAGGAATAGGTATTAGAAATGGCGTGAAGATATTTATCTCATTAGAACTGGAGACCGTCTGCCATGCTCCTAAGCGTATTAGCAAAATTTGAAATAATATATATTTTTATTATTGTTTCCCAGACATGCTGGTATTCTTTCGATGTTTTCCTTCCACGCTCAGCTCGTGGTTCTAAAAGTCCACTACACTACATAGGCCTCTCCCGTACGGAACATGTTACCATAATCCCCAAGCTTGAAAAGCGGATTTGCGATCGCTGGACCAGACACACCACATCATACACTCTGCTGCCTGTCACAACGCACATGTGAACAGAGGGAGTAGCATTATTGCTATGCAAATACTAAACTTAAAATTTTTAGTAGCTGAATTAAAACCTCTTTATTCTATCCCTTTTAAATTAAAATTTAAGTACAAAAAGAAAAATATCTTCACGCCATTCACAATACAGAGTGGGGTCCACCTTCCACAGAAGACATATTTTGGGACAATGTGATGGATGAAGAGCTTTTCGCCGTCTTTATTTCCAAGCCAATATAATTCGTACTAAAGTTTTTGAAAAAACCCATGGGCAGAAAGGCCTTGGGGATCAAACTGTTCCAATGAGAGATAATATTTTTACAGGTCAATGCAGGAATAGGTATTAGAAATGGCGTGAAGATATTTATCTCATTAGAACTGGAGACCGTCTGCCATGCTCCTAAGCGTATTAGCAAAATTTGAAATAATATATATTTTATTATTGTTTCCCAGACATGCTGGTATTCTTTCGATGTTTTCCTTCCACGCTCAGCTCGTGGTTCTAAAAGTCCACTACACTACATAGGCCTCTCCCGTACGGAACATGTTACCATAATCCCCAAGCTTGAAAAGCGGATTTGCGATCGCTGGACCAGACACACCACATCATACACTCTGCTGCCTGTCACAACGCACATGTGAACAGAGGGAGTAGCATTATTGCTATGCAAATACTAAACTTAAAATTTTTAGTAGCTGAATTAAAACCTCTTTTATTCTATCCCTTTTTAAATTAAAATTTATTTCAGCATCGACGACAGGCTTTTTACAATTTAGAATCGTATTATCACTCAGACGAATTGCTGACGCGCACTCAGCGATACCCTTGAATCATCGTGTCATATGCTTTGTGCCCGCGTAATGTCATTATTGATTTAGAAAAATATAAATATAATAATAATTATTTTACGAAAAAGTCATTGGCCGCAGCGAGAAGGACCGCTGGCCGCGATATGCCGGTTTTTATCATGGTAAAAAAAGAACGAAATTCAAATTATTATGTTCTTAATTCGTCGAAATTCCAAGATGACATACGTAATATCTTAAAAATTAGAACTTAATGTCTGGCGATCCCTTTTACAGTTGAGCTTTTTGATAGAAAAATTAAAGATCATTCTATTGTTTACTCAGACGTTTCAGTCACTTAAAAAAAATCTGAATATCTTCACGCAATTCCCTTGACTCGAAATTCCGATCACCCAACCACTCGGCTATCGTGACTTAAGTATTTAAATACTATTCAAAAACAAAACACGGCCGATTATAATTGTATTCTCATTTCTTTTTTGAACAAAAGAAGTAGCGGTTAACCTGAATGTCGTATATTTAAAAAAATACAGTACTGTAGAATAAAAGATTAGATTTTTATGGAAGTAGGATTTTCACGGAAATGCAGTAATGAAGAACTTTAGATACAAAAATCGATTGGATGCCATAGAACGCTGTAAAGGAAAACAACATAAAACAAGCTATTAAGTGTTCTTATAATTAAAATAAAAGTGAAGGCTCTAGAAATAATGCATTTAACTAGAGACTATTTCTGTAAAAATAGTACACACTCGTTACTTCTCAAGTTATGTATTGCTACTTGCATAGGTAATTTATCGCGTAACACGACAATATTCCTCGTGGTTTCACATTCGGATTTTGACAAAACTATATTGTATATAACTCTGGTCGTTGACCTACAAGTTTTGGTGGACTAAAGGACCTCTCATAAATAAAAACAAATAATATAAAATACCTTCACTCCGTTCCCAATACTGGGGAGACAGAGGACAATATTCTAAACTTTTTTGTTTCTATTCACTTAAAATATAATTTAAAAAGAAAAGAGGATATCTACGGACTATCTTTCACTGGTTTCTTCTCTGCAAAAGGACTCTAGAGTCTATTTACAATAATGTGAATGAAAAAGCGCCTTTTAAAAAATATTTTTATTTTACGAAAAGTCATTGGCCGCAGCGAGAAGGACCGCTGGCCGCGATATGCCGGTTTTTATCATGGTAAAAATGAACGAAATTCAAATTATTATGTTTTTAATTCGTCGAAATTCCAAGATGACATACGTAATATCTTAAAAATTAGAACTTAATGTCTGGCGATCCCTTTTACAGTTGAGCTTTTTGATAGAAAGATTAAAGATCATTCTATTGTTTACTCAGACGTTTCAGTCACTTAAAAAAAATCTAAATATCTTCACGCCATTCACAATACAGAGTGGGGTCCACCTTCCACAGAAGACATATTTTGGGACAATGTGATGGATGAAGAGCTTTTCGCCGTCTTTATCTCCAAGCCAATATAATTCGTACTAAAGTTTTTGAAAAAACCCATGGGCAGAAAGGCCTTGGGGATCAAACTGTTCCAATGAGAGATAATATTTTTACAGGTCAATGCAGGAATAGGTATTAGAAATGGCGTGAAGATATTTATCTCATTAGAACTGGAGACCGTCTGCCATGCTCCTAAGCGTATTAGCAAAATTTGAAATAATATATATTTTTATTATTGTTTCCCAGACATGCTGGTATTCTTTCGATGTTTTCCTTCCACGCTCAGCTCGTGGTTCTAAAAGTCCACTACACTACATAGGCCTCTCCCGTACGGAACATGTTACCATAATCCCCAAGCTTGAAAAGCGGATTTGCGATCGCTGGACCAGACACACCACATCATACACTCTGCTGCCTGTCACAACGCACATGTGAACAGAGGGAGTAGCATTATTGCTATGCAAATACTAAACTTAAAATTTTTAGTAGCTGAATTAAAACCTCTTTTATTCTATCCCTTTTTAAATTAAAATTTATTTCAGCATCGACGACAGGCTTTTTACAATTTAGAATCGTATTATCACTCAGACGAATTGCTGACGCGCACTCAGCGATACCCTTGAATCATCGTGTCATATGCTTTGTGCCCGCGTAATGTCATTATTGATTTAGAAAAATATAAATATAATAATAATTATTTTACGAAAAAGTCATTGGCCGCAGCGAGAAGGACCGCTGGCCGCGATATGCCGGTTTTTATCATGGTAAAAAAAGAACGAAATTCAAATTATTATGTTCTTAATTCGTCGAAATTCCAAGATGACATACGTAATATCTTAAAAATTAGAACTTAATGTCTGGCGATCCCTTTTACAGTTGAGCTTTTTGATAGAAAAATTAAAGATCATTCTATTGTTTACTCAGACGTTTCAGTCACTTAAAAAAAATCTGAATATCTTCACGCAATTCCCTTGACTCGAAATTCCGATCACCCAACCACTCGGCTATCGTGACTTAAGTATTTAAATACTATTCAAAAACAAAACACGGCCGATTATAATTGTATTCTCATTTCTTTTTTGAACAAAAGAAGTAGCGGTTAACCTGAATGTCGTATATTTAAAAAAATACAGTACTGTAGAATAAAAGATTAGATTTTTATGGAAGTAGGATTTTCACGGAAATGCAGTAATGAAGAACTTTAGATACAAAATCGATTGGATGCCATAGAACGCTGTAAAGGAAAACAACATAAAACAAGCTATTAAGTGTTCTTATAATTAAAATAAAAGTGAAGGCTCTAGAAATAATGCATTTAACTAGAGACTATTTCTGTAAAAATAGTACACACTCGTTACTTCTCAAGTTATGTATTGCTACTTGCATAGGTAATTTATCGCGTAACACGACAATATTCCTCGTGGTTTCACATTCGGATTTTGACAAAACTATATTGTATATAACTCTGGTCGTTGACCTACAAGTTTTGGTGGACTAAAGGACCTCTCATAAATAAAAACAAATAATATAAAATACCTTCACTCCGTTCCCAATACTGGGGAGACAGAGGACAATATTCTAAACTTTTTTGTTTCTATTCACTTAAAATATAATTTAAAAAGAAAAGAGGATATCTACGGACTATCTTTCACTGGTTTCTTCTCTGCAAAAGGACTCTAGAGTCTATTTACAATAATGTGAATGAAAAAAAGCGCCTTTTTAAAAAAATATTTTCCTACGTTGAAAAATTAAGATGTTGATATTTTACTTTTTTTTTTGTGTGTCGTGGTTCATTAAATTCTTTTCTTTTTGATTTTCGAGTAGTTTTATTATGAACGCTACAACGACTCCATATAATTACTTTCTTTTTTTTATATACAAAAGGGAGGCAAACGAGCAAGTGGCTCACGTGATGGTAACTGATTACCGCCGCCCATGAACACCCGCAATACCAGAGGCATAGTAAATGCGTTGCCGGCCTTCGAGCCCCCCCCCCTTCCTAGAATTGGGGGAGGGGGGTGTGTGGGCCTCCGGTTACCTGCACTCACCAGACGAAACGCAGAAGTTCGTTAGACTTCTACTTCACGTCGGTATTGTGTGAGGTCGTGGTACTTCCCCGACCGAGCCGGCCCATTCATGCAACAACAAAAGCTGCTACCTCTGTTAAGTTCTGTTTTTCCTGAGTTCATTGTAAATTTTTCTTTCACAATTCGCGTGGCGATTATGGATACCTACCAAACAGCTTTATGTCCTGATTTGTTTGTACTATACAAATTGTATAGTTAAATATATAACATACATGCATGTAATGTATGCATGTACATTTTTTCAATACATTTTGGACTTATGTAGTACAGTATGTAATTTGAACATTTAATATAAGCTAATATTATCCACTATATTTACCACTATATCAGCTTCTAAATTTGTCACCTTTAATTATAGTCGAAAACTTTGTGAATTAATGATACCTTGCGGAAACTTATAATAGTGTATACCCATTAAAGTTGGATTAAACATAATATTATGTTAATTAACTAAGCAAAATGACAAGACATAGAATCCACTAATTAACTAAAGTGTAGTTAATAAAGGTTCAGCGTATAATGACACATCACAAGCTAGTATTCAAACACAAGTTTTGTTAATAATATGTGTGTATATTGCGGAATTCCATAGTAAATTTTGGGGACACAAAAACTATTGTTCCAGTTAGTATTTTTTGATTAAAATATCTTCACTAAATTTCCAATACAGGGGTAGACAGGGATCTAGTCTAGACAATTAAGTCCCTTCGACCCACCTTTCACCGAAGATATTTTCGGGACAAGATGACAGGTCGCTCTCACTTGCTCGGTTTTTATGTCCAAGCCAACGTAATTCGTACATAAGTTTTTGAAAAACCCTTTGGTACGAGCCTGCCATCTGTGGATCGAACTCGGGACTCTTGATTTGAAATTCCGACCACCCAACCACTCGGCTATCGTGACTTTAGTTTTTGGCTTGCCTTTTGTGATAAAAAAGATTTTTTCGTATACAGTCTTGATAATTCGTTTATAACGAAACCGGTCAGTTTGTTAATAGAATAAAATGAATGGAACAGTACAAGTAAATACTTGTACACAAATGTGTATTATAGCTAAATAAATATTACAAAATACAGTGACGGACATGCTGTCTGTCACTGGTATTTTGTTTAAGATGCGAGGTGTCTGGAAACACCAATCCGCTTGCCGAGCGATTGGCGTTTTTTTGTAAACCTACATCTGGCCAGTGCGAGAGAGGCCTATGTGCACTTCTTCTCTTCGGAAATAATTCGTCGGGTATGGAAGGGATCACCGTGCGAATCCTAAAACATGTTTGGGCTGTCGCACCAGCTAAAGTGTTTATGCGAGATGTGTGATTGGAGATGCTTCTAATATTTGGAAGATAGGAAGGCATTTTCAGGCAGAAGATAGTAAGAAATTTTACTTAAAAAACGGAAAGCCAAAACATAGACCCCAAAGCGTATCGTCCTATTACGCTTCTCCTTATGCTCTCCGCAACTAATACGAACAATTTCAGAGGATTAACATGTTTTTTTTTTTCAAATCTGTTGTCACGGCTCTATGGATAACACTTGACATTTGACATTGCTTGGCTGCCCACCATACATCTTAATACTATATGCAACAAGATGCTTTCTGCATACTTTATAGGGCGCTGAGTAGGTAGCGTAGTAGGAAGACATCTACAATGGGTTGTTCGCAAGCGTCGGTCCTGGAACCTACTTTATGGAACGTCCTGATGGGTGATATTCGCTTAAGCGTGATGAATGGTCAAAGTCATTGCATACATACATTGCATGATGACGTGACAGTGGTAATTGAGACTAACTCTCGCGCTCAAATGAAAGATGCAGCAGCGGTCAATGCTCGACCGAACCGTCTTAAATTTGCCCTAGTTAACCTGACCCACGATAAGAATTAAAGGGACCTCAATCTTTGTTATCATTTCATCCATAGTACTTGGCGTATGCTATAGACTAGGTTGGGTCTAAACGTGCGGCCAAATGCTTTGCTAAAATGTCGAGGGTGTCACAATTACTATGAGGGATTCGATATCCAGCACTCTTAATCCTATATCGGGATACTTTCGTTTCGACGATAAGATACTCAGTTACGTGTTAGTAGGAGCGTGTGCAGTTACAACCGTTAAATACAACCGTTTGCAGTTAGGAATTCTTTATTTAGAGCACAGAAAGTCACGATAGCCGAGGGGTTGGGTGGTCGGAATTTCGAGTCAAGAGACCCGAGTTCGATCCCCAGGCAGCAAGCTCGTGGCTCGACCAATGGGTTTTTCTGTACGAAGTATATCGTTGGCTTGACATAAACACGGCGACGGGCTCACTCACGTTGTCCCGAAAATATCTTCGTTGGAGGGTGGGTCAAAGGGACTTAATTTTCTAGACTAGACCTCTGTCTACCCCTGTATTGGGAATGGTGAGAACAGAAAATAACCCCAATAGTATTCACATAAGCTTATCGCTCAGTTAGCATCGTAGCTCTTCCTGTTCTAGCTGGAGTCCTGCCTACGGATGTCAAGATAATCGTTATCTTGACATCCGTAGCTATACGGATATAATTCGTAGTTAACTTTTTAATGAAACCTGTTGGTTCGAGCCTACCAAATGCGGATCAAACTCGGGTCTCTTGACTCGAATTCCGATCACTCAACTCAGTTATCAGGTCTGTTAAGTTTATTATTTTCACGTGCAGGGTTGTTTACATTGAAGGTGACGGCTGAGTCTGAGTGCCTTAGCGACATTGTTCAGTACTTGATTAAATTATTCGCCGCTTCAACTTGGACCTTTTTTATTTTGAGAAAGAACTACTTGGATCTATGGTAATCGAAAAATTTTAATGCGTAAATGTTTTTAGTTTTGTGTTAGTTAGTTATTAGTTTAAAGCGTCATCACACTTGATAAGCGGATTGGTGATAGCATTGCCAGGTGACTCGCAATTTAAATGCTACTGAAATTTATCATATCGCCTAGTGCGGCGATTGTAGGAAATCCTTACAGCAAAGAACTACCTCATGTGGAGGAGTTCCGAGACCGTTAAGTAAAAATGTAAGGCAAACTTATGTATGTACTTATTTTTCATTCAGTGTTTACTTGATAACCCGATTTCCTATAACAATATATGTATGTAAGTATATTGTACCAATAGCTTGAATATTAGAAGAAGAGGATATACCCACCACCTGCCACATTCTCTCAAATAAGAGAAAGAGTTCTCCACACCCGAGGAAAAATGTGTAAAAATAAAAAAAATAGTTACTTGGAATTTTAAGTTATATTATAAAAATTGTCCAATTGGATTTGAACTTGTAATCCATTCATTAGCAAAGACATGGCCACTTAGCTATCTGAAAGGTGTGTTAAATTAGAGATATTATTAAATAAAAAATAAAGATGTAATATAAGCCCAAGCTGAATCTATTGAGTAGGTTAATTAATTACTGTTTACAATCTAATAAGGAATCCATTAGGCTAACGAAGTTGTCTGTGAAAAACTATGTAGAAAAAGGTTTAATGTTATTTATCAAAGAGCTTTATTTCTTTTGTTGTATTCGAATTTACTTTTAGAATGTTGTATTAAAAAGGAACACGCATCAAGCAATTATAGAATCTAATTATAATAACTAAGAAAGTAACTTCCTTAATAATTATTTCCAAAAATTACACCAACGTCGATAATTCAGCATCTTTCACGCTTGAAGACATGCCAATCTGAAATACAAAGATTTAATCTGAAGTAAATATTTTTTAATTTATAGCGTGTGTAGCGAATATAAGGGTTTCAAGGTTTCAAGTCTCGGGTTCTTATCCCGGACGGATCAATGTGGAACACCACTTCTTCTACATTGTCTCGGGTGAGGGCTTTTGTGGTACCTTCGTTTATTTCTGGTTTCATAAATATATCTTCACGCAATTCCCAATACAGGGGTAGACAGAGGTCGAGTCTAGACAATTAAGTCCCTTCGATCCACTTTCCACCGAAGATATTTTCGGGACAACGTGACAGGTGGTGAGCCCGTCGCCGTCTTTATGTCCAAGCCAACGATATTCGTACATAAGCTTTTGAAAAACCCATTGGTACGAGCCTACCAACTGGGGATCGAACTCGGGTCTATTGACTCGAAATTCCGACCACCCAACCACTCGGCTATCGTGACTTTATGACTTTATCGTGACTTTTTGTTTCATAAAATTTAGTATCAATAAGTTCCATAAGTTCCAATCTCAAAGTATGTAGAGATTGTATTAGCTTACTTTTACATACTTTGGGATCGTAGTTTCAAAAATCCTTTTAAAATGATATCTTTACGCCATTCCCAATACAAAGGTCTGCCTGTCTAGACAATTAAGTCGGAAGGTCTTAATTGACTAGACTGACTTAATAGTCTAGACAAAGGTCTAGACAATTAAGTCCTTCCGACCCACTTTCCACCGATAACTTTTTTGTGACAACAAGACATGTGGTGAGCCCGTCGCCGTCTTTATGTCCAAGCCAACGATATTCGTACATAAGCTTTTGAAAACCCATTGGTACGAGCTCACCAACTGGGGATCGAACTCGGGTCTATTGACTGAAATCTGACCTCCCAACCACTCGGCTATCGTGACTTTATGACTTTATCGTGACTTTTTGTTTCATAAAATTTAGTATCAATAAGTTCCATAAGTTCCAATCTCAAAGTATGTAGAGATTGTATTAGCTTACTTTTACATACTTTGGGATCGTAGTTTCAAAAATCCTTTTAAAATGATATCTTTACGCCATTCCCAATACAAAGGTCTGCCTGTCTAGACAATTAAGTCGGAAGGTCTTAATTGACTAGACTGACTTAATAGTCTAGACAAAGGTCTAGACAATTAAGTCCTTCCGACCCACTTTCCACCGATAACTTTTTTTGTGACAACAAGACATGTGGTGAGCCCGTCGCCGTCTTTATGTCCCAGCCAACGATATAAATTCAACATGTTTTTGAGAAAAACTAATGGTACGAGCCGCCACCTAGGCATCAAACTCCGGTCTCTTGACTCGAATTTCGGCTATCGTAACTGGG
The DNA here is from genome assembly GCA_029286605.1 of Sericinus montela. NCBI lineage: Eukaryota > Metazoa > Arthropoda > Insecta > Lepidoptera > Papilionidae > Sericinus > Sericinus montela. The sequence continues at coordinate 10,165,385 of JAGSMR010000030.1, read as the reverse complement.
CTCGAGGCCCTATCTATGTATGTATGTATTTATTATTGACGACCACCGTGGACGAGTGGCGTAACCACCGGTTTTCAAGGTGTCGCCATCTCGAAGTTCTATTTATTTTCGAATAAAACTTGCGAAGAAAAACATAAAACTCTTCTTATAAAAATTGAGTATATTATCGCTATTTTTGTACGCAATGTACAAGTTGATAAATTAACTAACAAAATATTCACGCTATTCTCAATACTGGAGAAACACAGGTCCGGAATATTGAGTCCTTTTGACCTCCACTTCCCACATGTCGACCATTTTGGGACAACGAGACAGGTGAGCATGTCGCCGTCTTTATTTCCGATATGAATCGTAACTAAAAATTGTAAAACTTATTGGTACGAAACTACCAACGAGCGAACTTGAACTCGGGTCTCTTGAATCGAATTCCGATCAATTAACTCAAATAAAGTAAAACTATAAAGTATCAAAATAAAACCAAATTCTTACTACGCCAAGTGTTACAATTCTCATACTGCATCTCACAGTAATTAGGAAAATCTTTATATTCATCGTTATAATTTTTTGCGCAAATGTGTTGATATCTGAAACAGAATATCTTTATTAATTTAAACTTATAAAGGCCGAGGGATTGCGTGGTCTGAAGAATCAAATTACTCTAGTTCGATCGATGGTGAATCTGATAATTTTCATTAATTCATAGACGATTTACGTTCAGTTCAGTTTTCATGATGTAGCCCACATTGAAGAACCCGGTTTCAATTCCCTTGCGAGTCTGAATATTAGTCGTTACCTCCTTGTTTTCAATTCCATAACACGAGAGCTTTGTGTTATACTACGAGTAGTTACTTTGGCATCAGAGAGATGTGTATATATTTATGAATATATTATTTATTTATTTATTCGTTAATTCCCTGAATCGTAATAATTTCTCCATTATTAGTGAATAATTCACGGTGGTGCATGGTATGTGAATTATACACTATTTATACACCTCAGTTTAAACACTAATATTGTGATATTATTCCCGCAAAAGTTCTGTAGTCCGGTTAAATAGACTCAAAATTTCTGATAAGTATTTGAACCTCTGGTTATCATTGCTTAGATTAAGATATGCAGTTTTTTGTGGAGTAGTTGTTTCCCATACTGAGAATAATATAAATATTAATAGTAATATCTTCAAGCATAGCCGGGGGTAGCCAGATAGAACAGATAAGTGCCACTATCTTTACATGTATTTCGTTTCTTTTAAATTCATATTCTTAAGACACACCCGTCTTGGTATTTGATTACTCTATACCCTCTCCTCTTCAATATGCTCAAATAGTCTTCAAATGTTAGACCTCTTTTATGGTTGCGGAAGTTAATCATAAAAGAGGTCGAGGCTATAGATCTCCTTTTTTTTATCATGAACTCAATGTGCCCAAACCATCGAAGCACGCCCTTATCCGTTTTAGTGACAAGATCATCTTTCAAACCTGCCATGTGGCGAATCTCCTCGTTTAGTTTTTAGCAGACAAAAGTAACACCGTACATTATACGAAGAGATGGTATATCCACTGCATTCAACTCTAATGCTTCTACTGACAGACCCAGGTTAATTATTTTTGTACAAAAGTAATGTAATGTAAAAAAAAGTATGTACTGAAAAGCCAGTTCTAGTAATAACGCTTGTGAGCACCACTGGTTTATTTTTGAAGTACAGTACACACTCCCATACCCCTACTCTCGTGGATTTGTTAACACCTCTGACTACTACAAAATTGGTTATTAACACAAAATTCAAAGTCACAGTAACCGAATTGTTGAGTGAACGGCTTTATTCAAAACTTATGTACAATTTATTTTGGAGATTTGGACGTAGAGTCATCTAAATAAACGTGGTCCCAAAAATTTCTTCGGTGAAAAGAGGGTCGGAAGGACTACTCTGAACTTTTTTCTACTCTGGTAATGGTAATGGCGTGAAGATATATTTTTACCACAGACAATTTCTCACGAGAATGTCTTATTTATTATAATATCTATCTATATAATATGTGTTTTGATTGTTAGTAACTAAGTTTATTATATTTTATTATTATATTTTTAGTTTATTATATTTTTTTGCCGACCTCCGTGGACAAGTGGCGTAAACACTGGTTTTCAGGATGTCGCCATCTGGTTCCGGGTCCGATTCCCGGTCGGGTCAATGTATAAAAACCACTTTTTCTACATTTTCTCGGATCTGGGTGTTTGTGGTGCCTTCGTTGTTTCCGATTTTCATACCTCAAGTGCATTAGCATCTTACTTTGGGATCGAAGCAATGTATGTGATGTTGTCCCTATCTATATATGTATTTATTATTATTATATTTATTATTATTTAGACAATTTGAGCTTACTTGTAACTAGGTGGACAGTTGTCCAAGAAATTCTTGCATCCCTTCACAAAGAAATCCGTGGCCCAGAATAACGTATCTTTTGGATAATGGATTATCGGCTTACGGTATTTAGTCAGACTCGGTATTGCCATCAGCACTAGTATAAATGTAACTGTAAAATATTTTTGTATTGAATAATAAGTTAACCAGACGGGCATTATCCTGTAGCAGTGACCCCGGTATGATCCCAGAATGTTCATGCTGAGTTCATTAGCTTAACGAGCAAAGGAAAATGGCATTAGTATTTTGAATATTTGAAAAAAAAAAGATATTATAGGGACGTTCAAAGGCACAGGAGCAGTGTACTATCTTGGTTCCAGATTCCAGATTCTTGGCTCTAGTTTCTCCCGAACATTATTCGTTATGAGAGAACGAGGCTTTGACATTTACGAGCAGCTTGTTTAGCTAGCAATGCTAAATAACGTTATTCGTAGCTATGTTAACCACTTCTACTGAGCTGCAGCGTTTGTGCCTGGAGTTCACGATATATCTGCAAACCTGCAACTTTATGATCCACCAAATATACTCGAAACTCAATATTTCATAAAAAATATGATATGTAAAAATTATCAATATACGTATTAATTTCTTAGATTACGTTTAATAATGTTTCTTCTCTGTTATTATAAATGTGTCTTTCCAAAGTAAAAAAAAATTACATACCTACCATATTTTTACACATCTTGTATAAATTGCTTGAATAAAATTGCCTTGGAATTTATTTTCAGCGATAAGGGATATGCAATTTATGAAACGAAATAAACGCAGGTCCGCAGAGTTTGCAAACCTTTGAATAATACTTTTTTTTTGCTTATTTAATAGAAGAGGAGGGAAAAAAGGCAAGAAACTTGTCTGGGGATTTACCACGATGTTTATATAGTTATGGTATATATATAACAATATATATATATATATATATATATATATATATATATATATATATATATATGTATATATATATATATATATATATATATATATATATATATATATATATATATATATATATATATATATATATATATATATATATATATATATATATATATATATGTATATATATATATATATATATATATATATATATATATATATGTATATGTTTATCTATATAAACATATGACTACGTAATAAAACGGCTTGAACAAAAATGAACAAGTCAGCTTTTCCCAAATAAGCTTCGGTGAAAGGTGCTAATAAAAAAGGCTTAATTGCCTACAATTCTGCCTACCCTGTGTGGTGCTAAATTGTAAAAATTAGTTAAGATTAAATACAATGTAATTACATTTAAAACTTCTAGTCTAAATAGTAAATTGAACTTTGATTGGCGAATTTTTATTCTTATCTCCCATTATAGAACACCTTAACATAAATAAAAGAAACGAATAAAAGAACTAATTAGAAGTAACTAGTACTAAACGTTTTGTGGTTTATTCTTAAATGATATAACTGAACGATTAATTAACCATAAGGTAAAACGAGACGTAGGAAATAAATCGATACTTTCAACTGAATTTAAGTTACTTTTACCTAGCAATGATATTAAACGCACGTCAAGTCCGTCTTTGTTAATTAATATTTCATGTTTAAAACGTTGAAATTGGAATTGTATTGGCGAATTTATATTCCTATGTCTCATTATAGCAATTAGGTTTAATTTATTCACACTATAAAAGGAGAAGGTTCTAGGAAGTCTAGGAGAAGGTTCGCCTACAAAAAGTATTATGAAGTAAAAATTATTTTATATTAAAGACTAATTCAATTTTTCCTTATTTTTCTTTTAATTGCAAGACAAGGCTCTGCTGTACTGAAAGGCTTGCCAATATGGTCACGCTAGGCAAGCGGATTGAGGCACAGATGTTCCTGCTCGTCACCAAAAATCAAATCTGGTATTTTCCGAAATGTGTGGATAGCACTCAAATAAAATTTAACAGGATTGTTAAATTTTATATATTTAAGTGCTACTAGAAATTTATATTCTACCTTCATAGATTCCGATAGTCTGTTACCTCTGATATTTTCCAAGAACTTAAATTGAAGTAATAAAAAAATAATATCAGTAATCTGAATATTGTTGTAGTTTTAAGTTGCATATGTAAAATGTGCTAAGCGTTACAGCCTCATGTTATTATATGTGGTGGAGCCATCTAGCGGATTTGACGGCAGCAACAGGCTTGATCTACCGGGACAGGTCCAATTGTATGCTGAATACCGATGTGATAGTACCTCGTATTTCTGCGTTTCGACTTGTTAATGATACAACACGTTCTTCTCTTCCTTCCTCTTTCCCAATCACTTTCTTAAAGGTAGACATCTCACTATGATGATCTATCTTCATATAAACTGATTGCACCAAAATTTCAAAGGGATGGATACAGTATTTAGCGCCCTTTCTCGCATAGCAAAGGAATAGGTAATCTATGTATACATACATGTCAACCTCCAAAAGTTTATTACAGGGCCATAGCATAGGCATCTCCTGGAAGGTAGGGCTTTAGCAATTTATACAAGATGTGTAAAATATGGTAGGTATGTAATTTTTTTTTACTTTGGAAAGACACATTTATAATAACAGAGAAGAAACATTATTAAACGTAATCTAAGAAATTAATACGTATATTGATAATTTTTACATATCATATTTTTTATGAAATATTGAGTTTCGAGTATATTTGGTGGATCATAAAGTTGCAGGTTTGCAGATATATCGTGAACTCCAGGCACAAACGCTGCAGCTCAGTAGAAGTGGTTAACATAGCTACGAATAACGTTATTTAGCATTGCTAGCTAAACAAGCATATTCTAACCACATGTTAAAGTAATCTATAACATTGTTACATAATTCTATATCAATGACGTTATTTTTACTCTAAATTGGAATAGTTTTATCGCGGCCACCATTTTTATAGCCCTACAAGGAGGAGAATCACTTTTATTGCCTCTTTATTTACAAACGGCTCTTCATTACTGAACTATAACGGTTAACTGACAGCAGACTGAATCGTAAAAGCGTCGTTTAAACTTCTAAATGTACTTATACTCAACAATCCTTTTGTTATACTGATTTATAAATGAAATAAAGGTATATTTCATCATTTTTATGATATAAAAAACCATTTTGTATTTTAAACCCACGTTAATCGACTCTTTAGGAGATTTACCTGCGAAAAAGGTGATATACTTGATTTCGAATAGTATCAATTTGATTTTGTAATCTACGTTCAACTTATACTTATCATTAGATTTGACACTAAAATTGTAGCAGGTGTGTGAGCATGGTCACGTTGCACCAAGTAAGCTCACGTGGAAAGTGAATTGACCACTACATAATTGGGTATTTGGTATCGGCGTATGAATATACCCACCCTTTCTTCCTGTGCGTGTTTTAAGAGGCGACTTAGGGAAAAGCCTTTACAATATATTATTGGATATATATAAATATATATATATATATATATGTATATGTATATATTACTTTTATACTATATACATTATAAAATCTGATAAAGAACTGGTAAATATGATAATGTTTATATGCCAGAAAATACTTAACTTACAGGTGTTAACAATTTCCTTTGTATCTATAATATGTTCTATCGTAATGGGCATGCAAAATTTAATAAAATTATCAGAATATCATAAATTTTATAATGTCAGCAATTATTGTTATTACAAGATATAATAAATTTTTTATTTTTTCAATCATAAATTTTCAATCAAATAATCATCGTCAATTTTTTTTTATTTATTTATTGTACATTAATTTATTATTATTAGAGAGTATTAGCTATTAATTAATAATATTAGGTTGATAGCAACGTTTTTTATACAATTTTTGATAAACTTAAGGATGTGGAATAGCTACTAAATTAGTAGCACCGTAAAGGTTGCATTTTCAGTAGTTTTTTTAATCTTGGTATCACGTTTTTAGATTATTTAAATTAAGAAGTTAAATAAGTGAAGGTGAAGATAAAGAATAGATTAAACCGTTAATTATTTTCAGCTAATGACGTACATTTTTTTAATCGTTAGTTAGTTAGTTAGTTATCTTCACGCACAATCCCTGACGGGGTAGCCAGAGAGAACAGATCGCCAAGTGTCACGATCCCTACATACTTCTTTTGCTTCTTTCAGATTCATCATCTTCTTCATACATGCACGTCTAGGTATCCGAGTACTCTTGACGCTCCCCTCTTCGAGGAATTTGTTCACATGGTCTTCGAAAGTTAGTCTCGGTCTGCCTCGACACCTTTTAATATTAACTTTCGCGCATTATATTTTCTTCACCATTCGTTCTTCGCTCATTCGCTCAACGTGCCCAAACCATCGAAGCACGCCCTTATCCATTTTGAGACAAGGTCATCTTTCAAACCTGCCATTTTGCGAATCTCTTCTTTTCGCTTTCGGTCGGCCATGGTAAGGCCGCACATTTTACGAAGAGATCGCATCTCCACTGCATTCAACCTGCTTTTATGCTTCTTCTGGCATACCCAGGTTTCGCTGCCATATAACAAAGTCGGTACCAACACTGCGTTATGTATTGCAAGGTGTGCACTCTTCACAACGCCTTGCCTTTTGATTAACGCAGTCAGGGCACCACTGACTTTGTTCCCGGCAGCGAAACGCCTGTCCACATCTAAATCACATCTTGCATCCCGGCTAAACGCACTCCCCAAGTATACAATTTCATTCACCTGTTCTAGACATTCCTGATTTTTAATGAAATTGATATACGATTTTGTCTATAATTTGTGAAGTTTGCACTCCAAGGCATTCATATCTTAGACACTGCACCCTTCTGCTGAATTTTAGTCTGGAATATTTAATATAGTCGCCAGTTGCCAGTGAAAAATCTTCACACCATTCCCAATACATGGGTTGACAAGTCGTTTCGGCCTTCCTTCCACCGACGATATTGTTGGAAGAACGTGACAGGTGCTGGAGCCCGTCCTTTGTCTTAATATCTAAGCCAACTTTATAATTCCTACATAAGTTTTGAAAAACCCATTGGTACGCGCCTTCACCTAGGATCGAACTAGAGTCTCTTGACTCGAATTCCAACCACCCAATTACTCGCCAGCCAACCTCCTATAATACTCTCTCTTCGACGTCGAAGACTCTATAAATCCTTAGTCGTCGTCGTCAACTCCGAGCACTATATCTATTTACTATATAATTAATACTGAAATATCAGAAAATGCAATCTAAAGTGAAAGCTTTATAATTGGCTATATTTATAATTGTGATGGCGCATCGTTGTTAGAGCCCCGGAAGCCTCAGCTTCCGGAGGTTTACAAATGTTCCTCTGAGAACTGATCCTCCGAGCAATTCCTACACCTCTGGAATTACAAAACGAGAAGAGAGAATTTAAAAACGATAGTTCTCAAACCAACGTTTTATTTCTTTAATTCAATCATATCGTGATATTTTTAAACTATTCATTCAAATTACTGTAATTAACAAGTTCGTCTACATTAAATACTCAAAGCAGATTAATAGCTAAAAACTCTTAAATGTGTATTGTAAGAAAGTATCTAACTTATATATATTTATGGCTCATAATTTGGGATATATTTGCTTCCACATAAAAGCATGCAATTTTATTTAGAACTGTTTGAGGCAAACAATCCCAAAATACATTATGTTCTTTTAACTCCTACAGTTTAGGCAGCTTACGCCTATATATAAGTAGCTCTGAAAAGGCAGGAATTTATGCGACTTACTTAATACTTATCGTAATATTGTGGCTAAAATACATACAACTTTCGTAAATTGCAGCCCATGTGTTTTGGCATATAAGGTATATTATTGCAAAGTCTCATCAAAATCCCCTGCGTAGGTTTTCCATAAAGAGTAACAAACACCCTCTGTCCTCGCAAAGTTTCGCCTTTGTAATATTAGTAAATAAAACAAAATTAAATATCTATCGTGACTCCAAATAATATTAGTAGAAATTAATATTTTTTAAAGCGTACTTATAGTAAATATAACAGGATTTTTTTTCTCTTTACGCAATTTTCCATACTGAGGTAGGAAGAGGGCTAGAAAAGGATGTCGTTTCAAACTACTTTTCATCGGAGCTAACTTGCGATAATGTGACAGGTGGTAAGCATATCGCCAAAGTAGAAAATTTGAAAAATGCTTCCAGTAAATACATTTAATATTATATTTAAAAAATCAAGAGATTTGATATCGTATATAATGAATAAAAACTGGAATATTCTTTATTATATAAATATAAATTGGCGCGGAATTTATAGCCGGGGACAGATATTTTTGCGGAGAATCATCTTAACACCTCATTTTTCATAGTTTTCAGATTGAAAATAAATGTATGATTTAAAAGCAAGTCTGGATATTTTTATAAAACATTGTATATAATAAATTTCTATAAAAATTGTTGAAAGCTTCTCTCTATACTATTTATATGAAAGTCCAGGCAATTTTGTAAGCGGCCAATTCTATGAAATTGTTTTATTATTGGAAAGCTTTTTAAAAATATTTATTGAAGACGAAGTACTCAAAAAGTTATCGAAGCTTTATTGGATAAAGGATGTGAATTTTAAAATGTAAATTTTATAAAATAAATCGTTATAGATATTGCGAGGAGGAACAAGGAGTTACAATTTTGTCGATGACGGTTTTACCAATTAATAGATATAAAGAATTTGCTATACAAGTACTATGAATTACTTTCAATGTGGAATCGTACAATATAATTCTATACATCTTTATAATATTGAATTTCCGCATATCGCGTTTTTGACCATTTGATTTTGAAATATTTTTTTAAATTTCCTCATTAATTTAATAACAAAAGCTCAGCGTGACTTAGCTTTTCATGCGTGTAATAAAAAAGTAGCGCGGAGCTAAGAGCGATTTTAAAATTTCTCATTAGTTTAATAGAAATATTACGTTTAAAACTTAAAATGAGAACCTCTAATCGAATACTGTTTAGAACAAACTTGATCAACGCAAAGTAAGATAGTCACGATAGACGAGTGGTTGGATGGTTGAAGTTTCTAATCAAGATACCTAAGTTCGATCCCCAGGTGGCGGGCACGTACCAATGGGTATTTCAATAACTTATGTACTAATTATATCGTTGGCTAGGACATCAAGTCGGCAAGGAAAGTAAGAATTGTCTAGACTAGACTACCCCTGTATTGGGAATAGCGTGAAGTTATTCACATTTTATATTTATCTATATTAAAATATAATAATTTAGATAATAGATCAAAAGGGTTTAATTCATCATAAAAATATGCGTACAATCAAAAGCAACTTATAATTCCTCCTTTAACGTTGTACTGAAATATTTTGACAGATTCTACATCAAGTGAATCATTCTGTCTATTAAATATTAATAAAAACTGACTATTACTTTACTAAAAATCCAAGTTGAAAGGATCCACTGTCTCAATCTGTGAATTTTGACGAAAACACGACAAGCAGTTCACAAAATGCCCGTAAGTATTTTGGGGTTAAAATGTTTGGAGTCATGATGGGATTATTCATATTAAGCTTCCTGAAGGTCGAAAGAAGATCTCCTCTGAAGATGAGTTGGAAGCTCTGAAGGTCAAGTTTGCTTCTGCACCGTCGTCTAACAGGGCTGGCAATAGTCCTCGTCATGTAGACAGCGTTTCAGTGAGCAAGAAGGTCTCTCATTCGCAGCAAAGCCCATCTAATTCTACTTGTCAGCAAGAAATAGCGCGAAATAATAATCCTGCTAGAACAAATCAGAAGCAGAGTGATGACATCAAAAGAGCAAGGCGTTTCGCTTCAAGCGATAGTCTCTTCACTCCTTTAATAATCAAGGTGAAGTAATTAGAACATAATATTGACATTCTTTGTGTTTTAACATATGCACTTTATTTTTTTATTCAGTTTTGTTGTAGACTTTCACACTTTTGAATACTTGGTCTTATAACTTTATTGATTTGTTTTAGGCCATTACTGTATTTTATTTGTAATATTTATCAAAATCTAATTATAACATCAATGTCAGTTTACTAAAGTAAATGACAGTAACAATGTCAAAATCACAATGTCAATGCCAGGTTATACGTGTATTACTCTATGGTCACAGATAATAACAGTGGCAGATTTTCTTTACTTCATTGAGACGACTATATACACTGCGTAGTACTTAACCTCGTCGTATTAAATTCGCTTTCTATTATTTTGGATATTTTTCAACAGTGTTTCGTTATTATGTTTAGTTAATTGATGCTTCCTGTATATTTTGGACATATATTTGTAGTTCTGTTTCGATATTGTTTTCGTTTTGTTTTCTTTATTTTTATTATTTTCTACATGTTCATAATTGTGTAGTGTTTATTTTTTTCAGTTTGGTTTATTTTAATGTAAACAGTCAACTTGAGGGTTGGTGTATTATGATTGTTTGCTATCCTTCTATATCATTTTGCATGTTTGTAGTTTACTCTTAGTTTTACATATATTCTTTTAAAGTATTTGTATTTTTATTTTACATTAATATTCATATTTTTATTTTTATTATTATTTTTATTTTTATTTTTATTTTACATAATTACATTAATATATATCTTATTCCATTATGACTGATGATGATTCCTTTTATTCCTATGACTCAGACTTGTCTTTTGTTTCTTGCGATGACCAGTTAAATGACAACGTTTCTTCTTTAAATGGTCTTTAAATAATGTGTTCCTTCAGCCAGTAAACTGTTGAATATTTGTCACATAAATGCACAGAGTATACCAAGTCATTATGCAGAACTCGAAACTTCATTTGCTTATACAAACTTACACGCTATTTTAATTTCTGAGAGTTGGTTGAAGCTGTGTTTACAGTCAACTTTTATCCAATACCTGGTTTCGTACTTATAAGAAATGATCGTACAAATAAAGGTGGCGGTGGAGTTGCTATTTATCTTCATAGCTCTTACCATATAAATATTATCAACGTCTCCATCTCCATACTCTGCCTCCGATGAACACTTATTTGTGGAACTTGATGTCAAGGGCACAAGGATAGCTCTCGGAATAGTGTATTGTCCTCCTTCTACTGATTACTTCGCCAATTTGGAAATGGCTCGAAAACATAGGTTCTAAGTATACACACTGCATAATCATGGGGATTTCAACACTGATATTCTGAATAATTCTTCTCGTACACAAAACTTCACTCGATCTTAGAGTCCGTCAATCTTGGAATTTTACCTTTAAGGGCTACCCATCATAATTTCGACACTGAAGACTCTCTTTAGATCTCATTATTACTAGTTCTTCTGATCATGTGGTTGCACATGGTCAGCTTCTGCCCCAGGATTCTCCCGACATGACCTTATTTATGCTTCGTATAAGCTTAGACCCCTAAACGTGGTACTTCATTTTACACTTCCGTAACTTTACTAAGATAAACTTGGATAATTTGCACAGTGATGCGTCTCAAATTAATTTTGCCTCGCTGGCGGCTGCTTCTACGGTCGATGAAAAGGTACATGCCCTAAATAGCACGATAATTAGTCTGTATGATGCCCATGCCCCAGTCCATAAGGTCAGAGTTAAACGTTTGCCAGCTCCTGATGACTGACGATGTGCGGAGGGCAATGGACAGGCGAAACCGAACTTTCTTGCGATTCAAGAGGTCTCGTTTTGAAGAAAAACTGGTTGTCTTTTAAAATGGCTAGGAACAGGTGTAACCAGATGGTACGAACTGCTAAACGCCGATACTTCCTAAACAATATAACTAACTCTTCACCAGCTGATGTGTGGAAATTTCTCAATTCGATGGGTGTAGGTAAATCACCCATCATGGAGTATGGTCCTTCTCTTTCCCACGATGATTTGAATCTATACTTTACTGCTACTACTGCAATGGACCCTACCATCCGGGCACAAACCATAGCATACATTGCTTCAATGCAGTCTCCACACATCCCTGTCTTTAATTTCTCCCGTGAATCCGGATGAGGTACGTAAGGCAGTACTGGCAATTAAATCCAGGGCCGTGGGATGCGATGAGGTTAGTAGGGTTATGATAGCCAACATCCTTGAATTTATACTTCCTGCTATCACCACATTATTAATTCTCCCTCAGACTATATATATATATATATATATATATATATATATATATATATATATATGTATATATATATATATATATATATATATATATATATATATATATATATATATATATATATATATATATATATATATATATATATATATATATATATATATATATATATATATATATATATATATATATATATATATATATATATATATATATATATATATATATATATATATATATATATATATATATATATATATATATATATATATATATATATATATATATATATATATATATATATATATATATATATATATATATATATATATATATATATATATATATATATATATATATATATATATATATATATATATATATATATATATATATATATATATATATATATATATATATATATATATATATATATATATATATATATATATATATATATATATATATATATATATATATATATATATATATATATATATATATATATATATATATATATATATATATATATATATATATATATATATATATATATATATATATATATATATATATATATATATATATATATATATATATATATATATATATATATATATATATATATATATATATATATATATATATATATATATATATATATATATATATATATATATATATATATATATATATATATATATATATATATATATATATATATATATATATATATATATATATATATATATATATATATATATATATATATATATATATATATATATATATATATATATATATATATATATATATATATATATATATATATATATATATATATATATATATATATATATATATATATATATATATATTTTTATTTTTATTTTTATTTTTATTTTTATTTTTATTTTTATTTTTATTTTTATTTTTATTTTTATTTTTATTTTTATTTTTATTTTTATTTTTATTTTTATTTTTATTTTTATTTTTATTTTTATTTTTATTTTTATTATTATTTTTATTTTTATTATTATTTTTATTTTTATTATTATTTTTATTTTTATTATTATTTTTATTTTTATTTTTATTATTATTTTTATTTTTATTTTTATTATTATTTTTATTTTTATTATTATTTTTATTTTTATTTTTATTTTTATTTTTATTTTTATTTTTATTATTATTTTTATTTTTATTATTATTTTTATTTTTATTTTTATTATTATTTTTATTTTTATTTTTATTATTATTTTTATTTTTATTTTTATTATTATTTTTATTTTTATTATTATTTTTATTTTTATTTTTATTTTTATTTTTATTATTATTTTTATTTTTATTTTTATTATTATTTTTATTTTTATTTTTATTTTTATTATTATTTTTATTTTTATTTTTATTTTTATTATTATTTTTATTTTTATTTTTATTATTATTTTTATTTTTATTTTTATTATTATTTTTATTTTTATTTTTATTTTTATTTTTATTTTTATTTTTATTTTTATTATTATTTTTATTTTTATTTTTATTATTATTTTTATTTTTATTATTATTTTTATTTTTATTTTTATTTTTATTTTTATTATTATTTTTATTTTTTTAATCGTTAGTTAGTTAGTTATCACGCACAATCCCTGACGGGGTAGCTAGAGAACAGATCGCCAAATGTCACGATCCCTACATACTTCTTTGCTTCTTTTTCAGATTCATCATCTCTTTCATACATGCACGTCTAGGTATCCGAGTACTTTGACGCTCCCCTTCGAGCAATTTGTTCACATGGTTCGAAAGTTAGTCTCGGTCTGCCTCGACACCTTTAATATTAACTTTCGCGCATTATATTTTCTTCACCATTCGTTCTTCGCTCATTCGCTCAACGTGCCCAACCATCGAAGCACGCCCCCATCTACTTTTTGAGACAAGGTCATCTTTCAAACCTGCCATTTTGCGAATCTCTTCGCTTTCGGTCGGCCATGGTAAGGCCGCACATTTTACGAAGAGATCGTATCTCCACTGCATTCAACCTGCTTTTATGCTTCTTCTGGAAAGAGTTACCCAGGGTTTCGGTTGCCATATAACAAAGTCGGTACCAACACTGCGCGTGTATTGCAAGGTGTGCACTCTTCACAACGCCTTGCCTTTTTGATTAACGCAGTCAGGGCACCACTGACTTTGTTCCCGGCAGCGAAACGCCTGTCCACATCTAAATCACATCTGCATCCCGGCTAAACGCACCCCAAGTATAATTTCATTCACCTGTTCTAGACATTCCTGATTTTTTAATGAAATTGATATACGATTTTGTCCATAATTTGCAGTTTCACCCAAGGTACTATCTTAGACACTGCACCCTTCTGCTGAATTTAGTCCGGAATATTTAATATAGTCGCCAGTTGCCAGTGTGAAAAAAATCTTCACACCATTCCCAACACATGGGTTGACAAGTCGTTTCGGCCTTCCTTCCACCGACGATATTGTTGGAAGAACGCACAGGTGTTGGCCCGTCGCCGTCTTTAATATCTAAGCCAACTTTATAATTCCTACATAAGTTTTGAAACCCATTGGTACGCGCCTTCACCCAGGATCGAACTAGAGCCCCTTGACTCGAATTCAACCACCCAATTACTCGCCAGCCAACCTCCCAATACTCTCTTCTGACGTCGAAGACTCTATAGTCCTTAGTCGTCGTCGTCAACTCCGAGCACTATATCTATTTACTATATAATTAATACTGAAATATCAGAAAATGCAATCTAAAGTGAAAGCTTTATAATTGGCTATATTTATAATTGTGATGGCGCATCGTTGTTAGAGCCCCGGAAGCTTTCAGCGCCTGGAGGTTTTCACAAATGTTCCTCTGAGAACTGATCCTCCGAGCAATTCCTACACTCTGGAATTACAAATGAGAAGAGAGAATTTAAAACGATAGTTCTCAAACCAACGTTTTATTTCTTTAATTCAATCATATCGCATATTTTTAAACTATTCATTCAAATTACTGTACTAACAAGTTCGTCTACATTAAATACTCAAAGCAGATTAATAGCTAAAAACCTTTAAATGTATTGTAAGCAGTATCTAACTTATATATATTTATGGCTCATAATTTGGTATATTTGCTCACATAAAAGCATGCAATTTTATTTAGAACTGTTTGAGGCAAACAATCCCAAAATACATTATGTTCTTTTTAACTCCACAGTTTAGGCAGCTTACGCCTATATATAAGTAGCTCTGAAAAGGCAGGAATTTATGATGGGACTTACTTAATACTTATATCGTAATATTGTGGCTAAAAATAATATGCTACAACTTTCGTAAATTGCAGCCTATATGCGTTTTGGCATATAAGGTATATTATTGCAAAGTCTCATCAAAATCCCCTGCGTAGGTTTTCCATAAAGAGTAACAAACACCCTCTGTCCTCGCAAAGTTTCGCCTTTGTAATATTAGTAAATAAACAAAATTAAATATCTATCGTGACCCAAATAATATTAGTAGAAATTAATATTTTTTAAAGCGTACTTATAGTAAATATAACAGGATTTTTTCTCTTTACGCAATTTTCCATACTGAGGTAGGAAGAGGGCTAGAAAAGGATGTCGTTTCAAACTACTTTTCATCGGAGCTAACTTGCGATAATGTGACAGGTGGTAAGCATATCGCCAAAGTAGAAAATTTGAAAATGCTTCCAGTGATTCCATTTTCGGTTTTGTTAAAAATCTTGGGCTATATCGATAACACCTTGAACTGGGGAAAACACATAACTGAAGTTAGCTGTAAAGTAACGGCCACGCTACGAGTGCTCTATCGCCTCAAAATCTTCTTCCATGGGAAACTAAGCTATGCTTGTCCAGACGCTCATTTTACCAATCATTGATTATGCAGATGTGTGCTACTGTGATTTGAACAAAGATCTTCTAAACAAGCTAGAGCGCCTTGTTAATAATTGTATAAGATATATTTTCAACCTTCGTAAGTATGACCATATTTCACAATACCGTTCTCGTCTTAAATGGCTTACTATACAACAAAGGCGAAACTCTAGAATTCTGCTTGTTCTTTTCTCAATCATAAATGATACTACTTACCCTTCGTATCTTAAGGATAAATTTCAGTTTCAATGCTCAATTCATGATCGGTGCCTGCGGTCTTCATCTAATTACAAGATGAGTATCCTGCAACACTTTACCAATTTTGTTGGTCACTCCTTTACCATTCAGGCTACACTGCTCTGGAACTCTTTTGCCCGAAGACATCAGAAAAGTTACCAATAAGTCGATATTTAAAAGACTTGTACGTGAACACCTTTAACTGTCAGTTAGAATTAGTGATTGGTCATTACAGTCATAATAATGTTTTTTTTTTTTTAAGTTTTATATATGTATGTATGTATATGTATATGTATATTTGTGTATATATGTGTATGTATGTATATGTATATGTATATGTATATATGTGTGTATGTATGTATATGTATATATATTATATTTATTATTTGTATTAGTATTTTATATTGCATCTTTATTTTCGTTAGGTCCTATATTGATTTTCTTTTCTGTAACCCAGTTTAAAGCACCTTAACAATATTTCTCCACGCCTCGGGTTGATTGGCAGAGAATGCCTAATGGCATTAAGTCCGCCCTTTGTATAACTTTCTTTGTGAGGTTTGCAATAAAGTGTAAATAAATAAATAAATAAAAATAGTCTCGATAGTGACCAACCATACAGGTGATAGTTTACTACCAAGTGGGTTTTTTCAAAACTTTTGTACGATTTAAATCGTTGGCATACAGACGGCGACAGGCTCAACATCCGTCAACTTGTCCTAAAAATGCCTTAAGTGAAAGGAGGGTTGAAAGGAATTAACCTCTATCGACACCAGTATTGGAAATTGCGTAAAGATATAATAATATCTATTTATTTACTACAACTAACTGAAGGATAAAATTAAAGAACTGATACGTACGGAATACTGATGCCGATTTTTTTATTTTCTCAAAGAAGGCAAGAAAAGTCCAGCATCACTACTATATATTATTATAAATACGAAATTTATATGCCGCAAAGCCGCGGGGCACCTGGTAATTTATAGTACCCCGAACGGCTTTCCGCCTTGTTGTGGTGGTGGAGAATTTACGTACGACGTACGACTTACGTGGAGGATTTACGTACGTTACGAGTAACCGTGGCTTAGACCACGAGGAACCAAGAGGAACTCACATCGCCGGCCTAGTTAGTAAGCCATTACCTCGTTGAATTTGGCCTGGCTGAGATGGCTGCCCAAGTGGGCTTGGTCAGCACACTTCGGATGCATCTTGGTGGGTTTTGAGGGAATGTCTACGTCGTTGGTTTATACCATTAACTGTACCTCCACGAGGTGGAGTCGCGGTGGAAGACGAGTTTTAGTATTGCATTTCTCCATGTTACCTATCTACCGCGACTCTGGCGGGTCGAGCTTAGGAAACATGACGAAAAGTAAATTACAGTATTTTTATATTTATTTATTTATCTTCACGCACAATCCCTGACGGGTAGCCAGAGAGAACAGATCGCCAAGTGTCACGATCCCTACATACTTCTTTTCGCTTCTTTCAGATTCATCATCTTCTTCATACATGCACGTCTAGGTATCCGAGTACTCTTGACCCTCCTCTCTTCGAGCAATTTGCTCACATGGTCTTCGAAAGTTAATCTCGGTCTACCTCGACACCTTTAATATTAACTTTCGCGCTATATATTTTCTTCACCATTTGGTCTTCACTCATTCGCTCAACGTGCCCAAACCATCGAAGCACGCCCTTATCCATTTTTGAGACAAGGTCATCTTTCAAACCTGCCATATTGCGAATCTCTTCGTTTCGCTTTCGGTCGGCCATGGTAAGGCCGCACATTTTACGAAGAGATCGCATCTCCACTGCATTCAACCTGCTTTTATGCTTCTTCTGGCATACCCAGGTTTCGCTGCCATATAACAAAGTCGGTACCAACACTGCGTTATGTATTGCAAGGCGTGCACTTTTCACAACGCCTTGCCTTTTGATTAACGCAGTCAGGGCACCATTGACTTTGTTACCGGCAGCGACACGCCTGTCCACATCTAAATCACATCTTCCATCCCGGCTAAACGCACCCCCAAGTATACAATTTCATTCACCTGTTCTAGACATTCCTGATTTACCCAAATTTCGCACTTCGTTCTTTCTTCGTGCCTTTCAAATACCAGAACCTTAGTTTTATTAGCATTCAAACGGAGACCATTAATTTCACATTCTTCTTCATACACGTGACTTATGCCTGCAGTTCTGCCTCTGATGGTGCTATAAGCACTGCATCATCAGCATAAAGCAGACAATTTACTTTTATGTCACCCAATTTCACACCCAAACAGCTATCTTTCAGCTTCTGTAAACAGCTGTCGAGATACAGTATGAATAGCCAGGAAGACATGACACAACCCTGTTTTACGCCCGTTTGGACTCTAAACATGGGTGACAGGTCATGCCCTACCCGCACACAGGCTTTACAGTCACAGTAAAGTGACTGCACAGCCCTTAGCAATCGACCATCCACACCATACCCCGGCAACAGTTCCCACATTTTCTTCCTTACAACCTTATCAAATGCTTTCTCAAGACCCACAAAAGCACAGAAAATCTTCTGGTTAGCAGCCAGAAGCTTCTCCGTGATCATGCGGAGAGAAAACATTTGATCCGTGCATCCTCTTCCAGGTCTAAATCCGCATTGTGCCTCCCATAGAAATCTTTCCGATTTATCTTGCATCCTACGTGTCAAAACCTTCGAGTAAACTTTACTTGCTAAACTGGTCAAGCTGATCGCCCGATAGCACCCGCAGTCATAATGTGAACCTTTACCTTTATATAAAGGCGCAATGACCGCGGATCGCCAATCATCCGGAACAGCCCCCGTTCGCCAGCACAAATTGCACAGCAGATGAAAGCTGTCCCAGACGCGTGGCCCACCATACTTGACCATTTCAGCAGTAACTTTGTCTAGTCCCGCAGCCTTACCACATTTCAAACTTCTAATCGCACATTCAATCTCTTTCATACTGATGACCTCAGTGTCATCGAGGTCCGAGTCTGGCGTAGCAGTCACGGCGTCACCCCGGATCCCTCACTAAGATCATCACACGCATACATCTCTATAAAATTGCTCCATCGCTGCATGACGTCCGATTTTTCTGAGAGGACGTCATTGGTTCCCGAAAGCACTTTATTCATTCTTAAGGCTGTCGCAACACTCCGGGTCCTTCCAACCTCTTTCCAGAAGAGTTTGAGTTCTCCTTGAAGTTGTGCGACAACCTTTCGTCCGCTTCCATTCTACTCCTTTCACGCACTTCCTCAATCAATGCTTTCGTGTGAACTTTCTGGAGCTTATATCTTTCTTTCCTCTTCTGTCTCATATCCTTATCATTACTAGAGGCCAAGTAGTCTAACCATGCTTTCTTCTTCTTATTTACAGCTTCTTTCACTTCGTCATTCCACCATGCATCACCCTTTTACTACTACCTCTTTTCACATTTCCACACACGTCTTCCGCTGCACTAACCATTCCATCTCTAAGGCTCTGCCATATTTCTTCCACATATTCTTTCTAACACCAATGCTGTCCAGCTTTCGGCTACCCTTGCTTGATATTTATTCCTAGTGTCCGCTTCCTGAAGCTTCCAGCTTCGATGCTACCGACCGACTGTGGTTCTGGTATCGTTGTCCGGTGGCGCCAACCCGCGAACAGACCCCTAAATCTAGTAATCACTAGGTAGTGATCCGTTCCCAGGTCAGCACCTCGGAACACCCGCGTATCCATCACCTGTTTTCGCAGTCGGTCATCCACCAGGAATAAATCGATCATACTTCTCTCATTCTCTCTTGTTCTAGTATACATATGGATTTTCTTGTGACTAAACATAGTGTTTGTCACAAGAAGACCCTTTTCCCTGCATACAGCCAGTATAAGCTTGCCAGCATCGTTAACCCTTTATCGCCAACATTCCAAGCACCGACTCGTACCCTGGCCGAGCGGTACCAACCCATCCATTCAAATCACCACATACAACAATTCTTTCGTTTCCTCTAACCAAGTCTAGAACTTCTCTTACATTCTCCCAAAACTCCTCAGCTCTGGACGACGAAGCCACTGGCGCATAAACAGTCAAAAGGAATAACTTCGTCAGTCCCAATTTAAAGCGAACCCAGAGAAGTCTCGAGTTCACAACCTTATATTCAGTCATAACATCGACCAACCGAGATGACAGCAGCACCCCCACTCCCTGGCAGGCGCTCTCGCTCTCCGGGACTCCGGACCATAGAGCTAACGCCCCGCCAGGGAGCTCCTTAGTACCACTGCCCTTCCGCTTGGTCTCCGACAAACACACGACATCTAATTCTCTTTCCTTCATTATTTCAATCAACTCATTCGTCTTATCTCTCATGCCTCCTCTAACATTCCACGTGCCAACTCTGCACTCCGTCCTCCACCTTCCGCCGTGTCGGGCTGTGCGTGACGGGTGGCGGTCCCCATCGCCGCTTTGCGCGCTGCATTTCACACCAACGGGGACGAACTGGTGTGCGTCGCCTTGGGAGGACGCCCTAACCCTCGTTGGCATGGGTGCGCAGCTGTGTAGAATTGCAGCCCTGAAAAGGGCTGGCAGGGGTCGCGACGAGCACGCTTCTACAATGACCCCCAGCACGCTTCTACAATGACCCCCAAATTACAGTAAGTAATAAAAAGTTGACGAATGTTATTTAAAAAGCATATATAAACTTCCAACTCTCATTTCCCTCCAACTCAACCAATTTAAATGGGAGTCTCAAATTAAGAAGCGAGCTCGTTTATTGCTAATCGAATCACGTACCTCAATTACAATTGAGATGTAGAGAAAGAAAGCTATGAAAACATGTGCACTATGCAAGAAAAAATCACGTTGGAGTGTAACTTGAGAAGGGTAAAAGTTGGGTGAAGACAAATTTGTTCATCAGTACTTTACGTTTAAAAAAATTAAAAAGTTTGGAAATTACATAGATAGCATAATTCCGTTAACTATTTTTTTAATAAATAAATAAATACATATATAGATAGGGACAACATCACATACATTGCTCCGATTCCAATGTAAGATTCTAAAGCACTTGAGGTTATACACAAATTATAACCCGACCAAATACAGATATATAAAAGAGATATATAAAAGAGAACAGGAATATAAAAGAAAATTTTTATTATTTTACACAGAAGAACCGGGTGATGTTTCAATCATCGGAAAAGATCTATCTGTCAACTAAATTATATCCTGAATATAAAAGTGGAACACTCAATCTATTTTATACATAAAATTGATTCAGGTTAGTTAATGGATAAATCTTATCTGATGATTGAAAAATCGGCTCATATTTAATTGAATTGTGTTCACTTATTTACATAGTTTACACACTTTATATATCCTATATACTAATAGATGTAAAAGAAAAAAATTTACACCTTCATTAAGAAATTATTTCAGCTTTTTATTTATTTCTCGTCACGCTGTTTTCAATACTGAAGACCACCAAATAATTTCAAAACTTTGCCTCTTTAAAATTAATAACATGCTGTATCAATGCCGACCCGATAGCTTAGTTGATGGTGAACCTGTCTTCGAAGCTAAGGGTTCGAATTCCGCTAGGGGCAAATATTTGTATGAAAAGTATGAATGATTGTACTTGAGTCATGGATGTTTATAAATATATTGTACAGTTACCTTGTCTAGACGGCGATAGGCTCACCATCTATCTTGTTATCCCAAATAAGCTTTAGTGGAAAGTGTTCCAAAAAAAATAGGAGATAACAAAGTGGTGACGGCACAGCGGCGAATCTGTGATCCTGTTTCCTTACGTGGGTGATTTAAAAGCCGATAAAGGAACTTTCAAATAGCAGAAGATGGATAACAACAGCACGATGGATAATAACAACATTGACTCGAAATTCCGACCACCCAACCACTCGGCTATCGTGACTTAATATTTTATATTACATTTATTCGGTAAAGATCAGTAAATTAAATTTCATTTAAAATATCGATAAAACAGATCTCTTAAACCAATTTAATTATACAAGACATGAATTCTCGCTTTCCTTGAGATAGCTTCTGATTGAATAATGATTGTATTTCTATATAAAGGAATTTATTAAAAGATAAATTTAAATCTTGAGGACTTAGGGGACTTCTTAACCTTTGTTAAATGAAATTAAAACGTTGGTAAATATCATTGACATTCTGAAATGTTGTTGTCATATTAACAACCATAGAAGTATAACATTTTATTTTATTGAACAGGGAAGCATAAGGCATTTTAAATTAAAATAATTTATGAAATGTATACCATCTAAGTCATGATATCCGTGTGCTTGGGTGGTCGGAATTTCGAGTCAAGAGACCCGAGTTCGATCCCCAGGTGGCAGGCTCGTACTAATAGGTTTTTCAAAACGGTGACGGGCTCACCACTGTGACGTTGTCCCGAAAATATCTTCAGTGGAAGATGCGTCGAAGGGACTTAATTGTCTCAACTAGACCTAAGTCTACCCCTGTATTGGGAATTGCGTGAAGATATTTATTTATTCATTTATTTTTTTATTTATACCATCTATCATGTATCGAATAGAATATTATTGTCGAAGTCATTCAATCTTACAGATTTGCTTCTATTTTGAAAAAAAAAAATCCAAATTTCGACGACACGTTCATCTTTTATTTTTACACAAATTTTTTTAAACATTTATTGCCATTAAATCGCCATCAAATGGCATATCTAAGAACGATTGGGCATACCAAATACGCTGAACCCGTCTGGCATAACTGGTATGCCCAATCTCATGTCTCGGATAACACTGGCAAAATTTTTAAACTTAATATGGCGATAGCTATATGATTACGGTGTCAGAGTATACTATCCAGATATCAGTTCCACCAAATACATCAATTTCGTGACGTGGGTGTATTAAGAGGCGATAGAGGGAAAAGCCCTGGAAATTGAGCTGCCGACCATTGCCGGAGATAATCATCGAAATATACCGATTTTGCAGACCGGTGACGGGCAGCAGCGTCTTCGGTTAAAGTTGTCTGTTAGTGCGATCGCCGAACCGCTTGCCAAGCGTGGCATTTATCGTAGACACGGAAGAGGTCTATGTCCTGCAGTGGACTTTTACAGGCCATTATGATTATTATGATAGCGGCAGTATGGTCCATTTTGCTAATAATTAAATAAATATTAACAAATTTTTTGTAGGGCACCCGCGTTCTTTAATATGTGTGTCCATCTTGTGGGGGGGTCGCCCCACAAGATAGAGCAACGACCTGCATAATGTTGCGGGGAGACAATGGATGCATATGGCACAGGACCGCTCTATGTGGCAATCTTTGGGGGAGGCCTGTGTTCAG
This sequence comes from Sericinus montela, assembly GCA_029286605.1. Lineage (NCBI taxonomy): Eukaryota > Metazoa > Arthropoda > Insecta > Lepidoptera > Papilionidae > Sericinus > Sericinus montela. Next base: position 10,141,452 of record JAGSMR010000030.1, on the reverse strand, counting down.
CTGTAGATTTCGGATAGGCTGATATGATGATGACGACGATGAATTATTATTATAAACAAATTTGGTCTAAAGATCAATATAATAAATATAATACCAGACCATCTACTCATAAATTAATATATTCTCTTCACTGTACAGCTGCGTTCAGAGGTAGCTTTAAGTAAAACGTTACGAAGTGTTAGAAGAACTTCAGATCCCGAAACGGAGGTGCCATTTCGTGGTCTCAAGTCGGTTACTACTTTTAAGATCAAATATAAATGTCTACTGTATAATGAGAAAATAAGTACAGTATAAGAAATAACAACAGCATTGAAATAGTTTAAGATATAATATATAAGGTTGAAGTACCATTTACAATTTTAATAATGTTTATTATTTAACTTCGTGATAAATTATGTAATAAATGTAGAAATGGGTATCAAAATTATATACTTTTTTATTTTATGTATTTATTTGTTGCATGTATTTGACATGTAACAAATAAATACATAAAAGAGTAGCTATGTGAACAAATTTGAAATTTAACATTGAAAAAAAAACAGTTTTAGTGTATAATTGTAGCTGACAAAATTTTGCATAATTAAAAAAAAATACGATAAGCCGACCGAATTGCCATAAAGTAAGGGCCAGACTAAAAATCAGTGTCAGGTTATGCTGGCTGATTTTGATACTGCAGCACTGATTGACAGGCCAGGCTTGTTTTGCTTTTTGTTTAATAAAATAAATAATAAATATCTTCACGCAATTCCCAATACAGGGGTAGACAGAGGTCTAGTCTAGACAATTAAGTCCCTCCGACCCACCTTCCACCGAAGATATTTTCGGGATAAAGTGACAGGTGGTGAGCCGGTCGACGTCTTGATGTCCAAGCCAACGTTATAATTCGTACATAAGTTTTTGAGAAACCCATTGGTACGAGCGAACCACCTGAGGATCGAACTCAGGTCTCTCGACACGAAATTCCGACCACCCACCACTCGGTTATCATGACTTTTTCGTTAGTTTTCAGTTTTGTTATTTTTATTTACGTACTGCATTTGGTCCACGAATAAATGATTTTTTCTTTCTTTATTTAGCGATGACGGAATGCTATTCGCGTCGCGGGAAAATCAGTCTTTTGTGTGTGGCGCTGGCATTGATTATCTTCATACGTTGTTGCGTTGTATTCCATTCTTCTTGAGGTGAAGGTGAAACACAGAGATAAAGGAAGAGGTAGAGGAGTGAATATGGTGAGGATATAAATCCTCACCATACGATGTTACTTAAGAATTAAGAGTGAGACTCGGCGTTTATGTTATTTATTTAATATTAAATTATAATTGCGATCATAGCGGACTTAGTTTAAACACAGGGCGTATGGACATCAGTGGTTTAGGATGTGGAAATTCCGATAAAATAGTTAGCGTACGTGAATTCAAAATTGTTTCAATTTGGGTTAATACTGCAATTAGTCCTTCGTAACGTTAGTAATTGATTACCGGCTATGTGATATGAATGAGTCTTTAAGCTTTTAATATTTTATTCCTAGATAGCAACGAAATTTAGTGCCCGAGGGGGAATCATATGCAACTGAATGCTCCGATAAGCTAATTCTAAAGAAATAACATCTCGATATGACTGCGATGACAGAAACTTATATAATTCATCAAAAAAAAAAAAAAACATTTAAAAATGAACCCGAAATAAAACAAGCACAAGTTCTGCCCATGCAACGAGGCGTACAAGTAAACAAACTTATGACTTTTGGTTATTTCGGCCTCTGGCTCTGCACAACGTTATATTAATGGGGCCACAGTAATCAACGCCCGTTTGAACGAAGAATTTTTTGTTTCCCGTATATGATTCGGAGATAAGTCAGCCATTATAAACAAAAGTCACCTTTATGTATGAGTTGATTAATAATAATTATAGCTAACAATAAATTTTTGAAGTATAATCGAATTTAGAAAACGAGCACCAGTATAATAATGAACATGGTAGTAATAATTAATTATTAGGTCAATGACATGATCTCTTTTTGGTAACAAAATGGGAAGTTATTATGTACTATACTACCCAGACTGTATATTAAGCATATAAAATTGCAACAATTCAATCCCTACGTAAGGATCAAAAATTCACTATGGTAACAAATCATTAAATAAATAAAATTAAAATAAGCATCTTAGCTGCTGAACATTACTACATCAATCATTACTTGTCATACAATCATTACTTTTCAACAAAACTGTTCGTAATGTACGTATACTATGACGTATCATTATCAGCTGTCGCAGCCAATGTTACAATTTTCACGAGCGGGTACAAATTGCGTTTCTTTTTAAATTATACTTTATTCAAAAACCTGTTTGTAAATACGCACAATATTCAACGTAATTGATTTTCATTAGATCCCGTAGAAAGTAAGTGCATATTGAAAGTTACATAAAGTTAGAAAATCGTTTTATTTTAAGAAAATGTCTATACAACACCAAAATTCTAATCTCATATTTAATTAATGTTAAAAATCTAATGTCATATTTATTACATCCATTATATTACTGGATTAAGTTATGACAGCCGAGTAGTTGGGTGACCGGAATTTTAGTCACGAGACCCGAGTTTGATCCCCGGGAGATAGGCTCGTATCAGAGTTTTTTCGAACTATACAATTATCGTAATCGTTTCGATAAAGATGGCGATATCTCACCACCTTTCACGTTGTCCCAAAATAAGCTCCGGTGAAATATGGGTCAAAAGGAGTAAATTGTCGAGACCTTGGCTACCCCTGTATTGAAAAATGCTTGAAGATTAAAAATGGAATTTCCTTAATTTTGAGATACTTTTTTAAACTTCACAAAGGTATACATTTCCATAATAAATTAACATATTCCATATTCAAAATATTTTTTGACATTCTGAAGATGAAGGTGAGTTCGTTAGACGAATGTATTGTTTTAGTCTGCTTTGTACGTTGTCAAATTTTATTTTGTTACTTATTACACATGCAAATTTACCTTTTGAAATATTTAACATCAAACAATGAATTTATTTTCCAAAGTACCTTACATTTTATTATGGGTGAATACGTTGATATTAATATGAATTCGAAATAAGTTTGGTATAAAGAGAAAAGTTTAACAAAGCTTTCTAAACCAACATGATGACTGCAAACACAGTACCCTTTTCATGTTAACTTTTTTGATTGTGTATTGAATATGTTACTCATAAGTTAAGGAACCACCTTCTTTATCAAATCAAATCATTTATTCATCGATAGAAGTACATACATTCGTTTATCTATAGTTATTTTTGTGAATATACAACCGTTTTTTAATGATTATCCTTTAGCTGAGAAGAAACAGACGAAAGAAACTCTGTAGGCGTCCACGTCTTGGACAATATTTTTCAGAATCAAGAAATACAATATTAACGCAAGATAAAAATAACAAAGTCACGATAGCCGGGTTGTTGGGTGGTCGGAATTTCGAGTCGAGAGACCAGAGTTCGATCCCCAGGTGGCAGTATCAATGAGTTTTTCAAAAACTTATGTACGAATTTTATCGTTGGCTTGGACATAAAGACGGCGACGGGCTCACCACCTGTCACGTTGTCCCGAAAATATCTTCGGTGGAAGGTGGGTCAAAGGGACTTAATTGTCTAGACTTGACCTCTGTCTACCCCTGTATTGGGAATTGCGTGAAGATATTATAATTTTTTTTTAAAAATAACAATAATACTTTTTTAGATTACGGTGTATCACGTAAATCCTGAGGGGTTTTTGTCATTAATACGTTAATCGTTTTCTCCATTATTCATTGGATGTACCATTATTGTTTTTTATCCATATTATTTACAGAAAGAAAATTATGTTTATGTTTGCAATACTAATTAACTTAAAACTAGAATAATCGCATAGCTCTACTTCTTGTGGCATGGTATTAAGAACGCTAGGTGCGTTTCGACATTGAATGGTTAGGCTTTATCTTTCTATATTATAATAAACCTGAAAAAAGAAGTACACATCTTTAAAAAATGTTGCGTATTATGATAGTTAACATTCAAATACGAACTTTTCTAAACTTTACTTAGTCGAAACTTTTAAAATCTTTTTATTACTTATCCATATTGCCGCTTGACAGAACATTTTAGCATTTAGGGAACGAAATTTATGTTCACATAAAGTGGAATTTGACGATAAATACTTTAAAAAGAAGCAAGCAAATAGCAAATCCGAAATAAGTCGTAAAGTGGCATTAAAATACTATTTTAAGTACTTAAAATTAAGTACTTTCGCACAATGTCAACAGCCTTAAGGATATTGACTCGTAATAATAGGTTTCTACACACGAGTGAAGAAAACGCAAGTGAAATTGAAAGTGTGGGGTGTAAACCTCAGGGTGTATAGTATTTCACTTTCGATGTAGAAACTATATACAAAATATAGCATCGTTTGTACGTTTGTTTGTAACTACAAATAAATAATAGTCAAAAATAATGAATAAATTATTACAGATTTAGAAATTAACTATGAGGCGATAAGTAGATAACGACGTCATCTAGCAAGACGAAAATATATTATATTTAAAGCGGCTACTTAGTCACGATAGCCGAGTGGCTGGGTGATCGGAAGTCGAGTCAAGAGACCCGAGTTCGATCCCCAGGAGGTAGGCTCGTACCAATGAGTTTCTCGTCGTTCGACGGGCTCACCACCTGTCACGTTGTCCCGAAAATATTCGGTGGAAGGTGGGTCGATGGGACTTAATTGTCTAGACTAGACCTCTGTCTACCGCTGTATTGGGAATAGTGTGAAGATATTTTTTAAGTGTTATCTGAGGCTTCCGATTAGAGCCGAGTAGTTACTGTGAAAGAAAAAGTGGCTTTAACACTTTTTTTCATTGATTTTGCAAGAGAAAAACAACTCATAGTCAAATATTCGACTTCGATTCCCAGTCTAAATTTATACATGTAAGAACACATCGTTTGTGTTTTTCTAAGTAAGATCGATTGCAATGTAGATTTATAGGAGGAAATTGTGAAGAAAGCATTCAAAAATAAAGAAAATATTTTCACGCTGTTCCCAATACAGGTATAGACACAGATCTAAATAATTAAGTTATTTCGACCCATCTTTCACCGAAGACATTCTTTGGTACAAGGCAAAAGGTGGTTAGCCTGTCGCCGGCTTTATGTCTAAGCCAACGATATAAATGGACCGCAATCGAGCCTACCTACTGAGGATCGGACTCGGGTCTCTTGACTCGAATTCAGATCACATAACTAATCAGCTATCGTAAATTTTTTTCGTAACCTCAAAAGAAAAATTAGTGCGTATTCATGTAAGTATAATTAAATAGACAAGAATATGATAATAGACATAATTGTTATTTAGTTACGTCGGAAGAATTTAACATCCGCTTTCTTTCCGAGGGTGTCTTAAGAGCCGACTAAGGGCATGGTCTTGAAAATACCTTTGACTAATGATAGATGGCTGGATAATCATCTCGAAAAATACCAGATAAAATGCAGCAGACCGGTGATAGGCAATAACGTATAAAGTGCAAGATTTCTGGAACTGCGATCGCCAATCTGCTTGCCATAAGTTGCGATTTTAACAAATCCTTTCCATACGGGAGCTTATGACCTGCAATGGATTTTAGCAGGCCGTATGTAAGTAAGCATAATAAGTAACTAAGGATCAACTCCTCAAAGTGGCACCGGGCTATACCTCATGACTTGAACAATATGGCGGGGATGTACTACTGAGGCACAGGGCCATATTTAATGGCGATCTTTTGGTGGTTAGGTGTATTTAGCGGCGGACTTTTGACAGTCTGTGAAGGAAGTAAAGAAAACTTATTATACATTTGAATCACTACAATACAGTTGTCAGTTGTCTATGTGTCTGTTGTCAATGATTTCAGTCAATTTTAAAAACGCTATTTAGTATTTCTAATTGAAGAACTTCAAAGACGAGTGACGTACGAGGACGTTTTCATGTACAAAATGAAAACAGAGCCTGTTCTGCCAGTTCTGGGTTCGATTCCCGAAAAGCTCAGTATGGAGAAACACGTTTTGTTTCTCGGTGCTGGGTATTTGTGGTATATTCGTTGTGTGAAATATGGTAGATGGTAGAAATGACTTAATTGTCAAAACTACTGTTTGCTCCAGTATGTGGTAATAAGGCAGCGCGGACCTCAATTTTAAATAACTTTTTTTACTTTGTTATTTTTTATTCATAGTTGGCTGATAATTTATACATAATTTTCACCATATTAAAGGTCCATCATCAAGTTGATAAAACCATGAGGTACCAGATAGTCCATAGCTAAAGATGTCAACAATGAACATTAAAATGCAAACTTTTGCATTGAGTAGCATGAGACATTCATTTTTTTATTATTTCTCCCAAAACCGAAAGGGAGTAATTTAATGTGATTAAAATAAAGACAACAAAAAAGATGCGTGTAGGACACGGTGGCTCGGAGGTAAGAGCGTCACCACGGATCGGCGAAGGTCGTGGGTTCGAATCCCGCCCGTGTCAGTTGAAATTTTAACTTTTTTCTCTTTAATTTAATCACATAAAAGTTCAGAATAAATATGCTTTAAAAATAATGTTTCCGGTATATATATAAGCTATTTTATACGTGGTTACAAAAATACACATACAACAAATGAAAAAAATAAAATATTTAACACGAGCAAAGTCACAGGAAAAGATCTGATTCGCTAGGTGACTAGCCGAGTCACGAGCCACTTTTAAATCATCCGGATCGCATTAAGGTGGTTCCACTACTCGCTTCTCGATCATTTAAATAGCGAATCAGATCTGCGTTCTTGACATTGATCTGTCAAACTTCAGCGTCTTCGCATAAAAAACTTTTTCATTTATATTTTGGTTTACTAAATTAGTTAATTAATTATTATAGCCAGTGTTATAAAAGTGAATTCGATATAAATTAAAAAGTAAGTGCTTATAAGTGTTTTTTTATTCTGATTATTTACAAACATTTTTTTAAATTATGTCATTATCGGGGGTGAAGGAAAATATTGTGTCCATGTAATAATAATTAAAAAAATATCTATTTTTTTCGAATGCTTAAAGTGAAGTTGCACCGGAGTAGCGTGGCGTATACGCTTTGAATTTAATATTTCTCAAAGAATATGTCGGAGAAATATTTTACACAGCTGTGAAAATTTATAGGCTGAAATTACTAGTTTCGTTTTCTTCTTCTTCTTTACCACCTAGCCTATTAAGAGGCCACTTCTGAACATAAGCGTCCTCTAAAATTTTCACACACAGCTACCAGCATCCATGAACTCCCCGCAACATTTCGCAGTTCATATTTAATTCACTTTACATTTAATAATGTTTATGTTTTTATATATTTTACCTTAAAACTCAAACTTATCTGAAAAAAATACTTCATGCGATCCCAATACCCCGGTAAACTCGGTCCTTAGGGGTTAAGACCTTAGGACCGAAACCTTTCGACCCATCTTTCATCGAAAAAAATTTTTGGGACAAAGTGGTGAGCCTGTCGCCGTCTTTATGTCTAAGCCAACGATATAAATCGTAGATAAGTTTTGGAAGAACCTATTGGTACGAGCCTACCATCAGGGGTTCAAACCCGGGTCTCTTGACTCGAGTTCTGACCAACTAACCCGGCTATCGTGACTAATAAATTATCTGTGACATTGTTTTATATTGCAAGAAGCTAACGGGGCTACAACACTGTGAAATTACGATGCTCCGAAAGCCGCAAAGTGCCTTAATTAATTTCGGAACGACAGCTGTTGTGATTTCATGTTTTAGAGCCACTGCTTTAATATTCGATTGAGAATCTCAGTATTAATTATAATCTAAACAAACTTTTTGATTTAAAGTCGTGAAGCATTATATAATTTCCTGCGAACTATTAAACCATCCTAACTGGAGTGGCGTTTACACCTATTTAAAAGTTGTTAGCACGTGTCCCAAGCGATACTAGGTTCGATTCTCGAATGGGTTCATGTAGAAAACCACTTTTCGGCATTTTATCAATCTATCGTCTGTTTGTTTGTAATAGTTGTTTCTGATTGCATAAGGCAAGTACTTCACCTAATTACTAATTACTTTGGAATCAGAGCAACGGTGTCGAAATTAATTCACAGATTTTAAATGTTTATGGAGGGATAAATAATATAAATAATAAATAAATTTCTATGTCGTAAGTATGGAATCTAAGACCTTATAAATATTTAAATCGTCTCGCTAACTTGATCGTAAAGTCTTTATTAAAAGTTAACGAAGGCTGAAATAAATTTATTTACATGCCATTCTTTATAGCTTATAGTTTCGCGAAGGAGAGGATCATTAAAATAATGGGACACGTATTTCATTGAGGGATATTAATATTAGATTTTTAATGCCGGTCTATATTGCTTTTTACGAAACGAAGCCAGAATTTTTCTACGGTTTGTAATAAAAATAACGTAAATAATATATAAATACATAGATAAGGACATAACAAACATTGTCTTAACTCCAAAGAAATTAGCTAAAGCACTAGTGTTATGGAATCAGAAACAAACGAAATTACAACGAACACTCGCACTCGTGAAAATGTAGGTAAAGTGGTCTCCTGTAAAGGGACCACAGAGCTGTGAGCGGGAAATCAGTATCTATACCACGTACACAGAGATCGTAAACTGTGTACATTTAATTTACATGTAATTCTAGTTTATATCTGTCTGTAGCGGACAATAAACTTGCTGCAGAAAAAGGGTAAGATCCAACAGGTCGGGTATGACCTGAGGAGTCACCTTCGCCAGACTCGAAGCATATATATAAGTACCGACTTACATATATGCTTTGAATCGTGTGAACATCGATAGCGCGATGTAGGATGCCATGATCATTAGTTTATTATTACAATTGATACTAAAAATGCTGGTCTGCCCACTGCTGGAAATAGACTGCTTCCGAAAGGAGGATATTCAGAAATTGCCAGGCTTGGCAAGCAGATTTATCGCAGTAAGTACACGGCTGCCCATCACTGGTCTGCTTAATTTTAGACAGGTATGCTTCGAGATGGTTACCCTGCCCTCCTTTGGTAGCCAATACAGTTTTTAAGGCCCTCCCTTAAGTCGCCTTTTCTACTCCTGTGAGCAGAATGGGGGTTAATTAAGCCGATATTCCCTCCCCCGCTGCTTTCGTCAGTCTGAACCTAAAAAAAACTATCTAACATTTCTATCTGTTCTTTTGTGTCCAATAGACGAAGTGATATACTATTACACAACACACTATTATAGTTATATTAGAGCTGTTATAGTTGAGGTGCAGAATTCATTAAATATTTTATGTTAAATATGTAAAGAACGATAAGCGTGAAATAAAAAATGTTACAAAAATAATCCGACATATTCTATTTACCGCAAGATATTTTCTGTTAAATTACTTTGCACATGGTATTTACGCAGAAAGCTGCAACCGCAATTTAAATATCTCTGTATTTATGCTCCATCTAATTATACATTAAAATGAACGCGACTAACGTAAATTGTTCGTTAGAATGGATGTATATATGCTGTTTTTGTGGAAGGATAGCGAATGATGCGCTACAGGAAAAAAATACCTACCCGGCAGGTTGGAAATTCGTGACCTGGCAAGGACGTCTCCTCCGTTATTTTGCTATCTCGTTTTTTTATGTTTATTATTGTACTGGCATATATGCTTTGAACCGTAAGAACTGTGATAGCGCGATTTAGATGTCGTTGTAGGGTCCGCCACTAGGGAACTTCTAATGTGGAGAAATAGATTACAGAATTAAAGCAAAAAGGATCTTACAGTCCCCAGATAAATTTAATGGTCATAATTACTAGTTTTTTTTTATTACATTAAGGTGACGATAGAGGCAACAATCCAACTGATGGTAAGCGACTACTGTAGTACAGGATAACCTGTAAACCATTTCAAAAAAAGAACGTTACAAATGCATTTTCATCTATGATAATAAAAATCTTATTTATTTAAGGACATTTTCCTCTTTGGATATGCCAGTCCCATCATATCCTAATAAAAGTATAAAAAAAAATGCCACAATCGAGAGATTGAATCATGACAACCAAGATGAAATTACTCTAAACCCATAATGCATATTTACACTGTCAGTTTTCATTCTCTTTTAAATTCAAACATAACAGTTGCTTTACTGCTAATTTGCGGCAGAAATGGTTAAGAGTGTGGTATTGACCCACATACTGATGCAGTCTGTTATTTTTTTAATTTTAAATTTGTTAAAAGTTGTTTTTTGAAATCTCTAAATGCAATAAATTTATCTGAAGTTTAATTAAAAATATTAACCTAGTAAAAGTTTCTAGTTTAAGTTCAAAACTTTCGTCGTTGGTACGCGGGCACGTGGGCTATCAATAACAAAACTTTCACGTTCCAACTACATTTATAATATCGGTTTCATAATTAATAAATAAATATTTATTTATTATTTATTTATTAATATTTTTTATGAAATAAAATTAGTAAATGTATCCTAGGAAAACCACCCAGTAATCTGTAAATATCTAGGATAGATATATCATTAGATAGAAGAACCTTCTCCTACTTAGCAGATTAAAATTTTAAATTAAATAAAAATTAAATGTCTTCACGTAATTCCCAATACAGGGGTAGATAGAGCTCTAATCTAGACAATTAAGTCCCTTCCACCGAAGATATTTTCGGGACAACGTGACAGGTGGAGAGCCCGTCGCCGTTTTTTTGTCCAAGTCAACGATATAATTCGTACAGAAGTTTTTGAAAAACCCTTGGTACGAGCCTGCCACCTGGGGACAGAACTCGGGTCTCTTGACTCGAAATTCCGACCACCCAAACACACGGCTATCGTGACTGATAATTCAGCATGTCTTAATTCCCTTCGACCTAAGACACGCTGAATAAATTAAAGGGATATATATTATTCGAAAAACATTCTTTATCTTTCCAACTAACGGTGAAATAGCGAGTTAAGCCGCTGGGCGTAGTTAATGACTGGCTGGCAATAAAAAAAAAACTATACTTTGATCAACACAATAACAAGACCTCCTCAATACTCTGTAACAACAATAAATTAAGCATCCCTCCACCGCAGGTGTACACGGGGTCAACAGACCGTGCATCTCGGATAACATGTTTGCTTATTTCTGTTAGACAAAACAGGGCACGCACAAATTTAATTAGTAAAACTAATAGGGGTCAACGTCTAACAAAAACATGGTCTCACAAGGACCGGTTTATCATAAGTTAATTATTTTTGCCGTGGGGTATTTCATAACTTTCTTCCGAGGAAGCCGTGAAATAATGTAGTCTTTTTGACTATTAAGTGAATAGAAAATTAATGAACTTTAACAGATAATAATATAACTTTTTCGAAAAAATCGGGCTAAAATTATATAGACCGATGCAAGTCTACAGAGTCTTTGAAGTCAATCCATTTGCTAAACGCGGTGGTAACTAGTCCTCTTTATGGGACAGATCTTACGTCTTATAGATTTAGATACTTAGATTTAGTGTAAAAATTTTCACACAAGCATATTAAAAGAAAATTCAAAGGCAAACTATACGCAAAAAGTGTGAACCGGGCATATAGAACCTAACATTTTCTGCAACACAAAAAAATCTTAGTTTTATTATAACTAATAAATGCGGACGTGAGTTAGTTTGTTTGTTACGCCTTCACGCCTTAACCGCTAACGCGATTTTGATAAAATTTAGGACATTGTATCTTAAAATTTAAAGCGATTACCTCCAACGTACGGTGGCCATGTCCTCAGCATCCAGCATTCTAATCATATCTGTAGAGTTTTTTAAATCTTTTTCAGTCTCATAACATTTTTTTAAATTACTTATTTCCTTAAAAACTCACAAATATTCATAATACATGTCTTACTTTTGAGCAAACCTATTTAATTATGTCACGTACTATATTAAAACATTATGAATTACTTAACATAAATGAATTGCTTACAGATAAGGCACACATAAGAAATAATGTATTCCGTAAAGCGATCAACACTGCAAGGTCTCCTCATACTGATTTCATTTCAACAAGCCAAGAGCGTAGAAGACGGATATCTAAGATTCGTTAAAGATAGCTGTTATGTCAAGGGAGAAGCATTATCTTGTGTTAAATTTCGGGCATTGAAAATAGCATCAAATGTATTTTTCGGTGATGTATACAAAAATGAAACTATAAGAGCGAGTAAAATGATAAGTTTCGTACCACTTGATGAGGAAACAATGAAAGAAGTAGCAATGAATGAGGAAGAATTACTAATAAAAGAGCCAAGAAGCTTTTTATCCGAATGGTCGGAATTTACTAAATATGTAATGAAGCTTGTACAAGAATTTCTTAAATCAAAAGGACTGAAAGTAGATCTTCCTGAAGGTGCTCGGACTATCGAAGAGCCTGATAATGATGATGGTAAGTAAAATTAAAGAACTTTGAATGTTATTTTATAGGATAAAATCTAACAACCTTTTATGTACACTTATACTAATAATTAAATGCTATTTTATTGATTTTAAAGCATATAAGTTACGCTGAATTTTTTGTTATTAAACTGACACGGGCGGAATTCGAACCTGCGACCTTTGCCGAACCGAGGCAATCACCACGTATCCCGGTACGGCAAAGGTCGCGGGTTCGAATCCCGCCCGCATGACAGTTAGGTTTTAAACATTTCATTCTCTTTAATTTAATAATAATGAGATTATAAATTTTCATACCTGTAATGAAATTGAAAAATGTATATAAATGTAACTGGTTCTTGATACGTATATTATATATTCGCTATCCTCGACTATGCTGACATTTGTCATCTCAATATCACTGAGGAGCAACTTAATAAACTTGAGCTACTCCGATATATTTGCATAAGGTATATGTTTGGGCTTCGTAAATATGACCATGTATTGGAATATCGTACTAAGCTAATATGCCTCCTGATCTGACTTCGCAGGAATACACATATTTTTTTCTGCCCCCTACTTCAAAGTTTATCTCTCTAGTGCAAAATTTAAAATATCGTAGATTACGTTTTCTTTTTCTCAGTACCACTCATAATCTTTGTAATCGATGTAAGCAAAACATGTAACTTAAAACTCCTATACACTGTATTATTCCGAATTATTTCATTGTATTATAAAATACAATAATAAGGAGCCTGAACGAAAGACTTTAATTTCTAATCTCGTATGGACATTTGGTGGAAATAATTACCAATTAAAGTCTATTTCAGAGGTTAAATAGAATTTTTAGTATGTATTTTCACATAAAGTCACGATAACAAAAGACCCAAGTTCGATCTCCAGGTGGCAGGCTCTTACCAATGGGTTTTTCAAAAACAAATTATATCGTTCGCTTGAATATAAAGACGGCGACGGGCTCACCGCCTATCACGTTGTCTCGAAAATATCTTCGGTGGAAGGTAGGTCAAAGAGACTTAATTATTTAGATTATACCTCTATCTACCTCTGTATTGGGATTTGCGTGAAGATATTTATTATTATTTATATTTTTATTTTTTACATGGATTTTGAATGTATTTCCATTTTTTTACTTTGATATTGAATAATAAATATAATATATGAGCATCTTAAATATGATCTGTTTAATTTTGGTCTGGATTTTTTCTAAATGGTTTCAATTCCCAATAGGGGGGTAGACAGACATCTAGATAATTATATCATTTTGACTCAACTTCCACCTATGATATTTTTGGGACAACGTGACAGGTGGTGAGCCCGACGCCGTCTTAATGTCATGTAATGCCAACGATGTAATTCGTAAATAAGATTTTGAAAAAACCCATTGGTACGAGTCTGCCACCGGGGGATCAAACTTGGGTCTCTTGACTCGAATTCCGACCACTCGGCTATCGTGACATAAATAATAAAAGAAAGTATTTATAGGACTTAAATTAAGTATATTTAAGTTCGCTCCAAAGTGGAGAGTGTCACGATAACCGAGTGGATGGGTGATCAAAATTTCGAGTCAAGTGACCCGAGTTCGATCCCCAGGTGGCAGGCTCGTACCAATGGGTTTTTAATTATATATATATATATATATATATATATATATATATATATATATATATATATATATATATATATATATATATATATATATATATATATATATATATATATATATATATATATATATATATACTTCCCAGCCGATTTCGGCTATGGTGACTGCTACTGACCATCACTAGCAGAGGAGCGAAGGTGGTCAGCTCTCTTGTGCGCCCTTTGATGGCTGCAGTATCCTATCTTATGAGTAAACGTGCGCGCGCATCGGCTGCACGTGAGGACACCGTCGACATAGTTATAAAAAATGGCTGCTGGTGGTCTAGCCTTAAGGGCATCACGCTTCGCATCCAGATCGGACCTCCTTTGCTCCTCGAAACCATGAACCGCCATCTTCACCATGCACCTCCATTCAGGGCGGCAAATGGCCTTTTTTTCCCAATTCTGGGGATCAATATTGCACCTTTTCATGTGTCTTTTCTGAACATCCTTGAAGCGTAAGAACTGGCCGCCTTGTTTCCGCTTGCCGTTCTGGAGTTCAGAAAAGAAGATGCGTTTGGCCACCCTATCATCATCCATTCGTAAAACATGTCCACACCATCGGAGCTGTCGCCGCATCAGGTACGCTTCTATGCCGTAGACATTTGCGCGTCGTAGCACTTCGGTATTTCTAATCCGGTCCGACCATTTGATTTTGAGAATGTCTCTTATGCACCATAAATGAAACCGGTCCAGCGTCCGTATGTGTTTCCGATAGAGGACCCATGACTCCGAAGAGTATAGAAGATTTGGGAGGACTATGGCCTTGTAAACGGAGATTTTTGTCGAAAGCTTCAGATCATGAGATTGTAAGATTTTGGCTCGTAATTTACCAAAAGCAGCTGATGCAGCGCCTATGCGATGGTTTATTTCGGCGTCAAGGTCACACTTAGCTGTAATTGTGCTTCCCAGGTATTTGAACGTATTCACCTGCTTCAGCTCAGTATTGCCAATGGTCACCTTGATAGGTTCTGTAGCTCCATGAGAGTCAATTGCCATCACCTCAGTTTTCTTCACGCTGATTTTCAGACCAAAACGGCAGCAGACTTCCTGAAGGTTCGTAATCAGGTCCTGGAGTTCTTGTGAAGAGTTGGCAACAAAACACAGATCATCAGCATACATGATCTCCGTTATAAGAGCGTGTGATATTTTTGTATAAGGTTTTAATCTGGCCAGGTTGAAAAGTCCCCCATCAGTCCTGAAATGTATTTTGATTCCTGCAGAAGTTTGTTCGAGTGCTTCACTGACAACGACAGAAAAGTAAAGAACAAACAGTGTTGGTGCAAGCACACAACCTTGTTTAACTCCACAACTGACAGGGAAGAACTCTGACTGATCACCATTATAGGTAACACAGCAGGTCATTTCGTCGTGAAGAAGGCGAATCATTCTAACAAACTTCTCAGGGCAACCTAATTTTGTCAGTAAAGTCCAGAGGGCTTCCCGCGGCACCCAGTCAAATGCTTTCTCCAAGTCCACGAAGCACATAAACAAAGGTTGACTCTGTTCGCGACTTTTTTTCCTGGAGTTGCCGGATGGAAAAGATGGCCTCGCAGGTGCCCCTATTGGGACGAAACCCAAATTGAGTTTCTGGCAATATGTCTTCGGAGACTGGTAAAAGTCGGTTGAGAAGAACTCTGGCGAATATCTTCCCAGGGACGGAGAGGAGCGATATACCCCGGTAGGAGTTGCAGTCAGAACGGTCTCCTTTGTTTTTATACAGGGTCTGTATACGGATATTTTAAATTCAGGCGGTATTATTTCCTCGTTCCAAATGCGATCAAAAATTTGCCAGATGTAAGTGTGAAGTTGTTCTCCGTATTTAAGCAGTTCTCCGGCGATGTTGTCAACGCCAACTGCTTTTTATTTTTCTGATCTTTAATTGCTCTAACTACTTCAGCAAAATTCAGTGGCTCAGCAAGCGAATCATTCAGCGGCTTAGGACGAATACGCTTTATATGATCAAGATCTGCTAATCGATCTCCATTGAGCAGGTTGTTAAAGTGCTCTGCCCAACGATCAAGTATATCCTGCTTAGCAGTGAGTTTTGAGAACCATCTAGGATCTTAGTGGTGTGCTATTTTAATGGAAACGCCAATCAACTTATGCATTTCTTCATAAAAGCGCCTAGCTGGTGTGTGTCTGCGAGCCACTGTATCTGTTCCACCTCTTATGCACCATAAATGAAACCGGTCCAGCGTCCGTATGTGTTTCCGATAGAGGTCCCATGACTCCGAAGAGTATAGAAGATTTGGGAGGACTATGGCCTTGTAAACGGAGATTTTTGTCGAAAGCTTCAGATCATGAGATTGTAAGATTTTGGCTCGTAATTTACCAAAAGCAGCTGATGCAGCGCCTATGCGATGGTTTATTTCGGCGTCAAGGTCACACTTAGCTGTAATTGTGCTTCCCAGGTATTTGAACGTATTCACCTGCTTCAGCTCAGTATTGCCAATGGTCACCTTGATAGGTTCTGTAGCTCCATGAGAGTCAATTGCCATCACCTCAGTTTTCTTCACGCTGATTTTCAGACCAAAACGGCAGCAGACTTCCTGAAGGTTCGTAATCAGGTCCTGGAGTTCTTGTGAAGAGTTGGCAACAAAACACAGATCATCAGCATACATGATCTCCGTTATAAGAGCGTGTGATATTTTTGTATAAGGTTTTAATCTGGCCAGGTTGAAAAGTCCCCCATCAGTCCTGAAATGTATTTTGATTCCTGCAGAAGTTTGTTCGAGTGCTTCACTGACAACGACAGAAAAGTAAAGAACAAACAGTGTTGGTGCAAGCACACAACCTTGTTTAACTCCACAACTGACAGGGAAGAACTCTGACTGATCACCATTATAGGTAACACAGCAGGTCATTTCGTCGTGAAGAAGGCGAATCATTCTAACAAACTTCTCAGGGCAACCTAATTTTGTCAGTAAAGTCCAGAGGGCTTCCCGTGGCACCCAGTCAAATGCTTTCTCCAAGTCCACGAAGCACATAAACAAAGGTTGACTCTGTTCGCGACTTTTTTCCTGGAGTTGCCGGATGGAAAAGATGGCCTCGCAGGTGCCCCTATTGGGACGAAACCCAAATTGAGTTTCTGGCAATATGTCTTCGGAGACTGGTAAAAGTCGGTTGAGAAGAACTCTGGCGAATATCTTCCCAGGGACGGAGAGGAGCGATATACCCCGGTAGGAGTTGCAGTCAGAACGGTCTCCTTTGTTTTTATACAGGGTCTGTATACGGGATATTTTAAATTCAGGCGGTATTATTTCCTCGTTCCAAATGCGATCAAAAATTTGCCAGATGTAAGTGTGAAGTTGCTCCCCTCCGTATTTAAGCAGTTCTCCGGCGATGTTGTCAACGCCAACTGCTTTTTTATTTTTCTGATCTTTAATTGCTCTAACTACTTCAGCAAAATTCAGTGGCTCAGCAAGCGAATCATTCAGCGGCTTAGGACGAATACGCTTTATATGATCAAGATCTGCTAATCGATCTCCATTGAGCAGGTTGTTAAAGTGCTCTGCCCAACGATCAAGTATATCCTGCTTAGCAGTGAGTTTTGAGAACCATCTAGGATCTTAGTGGTGTGCTATTTTTAATGGAAACGCCAATCAACTTATGCATTTCTTCATAAAAAGCGCCTAGCTGGTGTGTGTCTGCGAG
Source organism: Sericinus montela (assembly GCA_029286605.1). Taxonomy (NCBI): domain Eukaryota; kingdom Metazoa; phylum Arthropoda; class Insecta; order Lepidoptera; family Papilionidae; genus Sericinus; species Sericinus montela. The sequence continues at coordinate 10,123,709 of JAGSMR010000030.1, read as the reverse complement.
CCACTGTATCTGTTCCACCTCTTATGCACCATAAATGAAACCGGTCCAGCGTCCGTATGTGTTTCCGATAGAGGTCCCATGACTCCGAAGAGTATAGAAGATTTGGGAGGACTATGGCCTTGTAAACGGAGATTTTTGTCGAAAGCTTCAGATCATGAGATTGTAAGATTTTGGCTCGTAATTTACCAAAAGCAGCTGATGCAGCGCCTATGCGATGGTTTATTTCGGCGTCAAGGTCACACTTAGCTGTAATTGTGCTTCCCAGGTATTTGAACGTATTCACCTGCTTCAGCTCAGTATTGCCAATGGTCACCTTGATAGGTTCTGTAGCTCCATGAGAGTCAATTGCCATCACCTCAGTTTTCTTCACGCTGATTTTCAGACCAAAACGGCAGCAGACTTCCTGAAGGTTCGTAATCAGGTCCTGGAGTTCTTGTGAAGAGTTGGCAACAAAACACAGATCATCAGCATACATGATCTCCGTTATAAGAGCGTGTGATATTTTTGTATAAGGTTTTAATCTGGCCAGGTTGAAAAGTCCCCCATCAGTCCTGAAATGTATTTTGATTCCTGCAGAAGTTTGTTCGAGTGCTTCACTGACAACGACAGAAAAGTAAAGAACAAACAGTGTTGGTGCAAGCACACAACCTTGTTTAACTCCACAACTGACAGGGAAGAACTCTGACTGATCACCATTATAGGTAACACAGCAGGTCATTTCGTCGTGAAGAAGGCGAATCATTCTAACAAACTTCTCAGGGCAACCTAATTTTGTCAGTAAAGTCCAGAGGGCTTCCCGTGGCACCCAGTCAAATGCTTTCTCCAAGTCCACGAAGCACATAAACAAAGGTTGACTCTGTTCGCGACTTTTTTCCTGGAGTTGCCGGATGGAAAAGATGGCCTCGCAGGTGCTCCCTATTGGGACGAAACCCAAATTGAGTTTCTGGCAATATGTCTTCGGAGACTGGTAAAGTCGGTTGAGAAGAACTCTGGCGAATATCTTCCCAGGGACGGAGAGGAGCGATATACCTCGGTAGGAGTTGCAGTCAGAACGGTCTCCTTTGTTTTTATACAGGGTCTGTATACGGGATATTTTAAATTCAGGCGGTATTATTTCCTCGTTCCAAATGCGATCAAAAATTTGCCAGATGTAAGTGTGAAGTTGCTCCTCCGTATTTAAGCAGTTCTCCGGCGATGTTGTCAACGCCAACTGCTTTTTATTTTTCTGATCTTTAATTGCTCTAACTACTTCAGCAAAATTCAGTGGCTCAGCAAGCGAATCATTCAGCGGCTTAGGACGAATACGCTTTATATGATCAAGATCTGCTAATCGATCTCCATTGAGCAGGTTGTTAAAGTGCTCTGCCCAACGATCAAGTATATCCTGCTTAGCAGTGAGTTTTTGAGAACCATCTAGGGATCTTAGTGGTGTGCTATTTTTAATGGAAACGCCAATCAACTTATGCATTTCTTCATAAAAAGCGCCTAGCTGGTGTGTGTCTGCGAGCCACTGTATCTGTTCCACCTCTTATGCACCATAAATGAAACCGGTCCAGCGTCCGTATGTGTTTCCGATAGAGGTCCCATGACTCCGAAGAGTATAGAAGATTTGGGAGGACTATGGCCTTGTAAACGGAGATTTTGTCGAAAGCTTCAGATCATGAGATTGTAAGATTTTGGCTCGTAATTTACCAAAAGCAGCTGATGCAGCGCCTATGCGATGGTTTATTTCGGCGTCAAGGTCACACTTAGCTGTAATCGTGCTTCCCAGGTATTTGAACGTATTCACCTGCTTCAGCTCAGTATTGCCAATGGTCACCTTGATAGGTTCTGTAGCTCCATGAGAGTCAATTGCCATCACCTCAGTTTTCTTCACGCTGATTTTCAGACCAAAACGGCAGCAGACTTCCTGAAGGTTCGTAATCAGGTCCTGAGTTCTTGTGAAGAGTTGGCAACAAAACACAGATCATCAGCATACATGATCTCCGTTATAAGAGCGTGTGATATTTTTGTATAAGGTTTTAATCTGGCCAGGTTGAAAAGTCCCCCATCAGTCCTGAAATGTATTTTGATTCCTGCAGAAGTTTGTTTGAGTGCTTCACTGACAACGACAGAAAAGTAAAGAACAAACAGTGTTGGTGCAAGCACACAACCTTGTTTAACTCCACAACTGACAGGGAAGAACTCTGACTGATCACCATTATAGGTAACACAGCAGGTCATTTCGTCGTGAAGAAGGCGAATCATTCTAACAAACTTCTCAGGGCAACCTAATTTTGTCAGTAAAGTCCAGAGGGCTTCCCGCGGCACCCAGTCAAATGCTTTCTCCAAGTCCACGAAGCACATAAACAAAGGTTGACTCTGTTCGCGACTTTTTTCCTGGAGTTGCCGGATGGAAAAGATGGCCTCGCAGGTGCCCCCTATTGGGACGAAACCCAAATTGAGTTTCTGGCAATATGTCTTCGGAGACTGGTAAAAGTCGGTTGAGAAGAACTCTGGCGAATATCTTCCCAGGGACGGAGAGGAGCGATATACCCCGGTAGGAGTTGCAGTCAGAACGGTCTCCTTTGTTTTTATACAGGGTCTGTATACGGATATTTTAAATTCAGGCGGTATTATTTCCTCGTTCCAAATGCGATCAAAAATTTGCCAGATGTAAGTGTGAAGTTGTTCTCCGTATTTAAGCAGTTCTCCGGCGATGTTGTCAACGCCAACTGCTTTTTATTTTTCTGATCTTTAATTGCTCTAACTACTTCAGCAAAATTCAGTGGCTCAGCAAGCGAATCATTCAGCGGCTTAGGACGAATACGCTTTATATGATCAAGATCTGCTAATCGATCTCCATTGAGCAGGTTGTTAAAGTGCTCTGCCCAACGATCAAGTATATCCTGCTTAGCAGTGAGTTTTGAGAACCATCTAGGATCTTAGTGGTGTGCTATTTTTAATGGAAACGCCAATCAACTTATGCATTTCTTCATAAAAGCGCCTAGCTGGTGTGTGTCTGCGAGCCACTGTATCTGTTCCACCTTTTCAAGCCACCATCTATCTTTCATGTTCCTTGTTAATCTTCTTAAGGAATCACCACTACTTCGGACTTCTTGAGTGAGATTATGATTACCTTCATTACGCTTTATGAGTATACGATGCTGTTTGAGTGCTTCAGTAAGGGCCCTATCATTCTGGTCAAACCAGTCCTCGTTGTCAGTACGTAGTCCATCAGTACGGAGGATGATAACTGTTTCCAGTTTGATATAAGGTCACCTTGCTGGGCATCAAACCCATCTAGCGTGCTTATTAGCCCTTCCTGGTATTTTTCTCGCAGGTCCGCACAATTTAGTCGGTCTAAATTGAGAGATGTTGGTTTAGCCCTGCAGGGTCTTCGTGGTTCGCGAAGGCGGAGTCTCAATTTAGTTACCAGAAGCCGGTGGTCTGTCCAGCAATGCGCGCCGCGCATGACGCGGGTGATAAGCACCTGGGAGATGTCCCTTCGTCGGGTTATGGCGTAATCGAGGAGGTGCCAGTGTTTAGAACGTGGGTGCATCCAGGTGGTTTTGAATTTGTCGCGAAGCCTAAACAGAGTGTTAGTGATGGTGAGGTCGAATTGGGCACAGAGTGAGAGTAGTAATTGTCCCTTACTATTCATATTGCCCACACCATTATTTCCAATCACGCCCGGCCACGACTCAGTATCTCTGCCAACCCTTGCGTTAAAATCACCCAGCAGAAGTATTTGCTCGCTTGAACGTATGTTACTGAGGCATTGGCAAAGTTCTTCATAAAACTGATCTTTGACACTGTCTTCGTTACTCATTGTTGGTGCATACACGCTTATCACATTCAGGTAGTTGTTGTTTTGTAGGTGCAGGCGCAGTGTAATAATGCGGTCCGAGATGTATTGTGGATATTCAGACAGTTTTTTCGCGATGTTGGATTTGACAGCAAACCCTACGCCAGCTAACCTTCGTTCAGTTTGAGATCGTCCTTTCCAGAAGAACGTATATCCACCTCCGATTTCCTCGAGTTCACCTTGGTCAGCCAAGCGTGTTTCGCTTAACGCTGCTACATCTACGTTGTAGCGACCAAGTTCGCGTGCCACGACAGCAGTTTTACGCTCCAGGCAAAGGTTTCCGTCGTTGTCGATTAATGTGCGCACGTTCCATGCACCAAATGTCATAAACGATGTTTTTATTTTATTTTTCCTGTGACGTCGACCGCGAGTAGTGGGGTGCTTAAGCAGCCGCGGTTGCTACTTCCCCAATGTGATGGGACAAGCATTTTTTTAGGGCACCTTTTCTAGCCCTCTCCCCGGCTGAGCGAGGGAAGCAGTGCCTCCCTAAATAGGGCTGCTTCATCACCTAAGGTGCTGCCCAATCCACACTGTTGTCCCAATTGCAGTGCAGAAACGACCACTCTCCTTAGGCTGCCATACGTGCAGGCTTCAGACAAAGCCGGGTGTGCACCACAACCCAACCTCTCTACTTCAGCCCATCGCCGTAGGTCTTGATCAGGATCCGGTAATCAGGAGCAGTCAGTTGCGCGTGACATATTTAAGTGCGTAAGTGTTTGCGCTGGCACAGACGCACTCTCTCGTCCTCCGCCTTCTATTCCCAGTGGAACGGAGAGCCGCCACGACTGGAGAAGGGTTTGGATGCAGTGAATGGCCGACGAACACTTTGACCTCTGTCGTCGCCCTAAGCCTATCACAAGACTTCACTGCCCCGCCGAATCCGCCACCACCGGTTGCTTATCAGCGTTGGTGTGCCATCTTCGCCGGGGCAGATTCTGCGCATAGAGCGGGAGGTATCCGCAGAACCAGTGCCGAAGCAGACGGTCCCCTTCAACAGGTTTAGCCCACGAGTCGACGTGGTTAACCGGGGTGTGGCCGCTGCATACGTTACAGCTACTTGGAGCCACCGGTGAGAGATTGTGAGCCGCCGCAAATTTAGTGAGTTACCTTTCGGTCGACTAAACTACACAGATGATTGGCGCCCCACTACACCCGAATTTTTTAATTATGTAGGAATTATATCGTTGGCTTGAGCATAAAGACGGCGACGGGCTCACCACCTGTCACGTTGCCCGAAAATATCTTCGGTGGACGGTGGGTCAAAGTGACTTAATAGTCTAACCTAGACCTCTATCTACCACTGCATTGGGAATTGCGTGAAGATATTTATTTATTTTTATTTTAAGTTTGCCCCAAACCTTAATTTACAGATTACGGAAACCCTAAAAACATACAACATGATAGGATTTTTGTCCAGCTTTAGTAAAGATAGCCTAAGTTATCTCTCAGATTGCTTTTCCGATCTAGAAGTACATTTTATAATTAATAACAAGGTTAAGGATATTTTAATTACATTTTATAATTAATAATAAGGTTCTTACTAGACGTCGTTTGAAACTGATCAATTTATTAAATATTAAGTGCCCGAAAAAGATTGATTTCAATGTAAACATTAATTTTGTTTGAATTTCTTACTGAACAGTAAAATGTTTAATGTTCTTAATGTCAAATGCCTTTAGCGTAATGACGGTTTTCATTAAAAAGCTTAACATCAAAGTAATCAGACAATGAGCCGGTCAACTGTTACATGATTAGGTTCATCGACATTTCAAAGTTATTTAGCTAAGCTTTAGTAGTCCGTGCTTAAATTTGACAGTCCGTTATCGCAACGAAGCGTGTTTGCTATACTAATTGCCTGTCAACTTCTATATTTAACACTACGGTAATAGTATTATTAAATTTAGGCGCTATTTTATTTATTTATGTACAAGAATGACGGAAACTATGACGGATAAACTTCACGTAGTATGATCTCCGTGATCGTGTAGCATAAACTTCTATTTACATGTTGTCCCCAACCCTGAAGTCACGAGGGGTTAGGGTATTCGATACATAGATAATTATAATAAAAAATATTAAATTAATAATTACGGTGACTCGAAGGCACATGGCAATACATAGCGTGGCAACGCTCTTAGCGTCTGGGTATCCGAGTACTCTAGACCCTTCCCTCTTCGAGCAATTTACTCATCTCAACCCCATTTAATATTAACTTTCGCGCTACATATTTTCTTCACCATTTGGTCTTCGCTTATTCACTCAACGTGTCCTAACCATCGAAGCACGCCCTCATAAATTTTAGTGATAAGGTCATCTTTCAAACCTATCATATTCTTGATCTCTTCACATATTTTGAAGAGATCGCATCTCCTCTGCATTTAACTTGCTTTTATACTTCTTCTGGCATACCCAGGTTTGGCTGCCATATAACAAAATCGGTACCAGTACTGCGTTATGTATCGCAAGGCGTGCATTTTTCACTACGCCTTGCCTTTGAACTAACGCAATCAGGGCACTGTTGACCTTGTTTCCGGCGACGACACGCCTGTCCATATCTACATCACATCTTCCATCCCGGCTAAACGCACTTCCCAAAGTATACAATTTCATTCACCTGTTCTAGACATTCCTGATTTACCAAAATTTTCGTTTTAACTTCATCCCTTTCAAATACCAGAACCTTAGTTTTATTAGGATTCAAACGGAATTATTTTCACATTTATTTTCACATTCTTTATTCATACTCGTGACTAATGCCTGCAGTTCTGCTTCTGACGATGCAATAAGCTCTAAGTCATCGACAATTTACTTTTCTGTCACCCAATTTCACACCCAAACAACTATCTTTCAGCTTTTGTAAACAGCTGTCGAGATACAGTATAAAAAACCAGGAGGACATGACTCAACCCTGTTTTACGCCTGTTTGGATGTTTAACATGGGTCACAGACAGGTAGGTCAAGCACAACGCACAAAGGCTTTGCAGTCACAACAGAGCGACTGCACAGCCCTTAGCAATGTGCCATCCTCACCATACCCCGGCAACAGTTCCAACATTTTCTTTCTTACAACCTTATCAAATACCTTCTCATCATCCACAAAAGTACAGATAATCTTCTGGTTAGAAGCCAGAAGCTTTTCCGTGATCATGCGAAGAGAAAAAACTTGATCCATGCATCCTCTTCCAGGACTAAATCCGCATTGTGCCTCTTGTAACGCGAGGTCCACCATGCTTGATAATTTCAGCAGTAACTCTATCTAGCCCGCAGGTTGAGAATGAGGTGAAGATTGAAATGAGGTACATTTCAATCTTCGAATCGCAGATTCAATCTCTTTCATACTGATGACCTATGCGTTATCAAAGTGCGGATCTATAATTTCATAACAAAAGTCCGTATATGAATAAATAAAACTTATAAATATTTCAATACATAGGGACGGAAAATTATTACGGAAGAATAAGCGGTATCCATTTTAACAACGATAAAAGATTTTGTTCCTACTTTAAATTCAATCCATTTTTTATTCGACCCTAAAACATTACTCAAGCTATATCATCGATATAAAATTGAGGTAAATTGAGTATAATATGTAAAAATACCTCACCCTGGGCTATGGATACTGTTTTTGGGATATATTTTTTCAGGTTTTGGTAAGAATCTTTAAATTTTTGAAATTTATTCACGATAAAAAGTATTAAGTGAAATGTATTTAGTGCTTAGAGTATTTGTGTCATTCACATTTATTTGTATTTTTGGGAAACGTTTCACGATGGAACGATGAATCCGATCGAGATGTATGCAGGCATGTAGCTGCCAGGAACAAACTAAGAGGTGCCTATTTGCGTTATTCAAAATTTAGAGTAAAGTCGAAAGTGCATCCCTTGCTATACATAACGCATTGCTAGTACTGACTGTCATATGACAGTAAAACTTTGACATTTCAAAAGAGACATAAGAGAAAATTAACGTAGGAGATGCGATGTTTTTGTAAAATTTTAGACATTTGTATGGCTGACCGTAAACATATGATGATCTTATAATGATTACGAATAAGAGGGGGTAAGGATGATTCGTGCACATCATCAAAATGAGTGAAGAACATTAAATGGAGTTTAGCCAGGTTGAGACTCACTATTGAATAATTTAAAAAAAAATCATTTTGTGATTTAATGAATAAATTGTGCCATGAAAAATATGAAACATGAATCACTGAAATAGCTTATTATTTAGATACCCAGACGTGCTTGGTATGGTATGAATGTATTATTTACGCACTTCGAAGTTTACGCGCGCACGTCTAGCTTTCATAGAATCGGAAGAGGCAAGTAAATATCGTGGCACTTGGATGTCTGTTCTCTCTGGCTATCCTATTAGAATTCGTGAAATTAAATAACTGGTATTATAAAACATGCGACATATTTGCCTTATTGAAATTATATTATTTTAAAAAATTAGGTCATCACAGAAGACATGTGTTCTATAATAGAAGATAGATGTAAAACAACGAAATATAGTCGGTAATCCAGTTAATTGAAATATCAAACATTTATTTGAATGCTTTTCCCGTAGTCGCCTCTTACGGTTAGAAGGATAGGGAGGAAGACATATATGTACATTTTATATTGCGTATCCATTTAATTGAATGAACATAAATAAGTATACATACATTTGTGACGCGAGTTCAATGCTATATAGATTTTATCCATCAATATAGCATTGAACGCTCCTCGGGAAGTTTTCTATTCGAGTATAATTTCAAATTCCACTGTTTTTTATACGTACTGAAACATTTTTGATTCGTCAAATTAAAAAAAAAAGAATCAGACGTTATCCTAGAAAGAATATTTTTATATCTTGCTCAGAAGATTAAAATAATTGTGAGTAGCACTATGTTATATTTCTCACGTAATGATATGTCATCACTTTTTTTATTTTTAAAGACGAAAAGATGTGAGTTATAAATAACATTTATTTAAAAATATTGTGAAATGAGATTAATCCTTGAAAAAGCATTCGAATCACGTATGGACGGAAAATGTTCTGCTTAGTGTTTTCTACATTTAAATTTTACTATCATGGCAAAAGCACCAAAAATTTACTAGCTAGGGTTAACGTGACTTTCTTACTAACGTGGTTAAAGCTCTAAAGGACTTTGATATGTTACCATTTGGTGTGACCGTTTGGATGCATGGAAATGTAATTTTGCGGTCGCACAAATATATGTCATGAAACAATGCAAGCGGCTTACCAAACGACGTTACAGAGTTTGTGCTGTTTAGTTTCGCAAAATTTGTATTATAGTACAGTAAGCAGAAACTTATATGTGCTAAATAATAAATGCTTTAAACCAACCAAACAGAAAGAAGTTCAGGAACTTCCCGGAGGGAATAAAACCTCAGCCTTTAATCAAACTTATAATCGTTACTATTTTACAACGAGTGCTAATAGCTCTTACAATAAACGCAAAAGCGGGCTCCAGATATTATTCACACTATCAAATGTTATGCACTAGGCACCACACCTTCAGCCCCCCGAATGGTTTCCTGTCTCGTCATGGCGGTGAGAAGGAATCTCCATGGCCGGTCTAACTTTGCAGGGTATTTAGTCGGCCAGGAGGGTGAGGGGCAAGATTCATTGTTCCTGAGGAGCTGCCTAGGGCATTTTTATTTAGTAAATAATATTATTATATACATATACAAATTTAACAATTAACTATTAAAAACAGAAGGTACCACAAAGCACAACTATGTAGGAATTTCATTAAAGTCCCTTTTGAAATAATTAATCTTACAAAACTATAAACGGTAATGTAAAAGTAAAGGCTTTTTGTATATATTACGATCCCATTGTTTAAGCTCTGTTTGTTTAGTCTGAAGGAAAGTTGCAAGTGAGGTGGAAAGAGATAAATTACTCGATTTCAGTGTGACTTGTGTCGTAAATTATATATTTATCTAGTCAACCATGGTAGAAGAATAAATAAAATTAAAGCAGTTGTTAAAATTAACCTTTGTCACTCGACATGGTAGCCGAGTGGTTGCGTGATCGGAATTCGTGTGAAAAGAGACCCGAGTTCGATGCGTATGTCATTGTCTACTTTTTTTTTTCAAAACTTACGTACGATTTATATCTTTAGCTTGTACATAAAGCTGGCCTGGCTCATTACAAGTCACGTAGTCCCAAATAATGACTTCGGCGGAATGTGGGTTAAAAGGACTTAACTGTCTAGACCTTTGTCTACCAGACATAACATATACAGAATGGCGTGAAAAAACTGAATTTCGTACATAAACGGTACTTATGTCATTTTCTTATTATTTACCATGTAGTTATTATCTGAATATTCTTTGTTGCACACCAAACTAATAACAAAAATTTATACTGAAATATAAGTTTTGGTATATTTCAAAATTCTATCCACTGAGGGTTGGGAGGTCGCCTGGTGCTTGTTCAAGGGTTCGTCATCCTGAACCGCAAAACTGCGGGGAGGACAGTTGTCTAAATGGTATTGGAGGTCGAGTGTGGAGACATTTCCGTGTTTCACGAAGGATTTAGACTGAATGGACAGGCTTAGGTCTAGACAATGAAGTCTTTTCGACCAACTTTTCCCTGAAGCTTTTTTGGAACAACGTAACGTGATGAGCATATAGCCGCCTTAGCACCCAAGCTAATAGTACAATATAATAACATGCTAACAGTACATTTAATTACTTATTTACTCTTCCCAGAAGTCTGTCTAAAAGATCTTTATTTCATATGCATGTTTCGGTCTTCTATATACTGACATCGATTAATGTGTCACAGTTTATAAATATGACAATAGAATGTTAGGAAATTAGAATTGATATAAATCCGTTCAATAGGTTTCAGTATGCCGCCACATAAATTGTTCCGTTGATTTCAAATAATCTCATTTAATTTAAATTACAATACAACACGTTCTGTGTATCCTACAGTTACTCTTATTTTTACTAATTACTAGTTACTATACTCTTTTAAGAAAAAACGTGAGGCAGTTTCTATCTGGATGCGTAGATATTAAACATTGTTAGCAGCATATAAATCCATTCAATAGATTGTGCGTAATTCAGAAACAAATAAATCTTCAACTCTTGAATCAGTTTTTAATTTGAAAAACAAGACATCTCCTACCTAGTAGTCTTTTCTAATGCCATCATAGCATTTCGCATTCCATTCTATCCAATATAAATGAGTGCCGCATTTATTGTCTTCAACCTCGACCGTCCCGGAATCGAATCCCACGCTATGGTTCATTTAATATCAACACAATAAACGATTATAACAGTTTTATTGACACAGAATTTTGGTGTAATCCATTAGATGTAATTTTCATGGTCCAATTTTATTTACCACTTCCATAGTTAATCATTTTATGGGTCGCCGACTATAGTGGGTCAATTTGTTTGGAAGGTTTAGAGTTTATTGGGTCGATGATCGATTTTATGGGATGGCGTAAATAACAAAAAACATGACACTTATAATGCATAAATGTAAATGTTTTTGTTAATGTAATATTATGATGTTTCACATTATCATGTTTTTTCCCTTTTTAATTTTTTTTGTTTATTGATGATATGTATGATTTTTTTTTTGTTTATTGATGATGTAGATTCGAGGTTTTACCCTTAATAACTTTTCTACGAACTTGCTAAGAAATGGTGAGAAAATTTTAACACCGTTTCTGGTTTATAGGTCACCCATGTTGATAAATAATACTTTCGTTAAATGTGCCGCAAAGGATATCTAATAATTATAAAAAGTTACATGATATAAAAAAAATATTTAGTGATAAGTTCTTAGGGCTAATCATGTGTAAAAAAATTATCTGCGTTATACCAAAGAGAATTAAACAGTACCATATAGTATATCAAATTGTTCAAACTCCATAACCGATCTTTATTTCTTTATTTTATTTAATCTTTAACTTAGAAGAAAGAATAATAACTACAAAAGCAAGGTGTGATCTTTCGTAAATTCCTGTCAGCTTTCAAACAGGAAAAGCCGTTTTAAAATCAGTAATGTCTAGAACAGATGAATGAAATTGTATTCTTGGGGTGTGCGTTTAGCCGGGATGGAAGATGTGATTTAGTTGTGGACAAGCGTGTCGCTGCCGGGAACAAAGTCAATGGTGCCCTGACTGTATTAATCAAAAGGCAAGGCGTAGTGAAAAGTGCACGCCTTGCAATACATAACGCAGTGTTGGTACCGACATTGTTATATGGCAGTGAAACCTGAGTGTGCCAGAAGAAGCATAAAAGCAGGTTGAATGCAGTGGAGATGCGATCTCTTCGTAAAATGTGCGGCCTTACCATGGCCGACCGTAAGCGAAACGAAGAGGTTCGCAATATTGCAGGTTTGAAAGATAACCTTGTCACAAAAATTGATAAGGGCGTGCTTCGATGGTTTGGGTACGTTGAACGAATGTGTGAAGACCGAATGGTGAAGAAAATATATAGCGCGAAAGTTAACATTAAAAGGGGTCGAGGTAGACTGAGACTAACTTTCGAAGACCATGTGAGCAAATTGCTCGAAGAGGAGAGGGTCAAGAGTACTCGGATACCTCGACGTGCATGTATGAAGAAGATGATGAATCTGAAAGAAGCGAAAGAGGTATGCAGGGATCGTGACACTTAGCGATCTGTTCTCTCTGGCTACCCCGTCAGGGATTGTGCGTGAAGATAAATAAATAAATAAATAAATTTGATGCTTCAGTTTGAGAGCTTCAATGTCACAGAGAATCACACAGTTATATTAATATACAAATACACATGTTATGCTTACGCCTTTTTACAAATGCCATTCACATGCCAATTAGTTTATTAAATCAAAACTTTATAACAAGGTATATTATGTTATAAATAACATAAACATCAATGACAGTTACCTCCCAGAGGTTTGAGTTGATCGTTCCCAAGTTACTTTTATATATTCTATGTTCAAAATTATATTTACTTACATAAAAATGACTTGTGTAATATTAAAGTGCGTAAAATCTATTTATTTATTAGATATTTTTATTTATTTATTTTTTAAAATCTATTTGTTTCATTTTCAGCTCGAGGTAAAAGGAAAAAACTAGCGGTGATGATTCCTCTGCTAAACTTACTGGCAACTTTGAAGACAAAGCTACTCCTCATACCAATTCTTCTTGCAGTACTGTTGATTAAAAAGCTTCTATTAGTCGCTGCGTTATTAGTTCCAAGTTTACTGAACACATTAAAGGGATGCAAGGTACATTAAATATAATGATTTGGTAGATATAATTAAAATGTTAATATTTGTCCCATGATAATATTTATCCTGACCGTCCATTCGTCCTTAATATTCCATTTTCGGCCTAGCTTTTACCCTGCAGAGAACTTAGGGGTTAAGTTTACCATCATTTAATATTTAAACTTTACCGAAGAAACTTTTTACGAGTCTAAAATCCATTTGGATCTATTACTTATTTGGACATAAAGACGGCGACGGGCTTACCACCTGTCACGTTATCCCGAAAATATCTTCGGTGGAAGGTGGATCGAGGGGGACTTAATTGTCTAGACCAAACCTCTGTCTACCCCTGTATAGGGAATTACGTGAAGATACTAATTTATTTATTTTATTTTATTTTACTTATTTGCAACCCATTCAGCAATGCAATACCTCTGGTCTTACAATTTGAAGCCGTATTAAGGTGTTTAATTAGTCGAATATTATTTTGGTAAAGTACGTTTTTCAAAAGGCGTTTTTTGTACGCTGTTCAAAAGGCTTCTTATAATTATGTCGGCTCCTAATAGTATGCAGATTACGTGACAGATATAAGATTTTTGCGTCAGAATATTTATGCGATTCCCTTAAAGATACTTTAACATATTAATAAAAATAAATGAGTTCCTACATAATAAATTCTATATATAATGTTTTAAAATAGTCACAGTTGATTTTCTATTTGAAGTCACGATAGCCGAGTGGTTGGGTGGTCGGAATTTCGAGTCAAGAAACCCGAGTTCGATCCCCAGGTGGCAGGCTCGTACCAATGGGTTTTTCAAAAACTTATGTACGAATTATGTAGTTGGCTTGGACATAAAGACGGCGACGGGCTCACCACCTGTCACGTTGTCCTGAAAATATCTTCGGTAGAAGGTGTGTGTATATTTAAAAAGTATATGTTTATTGTATCGGCCCCGGCATTTTTTTTTTCATTTTAATTTTATGCGGCCTTTATTCAAAGTTCTTTAAGCCTGACACTTGTCTCATCTTTTGTACTTGACTCTCAGACATCTTTGTTAGAAGCTTTGACAAGGATGATTTCATTGAGCGCAAAGTGCTCTACCGTTTAATAAAGTACTTTAAGAACAACACAGAACAGACAGAAGCAAAGAGAATAAATGACTATTCATTTTAAAATTTAATTTAGGCGATATAATTTCATTGTTAAACATTCGTTACTATTTAATACATTTCTGTGTAGTCTTAGTGAAAGACCCTCTTTCATACCGTCAGTGTCTATGACGGATAATGGTGTCTGTGTCTGTTATTGTGATCGCCAATCCGCTTGCCAAATTGCGTTTATGGAAAAATCCTCCCTTAAGATAGCACAAACAACGTAATATAGTGGCCGTCAACTAGATCATTGAAAATATAAAAATTCATTTCAAACTAGCTGTTAGTTATTATGAGTATTAAGAATATTTCACATAATATATATCTAAGTGTATCGGTAGGTTGCATTTTCAAGTTTCTTTCCTTGTAGCCTCTTATAAATTTATTTGTTTGTTTTAACATAAAAGGTATTGATGACTTTTCATCAAAGTATTAGAAATCACCTAATTTTCAACCTTTTCAAGTTATACCTAAACTCAATTTATTCCCACACATTTGGTAAGTTCTTCATAGTTTTCATTCTCTATTTATGCGTTAGAAGGTAGAAGGACGTTTTTTATTTAGGCGTTACCACCGTGTGTGAACACTGTGTTGGTGTTTGAACATTCGACTCGATTTTCAATGCAGCAGTCACTAGATTATTATTATTAACGGCAGCGCGGGTCCACTACATTATTATTGTTTGTTTATTTTTCAGCATCATCATCCAATGACACATTATTCGTCATATTTCGACGGCGGGTCATCGGATTTCAATTCTGACTATGGCAACAGCTACTCTTATTCATCAGGAGGAGGCTACGGAAAAGATTTTGCAAACAGAGCATATTTATTACCAAAACACAGAGGTACCCCTTCTCCTATGTATATAACCGCTCCTGGTCCCACGGCATAGTCACGTATTTCCCTTTCTTTCCGTACTTATCTGTGCGGATATCTTTTGTGATTATTTTATCTGGCAATTCCAGATAAATCAAGTGTTTTAGTGTTATTTTGGTAAAAGAAAATTATTTAAATTTTGGGATGTTTGTTAGTATGGAATAGTAAATTATTTTTAATATGTAAGGTTTAGTTTTATGGATGTATGAGATATATTTATATGATTTTTATTCATACCAATTCATGTTTTAAAGATAAATAATATTTTATAGGATAAAATATTATTTATCTTTAAATTTGTTAATACTTTTGTATTAATGAATTTTTGGGTTAGATATTTAAATCGTCTTATAACAGCATAAAATATAAAAATGTTTAATAAATTTAATATAAAATATTGAAATACCTTATGATATTTACTTATTTTATTTTGAATAAAGTATTTAATGAGCTAAAGTTGCCGATGACACCGATAATTTAAAATAAATATTGAATTCATTAGGTTAATTTGTAGTATAAGTTTGCATTTTTTATTATAATTTTAAGACATGATATAAACTTTATTTCACAATAAATTGTGTAAAAGTAGTTAAATGAGCTTTGTCCAGTCCCAAAAATTTATTCCAGTTGAAACAAATCCTCAAAGTTAAATTTTAGGAAGCCGTTAATTTACGAGGAATTTTCTTTTAGATATTTTTATTGTTTAAAAGGTATTTTTATTGTTTAAAAGGTGGCAATCAAAGTACCTCAGGGTAGGGTCATTATTGACGCCCATGTAAACTCTCAACAGAAAAGGGGTTACAGGTGCGTTGTCTACATTTGAGACGGAAATAAAAATAGGAGAAAAGGGAAAGAGTTATAAGGATATCTGGTAACCCCTCACACTGGAAGAAAAACCCTAAAAAAACCTCAAGAAAAGGCATAAAAATCCTTCATTTACGGCGGTATTCATTGAAGCTGTGGATGACCTTAGCTACGCCATGCCGGTTTTATTTTCACTTTCGCATCATCTAAATTCATAATTTTCTTTATACACGCACGCACATCTAGGTATATGAGTACTCTTCACCCTTCGCTCTTCGAGCGATTTGCTCATACGGCCTTCAAAAGTCAGTCTCGGCCTATCCCCAACAATAAAATGTATTGTTAACTCTCATGCTGTATATTTTATTCACCATTCAGCCTTCGCACATTCGTTCAACGTATTCAAATTTTATAAGTACGCCTTTTTTCATTTAGTGATAAGATCATTTCTCAAAGCAATTGCGAATATTTTCGATCCGGCATTTCCACCGGTTGGTGGTGTTCAAACGAAAGAAGCATAAGAGAAAACAGTCTAATGCTTTTTTCGTTTGAACACCTTGCAGTAAACTGGGTGCAGATTGAGTTAAAGCATCTCGCTCAGTTAGTGAGGTCACTGGAGGCCCAGAGCCCCAATCCTCCTTTCCCTCTTCTTCTTTCCCTTCTCCAATTCTTTTCTTAAATGTTGCCTACCTTCATAAGTGCCTTTCATGTTACAAATCATAATCCACACTTGTTTGCCACCTGCCCTATAAAAAATATGAATTCGCGTTCTAACATCCTAACACAGGAAAATTCTCTTTATGAACATTTTCAAGAAAATTTTATATTTTAATTCTTCTTCACAGAAGTTGTACTACTAGATTTTATTTATTTAAAATAATTTTGTATGTATTCTTATATAGTTTTTAATTGACTGATAATTTATTAATTTATTATAATTATTTATTAGAATAATGGAATAAAAAGATTTAAAAATTACTAAACGATTATCATTATTATCCTTTCTTATTAAACGTTTCCTTAATTTTTTATTGAAATAAAATTTTCAAATTGTTCCAATATTAACGTAAGTACGCATTTAACACAGCTGCTAAAAATAAACACCTTTAGTTCTATTTGTGGAACTCTCGTTTCAGTTTTCTCGTGTCTTGAGAGTCGACGGTCCAAAGACTTTTTCTAACTTAATCTTATAAATGTGAAATGTTTATACGAACATTAGTAAATTTAGATATAAGCTCTTTAGAGCAGGTTTTAGACCGATTATTATACATCTGTTTTGTACAGAGCTTGCGTAACCCGAAAGACTCTGACACACAACAAAAAACAGTCATCTTTACCCCTATCCGAATATTTACTAACACTTAAAAAAAATACCATTATCCGAGTGGTTGAGTGGTCGGAATATCAAGAGAAGGTCAATAGACCCGAGTTCGATCTCCTGGCAGCAGGCTCGTACCAATGGGTTTTTAAAAAACTTATATACGTATTATATTGTTGTTTTGGACATAAAGACGGCGAGGGGCTCACCACCTGTCACGTTGTCCGGAAATTTTCTTCGGTGGAAGGTAGGTCAAATGGACTTAATTGTCAAGACTAGACCTCTGTCTGAAAGAAGTGACAATAAAATTATCTATAAATATAAATAAAATTGGAGTATCTGTTTGTAATATTGGAATAATCGTTTTTACTACATTTATATGAACATGTATACGGTACATATGTATATTTTTTGCAATTTTTGTGTATCAGTCTGTCTGTCTGTTTGTTCCTGCTAATTTCTGAAACGCCTTACCTATTTTAATAGGACTTGCACTAAAAGATAGCTGATGTTGTAAGGAGTAACTTAGGCTACTTTTGTTTTATAAAAATAATTATAGCTCCGATTAAGCGTTAAACGGCGGGCAAAACCGCAAGTGGTTGGGTGATTGGAATTAGAATCAAGAGACCCGAATTAGATCCCCAAGTTTTTTTCACAAACTTACATACGAATTACATCGTTTGCTTGTACATAAAGATGGCGATGGGCTCACCACTAGTCACGTTGTTCCAAAAATGTCTTTGGTGGAAGGTGCATCGAAAGAGCTTAATTGTCTAGAGCTCTGTCTACCCCTGTATTAGGAATGGAATATAGATGGATTTTTTTAATAACAATAATGTCTCAGAAATGCTAGCCACGATACTTTCCTTAATCGCCGAATATGCGCTTGCCATATTTATAAACAAAACTTTGTAATTAAAAAAAATATTTAGAACATTAGAGAAATGCCCTTAATGCCTTTCCCTTTTTACCCAGACTGCCAGGGTCAATGAACTTATGCTTTTAACCTTCCACTCGGCTTAAAGTAATCTTAAACCTCGGCTAGCTTTATTTTATTGTTATTTACGAGTATTTGCTTACTATTTTCGTATTTCATAAAATTACCTCAGAACTGATTTCGCGCCATTCCATATTTAATTACAGGGTATTTTTTAATCCAACAGTAGAATGAAAATATATAATACAGAGCAGTTTGATCGTCCTCGTGACTATTATGTGTAATAAAATCAATCAACAATTTTATTAATTGTTACAGCAATAGGTCACAATGACCGAGTCTTTGGGTAATCGAAATTCGAGTGAGACCCGAGCTGGAGTCCCTCGCTCCCAAAGTGGTAAGTGGTTTCTAACAATGCGTTTATTCAAAATTTATGTACGATTTACATCCTTAGCTATGATATAAAGGAGGTGACAATCACACCGCCTATCACGGTGTCCAACAAAATGTCTTCAGTGAAAGATGGGTCAAAAGGACTTAATTCTTTAGACCTCTGTCTACTCGAGTATTGGGATTGGCGTAAAGATATTTATTTATTTATAAAGCATACAAGTTATTCTGATTTTTTTATTATTAAATAAATTAGAAATTTAATCAATCACCTACTTTACTTTACTACTTAACTTTAGTTACGTTACCTTAATGTTATTTTTTAGTTTCATTGCTCGTTTACTTTCTTATAATTCAACATGCAGTATTTCAAGTAGAAAAATATAATTAAATTGTTTCATTTTTAAATATATTAAACTCCTTTTCAAGGATTTGACTATATTTCACCTGTATTGCATTCGACCTATTTCTAACGCTAAACAACAGTGCAATAACCATTGTGTTACGGTTTGAAGGATGCAGAGATCTAGTGAAATACGGGCTGTGAGGTATGCATAGTCATCGGGGATCACAACGTATCTGTAACCTTTGTTGAGTTACAGTTGTTACACATCAGGTGAATTGTAAGGTTCCACCCTAACCACATAAAAAATTACATAAAGCCGATCCTTCAGTCTAGTTGGTAGATACTCTGCTTTCGAAGCTAAGCGTAAGGCGTTCGAATCCCGCTAAAAACAAATATAAATAAATAAATATCTTCACGCAATTCCCAATACAGGGGTAGACAGAGGTCAAGTCTAGACAATTAAGTCCCTTTGACCCATCTTCCACCGAAGATATTTTCGGGAAAACTTGACAGGCGGTGAGCCCGTCGCCGCCTTTATCTCCAAGCCAACGATGAAATTCGTACATAAGTTTTTGAAAAACTCATTGGTACTGCCACCTGGGGATCGAACTTGGGTCTCTCGACTCGAAATTCCGACCACCCAACAACTCGGTTATCGTGACTTTAAACAAACATTCGTGTAATGAATATGAATGTTTATAATCGAGTAATTGATATTTATGTATTTATTTTCCAGCTGAGAACTTGAGATATGTGTTACTAAATTGGTCTTACTTTATTTATTTCTTAAATGTCCCACATACTTACAGCTAGTTACATTATTTTTTATATTATTAATTTTATATCGCCGAGATATTGTACATTCCTGTTAAAACGAGTGAAACTGAGGGCTAGTGGTAACTTATTATTAAATAATGGTAGAAATATTGGCCCGTATCGTATATTTATTATTTTAATATTTCAAACACTAGGCTATTCTTAATTTCGAATAATAACGCAAAATTCATTAATCTTCATCGACTAAGATTAATGGAGTTTTTTTTTTATTTATTTAATTATCAAAAATTCTAGTAAACTTCTATCGCTACTAAGATAAAAACTAGAAGGAAATTTTATTACAACTAGAGAAAGAAATTAATCTCATAACAGCGAAGAAGAATTTAAGTATCGTGAGAATGCAGTCAGGGATGATACGAAGAAGCAAGTTATGAAATATAAATATGATAGACAAAACATGTAATTGTTATTTTGTAAACTTCTTTTTGCGTTAAGAATATAACATGTTTTTCCCGTGGGTGTCGGAAGAAGCGATTAAGGGAAAAGCCTTGTAATTGCAATTGTCTATCGACAGATGGCGGAATAATCACTTCGAAAATATTAAACCAAAATTGAGCAGAACGATGACAGACGGCAGCGAGCATGGTGTACGTCATCTGGTCCTGATCGCCAACCCGCCTGCCGTACGTGGCGATAATGGCTTTATCCCTTATCGGAAAGGCATATGTCCCGCAGTGGACTTTTACAGGCAGATATGATGAAGTTTATGATAAAATTAGATAATATCTTAACCGTGTGGTAACGGTTTGCCATCGCTTTTTTCCCTTCGTTCGCTTTAGCCTCCAAGGCATCATTTCCCTACGAGAGTACCAAGTTGTTCGTTTGCTGTCATAAAAAATAATTTTACAAAGAGGAAACATGATTGAATTCGTTTTAAGAAAACTAATTAGGCTGACAACATAAGCAAGGAAGTCGGAAGAAAAGCTAACCGCTATAAATCTTCGTACGCTCTGCCCAATTTTAATAAAATATTTTGTTAATAATTCGCTGAGCTTGTATGCCGTAAATAACCATTTTATGGGTAAATTTACTTTAATATTTGGCTTTATGTTGAAATTAATGTTGAATTTTAACAGAACTGCCTTTAAAGCTAAGAAATGTGGATTTAAATACCGCTCCAGGTAATCATTTATATGAATATGAACGACGACGAGTCGTGTTTGTTTATGTGTTGTTTTTATATTTTTTTATATATTATTAGCGAATCTCGTCCACGATTAGCTTTGGCTCAGTGTGTGTCAAATAAAAAATACATAAGTATAAGCGTACCATAAATTCATCGAGACAATACATTTAATACAACTTTTGCTCTACACTCTTGTTGTGAATGTACATACGAATGTAATTTTACCCTATATTTTTAAAGAATTATTACGCGTTCCCGTTGGGAAACCTGGATACAAAATAGTTACAAACAATCTTAAATCAAAACTCCCGGAGCAGTCCAGTTTTTAAGTCAATTTATCGATAAAGTTTCGAGTTCTGCGGTCACAAATAAAAAGACGCAGAATTTAAAAAAATAGAAGAAGAAATGCAGCTAAAAAGAAAAATATATAATTTGTTGAATGTACTTCATTCTTTTTAGCGGCATTACTTCTTCTTTCGAAATGATTAATGATTTGCAGGTGATGTAGGCTGTAGAGGCTATGTTATTATAACATTGGCATTCCTGAGAATATATTGTGCATTTTCTTTTCTTTACTCAGTAAATTACTTCATCTTACTATTTTCAATTTCTACTGATATGTAACCAAAGTTGTGCAATGACAGAAAAATTTAAAGAAGTGATAAAGTATAATGATGGGCTTTCTATCCGTTCTGTTTCCTTTAAAAATGTTTCATTGGTTTAAAATCACCACGATATGCTAACTGATAGGAATTTGAATCGAAATACCCGAGTTCAATAACCAGGTGGTATGCATGAACATATGAGTTTTTTTTCAGAACCTATTTTTTATTTTAGTCTGGAGAAAGTGGCTTTCTTTTTCTTTACACATCACTGGAAAGAAACATATTACTCAATTTCCGAGCAACACATGTAGTGAATTACATATTTATCTAGTGAATCATTGGAGAAGAAGAAATAAAATGAAGGCAGAATATTAATTAACCTATATCACTCGACACGATAGCCGAGTGGTTGGGCAATTGGAGTTCGGGTGAAAGGCCTGAGTTTTTCATAACGTATATACAATTTATATAGTTGAATTGGACGTAAAGACGGCGACAGGAATGACACTTCATCTTGCCCCAAAAAATGTCTTTGGTAAGGGTCGGTCGAAAGGACTTAATTGTCTAGACTCCTGTCTATTCCAGTATTGGGAATAGAATGAAGTTTTTTTTTTATCTTATTTAATTACTTGCTTAGATATTTGCATACATTGGCGAAAAGAATAAAAAGTTCCCATTTGATGTTCTTAAAAATATGTACTCGAAAACACCCTGAAAGAGTATAAAGCAATTTGATTGATTTTTTATATATATTTCTATAAAATTCTTTAAAGTATAAAGAGGGGAGGGTCAAGAGTACTCGGATACCTCGACGTGCATGTAGGAAGAAGATGATGAATCTGAAAGAAGCAAAAGAGGTATGTAAGGATCGAGACACTTGGCGATCTATTCTCCCTGGCTGTTACCCCGGGTCTGTGCGTGAAGATAAGTAAGTAAGTATTTCGATAAAATATATTATAAATTAACAAATAAATTCTTTTATTTTACTTATCCTGTTTTCTTAACTTGAAAAGGTTTTCTTCATTTAAAATTGTTAATACAATAAAGAGCTCTACAATACAATCTCTGCTGTAGCCACTTAGCATAAGGTCACATCGGAACTGATTTTTCGCCCTCTTTAAATAAAAATAAATATTAGATTAAACCCCTGCTCACAGTCTGGGTTTTTTCTGGAAAGGAATGAAATAACGAAAACATTTCCTGTGAAAATGGAAAGCTACGTTTAATCTTATTTTACTTATTTTAAGTTAATTAGAGAAAGGGACATAAATTTTCCACTTCAGTTTCAGAGTACGCTAATGAAAGGTTTGTCGTTGGAAGAGTTTTAAATTAATGCCTTTTTATAGAGAGTATTACTGGGAAAATAGAATCGAGAGACTTAAATAATTTTATGGAGGTAAGTTGTATTGAAACATTATCTGATTATAAGTTGTTAAGGGATTAAATCCTCATGACAATATCCGCAGCAAAACTGGGGAAATCGACAAAGCCATAAAGATATGCACGCTTATGTGTCAAAAGTTTTCATCATCCTTAGGTTTCGTTACAATGATGTGCGATGCTATAAAAGACTCATGGTTATGGAGGCGTTAAATTTTTTACGACCACTTGAGGCAGAGAAATAAAGTTTTTGTACAACATTTTTTAAGTGGATAGAAACAATTTCGACCAATATATAAGTCAATATTCATTTTTTACTCTTTCAATTGAAATCAATATTAAGATTTTCAAGATATACAAGTTGTTGATTGAAGACTCTTCGCGTCTCAAAAATTGAATAGAATTTTTGCTTACTAGTTGCTCTGATGCTCTGCCTATACATATACGTATTGCTTGTTTTTTTTTTCTTTTTTCAAACCCATCAATCAACAAATCAATTTAATTACTCAATAGCCTTTAAAGTAAAGGGTTGCGTGTTCGAATCCCGCTAGGAGAAAATATTTGTGTGACGAATGTGAACGTTTTGACTCAAGTCATAGATTAAATAAGAATATTCATGCATGTAAATATATGTCTGTATAATATTGCACGGTTGGCTTGGACACTCAGATGGTGTTAGCCTTATCACCTGTCATTTTAGCCTCAATATGATTCAGTTAAAGATGCGTCGAAAAGACTTTACTAAACTCGAGTAGACTTCTTTCTGCCGCAGTGAAGAGAAATGCGTGAAATCAAGTAATCCAGAATTCTTTAAATAGTTGATTTTGTAGCTTTTAAACATAGGTAATATCGCCCTGTTATATTTATTTAATAAATCACAAACGAGGTGTGAGATATCAGTGTACGAATGCACCACCCCCTTTCTCCCCGTGGGTGTCGTAGCGACTTAGGGGTAAGCCTTGAAAATTATTATTGCATTCCGACAAATGGTGGGATAACCATCTCAAGATATTTCAGACCTAAGTATATTGTTAAGGATAGTGTATAAGTGTTATAACAATAAAATCTTTATAACAATGAATTTTCGCAAAGTAACGCCTTTGGTGATGGGTAGCAGTGTTTAAGGTGAACAGAGTCAGGTACTGCGATCGTCAATTTCCTGGCACTGAGTGGCGATGGCGAAACCCTTCTCTTATATATGCGGTGGATAAAATTCGGTAAGTTATCTGAATTGCAACTATCAAAAGGAAATTTAATTAAAACCCAGAAATATTTCCGCTTCGTAGATTTTGAAAATTGATAAAAAATTCTAATGAAAATCAAGAAGCGTATGTTGATTAATAGCGGTATTAACCTTTCTCTAACATGCACCCTAAACGTGGCCATGTTCGGTGTACCGTAATATTATTTTATGATCCTTGCGTTAATTTAGAGCATACTTATTTTAGGATTGTGTTCGCTTTTTCTTTTTAATAACCTTGTTGAATTATTAATATCGAAAGTGAAAAATTAGATATATAAAGATGAAATTTTTATTGAAATTTTAAAGCATGCTAGTTGTGAGAGACTCTTCATTATTGAATTAAATAGAAATTTAAAAAACAACCTCTGCTATAACGTGACAAAGCTTTTACCTCCAAGCCACTGTGTCCCACGCATTAGTTGAAATTGCACACTCTATTTACTTACACCTCTTGGGGCCTTGCCATATACCAGGAGCTATTCTAACTTCTAACCCAATGTCCATATCTTTACACTATGAAGCATTAATCTTCACCTTTATAATGCAATTTTGGTTGAATTTTCAAAGCATACAAGCCATTCTGTGCATGTTGTTATTAAATTAAAGAGAAATAAAAAATATACATAAAGAGTTAAGTTTTACTCATCTTGAAAAATACCGGTCCAGAATTAATCAGACTTGAGACATGCAGTTGGGTCTTATTTACAGTCGGAGTGAGTGGTAAAATGATCGCTAATCCGCTTGCCAAGCATAGCGGCGACGTCCAGTCCTCCTTCCCAGAGAGGTCTTTGTGTTAAATATTCTACTTACATCTTCGCCTAGTTTAGTTTATTTAAGTTAATTTTTGACTTTTTCATTGCTGGCAAGCATTAAATTTATTAACATACGTATGAAATATTGTGCGGTTAATCTTGGTCCTTAATCGTCTCCTACGATACCCAACAGTCTGAAAAGTAATAAATTCTTACATGAACACCACAGATCAAAATAATTTAATACCTTTCAACACATACAAGTTTGTTTTTTCATTATCTCTAAATTCCCCATAATTTCCTGGAGCAATAAGTGGTAACTCATCTATCATCTTGATGCTTGGCACCACCACAGTGCGTTTTTCGCGGAATTTTTTGCCACGCATTTGCACTTTATGGAATGTGCTGCCGTCAGCGGTTTTTCCGGACCGATACGACTTTAGGGACCTTCAAGAAAAGAGCCTATACCTTTCTCAAAGGCCGGGAACAAATCTGCTATGCCTCTGATATTGCGGATGTTCATGGGCGGCGGTAATCACTTACCATCACGTGAGCCACCTGCTCGTTTGCCTACCTTCCCTATAAAAAAAGGTATTGAAGCCTATGTCCCTCTCCGAACTACCAATACAATAAATTACAATATGTTTAAAATATCAAACATCGTAGCCACGTTAGTCGAGTGGTTAAATGGTCGATACTCAAACCGGGATACTCAAATTTGATCCCCAGGATAATGAAAGGAAGGATCAGAAGGAATTAAATCGTTAACTTGGTCACTAAGACGACAAAAAGTCCACCACCTGTCACGTTGTTCTAAAATTAAGTCCGATGTAGTATGTCTCTAAAAGACTCTCCAATACTCCACTACTCCAACATTGAAAAATTCAAAATATAAAAATATTCTGCAAAATACCGCCAGTCTATTAACTATATAAAATATTAATGTTTGCACCATAGTTATAAGGCCGCAAATTTTTGACAATTTTTTTTCCAGATAAGAAAAAGTTATGTTTTTGTAATACGTGGTAATTTTATATATTAAACTAGCAAACCCCGCAAACGTTGTTTTACTATATAAAAAATAGCGGTTGGTTGTAAAGGGGTAAAAATTTAAGGTTGCATGTATTTTTGTATACTGTATCATATAAATAAAAAAAATATGGGTAGACCTCCCATATCACTTAGGGGGGTTATAATTAGACGTCGAAGACTACGTCCGATCCGCAGACCGAACCGATTTGCACACAAAACTTCACGAAAATCGGTCTCGAGCCATTTCGGAGGAGTTTAATTACAAACACCGTATACGAGAATTTTACATATTAGATAACTAATTTAAGATATTACAATTAAAAAGTTGTCTATGATGTTCTTGTTCGTGTTTAAATAAGCCCGTTCAACTATTACAGTCTGATAAAGGAACATTATTACTAAAACTTCATTTTTTTTTTCAAATACTGGACCATCGAATCGTTTTATAATATCAAATATGATATGTCATAAAGTTTTACACGTAGTTTTTTATTATTTTTTACGTAAAGAAAATGTAAGTATAAAGTTATCATCTAATATACATTTTTGAGGTAAAATTTATCATTGTTCAAGGATATTCATAAAATATGCTACGACACGTACCGCTCGTGTTTCTTAACAAAGTTTTCTTTTATTCAAGGCAAAACATAAAACTTTATTACTTTCGATGCAGTCTGCTTCATAAACACATCAATATGATCAAAAATTCAACAGAAAGTGACAAATATTTTTGTTTTTTATAACGTAAAAAGATTTTGTGTCAGAGCAGACATATCTAATATGATATTTACATATTTTATCCATTGTAATAAATTTTACCAACAGTCTCTTCACGCTCATTAATTCTTGACAAATAAATAGATAGGGATAACAACATACATTGCTCTGATCCCAAAGTAATTAGGTAAAGCACTGACGATACGAATCAGAAACAATGAAAGTAGCACAAACTCCCAGACCCGGGGGACAATTGACAAAAAGTGTTTTATTCTACATTGGCGATTGAACATACAACCTATCAATATCCGAATATTCAATAAGTGCCTGAAAAAGAAATCTCAATGTAATCGTCAGCATTAAGGCTATACAATCAGCATATTCTCGTATAATGCTGTTGTATAGTTTTTTTATACAAAAGTTTAAAATAGTTTTTTTTTTAAACTCACGTGATGGTAAGTGATTACCACTGCCCATAAACACCCGAAATACCAGAGGCATAGCAGATGCGTTACCGGCCTTAGAGTGCCCCCTCCCAGAATTGGGGGAGGGGGGTGTGCGGGCCTCCGGTTACCTGCACTCACCAGACGAAATGCAGAAGTTTGTTAGACTTCTACTTCACGCCGGTATTCTGTGAGGTCGTGGTACTTCCCCGGTCGAGCCGGCCCATTCATGCAACAACAAAAGCTGATGCGTAGCTCTACCAGTGTTAAAAACTGCCACTGTTACTACTAGTAACTACCACTGTTAGTAAGACATTTTGGGCGTTTCGGGCATCACCCAATGCTAAAGAGCAACATTTGTGGTGTTTTACCAACCTTTAAAATCTTGTGTTGTTAATACGATGACAAGAAATCACCACCTGTCACGTTGTCCCGAAAATATCTTCGGTGGAAGGTGGGTCAAAGGGACTTAATTGTCTAGACTTGACCTCTGTCTACCCCTGTATTGGGAATTGCGTGAAGATATTTATTTATTTATAAGAAATCATCAATGTTATGGTTGACTTTTTACTTCGCATTAGTCGATATGAAGTCTGCCGACTAACGCTTCAACAGCACTAACGTCTCAACAACTTACGTTTCTTAGCCAATTATTTTTCATTAAATATTCAAGTGAAGATACTTATTCAAGGACGCTATTTTACTTAAAATACCAGCGTGTTTAAACACAATCTGTTCCAATAACTAGTTTCAGGTTCGACAGAAGCGTGTGCCTTTGAAATATTAAACATTTCATAGAAGTATGTCAAAGCCGGTCAAGGTAGATAAATCTTACGATTAAATTACATACGAACACTTCGTCATCCTCGTAGTAGTATTTAACATATAAAGCGCTGATAAAAACAAGTATACTTTAAATTCTTAAAACGAAATTATACAACTAATGCGTGTTGCCAGGGATGACTTATGGATCAAAGACGTGCCTCTTCACTGTAGAGAGAATGAGATGTATGAGGTATAGGGCTATATAGGATCGGTTTTACTCTGCGCGATATAATCCGTAACGAAGAAATCCAAGGTAAGCGATATAGCTATGTCACATGACCGTGGAATGGTAATCTTAGGGGGAAGTCTATGTTTAGCTGTGGAATTTTGACTGATGGGGTATTTTGATGAATGTGCGATTAATGCAGCTTTTTTTGGTGTGCAATACAGTATACTCTCTCTCTCTCTCTCTCTCTCTCTCTCTCTCTCTCTCTTTTACAAAGTTACATTTACACCTTTCTCGTTGATAATATAATACAAAGCCAAATAAAATCATTGAAGTTTATGTGTAATTTTATTGATGTTAACTATGTATATGTTGATCATAATTAGCGTTGTTATTTAAAAAAATTTCCAAGTGTCGATCGTTCCAGTCTTGATATTGATTAGCGTCGGTAAATATCTCCAATGTCACCTCTTTCGGCTGCACAGACGGTGTTAAAATTATTACATTTTAATAATCAATTTCATGTAATGAAAAAAAAAAAGTCACGATAGCCGAGTGGTTGGGTGGTCGGAATTTCGAGTTAAGAGACCCCGGTTCGATCCCCAGGTGGCAGGCTCGTACCAATGGGTTTTTTAAAAACTTATGTACGAATTATATCGTTGGCTTGGACATAATACAGCCTTGCGAAATCTTCTATAACGTAGTGATTATATACGCTATAACATCTTCTACTACGTTAGTTATCCAGCTGGATTTGGACAAGATTACGGCTTCTCGGCATACCAGAGCAAGTTGTGGTATCTTTTGCTTCTGCTTTTAGTTTTCGTCTGATAAGTATGGTAACTGGAGACTCAAAGCCTTAAACCCAGATGAATTGTTCACTCGATGGCGATCTTAAATTAAAAGAAATATAGTGATTATGGAAAACAATTTGGATTCAAAAAGAACACATTTTGTGTCAATATTTTATTTACAGATCTTGGTAAAGTCATTATAAAACATCTTAAGAAGCTTGTCACGCTTTTTACGATGTTTCTTTTTCTTAATCACTCTAAACTAGTAGAAACTCTTAAACTAGTAGAAAATCATTTTTTACTTGTTAGTTCGGTTAGTCACAAAAGCAGCTTCCTTCCTGCTTGCTTGACGGTATTCTGGTTAAAAAAAAGTATTCATTTGAAGAATTTTTTTTTATCAGATTTATGTTCTTAGGTTTAATAATTGCAATTATTAAACCTAAATGGACAAATTAGGGGTTTAAAGTTATATGAGAAGTACGACAGTTTTGAAGAAAGAAGCATAAAATCAAACATGATATTCTCTCAAACAGTTAAAAACGGCTAAACTCACGTTATACTAATCGGTGTAGGTACCGACTAGTTTCGGACCTATCAGAGGTCCTTCATCAGGGTTTTAATAATTTAATGATATTCTTTCTTATACAATATATAACTACGACATATAAAAATATGTATGTGTAGGCTCTCCTACATGAGCGATGCTATAGAGCGTGTCACTAATTATCTGTAAGTTTAACAGCTATCTCGAAACATATGCACTAAAATAATAGTTAAGAATAGTAGCAGCTTGCTAATGCTATGTACTGGACGTGAGATTTCTGAAATATTCTCTTGAATATTTGCGAAAAGTTATACGAGAGGAAGGTCGAACTTTAATCAGAGGAACAAGATGCACGTTCCCGAAAAAGTAATTTTTTAAATACTTAGACGAGTAGGTTTGCTCGCGACACTTTTCTTCGCCGAATCTGTAGTAAAACTTGATCACCTGGCGAAGAAAAGTGTAAGACTTTACCACGGACACGGCGAAAAAAAGTGTCACTTGAAATTGAATTTATAATAATTTTAGTAGTCGGTCCGGGAATCAAAACTGGTTCAGTCGCGTATATAGCAAGGATCCTAGCCACTAGGCCACTACACCTATACCTAAATTAGAATTATTGATATTATCTCAAAGTCAGTCAAAATACAATATAACGTACAAATATAACTTACTGTCATAATAAGAAACTCCAACTATTGAGAAGGATAAACGATTTTCAACTGTTATTATTAGTAGTAGTATAGGGAATTAATAAAGGTTAATAATAAAAAAATCACAAGGTTAGTGAATAATTCCTTTAATCCACAATATACTGTTAGTACAATTTATGCAATAAATTAAATATTCTGTTAAATGCGAAATAGTTTAGGTACATTATTAGTTAGTTAGGCATACAAACTAAATTTTCAATAAATAAATAAATAATTGTGTTATTTACATCTCCGCTTACGCGTTCTTAAAAATTAAATGCCGGAAATAACTAAAAGTTGAGGAAAAACTGCATGATTACGCAAAAACATCTCATTGACCTTAAGTCTAAGCATTTTTTTCCTTCTTCCAATTTCAATAAACTTAACAACCATGAGTATTTTATAAGAAGTTGAGGTAAAATCTTAATAACTCGCCATAATCTCGGTCAGGTCTCATACACCCAAATGTTTAGTCCTTTTTGACGATAGCCTGGAAAGTGTTCGCACATTTAATTCGTTTTTAATGACCAACTCTTTTTTTAAATAAGGTACTAAGTCCCCAATTTAGTGGCTCTCTATGGTAGTCCCAGTCACAGCTACGCCAGCCTGGAAGGAGCAGTTTAATCCCTTAGACATGTGTATAAATTTGTATCTTCAAAACATATTTGAAACTCCACTTCAGTAAATTTGAAACAGAACAAAACAATCAGTTCAAAGTACAAAATCATTTTTCAATAAACTAATAAACCAAGGTAAAGAAATTCAAGAAATTATACATAAGAGGGAATATAAATTTTAGTTACCTTTTAAGAAAATTTCTTTTTTATTTTGTCTAAATTAAGTTACTCATTAAATTAGCTAATCTTTATAACTCTGTTTACTCAATAAAAGATTATCCAGACTTTAAAAGTTTCGACTTCATATCCCCGACTCAAGATAAATCCATTTAATAAGAATCTCGCTTTCTCAACTAGAAATACTTATTTAATTACTTTTTAGATCCAAATTAAATGGGTAAAGGAAAAAATTGTGGTGCGAATAAATGAAGTTTTTCTGCTGGAGATAAATATGGCAAAGGTGAAAGTTATGACTTTTATTAACTAAAAATTTATATATCTACAATAAACTAAATTAATCAAATCAAAAAAATGGTGTCGATTCAGTGCGGCATGCATTTAAATTAAGATTAAAATTAATAATGTTTTATAGTGTACTTTGGTTTTTGGGTCTGACATTATTTTATAGTCCTTTGATGTTATTCAAATAGTTTCTAGTTTGAATTCAAAGACTATTTCTATATAATTTTGCGTCATGATTAACTAGTAAATAACAATACGACTTAGAAATCGGATAAGCTGTTGTTAATAGTAACGGCTTTGTGTAAAATATTATTAATTTTAGCTATTACATACACAATATTGTAGATATCAGAATACGAAATTATATTTGACATTTCTAAATCCAAATTTGTTAAATTTGAATTGAGTACTTGTACTGTAGAATAGACGCAAAATATGTTTTAAAAAATATTAAAAGTTTAATATCACGACGACGATTTATTTAAAAAAAATATTTATTTTTACATTTACATTTTGTATTTAAAATAAAATTAACAACTAACATTCATGCCGTATTTAGCGGTGCAATGACACGAACGTCGCTCGCAATAGTTATAGATCCAAAGTCGCTGTGGCCGTAATCGGTTGGGATACACTATTTAGCGGTGAAAAAAAATTGAAACAGCAAAGCAGAAAGATTGTAGTCTTTTTCTATGTACTCTCTAGATATACATGACTTGGAAAAAACCTTTTAATGTCATGATATGTCTCGGGGGCAAAGCCGATGAATAACGAGGCGGCAGGCGTTCCCTGCCGCCTCGTTATATCTTACGGTGAGCAGAAATATAGATTCTGCCACCTTTCCTCATGCTATTTATGAATTCTATTACCTGCTATGGAAGATTAGGTTTACACTTAAATGAACAAAAAGTTACAGAGGCAGTTTGTGACATTGTTTATATTATGTATTTGTAAATGTTTAAGAATGTAAGTTATGCTTACGTTACTAATGAAAACGAGAGATTTAGATTCATTCCCCTGACAGAGATGCTAAGATGTTTTTTTTTTATAAAAGTAACATGTTGGTTTTGTAGAAAGTAATGAAGGTAAAGACAAGAAAAGACGAGCATTATTTTACAACTTTATTCATGCACATGCATTCATGCAATAAACTGATGAGAAACATTCCAAGCCACAGTTAGAATCTGTTGTAGATTAATTTATCAATTTTAATTATTCATCAGTTTTAATAAATAAACATTCATGCGTTAAACATGCAAAATTGTTTCTAGTCTATCACCTGAGGAGAGAATAACTTTTTGAGTCCAATGATTGTTGCCAATAAAAGGGCTATCTTTGAGATCAGGAGTGCCTTCCCGACCATCAAATACAGGCCCTTAAACGTCAAAGCACCAAGGAGACCAAACTTCATGGCTGCAGCGGCTAGGAATGGTGCCATATTCTTGTTTCTGGCTCTGCCGGTCTCTACCTCTTTTGGCTTCTTCATTGATACACCTTAAATCAGATTTTCTGATTTTAATTGAATGCAAATAGTATTTTATTTGAAGAATTTTCACTTAAAAATAAAAGAATACCCGCAGTGCTGAATTACTGCAGCATTAATCCTAAATTATTGGGCATTATGTGAAAAAAAATATTGTTATCAACTATCAATTTGCTTTTTTGGTCTTTGATATATTTATTGCACAAGTCAATTTAATATTATTGTATCTTTTGTTGTCAATCTTTGAAGAAGATAAAAAATATACAATGTAGACACATTTTATGTTTTTTATCTTCACGCATTTCTCGGTACAAGGGTAGCCAGAGGTCTTGACAATGTAGCCCTTTCGATCCACATTTTACCGCAGATCATTTTGAGACAATGTGACTAGTGGTGAGAACGTCGCTGTTTTTATTTTCTTTCAAGAGTTTAAATCGCGCATGAGTTTGTAAAAAAGTCACTGTTACAAGCCTATCTCCTTGCGATTGAGTTCGACCCCCAGGGAATCTTTGACTCGGATTCCGTGGCCACTCTATCGTTGCTATCGTTACTTAATGAAGCAAATTTCTTATCAAACATTAATTTTACTACACTTCTACTTAACTACTTAATAATACTTCTGTTTCTTTGTCTATCGACTGAAATAAGAAGTAGAAGCAGAAGAAGGGTATTAAATAGGGAAATAAGGTAAGATTAGGTTATGTTCTGCTTTGTGGTAACATGGCAGTGGTAAAAAGTGGCTTTAGAGGTTAAAACCTTCAAAATAACATTGGCTATTGATAGCTAACGATATAATTATTTTTAAAAATACCAAACCAAAATTGGTCTAAGGTGCAAGATTTCACGTACTGTAATCGTTAATCTGCATGCCAAGCTCTCCCTCGCTATGGCACAAAAAAACCTCCCTTAAGGGAGCGGCCTATAGTGGACTATTACAAG
Source organism: Sericinus montela (assembly GCA_029286605.1). Lineage (NCBI taxonomy): Eukaryota > Metazoa > Arthropoda > Insecta > Lepidoptera > Papilionidae > Sericinus > Sericinus montela. The sequence continues at coordinate 10,090,151 of JAGSMR010000030.1, read as the reverse complement.
CCGTTACATATGTATGTTATGTAAGATGATGCAATATGGTAACTATACTAAATCTGCTCACCTACGCCGAAACTTCCGTCTTTCTCTTGCTTTCCAGAAATCACAACGTCTGCGTTATCCAGAAGCCTGTATCTCAGTGACCGAGTGGTAGCGAAATTCCATAGCTTGTCCATAATAATCTGCTGTGCCTGATCTTCCAGGGACGTGCCGGCCCTTGCAAGGGATTCAGATCGTACAGGCATTTTTGCTGCCGCTCCGTTACTAAAAATGCATATATGAACACGATATAGGTAATAAGAAAAAGGAAGAAAGATATTTATTTATCGCTACTACCAAAATTTAATTATAATATAAAATTTTTGTTGCAACAACAAAACCAATGTTACCACAACTACAGCGCTGGTATTCTGTCAGATCTATGAAAATACAAAAAAAACATAAACAATTTATCGTAAATATAAATAAATCATAAAAAGTAATAATAATACATAAGTTACTTTTATTTTATTTTACGTAGAGAACCAACAGCTTTTGTATTTAGTATTAAATATTTATATACCAAGTTTCGCAGTAGTTACAATTATAATTGAGCTGATATATCAATACATAAATTTTAGCTTTTATTGCACTAAATGTTGAGTTTCAGTTTTAAACAGTGTGTGTATTTTTTTTCCTAAAAGTGTATTTATAACTTAATTTATAAATTTAAATCTATTAACATAACACATAAACACTTAAAGAAGGTTTAAAATTTTTGAATCTTTTTAAATTTTATAAGCAATATAACTCATTCCTAATAACGTCCCACTATTTACTCTATTTTAAGCTTTTATTTTAAACTTTTTTGTCATATGTATTTATTTATTTATCTAATATGGAATCACTCAATATTAACATTTAACACAATTACAACGAGAGACAGTCACAAGCAAACCGAAACTTATAGACTTCAAGCAAACAAAATTTACACCTTTAAATCAGGCGTAAGTATTTTGCTTCTCAATCTTGGGTAAATTTATAGTGATAAATCGTTTAAAGCCTGATTAATATAAAAAAATAGTTACCTTTCGTCGACGATCATCATGTCGTCAGTTAGTTGAAACGAAGCAGTCTTAAGAATTTTGTCTGCGTACCCTACGAACTCCATAGCGAGACACGAGGAAGTTTCTCTAGCAACGCATTTGTGGGTCAACCCGCGTTTGACTGATTCTTCAGATCTTGCCTGGAACATAAAAGTTTAGCTACTTTAGATAATAGAGACAAAATCTACCTAATCTACCTAATAATAATTGTTAAAGATGGAAGAATATCTTTAATACTTATTATTAAGTAGTTTTGAAAATCAATGTGTTTGTTTTTAAATCTTCATGCAATTTCCCATACTAGGGTAGACAGGGATCAATGAAGTTCTTTCACCGAAGCTTATTTGGGATAACGTGACAGATGGTTAGCCTAGTTAAACATTGCAGCTTAGTTGGCTCGGTTAACAGGAATACTAGTAATGATATTTGACATTATAGTCTAGCATTCTTTAAAAAAAATCAGAGGAATTTCCGAGGGAATCAGGGTGTCAAGTACTCGGAAGCTATTGGTGAATTTAACACTTAAAATTACTGTTTTCTTTTTAGGTTCCGACCAGAAGATCGATCCTTAGTCGCTTGCATATTAAAGCGAGACGTCTAAAACTGATTGGTTCAGTTATTTGGCGCTCAAAAAAGGATGTAAGGGGTTTTTAAAATTACCGATATTTTTTACTGAAACTGGATGTTTAAATATATTAAACAATCAATTGAAAATTGTCTCTAGTTTAATTTATTGACAATTAACTGCAGTTTACTTGCCTTACAATATCATGATATGAGCGGTAAGGATATGAAATTATAAATTATAACTTCAAAGAGAGTATATATGTCGGAATCTACATAATCACGAATCTTTAAAGCGCTCACGATAGCCGAGTGGTATTCGAGATTCGAGTCAAGAGGCCAGAGTTCTATCCCCAGGTTATAAGCTCGTACACATGGGTTTTTTATAAAACTTATGTACTAATAACGTCGTTGGCATGGACATACCGACGGCGACGGGCTCACCACCGGTCATGTTGTCCCAAAAATGTTATCGGTGTAAGGCGGATCGAAACGACTTAATTGTCTAGACCTCTGTCTACCCCTGCTATGGCATTGGTGTAAAGATATTTAAAGCTCTCGGAAAACTAAATAGATACTGTTCCGAAATAAATTGGACTAGCAAAAAATAATTCAAGCTGAATACAATCAAACCTTTCGCGAAATGAAATACTATGCGAACTAGTACTAAATAAGAAATCGAACACATACATTATGTCAAGGTTATGAGAAACGAAGTGTAGGTAAAACAAGTATCATGGTGCATTTCTACCATCTTTTAAGTATAGTTTAAGTTGAAGTTATTGCGATTAATTATTTCTTTTTAATTAATTACATTTTGTCAGAAATATTCTAGTATAAAGTAACATTTGCCTGAACTCCTTCTTTTCCATGGACTCTCCAATAAAAACGAGAGACAACTAACATGAGACAGATTGAGAACACATCATTTCGTTTAGCGTACATCGGTATCGTTAATATTTTACCATATTAAAGTCTACAATCGATCCATTGAATAAAAAATAATTGCTGACTTTATGACTATAAATTATAATTCTGCTATCATGACTTTCATCCATTGAATAAAAGGAGGAAATTAAAAATAATTCTTATTTAAATACAATAAATGAATTAAAAATAAATAAAGTTATTACTACTCAAAATCAGTATAAATTAACATACTTACTTGTCTAGACCCTGTCTATCTCTGTATTGGGAATGGCGTGAAGATATTTTTTTAATCAGTTTAACTTCATATATCAAGACAAAGCCTATTTTCGCTCAGTAAAGATATTTTTAATTAAGCCTTTCGACAACAACATTATGTTAAATTCCATGCATTGGCTAATTACTAATATCTCTTTTAGACATAACCGACTTAATTACAAACGGAATCCCTAAAGATTGCTAATTTAAGCATCTGGTACCTTCGATTCCTCCTATTGGTGACATACGATACAATTAAGCAAGCCAGAAACAAAAACCGATAGATAGCAAGAGAACCACATCGGAAAATACGATGCTAAAAATAATTGGCCCAAAATAGGTCAGCTGCTTAAAAAGATTCGAATCATCTGGTAAGTTGTATAGCCCCGTGCCATACGGGGTCCTACCTACCTACTACCTCAGGTCTACTAAACAGACTACGTTTAGACATAATTACATACATAAATATACCTAATATGTATCCCAAAGAAACTTAAAAACAAATAAACATAAAGTCAACAAATTATCTTCACGTCATTCCCCAAACTAGGGCAGAGAGGTCTAGAAAATTAAGTCCTTTCGACTTCTTCAAGCAAAGACATTTTTTTGAGGCCAACGTGACAGGTGGTTAGCCTGTCACCGTCTTTTATGTCCAAGCCAACGATATAATGATATAAATCGAACATAAGTTTAGAAAAAAAAGCCATTAGTACAAGCCTGCCACCAGGAGATCGAACTCAGGTCTCTTGACTTAAATTCGCATCACCCAACCAATCGTTATATTTTGGCTCCACTCTCACAGGCTATCATGACTATTTCCTAATATTGTTATAGTTAATATTTAAAATTAATTAATTTAAATTTTCTAATTACACACTACACGCTCATTAGAAATGTAAGAGCGTAGCCTTAATGCCATGTGAAGCCAATCGCTCTGGGAATTGATAGCGCTGCGCCAGTTTTCCACTTTCCATGCATAATTGACACCGCGTATAGATTGACTATGTGACCTATATTAGAACGTTAGAGAGCACTACAGTGAGTGTTGACTTATGAGTGGTGCTTTCGTTTTAATTTCACTTTTCTATAGGTACAAGCGTCGGCGATATAGGCACGAGCGTCGAGTGAATATCACCAATTGATTTAAAAATTATGATAAAAAAATATGAATAATTAATTTCCAAATTAATTATCTCTTCACGCCGTTCATATAGGTGTAAGTAGAGGTCAGGAGAATAAAGTCCTTTCAACCCACCTTCCACCGAAGATATTTTGGGACAACTTGACAGGTGGTGAGCCCGTTACCGTCTTAATGTTAAAGTCAACGACATAAATCCTACATAAGTTTTTGAAAAAACCCATTGGTACGATCCTGATTGGCCTCCTAGGCGATCCTCACCGGAGATCAAGCTAGAGTCTCTTGACTCAATTCAGATGACCCAACCACTCAGCTATCGTGACTATCGAATTTAACGTTATTCGTGTTCCAAATTAATTGCTGTTAGTAATACTATTTTCGAAACGTTTGTACTCTACATTTAGACTACACTTATTTATATTAAAAAGAATGTCTGGAAGATATAGTTCTATATAGTTCACTTTACTAAAGCTGAAATGAGGCTTTAGAAAATAAAATAAGGTTTTGGAACAGAGAAAGATTGATGAAGATTGTAATTAATGACCGACACGCTTCAAATAAGACCACAAGAGTTTAGAAGCACTCCAGAACATTTTGCATTAGGTAATTCCTATGAATTTTAAGTAATTAAAAAGAATCGATTTTTAAGGAATGTTATGTGACCTTAAAAATGAGTGGTAACCTCGTTTAGAGAAATACAGTGTAGTAGTGTGTGTAAAATGTTGCAGGGAGCCGATGGATGCTGGTGGCTGAGGACCGTTCTTTGTGGCGAACTCAAGGGGAGGCCTATGTTCAGCAGTGTACTCCTGAAAAGCTTTAAAGAGAAAGAGTAAGAATAATGTTATATGATAAAATATATTATTGGTGTAATCACCCGAAAGGCTTAATTTATTTTGGAAATAAAAATACGGAGATAACCGGCTCGGAAAAATCAGAAATAGACTCATCAGACAGCTTTTATAAGAAAAAAAAATTCTCCACTCCATACCCAATACTTTGGTAGACAGAGATCTAGACAATTAAGTCCTTTTAACCCGCCTTTCACCAAAGCCATTTTATTGGGACAACGTACTAATGGTTTTTTTTTTTTTTCAAATCTTACGTACGATTTATATCGTTGGCTCAAATATAAATATGGCGGCAGGTTTACAACCAGTCACGTCGTCTAAAAATAAGCTCCGTTAAGATGTGCGTTGGCCTCTAACTAACACTGTATTGGGAAATGAATCAAGATAAAAAAGAAAAAAAAAACAGTTACATCTTTCCTCTCACTTGGACGTTAATATGAACTCATTCTTCCAGAGATTTCATAGCGCACGTATGGTTAGTACTTCGCGTAATCGAAATCGGGTTAGTGGAATTGTCACGTACTCGTATCGCTAACGATGTTCAACATTAAATTTTATTGCATGTGGCATTAGGAATACGATCGAAAATTCCGATTTGAACGTTCTCGACAAATCGTAAGCCTATCGATGAGTATGTTTACATTTGTAGCCAATTCACCTCAAGTGTTTTGAAAGCTTTTATAATAAACCTTCATCTTATAACTTATTAATACTAACGAATTCTAATATTTATTTTATAAAAACTATAGTTGCATGCATTTCCAATACAGGCGAAGACATAAATCTACGTAAATTAAGTCGTTTCCACCTATCTTTCACCAAAAAATATTTTAGATACAACGTGATAGACGGTGAGCCTGTCGCCATTTTTATGTCCTAGCTAGCTTAAGAATCGTACAAAAGTTTGAAAGAAACCATAGGTAGAATCAAACACCTGTTGATTGAACTCGAGTGTCATCACTCGAATTCCGTTCACTCCACCACTCGTGGTATCGTGACTTTTTATGCCTTTTTGATTTAAAAAAACATGTTATTATAATGAATTACTTCTTTCGAAGTTATGCTAATTTTTCTTTTGGTGCATAATATACAAATATATATATAATATTTTTGAAACTAAAACATTTAATTTTTTGATAAATAATTTTATCTATGTGTATTCTTTTAAATTATGTACAGAGGTAAAAAAATTATTGACAATTTATTTAGAGTTTTTTTTTGTACAGTTAGTTTTTGTGGAAAGTTTTGGAGTTATTTTTATTTTCTTAGAATTATTCATGTTTGTTAGATTAGGAAAGTATAACATCTTACGTGCATGCGTTCCTTTTTTTTATTTATGTGAAGTTTTATTTAAACCGGAATAAAAGCTACGTAATATTATTGCAATATGTGCATAGAATTTATGTTTAGAAAAATTACTTACGTTATTTATTTTGTTATCAGAGCACTTCGTTATCTTTTTTATGCACTCAGTAGTTAAATACGTATATATTTTATTTTATAAAGAATATTTAATAATAATTTCGATCACAATATTGTTTATTATTATTGTTATAAATGTTTATTATTACGGATTACATAGGATATAAATGCAAAAGTTAACATTTTAGGTTATGTTACATGAAGATGTTTCAATGATCCTAATGGATTGAAAATAAAGTTTTTGTATAGGTTGTAGAGAAAGAGGAAACTGTATTTCTACTGCATATTCCCAAGAGATATTTTCTCTACCTATCTGGAATTAGTCTCATGAGAATTAGCATGCAACTCTATGATGATGGCAAGGGGTCAACATATTTATTATTTTATGTCCATAGAGTAAGTAACTCGTACATAGGGCGATCTATACGCTTCTAGAAAAAAAATCCCATTAAATGTGCAAAGCCTGCCAATTAATTGCCAGGTTTAAGAAATTTATTAAAGAAAAACTTTTTAAAAAAGGGTTATTACTCCTATAATATAAATTAATACATTAATGACAGTAACCTCTGGCAATAAGGTGATCGCCCTCATGCTATTTCTAGAAGATATCACATCACACTTGTATAATACATTATATTGTAAAAAAATATTCAACAAAAAAGAGGATACCTACTGAGTTTATTTCGCTTGTTTCTTCTCCTTTAGAGGAACCTCATTACTGATCGGTGGTAGATTAAAGAAATGATTATCCAAAAGCGAATTAGTAGTACATTCTAATTTCGATAACAAATGATTTGGTTAGATTTTTTTTCGTAAAAAAATAACATCTAATTTAATGACGTGTAGTCAAAAAGACATGAAATCTTCAAAAAAACTTACACCAGGAAATAAGGAAGTAATATTAATGAATTGCATAGATTTTTATAAAAACAAAGGTAATGAAAAAACATTTTGCTACAAAAACTATGTTCATGATTCCGCAAATACTCATAATGCAAATCAAGGCTGACGACCTCGGTGGCCGAGTGGTGAACACACTGGTTTTCAAGGCTTCGCTAAATCTGAGGTCCCGGGTTCGACTCCCGGACGGGGCAATGTTGAAAACTACTTTTTGTACTTTTTCTCGAGTCTGGGCATTTGTGGTACTATGTGGTTTCCGATTCAATAACACAAGTGCTTTAGCTGTTTCCTTTGGAATCAGAGCAACGTATATGATTTTGGTCCTATCTACGTAAGTTTTTATAAATAACCAGCTGCCCCCCGCGGCTTTGCCGGCAGTTTAACAATTAACGCTGAACCCTTATTTTGTTTCTTAAATAAAAGTAGCCTATGTCACTCCTTATAAATATGATACTCCTATAAAAATCCTGTAAAAATCAGTCCAGCCGTTTCAGAAATTAGCCGAAACAAACAGACAGACAGACAGAATGACAGACTTTTGATATCTAGTCTATGGATTTGCGACATACATATAACAATGTGTTTAACTTTTTTTTTCAGTTATGCGAAGAACATTAAAACTTTGTAATGAAATGATTGCAATAAACATGAATAATTATTATGATTAAAAAAAAGTTTAACCAACGATTTAATACGTACATAAGATTTTGAAAAACCCATTGGTACGAGCCAACCAACTAGGGATCGAACTCGGGTCGCTCGCCTCGAAATTCCGACCACCCAACCAATCGGCTATCGTGACTTTTTTTATTAAAAAAAAGGTAATTTTATCTAGTGGTACATTCAGATGTTTTAGATTCGATGAAAGGTGGGTCGATAGGTCTTAATTGTCTAGAGCTCTGCTAGTTTTGGCAAAAATACGTGAAGATGTGACATAGAGACGGCGACGGGATCACCACCTGTCACGTTGTCCCGAAAATATCTTCAATGGAAGGTGGGTCGAAGGGACTTAGTTGTCTAGACTAGACCTCAGTCTACCCCAGTATTGGGAATGGCGTATATAGATCAATAGATCTTAAACATTATCTTTAGGTTTGTGCAATCCTACTATACATAAACTACAACGGCATCAATATACCACAGTCGTCGGTAGCGAAAATTTATTAAAAAAGGGGTACAAAGTTTTCTCTCCATTTGATATGTAGATGTCATTCGCTGATTAACGATCTTTGAGCGGTAAATCTTAACGACTCAACGACTTCATGCGGCAAGGAATGCGTATAAATATACGTCAATCGTATTTCTTAACTGTTTTTATGATTCAACAAGACCACCAGATTCTTCTTAGACTCCATATAATGTTGATATTCAGGATTGAAAACAAAAATCTTGTTCTCAAACTAAATTACCTTAAAAATGATAATTTTGAAGACTTTCTTTCGGATTTTGACAAGCAATAAGACTCACAAAGATCAGATTGTCGGGATGGTAGTACCGTTCCGTTGAAGCTAGGGGTTGATTTAGTCTGGAACAGCTAATAATTATCTTAGAAAAATGTACGTTTCCCGATGAAAAATTCAAAAAACATTTCATGATGATGAAATTTAAGAATCCTGCATGTTTTTCGTGAAAATGCGCGGAAAATGACGCGCGATGTAGTTACAATTATATGTTTTTTGACATGATATACATATTTTTTGAGCTTATGATTTTGTTTGAATTGTTTTTACATTGTGCATGTGGTAGCTATATAAATGAGATAATGATTCAGACACAATTGTAAGATTGTTAAATAAAAATAACTAAATATCTTCACGCAATTCCCAATACAGGGGTAGACAGAGTTCTAGTCTATACAATTAAGTCCCTTTGACCCACCATCCACCGAAGATATTTTCGGGACAACGTGGCGGGTGGTGATTCTGTCGCCGTCTTTATGTCCAAGACAACGATAAAATTCGTACACAAGTTTTTGAAAAAACCCATTGGTACGAGCCTGCCACCTGAATTCCGACTACCCAACTACTCGGCTATTGTCACATTTATGTCGTGACGTGTAATGGTATTCGATTAGAGAATTGGTTGAGATTGAGGAATTGATCCAGAAAATTCAGTCGTAAAATATTATCCATGAGAACACATGTCAAATAACGGTCTCACTTCTACGAAATCTGAATCCCTACAAACGTGCAATTTAATTAATAGTGAGGTATACCTTGATATACCTGTCTACCTAATAGTAAGTTATGGTTACAAGATGATTATACTTAGGTTGTTTACACCTTTAATGCTTACAGCATTACATACTATACAACAATAGTAGTAGTATATAACTTTAATTGTAAACATTACAAATAAACTTTTTATTTCTGATTAGGTATGATCTTATAATAATGTATCATATATTAAGTCAATTATTAAATTTTTTTATTACATAAGTTACTGCTAGTAAAAGTTTTAAGTGTAATACAAAAGTGTATTTACAATATTTTATTTATTATTATTCTAAATTATATCTTCACACATTTCTCAATAGCCCCTGCATTCGAATTAAACTGTGATCCAAAAAAAATATACTTTTTCTTTTGACAGAGCTTATTCGGGACACTGTGATAACCGGTGAGCCTATCGCCGAGGTAATGTCTAAGCTAAATATTATTTTATTCTTATTATTACATTGCATTATACAATGTTATACTCAATGATTATTGATTACTTATCTACATTTAAATTTACAATTTCCGTTAAATACGTGAACAATATTTTTCTCAACTCACCTCATTGTCGATCTCACTCGATCTTACAATCCCGAACAACAAAATCGATAATAAAAACGCGCTCTTCATTTTATCGATGATAAAGTCTGTTCAGCACTTCACTAGCACAAATGTGCTATCACTGTTTTTAATCGATTTAGCAGTAACGTACACGTACGCAGGTTGACAACTGCTTCACTTTACTTAGTATATAGCAAATGCAGAAGTGCATCAAGTAATACTGTTTTATATGACAACGCTTCACCGAAGACGCAGTGGGGTGGTCTGCGTTAATTAATATATTCTACTCACTCACGTTTCTTTACATAGTGTAAGGTTTTAAGTTTCAAACAAGTCTAACTTTCCGTTTTCATTCAAGTATAATTTAATAGTCTCAATTTCAATTAGATGTCTATGTATATGTATATTAAATATTAATCATGAACAAGCAGTATGTAACAACAAAAGCTAAATAAATAATAAATATACATACATAGATACAGCCTCATACACACATTGGAACATACATAGGAACAACATAACATATATTGCTCTGATCCAAAGTAAGCAGCTTAAGCACTTGTATTATGGAATCAAAAGCAACGAATGTACCACAAACACCAATGTTGTATCTTAACTTTTATATTTTGCTGTACTGTTATCTTTTACTTATCTTTAATTATTCGAACATTAAAGTTCACAACTTATTAGTCACAATAGGCGAGTTGGTGGTTGGAATTCGAGTCAAGAGACCCGAGTTCGCACCCCAATGTTTAAAAAAACTTAACGAATTATGTCTTGGCATAGACACTAAGACGGCGTCGGGCTCATCACCTGTCACGTTTTCCAAAAATATCTTTAGGAGAAGGTGGTTAAAGTTAGTCTCGGCCTACCTCTACACCTTTTAATATAACTTTCGCGCTACCCAAACCATCGAAGCACGCCGTTATCTATTTTTGTGATTAGGTAATCTTTCAAACTTATTCAATATATCAAGCTTATTAGAATTTCAATAACAAAACTTCATTTTGAGTTTGGAGTCATTAAGTACTTTTCATTTTAAGTATATTATATATATAGTAAAAGCCGTATTATATAACAGTGATTTCAACATTTGAAGTTACAAAGTTTTACAACAGGTTTTTGAATGAATGAAATTATAGTGACACTTAATTTAAAGCTTTCTTGAAGAGTCTGTTACTAAAAATATGTCGCTGGAAGTAAATTGACAAATATTACGACAATGTCTATTACTATATCATATAAGACGTATATTCTTTGCTACAATTCTTGAATTTGGATTACAAATATTCCTTCTGTTACAGCAACTGATATTTCCAAATACTACTGCAACTTACAATATGTACAGACATAGTAAAACATTGAGAAGTTATGGTCATAGTCATGAACATGGATAGCTATTTACATATGGCGGTACCTTTCAAAGAAGCCATTTTTTAGTCCTACGATAAAAATCGTAAGTAAGTTTTAAAGAAACTCATTGGTACGAGCCTACCTTGGGAAGAATCTCGGGTCTCATGACTTGAAAACCGATCACCTAACCACTCGGCTATCGTGTTTGCTTAAATTAAAAAGGAAATTTGTTCATAATAGTGTTAATCGTAACATTTTAGTGTAATTAAGCTTTAACAACCTCCACAGACGTCATGTGTACACATTTTACTTCTCTTTATGTCGCTGGCAGTCCAACGTTATGATCACAAAGGCGCGGGACGAAAATAAAATTTTATGTCAGCAGTTATGTCATTAGCGTAATAACATTAATCGTAACTATGCAAATTAAGGTTCCTATTTATTTACAGGCATGCCGTGTATCGTGAGGATTGCGTTTTTAATATTATTTCTTTAATGATGTATATGTTTAGCTTTGGGAAATGAAGCACGTTTTTGAAGGTCTTTTTTAATTTTTCATGATAGCCGAGTGGTTGGGTGATCGGAATTTCGAGTCAAGAGACCCGAGTCCAATCCCCAGGTGGCACGCTCGTACCAATGGGGTTTTCAAAAACTTATGTAACAATTACATCATTGGCTTGGGACATAAAGACAGCGACGGGCTCACCATCTGTCATGTTGTTCCGAAAATATCTTCGGTGAAAGGTAAGTCATAGAGGCTTGAATGTCTGTCTACCCCTGTATTAGGAATTTCGTGAAGATATTAATTTTTATATTATAAACATGTAATATTTTTTTTATAGAGAAGGGAGGCAAACGAGCAGGTGGGTCACGTGATGGTAAGTGATTACCGCCGCCTATAAACATCCTCAATACCAGAGGCATAGGAGATGCATGTCGGCCTTTGAGAAAGGTATAGGCTCTTTTCTTGAAGGTCCCTTAGCTGTATCGGTCCGGAAAATCTGTTGTCGACAGCACATTCCATAAAGTGCGAGTGCGTGGCAGAAAATTCCGGGAAAAACGCACTGTGATGTAATGCCAAGCATCAAGATGGTGTGGATGAAATTTTTGACTATGTCGTAAGGCATGGTGGTTAAATTCAGCGGCTGGGATTAATCCAAATAATTCCTCGGAGCTCTCCCCGTAGTAAATCTTATTAATATTAATTAAATATGTTATAACAGAAAGCGTATATTGAAGGCGTAAAAAAGCTAGCTTACGTATGCGACTAGGTAAAAGGACTCGAAGATATCATCGATAGATAGCGGGAGAACCATCTGGAAAAATTTTATATATAAAATATATCTTCACGCAATTCCCAATACAGGGGTAGACAGAGGCCGAGTCTAGACAATTAAGTCCCTTCGACCCACCTTTCACCGAAGATATTTTCGGGACAACGTGACAGGTGGTGAGCCCGTCGCCGCCTTTATGTCCAAGCCAACGATATTCGTACATAAGTTTTTGAAAAACCCATTGGTACGAGCCTACCAACTGGGGATCGAACTCGGGTCTATTGACTCGAAATTCCGTGGATATTTACAGTGTTTAAGATGTAGTACTAGCATATAAGGTGTCTGGTACTAAGACCATCTATCCGTAAGCCAATCGTGGCTCTGATGGTAATTCCAGGGAGGGTAGGTACCAAGGGACTGGAAAGGCCCAGTTCTTGCAATAGCGTTGCTTTTTATAGGCCATCTATTTAAGTTATATTTATATTCAAATATACCTCACTGTAAACACCTCACGTTTTTCATTTGGAATTATAAATGTAACTAATAAAGAATGTATTCTCACTTGCCGTACCCCAAATTTGTACGCGTGTTAATTTCAAATTTGTTTTATGATTTACATAATAATTATAATGTTATTACATTTAATATTAACATAATAATTATAAGTATAATTATATTTATTTTTAATATAATAAGTATAATTATATTTATTATAAGTAAAATATAAGTATAATTATAATTATAAGTCACGATAGCCTAGTGGTTGGGTGGTTGAAATTTCGAGTCATGAGACCCGAGTTCGATCCCTGGTGGCAGGTTCGTACCAATGGGTTTTTCAAAAACTTATGTACGAATTATATTATTGGCTTGGACATAAACACGGCGACGGGCTCTCCACCTGTCACGTTGTCCCGAAAATATCTTTGGTGGAAGGTGGGTCAAAGGGACTTCATTGTCTAGACCAGACCTCTGTCTACCCTTGTATTGGGAATTGCGTGAATATATTTATATTTATTTTTATTATTACATTTTTATTATTTTTATTATTACATTTGCTTAAGTTACATTCTTTGGAATCGGAGGAATGTATGAGATGTCCTTACCTAAGGGCGACCTTAGGACAACATCTCACCGGTTTTCACTCATCAACACCGCCTTTTAAAGTGTCGCTGACGTCCCGAGTTCGATTCCCGGTGTGGTCAACGTAGAAAACTCTTTTTCTACATTTTCTCGGGTCTGAGTGTTGGTGATACTTTCGTTGTTTCTGATTCCATATTACAAGTGCTTAAGTAGCTCACTTGGGGATCAGGGCAATATATGTGATGTTGTCCCTATTTATCTATGTAGTTACATAGTTTTTTTTTTTTGCATTTACGTATGTATTTTTTTACATATTTCTTTAAATAAAAGTCCCTAAATCTGGATTTCAATAAAAGAAATTCTATGAAAACGGAGTGAAATAAGTACAACACGATTCGAATGTTGAAACTCAGCAAACACGTCATTCTTTTGTTTACAATGTTATCACTTTATATTTAAACACTACAAGTATCCACTATATTTGTTATAAAAACACTTGATATAGGATTGTTGATATAGTAGCAAACCATTAATGCATTATGCATATTCTTTCTGTTGTTATCGAAACTTTTTAAAATTAGTTCGTAACAAAATACAACAAGTTAGACTTTTGTAGTTTTAATACATACATAGATAAGAACAACATCACTGCTCTGATCCCAACGTAAGCGCTTTAGCACTTGAAGTATGGAATCAGAAACACAACTAAAAGAAAGAAAACAAATACTGTTGTGACTTCTTTAATGATACCTAATGTTACCATATCGAAAAATACCAAAACACAATTGAGTAGTCGGCGACGAGCAGCGGCGTCTACTACGTCGCTTTGCCTAGGCGATTTTGATAAATTCCTCTTACGGCAGAGGCCTATGTGCTGTAGTGAACTCTTGTAGGCAATAGTGTATGTATATAATGCTAGATAATAATATCTAAATTTTAGTATTTTTAAAGAATATGTATTTCATGTCGAAAACAGCGTAGGTAGAAATATTAATCAACTTTTAACAGTGGTGCCCCCCCCCCCCCAGAATTGGGAGAGGGGGCACCCTTAGGTCGGTAACGAATCTGCTATGCCGCTGGTATCCGCACCCGCAGTGTTCATGGGCGGCGGTAATCACTTACCATCACATAGCGACCTGCTCGTTTCCCTTTTATATAAAAAAAAAAAACTATAGCTTAACCAAAATGCTTCAAAATTTCAATTTTGTACGGCAAAGGTCGAAATTTTAAACAATTTTTCTCTTTTAATTCACTTTTTGCTTTTTAGGGGCGTTGACGACACCTAAAGAAATCTCTCATTAATTTAATACCAAATTGTCCAGACGTCTGTATGGCAGTCACAAACGTTGTCTCAAAAATATGTTCGCTGAAGGGAATAGCGTGGAGATATTGTTTCTAAAGTCCTACACGACTCATAAACTTTAAAATAGTTGGTTAATCCAAAAGTGCACGCCTCATAATCTCATTCATTACAATAAAATTGAGATTATTTGTAAATTTGTAAAAGTATATATGATATAAATTTGTAGATAAACACGTTTTCACGTGCCATACCTCTCGCACTGTCTTAAACCTTTCAAGGTATCACTACTGTTGATTTGAGTGCTGAATTAAAGTGAAAATTTGAATCATAAATAGAGTTAAGAAAATCTGAGTAACAACTGCAGTGTAATATAAGGAAGCTACATGTACATTTGACATCACTTTACGTTAAAAAAAATGAAATTTTAGAGCCTCATTTAATTTATTAAATAATAATTAAACTACATCGAATTATTCCGTGAAAAGTAATAGGATTCTATTCCTCAAAATATTGAAGCCTATAAAAAAAACCAACTCGATAAGTGAAGTATTTCGCTCGTTATCTTGACCACAAGATACGGGATCCGCACATACAGACACTCGGACGTCCAAGGCAGAACTTTTTTAAACAATTTTTAATTAGTTTAATTAATAAAAAGAGATCTAAAAATATCATGAGTATTAAAAATAGTGTTTTTTCTCAATATCTGTCTTTAATATTCACTTATAAAAGCAATAAAGAATAAAAAAGTGACATTTTAAGTTGGAGTATCACTCGGTGTGTGTAAACTGACAGTAATACACATCTCAACGCTTCGCTTATGAGGCGTGCAATACAATAAAAAGTTATACTATGATTTAAAGATGGTAGACTCCTTCGCCTAGGCACCTTCAACCCACTCACCAGCAAAGATATTTTCGGGACAATTATACGATACATGAAAGATGATATAAATAAATAAAAATAAATAAATATCTTCACAGAATTCCCAATACAGGGGTAGTCTAGACAATTAAGTCCCTTCAACCCTCTTGCCACCGAAGATATTTTTGGGACAATTATTCGATACATGATAGATGGTATAAATAAATAAAAATGAATAAATATCTCCACATAATTCACAGGGGTAGACAGAGACCTAATATAGACAATAAAGTCTCTTCGAAGAAGTCCCAATTAAGTCCAATCAAGTCTCACCTTCCACCGAAGACATTTTCGGGACAGTGTGATAGGTGGTAAGCCCGTTGCCGTCTATATGTCCAAGCCAGCGATATAATTCGTTCATAAGTTTTTGAAAAACCCATTAGTACGAGCCTGCCACCTGGGGATCGAAGTCGGGTCTCTTGACTCGAAATCCCGACCACCCAACAACTAATTTTTTTTTTTATAGAAAAGAGAGGCACCCGCAATACCAGGGGCATAGCAGATGCGTTGCCTCCTCTAGAGTGCCCCCCTCCCCTGAATTGGGGGAAGGGGAGGGGGGGGGTGAGTGGGCCATCAACTCTGCTGTAGTGGCTATCAGTTAGCTATTTTTGCGGGAAAATATCATTTTAACAACAGTTTTGCTCTAGTTTGAAGCTTGTAGAGAGCCAGCATAATGAGATATCTTAAGCCATAAGGATGAGAGTAGAGTCACGATAGCCGAGTGATTGGGTGGTCGGATTTTGGAGTCAAGAGGCCCGAGTTCGACCCCCAGAGGCAGGCTCGTACCAATGGGTTTTTTTCAAAAACCTATGTATGATTGTATGAACCTATATATGATTTAAATCAGGAATGTCTAGAACAGGTGAATGAAATTGTATACTTGGGGAGTGCGTTTAGCCGGGATGGAAGATGTGATTTAGATGTGGACAGGCGTGTCGCTGCCGGGAACATAGTCAATGGTACCCTGACTGCGTTAATCAAAAGGCAAGGCGTTGTGAAAAGTGCACGCCTTGCAATACATAACGAAGTGTTGGTACCGACTTTGTTATATGGCAGCGAAATCTGGGTATGCCAGAAGAAGCATAAAAGCAGGTTGAATGCAGTGGAGATGCGATCTCTTCGTAAAATGTGCGGCCTTACCATGGCCGACCGAAAGCGAAACGAAGAGATTCGCAATATGGCAGGTTTGAAAGATGACCTTGTCTCAAAAATGGATAAGGGCGTGCTTCGATGGTTTGGGCACGTTGAGCGAATGAGTGAAGACCGAATGGTGAAGAACATATATAGCGCGAAAGTTAATATTAAAAGGTGTCGAGGTAGACCAAGACTAACTTTCGAAGACCATGTGAGCAAATTGCTCGAAGAGGGGAGGGTCAAGAGTACTCGGATACCTAGACGTGCATGTATGAAGAAGATGATGAATCTGAAAGAAGCGAAAGAAGTATGTAGGGATCGTGACACTTGGCGATCTGTTCTCTCTGGCTACCCCGTCAGGGATTGTGCGTGAAGATATATGAAAATAAAATAAGTATATCATTAATATCGTTGGGTTGGACTTTAAGGCGTCGACGGGCTCACCCCTAGTCAAGTGGTCCCAAAAATGTCTTCGGTGGAAGGTGAGTCGAAACGACTTAATTGTCTAGATTTCTGTCTACCCGTGTATTGGGATTTAGTTAAGATATTTATTTTTATTATTTACTAGGACGAAGACGCACTAAAAACCATCCTAAAAACCATCTATTTTGGAAATTATTTGCAGATGTTATGGAGTACAGTAGCCATTTACCACCAGGTGGTCAGTTAGCTAGTTTTACACCCGACTCCCTTAAAAAATATACACCGAAATACATGATACCATAAAGAATAAAGCAGAGTCAACACTGCTATACAGACAGCATGAATTATTAACAACAGCACATTACAACGGGGAAAATAAAGACAGAAAAAAAAATACTTTCGAGCTAACACCGCGATCTTATTAGCGACGATGTGGAAAGTACACGTACACGGCATTATTGTCACGCGAAACCGAATACCAGTCGAGACAATTAGTACTGTATTATGTATACACGGGAATAAACATGAGGTTTATTATGGATTTGTGGTAATAGAAAAAAATAATTGAAAAGCATATTCAAAAGCGTGCTCCGCGATCACACCTAGACGAAATGCACGCTAATTTCGAGCTCTTCCTCACAATATACATTGAATTTTATATTAATTAGACATTAAAATAATCGTGTTTGTAAACGTTAAGACAGAAGCTACAAAACGTAATTCTGATGCGATAACTTTGCATGCAATATACAATACGTATTATATAAAAAAAAGTATTTTATCGTAAATAGATCTTTTACAAAGGAAATAGTAGCAAGTTGTCAATGTTTTGTATTTACGTATTGCTATAATATTAACACCTTTTGTAATTATTAAAGACAGTCACGGTAACCGAGTGGTTTGGTGATCGGAATTCGAGTCAAGATCAAAAAGTTCAATGCATTGGGGAAGAAAATGAGTGGGATTGGGTTTATTATGGAAGTGTTCGATAATAGACGGCCGAATTTGTAAAAATTTTTCATCTAAATAAAATTCTTCGTTTCAATTTCATGAGTAGCAAATTATTTAACGTTAAAAGTGCTAATAAAAATACACTACTAACGCTCGGAACAAATAAAAGATTTTTTCTTAGTTGAAATGTTTATTTTAAGTTAAGTCTGATGAATTTTCTTCATAAATCCAATACAAGTAAATTAAATCTAAAAGAATCTACTATTAAGACCTCGTTTAGAAGAATGTAATGATCTGATATTAAAACAAAATGACGTTTGATAAAAAAACTAAACGCCTACTGAAATCTTTTAGCAAAATATTTGCTTGTTGGATCTGCCACCTACATTAAATTAGGTAAAATTAAAAATAGTGACCTGCTTTATACGCGTGGAAATAGAGTCCTGTCTACATATTTCTTTATTTACGTCTGCGAAGAAACGGAATTTCATGCATAAATCTAAACTAAAATGTTTTATTTTTACTGATCCTGTACTTAATGTGTACCGAAAGATAAAATGAGGAGCCCGGACATGAATTTCATTAAAATTTCTTAAAATACCTTTGAGAAATTTTAATGAAATTCATGTCCGGGCTGGACGAACTTGTGCTTCTGCCTTTTGTCTGGGAAATAAGGTAACCTAAGACAAAAGACAAAAGTAGAGTACAGATGGAAACAAATGTAACCAAAAGTGGATTATAGTATATGTTAACAATAGTGGGTATATTTGTACAGGAATCAATAACTAAAAGCCTCTGTGGATAACTACATAACAGAATCCGTTCACTTTTATTGTTTCCTGTTTAATATGTAGAATTCCATTTGTATATAACAAACTGTAAAATTCCTAGACTCTCATGTACGAAAGATGAAAAGGTTTTAAGTGATTTACATATTTGGTTTTGATTAATATTTTTTTTAATAAACTAATATTATCTTAGAGGAAATTTGCTATTTTACAAGAGGTGCTCAATTTGAAGGCATAGTGCTAATTCAAAAGCGATAGATATTGAAAACAACTCTATGCCGAAAATATCAGTTGTAAGGTTGCGACGACTTGTTGAATTTGCACGAAAAACATTTTCGGCCCTTAAATAACAAATTTCAGAATAATTACAGGTATGCCTATATATATATATATATATATATATATATATATATATATATATATATATATATATATATATATATATATATATATATATATATATATATATATATATATATATATATATATATATATATATATATATATATATATATATATATATGTATATACTTATTAATTGACAAAAGTTTAAGTGAATTGACTTTTACGACTTTTATTATTTTTAATATAATGTCTTATCGTGACTTGGTGTGACTTCCAATTATAATGCTTTAAAATTCCATCAACTCCATCTTTGATATTTTCATCTGGGGTAAATCAAAATTTACAAATTACAAATGTTATTTAAACACCTTAAAATGTCCTGCTAAGCTTTGCGATTTATTTATATGGATGGTGATTTATATTTTGTTGAATGTGTTATTGATAAATATTTTGAATATTAAAATATAGGACAAATTTTTGTTCAATAAATTAAAATTAAACAGTACTTACATTTTATGCTACTACTTACCAATTACTCACAAA
Source organism: Sericinus montela (assembly GCA_029286605.1). Taxonomy (NCBI): domain Eukaryota; kingdom Metazoa; phylum Arthropoda; class Insecta; order Lepidoptera; family Papilionidae; genus Sericinus; species Sericinus montela. Next base: position 10,070,117 of record JAGSMR010000030.1, on the reverse strand, counting down.
ACTTAAAAAACATACAATGCAAAGAATGGAATACAAAAATTTTTATTTAAAGCATTATCTACCAAGATATCAATACGGAACTATACAATATTGAATATAATTTCCTCTATATTTCTCATTGCATAAATATACTATACTATAATTAATTACTATAATTTACACATCTATAATTTATAAATATGCTATAGAATTTTGACAGATATTGTTTTTTCATGGATATATTTAACAGCAAGATCGGAAACATTTTAAGTACTCTTGATCATAAACACAGCATGAGTTATTTTATAAACAGTTTTGTACGAATGGACTCATCAGAATAAAAGCATACTAGTTTTGACTATTCCCATCTGTTATTTTTTTCTATTCATAACGCACTGTACTACAATCAAGGCATCTATAAATTCTATTAGAATTTTCAATTAAAAGCATTTTGCGTCATCGAATTAAATGCCATCGCAGACGCCCACTTTATTTCGCAGTAAGTCTATAAATATAATGATCCAGAATATTCCAGAAAAAAAAACTGTAATGTGATTTGAAAACGCCTTAAGCCTCAGTATATTTTAAGCTTCAGTCCAGTTGTTATTCTCATGCTGTGACTTTGAGTATTGAAATGACGGTTACTGCAAAACTACATATGTAACGTTTGTTTATTTTGAGTAATCTTCACGCAATTCCCAATACAAGGGTAGATAGAGATCTAGTCTAGACAATTAATCCCTTTGACCCACCTTCCACCGAAGATATTTTCGGGAAAACGTGACAGGTGGTGAGCCCGTCGCCGTCTTTATGTCCAAGCCAACGATATAATTCATACATAAGTTTTTTTTTAACCCATTATAATGAGCCTGCCACCTTGGGATCGAACTCGGGTCTCTTGACACGAAATTCCGACCACCCATCCACTCCGCTATCGTGACCTTTTTTATTTTTGAGGCATCGTTTTTTAAATTTACTTACTGCGACGCCTCCGCGGCATTGCCTGCAAATAAACTAGGAATTTTATATGAAGAACAATCGAATGAAGAAAACAATATGAAAAAAATACTCAATACTCAATAATTTATTGCGTTCTCGTGTGTGTACAGAAGTTCTTAAAATAACATGTTAGTATCAACATGAACCCGTATAGGACACAGCCATTTCATATACAATTTTTAAATCTTAAAACTAAATTTATATTATCAGTAAGTATTAGTATATAATTAGAAAAAAAAGAAAAGCTATATCTATATCTCATTCTCGACTTAATTAATTTACTACCTTATTATTAATTTAGTAATAACACAATGTTTCATTATTATTAAAACTAAAACAATAAAAATCTATTTCACACCTATAATAGGTACTGATAACAATAGTAATAACATATTAAAGGGATGTAATTAACAAGTAGTCTCATTACAGTTAAAAATTGTTCTTCAAGGAATTCAGATAAAGAGTAATAAAAATTTTTAATTAAATAACTTTTTAATAATGATTTAAACTTTTGGTGATCATTTTCTTGTTGTATAAATTGTGGTCACTTGTTGTAAATTTTAAATGACATTGCATAAGGACGTGAATGAAACAATTTTAATGAAGAAAATGGTCTGTCTAGTCTATTTTGTGGTCACAGATTTTCTGGACGACAATATTTTGGAAAAAGATGCATGTTCTTTTTTACAAACAAACTTACCTCCAAAATGTACATGGATGTAAGGGTTAATAAGTTTAATTCGATGAAATATTGTTTGCAACTTATCATTTCATTAATATTAACTATTATTCTAAGACATCTTTTTTGTTACTGGAATAGTCTCTTTATGTCAACGCTATTTCCCCGTATTATAATGCCGTAATGAAGCTAAGCATGAGCGAAGGCATAATAGGCGCATAGAGCAGTTTTTTTATCAGTGCACTTTTTCAGCTCATAAAGGGCATATGTAAATCTCGTTAACTTTGTACTTATTTTAGCTATGTGTTGCTTCCAATCAATATTAGAGTCTATATTTATGCCTAAAGATGTATATGTATTTACGCATTCAATTTTATTACTTTCATATGAGAAGTCAATATCTAGAGGACGTTTTTGATAGGGTTAAAATTGGATTTATTTTGTTTTAGTTAAGTTTAACTTAAGATTATGTTCGTTAAGCCAGTAAACAATTTTGGAGAAAATTTTTGTAAGTTTTTCATTTAGTTTTGAGTTGTTCTGGCAATCTATAACTACTGATACTACAATAGTTTGATACTACAATAGGGTCTTCCGTAAGCTTGTTTTGTATAATTATTTGTATATTTTTCCGGTCTTTATGCATTATACAATCGACTTTTTGTCATCGTAATAAAAGTTGTTATGGCTCTTGTAGGTAAAATACAAATCCGCTCAAGAGACAGGATTTTATAAGCATTCTTAAGTAAATATGTTCACTAATCTCGTGTTAGAGTAAAAACTTTTATGATTGCTTTACAAATATAATAAGTGACATCACGTAAGTCGTGTTGTTGGGTGATCGGAATCTGAATCAAGAGACTCTAGTTCAAATCCCAGGAGGTAGAATCGTCCCAATGTTTTTTTACTAGTACAATGTGTAAGTAAACAATATGACAAATGTTACTAGAGTCTAGTATCGATTATTAAAGCGGATCGAACCAAGATAGGATTTACAATTCTGTTTCTGACAGTTAATTGACTCATGCGTTACTTTGCCGCATACTGGTGCATACAGTGGAATTAGTGCACGCATCTGTGGGAGGGAGAGTGGTGCTCTTCTTCTCTTCGGACCAGGTAACATATACCTTTTTATATTCGCATGCGGAATGGTGCGAGGTAATTATGCAATAACAATTTTATTCTATTTCTATCCATGGATATCATTCTAAAATCTAAAGGAATCATCTCTATCTAATCTAAGGGCATATAAATATGTTTTGCTCCTGAGAGGGGGGAGTGGAGGGATAATTGTCTCAAATAATAACCGACTAAAATAAGTAGACCGATCTTATCTAGTATTAAGTTTCTGTTTCGTTTCTCCCTATTCTTTGAAAAAAAAACCTCATTAGAATACTTACTTCCTCAACTCACGAACTGTTGTTAACACTATATTAAACTTTTAGTTTTCCTTATTTTAATACTAAATAAACCATCAAAGATAAATCGTCATCATCATCATCATATCAGCCAATCCGAAGTCCACTGCTGAGCATAGACCGCCTGCAAAAATTCCCACATAGAACAGTCCTGTGCCATCTGCATCCATCGACTCCCCGCAACACTACGCAGGTCGTCGCTCAATCTTGTGACAGGTCGTCCTACACTGCGTTAGCCCGTACGAGGTTGCACCCGTACAGGCAAACGCAGTGTAGGACGACCTGTATATCCGAGTATAGAACCAGAACACGAAACCCATCAAACAGCAGAAAGGTGTAAAACAGGGTGATGTGATATCCTCGAGACTTTTCACCACTGCGTTGGAAGATGACTTCAAGCTGCTGAACTGGACCTTTCCAGTTCAGCAGCTTGAAGACGGCATTAACATCAACGTAGAAAACATAACTCACCTTCGATTTGCCGCTGATATAGTCCTGGATCACTGCAGGATCGCTGGAAGAACTTAGTATTATGCTCAATGACCTCAATAATGTCTCCAAACAGGTTGATCTTACGATGAACAGATCGAGTCAACATAGATATACAAAGAGCGGCTCGAATCGTCGACGACCATGTTCTATCTGATAGGCTGTATCCCCTGGCATTGCGAAGAGATATTGCATCTCTTTGCATTTTTTTACAAGATTTACTACGGGGATTGCTCCGAGGAATTGTTCGGATTGATCCCAGCCGCTGAATTTCACCATCGAACCTTACGGCATAGTCAAAAATTCCTTCAACACCATCTTGATGCTTGGCATTCCACCACAGTGCGTTTTTTGCGAAATTTTATGCCACGCACTTGCACTTTATGGAATGTGCTGCCTGCTCGTTTGCCTCCCTTCCCTATAAAAAAAAGATATCCCTTTTTTCTACATTTTCTTCTATCTTATCTTCGTTGTTTCTGATGCCATAATACAAATTCTTATTTTTGGTATTAGAGCAATGTATGTTATGTTGTCCCTATTTGTCTACCTATCTTTTTAAATGTCTATCTGTATATAAAAGAATCTTTAAAAGAATCATATTAATACAACTACATAAAATACAACTTTTTTTATAGGAAAAAAACCTATAATCTCTCTTGTCATCTAAAAAATCCGCCAAACGGACAGGGTTTTAAAAGCATTCCTAAGTAAACGAGTTCAGTAATCTCATGTTACAGAAAACAAATTTTATTATTACTTTATTATTAGTTTAGTATATTTAAGTATAAGTATGAATATGTATTATGTATTTTATGTACACCACCTACCGCTGTCCAATACCATTTAATTCTTAGCCTTAAGGTTGTATGGATACGAACAACATTTGCACATTTAATGTCTCAGGTGGAATTGTAATAAATTTTTTACCCAGCCATTGCCAGAGCAAGCAAAATTATTGTTTAAAATAGTTCTTCGTGACAACGTGACAGGTGGTGAGCCCGTCGCCGTCTTCATGTCCAAGCCAGCGATATAATTGGTACAAAAGTTTTTCAAAAACCCATTGGTACAAGCCTGCCACCTGGGGATCGAACTCGGGTATCTTTACTCGAAATTCCGACCACCCAACCACACAGTGTGACTTTTACATTAGTACGGGATGAACATAATTGCAAAAATTAATCATAAGATTAACCACATGGATAATAACTGTCATGGAAAAGCTTCTTCTACATTTAATGACAGCGGACACTTATCCCGGAAATTGTGGATTATTAGTACGTTTTATGGCATCGTAAACAATAAAGTAAAGAATATATTTATATATATGTTGTAAAAAAATGTTTTAAGAATGTGTTAACTTTCAAGGACCGTGCTTGAAGTGAGGAGTCTCAAAGTATTATGTACGAAGAAAATGATGAATATGAAAGAAGCAAAAGGGGTATGTAAGGATCATGACACTTGGCGATCTGTTCTCTTTGGCTGCCCCATCAAGGGCTGTGATTCAAGGTAAGTTGTATGTATGTTGAAAATCGTATATCTCCTTATGTGTCCAGCATCCGAACATTCGGGGCTACAAATTTCAAAAAGTATTCTATGGATTGTCATAGAATACTTTTTGAATTTGTCATTTTGACAAGTCTTATACCCAAGAGTGTTTCTATCTCTAAGCTTCCATGGAAATGGGAAATATTCTAAGAAAATGTAGCAAGAAAATGAACATTTGCTATGATAACTGTTGCTGCGGTCTAGCAAATTATATTTTATCCTTAGCTATCCGTATTATATACTCATAGTTGCTGTCTTCAAAGATTAATAGTTTTTACCACAGATCAATCCTCAGATAAGCGTGATGTCTATAAAATATCAGCTTCAGTGTGTTTGTATCCTTAAAACTAGAAAAGTTATTGGAGTAACTTGTACTTTGTTACGCAATGTTTCATCTTAAAGGTATTTTTACATATTTTTTATGAGGACGCGCCTCTTAAATGGGATATCCGCGTAAGAATTATACGGGTGGAATACACGAATAATATACCTACCGACCTAATAAAATGTGGTATATTATCACTCACCCCCACACTTCCCGTAGGAGTCATAAGAAGCGATTAAGGAATTAATCTTATCTATGGCCATGGCTTCCGATATATAGTGGGATGACCGTCTCGAAATATACAAGACAAAAATTAATCAGGTCGCTGACGGGCTGAGCGTTTATGGTGCGAAATATCTAGTACGATGGATCTCTAATACGGGAAATACTTTTAGACCAGGAGGGCGATGAACGGTAGGAAACTTGTCATGAAAGAATTCCACGGATAAAATCTTTTGGGAAGCCTAATACAGTTGATTTATCATATGCTGCTACCGAAAACATTTTCTGCCACATACACGCATTTTATGGAATGTGCTGCCGTCAACGGTTTTTCCGGACCGATACGGCTCAGGGGCCTTTAAGAAAAGAGCCTATACATTTCTCAAAGGCCGGCAACGCATCTGCTATTCTTTCGGTATTGCAGGTGTTCATGGGCGGCGGCCTTCACTTACCATCATGTGAGCCCCCAGCTGGTTTGCCAAGGAGTCTATAAAAAAATCAACAAATCGTTATTACTTTGCTCGTATTGCCTACGGTGATATCTTTTTAAATGTTTATTCCCTAACCACTAAGATTTACTATACTTTTCACTTCTGCTCTTACAACACCTAAAGGGCCAATGACAAGCACTTTCTTCCAATTTATTGCTATGCTGATACCACGCGACCATTCACTTGTAAGGTTGTTAACACTAAATCGGTCATAAGAATCAATCAATATTTTACTTTGATACAAAAATAAGAAATATTTTCGTATACAATACGAGGAGACGATACCCATCTATATAAATGGAAGGAGAAAAATAAGTTGGCTCATCGTAGCTGACTTCCTGGAATGTGGTAATTTTTTTTACGCCATTATATTGCTTCACTTTGAAAGTTATTTCAAGTCACCAATGTTATAGTTCTCGTCGCGTAAGTAAACCTAACATGGTGCATATCTTTACGCAATGTAGAAAAACCGCTTTTTCTCGGGTCAGGGTGTTTGTGGTGCCTTCGTTGTTTCCGATTCACATACCACAAGTTCTTTAGCATCTTACATTGGGAACGGAGCAATGTACGTGATTTTGTCCCTATCTCTAAGGGTATTTATTTATTTACATCCATATAAATATTCACTTCATTATTGTAATGTATTTAACATTACAATAATGTATCTAAATTAATATTTATGACCTAAATACCTAGACTGTACTGTCTGATATCACACGACCTTGTCTTACGGTGCTAACAAAATCTTAAGAAGATTGGAAATTACTCTTCATATATATGCAAATGAGGGAAAGACATTGTAAGAACAAATTAAATTAACCAAAGACAAAATTTACAAGTTAGTCAACTAGAAGTCTAGATAAACAAAATCGATTTCATAAGTTAACATGCGACTTTTTTATCGGTATCTTCAAGAAAGGGAGTGGCAAGTTCTTGCACAGATATTTTAGGCGATGTCTAACTACATCACAATTATAGTACCTGACAGACAGACACACTCCAATTGCTTGGCGTCAATAGATTTTTAGAAGTGTAATCGAACTTTTTTTTAATTCTTTGTATCTTCACGCATTTTCCCAATATTGAGATAAACAGTAGTCTAAGTAATCAAGTACATTTCGATCCATCCTTCACCGAAGCCTCTTTGGGACAATGTCACAGATCGTCGGCTTATAGCCGTCTTAGTGTCCAAGCTATCGGCAAAATATAATTATATAAAAACAATTTTTTCACCTTCACCTAATTTACCATACTGGGAAAGGCAATGTTTGGGCAATGAAGTCTTTCCGACAATTTTTTTTTGCGAAGCTTATTTGGGACAACGTTACAGGTGGTGAGCCATCTGGCGCATTAGTCTCCAATCTAATGATACAATATAATTACATATATCCAATACTGGAATACAAACATTGACATTTATCATAGAAATATGTTACCCTAGGAATTTGAGCCCGCATCCCGCTGCATCGAAGGCACTGTCACTACGAACTGATCTAACTGGTGAAATGAAAAAAAGATTTTTTATAACATATAATATACCACGTTGTTTACAAGCATACCCATAAAAGCATTAAGAAATCAATATTGATTACTACCCAATAATTTATACGTGACGATTTTACCAGAAGACTGGTAACAGTCGACTAAATGTCATTAGATTTACTGGGTGAGGCTCGTAAATATATTTTATTACCCATCTTCTAGGCGACTTTATTGAATTGCACATCAAAATAATGGAATGTTAAGGATCTTGCCGATTTGTTTATTTTATTGTTAAGAAGACTAATGTACTTAAGCTAAACTTCACTAATTCTCGCAAGAAAGCTGAAATATAAAAACAAAATTATTTTCTCTGAATTCAAATTTGTAATGTTTTATTACGCTATGTAAATCTATTTTTTTTTTATTGAAAAGGGAGGCAAACGAGCAGGTGGCTCACGTGATGGTAAGTTATTACCGCCGCCCATGAACACTCGCAATACCAGAGGCATAGCAGATGCGTTGCCTCCCATAGAGTGCCCCCCCCCCCAAATTGGGGGAGTGGGGTGTGTGGGCCACCGGTTACCTGCACTCACCAGACGAAATGCAGAAGTGTGTCAGACTTTTACTTCACGCCGCTACTATTCTGTGAGGAGCCGGCCTATTCATGCAGCAACAAAAGCTGATGCGTGGCTCTGCCACTGTTAAAGTTACTAAAGATCAGAGTGACATCATTTTGTTGTTTGGACCAGATGCAATGGAAACTAGGTGAATCAATTCAATGAATTCATACGACCTGCAAAGTCCACTGGAGGAGTTTGGCCTCCCCTGTCATTTTGGATTTGCCACAATCATAACATTTAGAATAGAAATAGGTAAATCAGTTTTTTAAGTAACTAACGCCTTTTTTGAGTCACGATAGGGTGGTCGGAGTTGAGAGACCCGAGGTCGATCCTCAGGTGGCAGGCTCGTACCAATGGTTTTTTTATCAAAAACTTACATACGAATTATATCGTTGGTTAGGACGTTAATACGGCGACGGGCTCCCCACCTATCACGTTTTCCCAAAAATGTCTTCCGTGGAAAGTGGGTCGAAACGCCTTAATTGTCTAGACCTCTGTCTACCACTGTATTAGGAATGGTGTGAAGATATATATATTAACTAACGACAATTTTGGATTTTATATATTCACAACAATATTTATTATCACATAATTTACAATACGTTTGGCATGGAAACGATAAAAAAATTCATTGGATTGTACATAAAGACGGGGACAGGCTTTCCGTCCGTCACTTTGTCCTAAAATAGATTTTGGTGAAATGTGTGTCGAAATGGATAAATTGTCTAGAAATCTGACTGCCTCTGAATTGCAAAATGCGTGATAAAGTACCTAAAGTAATTCAAAATTAGTCAAAATTTACTAAAAATAAAAAATATATCTTTACGCCATTCCCAATACAGGTACTGGTGGACAGAAGTCTTGACAATGAAGTACTTTCGATCCATCTCCAACGCAAATAATTTTTAGGACAACGTGACAGGTGATGAGTACATCGCCGTGTTTATGTCCAAGCCAACGATATAAATCGTACATAAGTTTTTTTTAAAAAACCCATTGATACTGGAGATCGAACTTGGGTTAAATTCTGATCACCCTAATACTCTTTAGACACCTTACTAATATTAGATTTTATAACTTTTAATTATACACAAAACCTGTTTATAATTTCAAGATAAAACACATTTGGAAATTATGCAGAAATACTTTTTCACAATTCTGTTTATCTGTTAACAAAATCTTATTACAAAGTTTTAATAATACGAAAAGTTAGACAACACAAACTCGATATTAATATTCGTTTCGGAGATTTTCTGACTTTCTTGAAAATGCTATTTATGGACAAAAAATTGTATTTAGTATATTTAATTTATCATCGTTTGTTATGGAGAAACATGGTGAATGAACAATCGGTTCAATAAATAAATAAATACTTACGTTGATAGACATCAACAAATTAAGCAGCTTAAACACTTGGGCTATGCATACCATTATCAACAAACATATCAACACCGAAGCTTACTTGGTATACTGTGACAGGTGGTGAGCCTATCGTCGCCTTAGTGTCTAATTTAAAAGTACAATATACAATACACACTGTACAACGTATACATTTTCATAGATAAATACTTATATATACGTATTCTGTATGTATATGTTCTATATATACAACATCCATCAGTCAAAGAAAACCATTCATATTCATACAAATGGTTATTGCACCTAGCGGGATTCGAACCTATAACACTTAAGCTTTCGGTCGTCTAAATAAAACGGGGTTGTTTAAAAGTTAAACGTAGAAAAATATTTATCAATTAAAGATTACATATATCTATCTATTATAATTATAAAATTGTTAACGATTTGTATCTATACAATGAAGATATTTGGTTGAAATTGACTATTGGATTGTTGAAACTGACAACCGTCGGGGAAGAAAGGTTCTCGAGTGGCAATGCCGTATAGACAAACGCTGTGTAACAATGTTGCGGGTGGACAATGTTGCGGGGAGTCGATAGATGCAGTTGGCACAGGACAACCCTTTGTGGCAATCTTTTGGGGAGGGCTTATTTAACAGCAGACTTCTAATAGGCAGTCATTCTATGGTGATAATTAACTCACTATCTGTCGGTTTCCATAGCAGTTGTTATGGCTTTTTATTTCCCGTAGTTTAACGATACCAACGGGACGAAAGGAACGATTTTCGGATTTTATCGCGTTTTTTAATTAGTTTTTACAAACTATTTTTGATAGTTAATTAGTATTAGTTAGTATATAAACTATTTTTATTACCCGACGTTTCGGATGCTTTACAGCATCCCTGGTCACGGGGACTGTAAGTATATTAAAATCTGTACTTATATAAGTATATCTTTATAAAATTTTTAACTTTAAAGCCCATGGAAAGAGTTTGGCTTGCACGAGCGTATGTTTCAGTTTTAAACACGACCTCAGTGTTTACGAGTAAAAGTTACGAAGATGTGATTCATAAAGTTAGAAAAGAGAAATTGAATTTCTGTCAAACAGTTTTATCACTTATTAAGATCTGAAGAGATTCCCATTTTCTAACTTAGTTACGAAATGTCAATATTGTTAAGGCTGCTCTGTTTATTTAAATTTGTAAATTTTATATTAAATTAATTTAAACGAAGTTGCTACTGTACATAAAATAATGCAAATAGCAAAGTGTAAACTATAAATACAACAAAGTTTTTTCTTTCTCTTGCTATATAAATACACCCAGGCACTCGAAGTTAGCTAACGTGAACCGCGTTTTACCTCAAACTGCAAATAAATTACTGCTGAATAGAAAGATCTTTATTTTTAACATTACAATATTTTCAGTTACTAAAATAAAAATATATTTGGTACCAAACCAATAATCGTCTGCATTTTTATGCTGAATGCTTAAATTTAAGCTTTCAACGAGAAAAAGTCAGCAATGTTATCAGTGGTTGCTAAGACGACACATGGATATAATTTCTTTACAAATTTAAGTACTTAAGCATCTATAGAAGTCCATTGCAGTTCTTATGTAATTTACTTGCTATACCCGTTGTTACATACATATTTTAAGATTTGAGAAGAAATAAAAGATTAGTAATTCAATGATATTTTTTATTTCACCAAGTGCAGAATAAATAATCTTACTACAACAATTATTATGCTAAAAATAAATTACTATTTTAAATAAATAAAGTCGACGGGCTCGCGCTACAATCTCAGAATTTAGACTAAGGAGAATATTTTTATAACTTATATTAAGTTTTATAACTTATGTAAGGGTGGAATAGCCAAGCAATGCTTTAAATTGTGCATCCGCATGAAGAAAATGGATATATTGAAGACTTTTAAAAATTTTAATTACGGGTGCAATAATTTAAAGCACTGCGACTTCATTTAATCAATAGCTAAATGTCAGATCACCACGTCTTTATATACAAAATTAAGCTGGACCAAGATGACGTGGCAATCTGACATTTAGCTGTTTCAAAACTAAGGCCACTTGGTCCAACATTTCGTCCAAAGATACGTCCTCATGTCCAATTTTGTTACTGATTTGTCGGCATGGCCATTGTAGGGCCATACATTTGTGGCATAGCGTACATGGGCAGTGACATTGATGCCGAATTGTTTAGCGGCGGGTTTGCTGGTAGGCCGAATAGGATTCTGAAGTAGCGCGCGAGGTTCCATAAAACATTGGACGTCTCCGGTACCCTGTGTAATACAATAATTATTATACAACGCAAACTATTTGCAAAATTACAAATTATTTAGGAACAAACTTTAATCAGTCAATGAGTTTATGATAATAATCGTCTTGATTCATTGACAAATACAAAATAATAAATCTTTGCCGTCAAACATTGTCATAAAAATGTTTAACAGCAACAAAATTGAAACGAGACAATTTTATCAGTTCATAATCAAAAAGTAAATCTATAATATTTACAAAAACTGGATAAATTAGTAACATAAATAAAATTATATTCACAGACTTGTATTAAAAACCATCACCATTTTTAAAATATGTGATGACTAATCTAAATGCTTTGTTAAATGCAATATTTTTTACAAAAATGATAAATTGAATATACTTCAATAATAACTTGACATGCCATATGTTAATTTATTTAATCAAAATTTGGAAGTAATTTTAATTTTTGGTTTCTTTATTTTCTTTTCTTTAGATTTAGATGACTTTTTATTCTTTTTCTTAGTAATGTTGCTAAAGTACTCTTTTTTTATTTCATCGGTTATGTCTAATACTCCAGCGATTGCGTCAAGGCTATACAAAACCAAATTATGTGCTAAGGTGTAATATTTAGGAGGTTCCTTCTTTTTCATTGAATGTTCAAACATAGATTTCGTATATTCTTCTACATGTTTAATAATAACTGATACGGGGTCAAAAAATATTTCCAAAAAAGACAAAAATCCTCGACTAGAAACATTAAGACCCTGATAATTTTTCAGCTCTACTTTTATAAACGGTTTACTTAAAAGATCATTTTCTGCCTCTCTTACAATTGTGCTCCTTTTTGTTCGTAATGTTTTCCGTTTATTCTTTCTCTTATTTCTTCTTTTATCGTTTTTATTCGTAATGGAAGAATTGTTTATAGTGGGCATTATAATCGGTTTCCAATCACTCGATTCGGTAATGATTTCGTCGTGATTTTCTACTTTTTTTTCATCCTTATTTTTTATTACATCCTTCTTATAAGCAGAAAGTCTGTTATTATTAGGTTTTGCGTAAAAAATATTTGGATTGATTACATACTTTATTCTTGGATAATAATATGTAAATGGATAGTTAAATTTATATTTTTTAGTCTTAATGTAGTCATGCAAATCTTTATTCTGTCTTAATCTGTCTAAACTGATCTTCAATTCGGTGTATTTTTTGGTTCTTGGTGCCATCCTATAATTCATTTTTCGTTGAGCTGTAATATATCTTGGCTGAGGAACGAGAAACTCTTTCTGATCATTTTCGTCCTTGTTCGTTTCACTGCTGATTTTCGTCGTGACATCAGAATTTAGGCCTCTAAAAGTTGCTGGCATTGCGTAGAACACATTTGCAATAGGCTCCAATACGCTTCTTACAGAGCCAAGAATCGGTTCGAGAAATTTTAGGAATTTTGACTTACCATCCCATCTTTCTGAAGCGGACCTTGTCGAGTTAAGTAACAAGGTTGGCGATTGCTGTGACTGCTGAGCAGTAACTTCATTTTGATGTAAAATATCATGCGTGTGAGATTGCGAACCCAGACCTGTTGGGTTATACATTTCTGGAGATGCATATTGCGGGTTAACTCCATTTACGGAGTATGCTTGCGATGATGCGCTCGGAAAATCAATCGGATATTGCGAGTACAGATACGGGTTATTTGGCAAACCGACGCTGGAATTCAAAGAAATTTCATAGTAAGTAATTAGATATCGCTTCGCTTTTGCGTCAGTCAAAGTCACAATCGTCGGTAAGCCGTTTATGTTTGGTCTTAGGTCTTTGTACTGTCAGTCACAATTAATTTAAATTCACTGTCCTTAGTTCACTTTATTTCGGATACAAATTGATTATTATTAACACATGTCACTGAAAATTATAAATAAAAAGTGATGTCAAAGGAACATATGAACAGGCTCAAATCTCACAATTTTTCATTAAATATTCTGTAAATTTGGGATATATATTTACACTTTCAATAGCGTCGAAGTTTTTCAATTAGGAAATTGAAGCTATAGTATTCAGTCATAAGATAGTCGTGAGTCCATTCCAGTCAACTGTGAATCAAGTCAAATCAAAGTGGCGAAGCAAATGGCATGCTATGTACGATCTCAAGGACTTAAAATTGGCATATATTATGACTCTAAAATTTATGAGTTTTATTGAAGCTAAAACTAAATAAATATTATTGAAACAACATAGATCCCCGTGACCGTACATTGTAACCATATTATTAAATGTCTAATTTAAACAGAATTAAAAATATGTACTAGAAACGGGACTACTACATAATTAACTTTATAAGCAAAATTGTCAGCAGAAGTAATATGTAACATGATTTCACAAAAAAGCATAAATATATAATATTTATGTGTAATGAAAATTAAATAACTCGTGAAGAATTAATGTTTTTAATTTACTTGCTATTAATATACATAACTACAGATTCAAATTTAATAATTTCACTTCTATCAATATGCATACATATACTAGCAGAGAAGAAGCATTTCTTGTAACAATGAATAAATAGACTTACCCATTACTGTAGCTTTCGTAGAACTTCTTCACAGCCATGCCTACTGTAACAAGAAGCGCCAGTTTGCTTGCAAAGAATGCTTTAATGGTGATAGCCGCCACTAAGGTTAAGGCAAATATCATCGCCCCCGTGGACTTCATGCCAAACAAAAGAGGAATGACAGCCTGAAGTACCTTTCGTTTATGTACCTTCTTCCTTTCTGAAAATATAAAGAGCACAAAACTATGTTAATAAATATGCGCACCAGAGATTGAAAGATCCAAATTTAATTCAGCCCTCTGTAGAAAATTATAGTTTCCGTAGAAAAATAATGAGTGAGAATTTTTGCTAATTAATGTTAAATTGTTGTAAAACTTAAATAAATATATACATACACATGGACATACATTCCTCTGATCTCAAAGTAAATTGCTAAAACTTTTGTGGGTTGAAACCAAAAACAAAGAACAACCACCAACGCCCATACCCGTGACAATATAGAAAAAGTATAGTTTTCTTCATTGTCACGTTCTGTAATTGAACCCGGGGCCTAGAGCTTGCGACTGTTTGAAAACCGGTTAGTAAGCCATTTGTCTTAGGAGGAGGTGGACAGTAGTATAGTGTCCGTACATACACATTATTATTCATCAAAGTTATAAAACATATTTTACTTCAAACATTAGTTTATGATTTCTACGTACGCTATTTTAATTGCAATTTCTTGGAACAAGATGGTTGTTAGCAACGCTCGAGTTGAAATCAATGACAATTCAATTCAAAAAGAAAACAATTTTAACAATAGTACATCCGCTTAATTGAACTAGAATTTTATTATTTTACTTTGAAAATTGCACAATTCTGTGTCAAAAATACACGTGTGGCGGCGTAAGAGATAACCACATTCAAGGCTTAGACAGCCTCATCTCATGGCAATCGATAAATGGCGAAATAACCATCTCCAGAAATATCGGACCAAAATAATAAGACCGAAAATGGGTAGAGGTGTCTGTGGTGCGAATGGTCTGATACTGAGATCGCCAATCCGCTTGACAGGCGCGGCGATTGTAGCAAATCCTCCCCGTGGGAGAGTTCGATGTCCTGCAGCGGACTTACCAGGCCGTTAAGAATTATGCAACCTTATTTCTTCCTGAGGGTGTTTTAATAGGTAACTTAAGGAAAAAATATCATCACGCCATTCCCAATAAATCTCAGAGGTTGACAAAGATCTAGACAATTAAGTACATTCGACCCTCTTCCACCGAGGAAATTTATTTTGCGATAACGTGACAAGTGGTGAGCCTGAGCCACCTGCATGTCGAAGCCGACGATATAAACAGTACATAAGTTTTTGAAAAAACCCATTTTGCTACGAGCCCTGGGGATCCACAACAGGTCCCTTGACTCGAACTGTAATCAAAATGGTTAACATTTGACTATCGTCACTGAAGGAAAAGTCTTGAATATCGTTATGGTAAAAGACCGATGGCGGTTCAATACAATAGATGGCTATAGCGTTTTAGATGCAAGTTTTCTGTTGCTTCGATCGCCAAACCGTTTACTATGCGTGGCAATTATAGCTATATCAATCTTCCCTATAGGAGACAGCGATGTCGCACTATGATTTTACAAGATTTATGTATCTATGTAAATAAAAATTAATAAATATCTTCACGCCATTCCAATACAGGGGTAGACCGAGGTCTACCCCTATATGGGGATCGAACTCGGGTCTCTTGACTCGAATTCCGATCACACAACCACTCGGCTATTGTGACTTCTTATGTATCCAAGTAATTTTCAAATTAGGTAATAAGGAAATTGCATCTGTTCACCACAAGTTCTGTTCAACACTTTATTTCGGAAAAAGGTTAAACAACAGTAACCTTTTTCCGAAATGAAGTAGGTGTGTAAATTTGTACAATACACGTTTCCCTGAGGTTGTGGAATAAAAATTACCAACCCTTTCTTCCCGTAGGTATCATAAGACGCGGCTAAGGTCCTTGAAGATACCATTGGGTAAATAATGATGTAAATGATGTAAATAATGAGATGGCTCGATAGCCATCTCGAAAATACCACACCAAAATTCAATAGATCGGTACAGCAGCATCTAATGTGCAAAGAGTCCGGTACAGAAATTCACTTCCGAAGTGTGGCGTTTATGGCTCATCGAAGTGGCTTATGAATATGTAGCCTGCCTCAATAAAGCTACTTATTTACATACATACATACTTAACGGCCTATTAAAGTCCACTGCAGGACATAGGCCTCTCCCAAGGGAAGGGTTTGCCATAATCGCCACGCTTGGCAGACGAATTGGCGATCGCAATACCAGACCACTCGCAGCTCAGACACTGCTGCCTATCTTTGGTCTGATTATTTTGGTCTGACATTTTTAGAGATGGTTATACCGCCATCTACCAGTTACCATTAGGATATTCTAGGCTCTTTCCCTTAGACGCTTACGACACTCACGGGAAGTAGGGGACTGGCAACATTCTTACAGCTTTACCACACGGCTAAGCCACTTATTTATCATATTATATATCCTGCTCTTCAGAAATGGGGTATTTTCTTTTACAGTGCCGCCAAGACAATAAAATCTTACCGTCAATAAAAATCTAGAGTTATTTTGAAAAAACTTCATAATTTATGGTTTATCAGATATTTGTTTTGATGCAGTAAAATATTGAGTGCCAATAAGAAAGTTGTTTAGCGCTTCTTTAAATACTCATAAACTATTATACTATGACTTAAAGACTCCAAAACCTAACACTAGAGTAACTACCAGCAATAAAACTGTGTGTTAAATCTGTGCTAATCTTGTATATAATCGAGATAATCAATATACAAGATATGTTTAATATGTATAAAACATGATTTGTATAATATGTTTAATATCTTGTATATTTTATCTCGATAACCACTGTAAACATGTATTAAATTTGATGTTTGAATAAAATTATAATAAATATTTATAACAAAATCCTTTTCATAATTTATATCGGATCATTGAGGCTTTTGAGTAGTTTGGAATGAAATATACTATTAATTAATATACTATTAAAATGAAATATACTTTATTCTACATCAAACAACAAAATGGTATTATTATACACAAAAAAGAAATTACACAATAGGTGGCTTTATCGCTTAGAGGCGATTTCTTTCAAGCAACCTATAAAAACAAAGAAATAAAAACAAGTATAAGGTTAATGCAATAATGCAAATAATGCAAATAAACAATAAAATTATGATAAAAAATTACCATGTGGTTACTGCCTTTTTCCCGTGGCTGTAGTTCAAGCCGACTAAGGGACTAAATATCAATGGCTAATAAAAGATGACACTATAACTATCTCGGAAAATGGTGATTATGGAAGTCTCTACCTTACGCGAGAAGCCTATGTCCTGTAGTGGACTTTTAGAGGCCGTTATGTATATATAACGTTTTGTATACACCTATAATATGTGACTAATGCACGGTTTAGATTATACAAATCCTTTGTTACACGTCATAATGGTCTCAATTCTAGTAAGTTACATTAGAAGTTCATCTCGAAATCTTTGAGAAATTCATTGACATTTATCAATATTTAACTTTTGTCTAAAAAAATAAAAAAATTTATACTATATTTTATTTTCGTAGGACTAATTACATATTTAGTTACTACTTTGGTGGCTAGAAATACAGCTTTATGATATTAAGATACGAAATTTAGGGCCTACGCTACAAGGATCGTAAATAAATCAATGAAAATGGATTTTGTTTTTATGTCTTTACAACACAAGTCATAAAACTATAATAGCTTAAGCACTTTGTTTACAATAAAAGCAATAATTTACGATCTATCGAATGTATTTTGTGTTAAAGCCTATTTTGTTGGAGCTACCGACTTGTAAATTACTGTTATTGTTATTTATGACGCTAATAAATTATTTGTGGTAAGGATAGTATCAGTCATCCGTGGCAGAATGTCGTTTTAAATTCTTGTCTCCCAATGTTATTACTGAACTTATTAATGTATAAATTATTATCTCGGTAACTACTGTAATAATGAGCACAATATTTTGTACTTAGAATTTAGCATTTCAAGTGTATATACTAGAAAACTTCGATGAAATACATAAGAGTGAATAACACAATATATTAAAGTCAAACATATAAATAGCCAAATGTTTATCTCCAAAACTCTCGTGGAAAATCTGGGATGCCGTGTGAATTTTGAGATAATTCGCAAACAAAATGCGTAGAAACTTCTATTTAAAAAAAAAACTAAATTAACAGCAACACCTAAATTTCCACCGAAACATTTTCAGAATAATAGGTTTCAGTGAAAACTTTGATAATCCCATCGATTTTTAAAAAGAAAATATTAAACATGATAGTTCTATATTTAGATATTAGCATATTTGTTACTCCATCGCCTAAAAATTACCTAACCAATTTCAATTAAAATCTGTATTAACGGTTAGTATTTCATTCCGGAATTTCAAAGTTCCTAGGGAGGAATCTTAAACCTAATTTTGGTCAACACTTATTTTACTTCAGGAAATAAAAGATCCTGCGGAAATTTTAAGTACCGAGCGGACGAAGTCGTGTGCAGAAACAACCTCAGAAGCAGCAATATACAATATACGTGTACAACTCAATATACAATATACTTGTACATATTCAATCTGAGTACGCCAATATATAAAAATGGGAATTTTGCTAATGCAAAATAATATTACTCACTATATTTATCCGTGAATCAAAAGATTTCTGAACAGAAATATTGCAACGACTACAGATAGTTGTACAACAAATAGTTGGTAACTGCCCTGCCTTCGAAGCAATGAGTTGCGGGTTCGAATTCCGCTAAGGTCAATCATTTATGAGATGAATATAAATCTTTGTTCCCGAGTCTTGGATATTTATAAGTATTTATGAATATTTATCTATAAGTGTATAATAAAGTATCGTTAGCTAGACATTAAGACAGTGATATTTGGTACAAAGTCACAAATTCAGTGAAATGTGGGTCGAAAGGATTATATTGGGAAATTGCTTGAACAAGTAATATTGCTGTGAAAATTAGGTAATAAAATTATATCTCAAATCTAGATAGAAACCAGTAGGAGCACTGAAACGCTCAACAGTAAGATTACAGAATAAACAAGGAAACAATTTTACGGTCGAAAATAAATGTTCACACATTTTACGACCCTTTCTGTTTATTCCTATTTGTAAAGAGAATGCTTGATAACGACGAAATGTTTGTTAAGAAGATACAACAGAATTAATAATAAATAAATGTCATCACGCTATTCCCAAAATTGTGTTAAATATACATCTAGACAATTAAGTCCTTTCGACCCACCTTGCACCGGAGACATTTTTGGGACAACGTGACTGGTGCTGAGCCTGTCGCCATCTTTATGTCCGAGCCAACTATGTAAATCATACATAAGTTTTGAAAAAAAGAAAATTGGTACGAGCCTTTTTGCCCTGGGGAACTCAGGTCTCACGTCTCGAAGTCCGGTTACCCAGCCACTCGGCTATCGTGACTTTTCGTGCGATCTCTCTTCAACATAAACAAATGTTTGACATTCATAGTAGTTTATGAAGGGCCAATGCCTATTTGGTCGTGACCGCCTGGGAAGATTAGTTTCCCGGATTCTCTCTCTGCATTGGCCAACACATGTGTAATAGTTTCACAAGCGTCGTACTTACTTGCACAACATGTATTTCTCTTGGAATCTGGTCAGTATTGCAAACCTAATCGTAATCAAACTTTTCTTTACATATTATTTTAAGATATGCTTTGTCTATGATGCTATTCTTGTTTACATTGAAAATACCTACGGAATTTCTTCAGTATATATTTATTTCGTTTCGATTCGAACGGTTTCCAAATCGGTTTGTATATAAAGAAATTATGTAATAAACATAAACACAAACAACAGAATCTGCTCCCTTTTAAGTAGGTTGGAAATGGAGATGCCTAAGAATACGAAGTCACTGTCGCACTACACCGATACAAAAGAAAGAAATTTTTTGCAATTAATTCAAAGGAGTCGTAATGTCCACAGTATCAAATTGTGAGCACTCATCTCTAATAAAAAAAAGTCACGCTAATGCTCGTGTAAATATGTAAATACCTCGCTGTAAAGAGCTCGCAGCTATGTACAAGAAAGTGAACTGATCCATATATGTGAATACTACAAAGCACACGCGAATATAGAGATCGATTCGAAGAATATAGCGTGGAGAAAATACATAAATTATTGTCAAATGACGATTAAAGGAGAATTCAGTGTATAAAATAATTTTCCAATTATAAAATCTTATTTATGAATAACTTTACCGTTGAATATTATTCTTATTTTACATAGAAATACAATCTTAATTTATGAACAATAAATTAACATCGTCTTAGAGAAAAGTTCATTGCATTAATAATTTATAATATCTGTCAAGAAATGAAATATTGTAGAATAATTTATCTTAATTTAAATCGCAGGAGAATAGAACTGAATAGAAAAAATGGATAAATTAATTAATACCTAAAATTAATTTAAAATAAATTATTCGGTACGATATTATGACTAACTTTCGGCTTAACTGCTGACAAAATTTAATTTAAAAAGAAGTCAGATTTACATAGGTCTGGAGAGAAGCGGTAGGTTTTCGTAATTTTAAAATTAATTACGAATTCGTCGACCATCCCTTCGTCAACAACCTTCGAAACGAAATGTTAATGTTCAAATTCCATAAAGGTGAAATATTTTAACAATGAATTTAAACGTTGGCTCTTTACTGTATCATTAATATCTATGATTATTTATCTACATATATTTATACATAGACGACGTCAGTTGTCGAGTGGCATACCCACCAAGTCGTCAGTCGCCAGATTTGATCTCTCGGGTTAAATTTCTAGACGCGTCATATAGAAAACCACTTTTTTATTTTTTCGTGTCTAGATGTGTGTGGAGCTTTCGTTCCTTCTTATCTTCGAGTATACTCCCAATACTTGGAAAGACAGAGAACTTCTATTTTGTTCCGACCAAGCTTTCACCGGAGTCTATTTGTTATTGTAGTAATATTATTATTTTGTGAAAATATTGATAGTTGCTGCAAGCCATAACATTACGTGTATAATGTGGTAAGGTTAAATTACAACCATCGACCTACCATAAGCCTTCAATTAATGTCATTTCTGCCTTTTGATCTATAATTATATGAGGTCTTAATTTTATAAAGTAAACATGAACCTTGGAATATTAAATGAATTTGTAATATTAAAGGCAAACTGATGATAAGGATCTGCCGGAGCTGCGAAGAAACAACGAAAACTATTAACAAGCTAGTAACGCCTAAAGACTAAACGAAACCAAGACTGGAATAGAAGTAATCTCAAAGGCCGTAATTTCTTAAAACCGAATTTTTTTTCACGCTGTATTTACAGAAGAATATATGGGAGAAATTATCAAAATTATATTTCAAATTCACCACATTCACACAAATAAAAAAATGTCATTATCATTATCTGCCTTGATACCTCTAAACCGGAACAAAGGTTCTCTTTGTACGTCGTCAAAGACCAACGTCTTTGACGACGTACAAAAAGAATATTTTTTGTCCTAAGGGACTCCTAAGCCAGTAACAAGGGAACTGAAAGATGGCGGGATAAACGTCTCCAAAAATACCTGTCAAAAATTAGACCGGCAGCATCTGAGATGCGAGTGGCAGGCGGATCGCCAATCCGCCTGCCAAGCGCAGCGATTATGGCAAATTCTTCTCTTGGCAGAAGCCTGCAGTGGACTTTAACAGGCAGGTCATGTATGTATGTATATAACTTCATAGCTATATAACAAAGAGACTTCTATAAAAACCAATAAATGTTTCTTATTAAGCTAGAGTGGCGTAAAAATGTTTCATCTATTCTATACAACAAACGTGCACTGTTAAATATTTTTGTTCACGTACATTTTTTATCTACATTTTTCAGTGTTGCTGAAAATACTACACTGTACTGGCTTACGGTGTATTATTATTATATAACCTTTTTTCTTAACTTTCTCGCTACATAAAATAAAACGCGATCTTATAAGCAAGGAAAATTCTTGTTTTGGCATGTGAAATTGTTCTTCGAGAAAAACGAGAATTAATTTTTCCGAGACATTTATTTAACAAAGAAAAGGTATGTTCTGTAAATTTTTGTTCAAACTTTTTTCTTTTATTAAGCAATATTTGACATTGAATAAAAATTTGACATTTTTCGTGTACAGCTTAAATATTCTAGTGGTATTAGGATTTGAAATCGAGTTAGGAACCTCGATGTCGATCTTGTGTATGGCAAGTAACAATGAGTCTTGGGAGTGAAGGAACTTCTTAAGAATCATTCATTTGAAATTCATATTTAATAACGGTGCATAACTGCATAATACAATATGATTAGTGTTATTCTGTATTGTGTGAGAATTCTAACGCCATCCTAAACATTCCAATATGTGTCGAAAAAGTTATGGTGAAATAAAGAATTTACAATCATAAACACTCGTCGGAGTTCGAGTTCGAACCACGGTGGCAGGCGCGTACCAATGGATCTTTTCAAAACTTATGTACAATTATATCGTTGACTTGGACATGAAGACGGCGACAGGCTCACCATCAGACACCTTGTCCCAAAAAATGTCTTTGGTGGAAGGCAGGGACTTAATTGTCTTGACTACACCTCTGTCTACCCCTGTATTGGGAATGACGTAAAGATATATACAGTCCCGTTTAGTGAGGACAAGGCGCTAAGGATAAATAATACATACATACATACATATCATCACGCCTCTTTCCCGTAGGGGTAGGCAGAGACCACTTCTTTCCACTTGCTACGATCCTTACATACTTGTTTCGCTTCGTCCACTTTCATTATTCCCTTCATACATTCTCTTCGATTCAGGATACTCTTGACCTGGCCTTTTTTCAGGACGTCCCTGATTTGGTCTTGAAACGTCCGCCTAGGTCTTCCCCTTCCTACACTTCCATTCACACTCGCCTTATATGCTTTTTTCGTCAGTCGTTCTTCATTCATTCTATGGCCAAACCATCTCAGCATACCTTTCTCAATTTTACTCACTACATCTTCTTTCAGACCACAACGTTTCCTTATTTCACCATTCCTTATCCTGTCGCTCAGATTAACTTCTAACATACTTTTTAATGCTCTCATCTCAACTGCATTTACTTTGCTTTCATGTTTCTTCTGCCATACCAAACTTTCACTTCCGTACATGAGTGTCGGAACCAAAACTCCCTTATGCACAGCCAAACGAGCCTTGTTAGACACCATCCGACTGCTCATAAAGGAGTGCAAAGCTCCATTCACCATGTTTCCTGCATTCACTCTTCTTTCAATATCACTCTCATACTTTCCATCTCTTGTGAACTTTGAACCCAGATACACAAACTCATTCACCTGTTCAATTTGTTCATCTCCAATCACTATATTGCAGTCTGTCATGACCTCATCTCTTTCAAACACCATTACTTTCGTCTTCTTTACATTCATCTTCATCCCCTTCCTAACAAAATCTTCACTCATAGCAGTTACCATCTCCTGCATCTCCTCGGCTGAAGACGCAAGTAATACTTGATCATCAGCATAGAGAAAACATTTGACGAGTAACTCATTCATTCTCAACCCACTTTCATTCTTTTTTAAATCTGTCAAGCAATTGTCCATAAACAGATTAAACAGCCACGGTGACGCTACACATCCCTGTCTAACACCTTTTTCGATATTAAACCATTCAGTGTACGCCCCGTTTATCCTTACACAAGCACAGGAATCCCTATAAAGAGATTACAATGCTCGTATGAGGATACTGCTGACACCTTTCACGGACAATGCTGACCACAATTCATTCTCACCACTCTATCATAGGCCTTTTCTAAATCCACGAACGTGCAATAGACCTTCTGGTTTTTAGCCAGACACTTTTCGGCTATGCACCGCAAGGAAAAGACCTGATCCGTACACCCCATTCCCTTTCTAAATCCCGCTTGTGCATCCCATACTTTTTCGTCCGTTTCATTCACAACCCTTTCAATCAACACTTTCGCATACAATTTACCGACGACGCTGAGAAGGTTTATACCGCGGTAATTTACGCAGTCCTGCCGTGACCCCTTTCCCTTATATAATGGCACGATAACGATAATATGGGTTATATGCATTGCCTTACAAGCCTTGCAATTGCCTTGCAAAGAACAGGAACAAAGTTTCGTAATAGGAACATTAAAACGAGTTTTCAAAGTTGCGGAAAAACTTTAAATCCGAAAAAATGATGTAATCGATGTAATTCGTACATAAGTTTGTGATAAAATCCAATGGTACGAGCCTGCCACCTTGGGGATCGAACTCGGATGTCTTGACTCGCGATTCCGACCACACAACCTGTCGGCTATCTCTTACGGTTAAGACTTGTTACTAAAAACAAGAATGACCTAAGTATGTTAATTTTTCATTAGATAGCAGTCTGAAAAATTTATATATCCACTTTTTGTTATATATGATTAAGTTTTTTTTTTATGGAAAAGGGAGGCAAACGACCAGGTGGTTCACGTGATGGTAAGTGATTAAGCCGCCCATGAACACCCGAAACACCAGAGGCATAGCAGATGCGTTGCCGGCCTTAGAGTGCCCTCACTCCCAGAATTGGGGGAGAGGGGTGTGTGGGCCTCCTGTTACCTGCACTCACCAGACGAAACGCAGAAGTTTGTTAGACTTCTACTTCAAACCGGTATTCTGTGAGGTCGTGGTACTTCCCCGGTCGAGCCGGCCCATTCATGCAACAATAAAAGCTGATGCGTGGCTCTACCACAAAACTTAACTACACTATATAAACTTTAATGACTCGGGTTTAAACATTCATATACATCACACAAATGTGTGCCAAGTGAGATTCGAACCCGCAACCGTTAGGTTTGAAAACAATCATATTACAACCAACTAGTCTATCGGGTCGTTTCCTATGTTATTTCAGCCAATAATAATTAATTTAAGATTAACAAATCACTTACTATTGCGCATTTTTGGTAATTTCTCTTCTGAACCATCTTCTATTTTGCTAACCGCCTTCTTTGGAATCGTCTCCGGTTCATCTGGAAGATAAATAAAATGATAGTAAGTATTATGAAACAAAACATATTTATTTTGTTTTTCGTACAAAATAAAACAAATTTATGATTCTAACAAGATAATTGTTAAGGATTTTGCCTGTCGATACCTACTCGATATAAAATCATTAATATAAAATAAAATAAATGTCTTCACGTAATTCCCAATACAAGGGTAGACAGAGGTCCAGTCTAGACAGTTAAGTCCCTTAGTAACAAAATACTTAGAGTCACACAAAATACTACCTACGGCACAGTCAGGCTTTCGTAAGGATCATTGCACAACAACTGCAATTATTGATGCAATAACATATTAACATCTCAGGATAAAGGGATGGGTACAATACTTACACTACTTGATTTTTCTCGCGCTTTCGATTCTATAAACTGTAATCTTCTGCTATCTAAGTTATCCTTTTATGGATTCAACGCACCTACAGTTAAATGGTTTCATAGTTACTTATCTGGTAGATCACAATATGTCAGTATTACAAAATACAATGGAGAAAGACTCAAATCCGATCCATCCCCGTGCTGTTCCACAGGGATCAATACTAGGCCCAATATTGTTTATACTTTACACCTCAGATATTATTCACTGTATAAAAGAATCTAAATTTCATTTATATGCAGATGACTTGCAAATTTATAAATCTTTTTATTCGCAAGATTGTGAACAATTAGTGAAATTGAATCAATGAAGATCTTAATCGCATTTCAACATGGTGTGAGAACAATTCCTTAGTTCTAAATCCACTTAAGTCTAAATTTTTATTTTAGGAACTAAAAAAAATATAAAAATGATATCACGCCTTCAACCGGTAGTCAAAATCAATAATGAACCCATTGAACTAGTTTCGGAGACGCAGAATTTAGGAGTAATATTTGATAGTAACCTGCGCTTTGAAAGTCACGTACTCGATGGTGTCCGAATTTGCTTTTATCGTTTAAAATTACTGTATCGTATAAGAAATTATCTCAGAGTAGATTTACGTATTAGACTATGTGAATCGCTAATACTGTCCAAATTAATTATGCAGACACAGCTTATGGACCTCGTTTATTAAGAAGAACTGAGAGGCTCAGCCAACGTGTGCAAAATGCTTGCGCCCGTTTTTGTTTTACTATGCTTCCTAGGAGACACGTAACACCATATCTGAATAATGCAAATCTCCTTAAAATGAATGCTCGGAGAAAATTACATCTAGCAACTCTGTTTTACACGATCATAGTAAAACAGAGGCCGGAATATTTAATTCAAAAGCTGAAGTGGGCCCGAGAAGAAAATAAATATAACACCAGAGCTTCCTCCCATAATTTACTTGTATGATCCCTACACCGCACCGCAGCATTTCGAGGCAGCTTTAAATTTGCCGCAACACATTGTTGGAATGACCTTCCACCGCCAATTCGGTCATTGAAGACATTAAATAGTTTTAAAAATAAATTAAAATTCTTCTTTTTGGCACAACAAATACAATAAACATATATACTCGCACAATGGAAATGCACATTATTTATTTATTCGTATATATATGTGTATGTACGTGTATGCATATGTGTGTGTATGTATGTATGTGTATATGTATGTATGTGTATATATAAATATGTTAATTAAGCAGGGTAACCGGTGATTTAATGGGTGATGAATACTTTTATATTAAATAATAATTTATTGAGTTTTTTTGTCATTTTGTTTTCTTTTATAGATTTTTGTGTATATTTATGCGTATATGGGGATGCATATATAATGTATTGTTGGTATTAAGAATGGAAAAGGGCAGCAAATAATATATGGTCGCTCTCTGACTCGTTTGTGAAGTTACTCCAAGGTTCCAACTGAAAACCAGCGCTGCAATCTCTGCAGCATTACGCTGAGTTGGAGTCCTATTTGGTATACCACTAAAATAACCATGTAATTATCTTATAAGTTTCTTTTGTAAATGTATGTATCAAATAAATTGTTCTTTCTTTCTTTCCTTCGACCCACCTTCTACCGAAGATATTTTCGGGACAACGTGAAAAGTAGTGGGCCCAACGCCGTCTTTATGTCCAAGCCAACGATACAATTTGTACACAAGTTTGTGAAAAAACCCATTGGTACGAGCCTGCCACCGTGGTTCGAACTTGGGTCTCTTGACTCGAAATTCCGACAACCCAACCACTCGGCTGTCGTGACTTGTGATATAAAATCATTGATTCATGATTGAAAAAGTACACGCAATATTTATTCTAATTTGACGACCGATATGGACGAGTGGCGTGCATGACGGTTTTCATCTTGTCGCCCGCACTGTTCGATTTTCGGTTCGATTCCTGTAACGATACAATTTAGAAAATCATTTTCTCTACATTTTCACGGCTTTGGGTGTAGAACTCTCGTTGTTTCTCATTACACAACGCATGTGATTTAGGATGATTTTTTTTACTTTGGCATTAGAGAAATGTTTGAGATGTATTTATTTATTTTATAATTGACAAGTGGTATGGCGAACGCTGTACCAAGCAGATCGTATCCATAAGTCAGTAAATTTTTGAAGTAGTCACGATTGCCGAGTGGTTGGGTGATCGCAATTCGAATCAAGAGACTCGAGTTCGATCCCCAGATGGCAGGCTCGTACCAGCGGGTTTGTTCAAAAACTTATGTACGATTTATTAACTCGGTCATAAATACGGCGTCGACTCCTTCTGTCACATTGTCCCAAAAATATCTTCTTCGGGGGAAGGTGGGTCGAAAGAACTGAATTGTATAGACCTATGTCTGCCTGTCTACCCTATCTGTGTATTAGGAAGGGCGTGAAGATATTTAGAAATTTGTATGAAAGCTACAGAAGTAATTTAATCATGAACTAAACGGCACTTGTAACCTTCTTCTGTTGAAGTGCTTTGTAGGTCTCATAAACTACCCTAGGAAAGATTTGGAGGAGTTTAAGCTTGTTTTTCTTAAAACAGCATTAATGATAATCCTCTGTTGGACATAGGCCTTCCCCATAATGGCCATGCTCTACTAGCGGATTACTATCGCTGTATTAATTCTTGCAATTTAGACTCTGCTGCACTTCACCGGTCTGCTTATTTTGTTACCATCACGGCACTTAAAAGTAACAAATCTTTAACCTATATTTACTACTTATATTTACTATAAGAATACTAACAATCCTTTTGTTTTTGCTAACTAATGCTTTGCTGGCCATAGCTGAGTAGGTACCTTTTCAGGGTAACGTTGCGGTACAGATGATAAAAAAAATATCTTCTCGCCATTTCCAATACAGGGGTAGACAGAGGTCTAGTCTAGACAATTAAGTCCCTTCGACTCACCTTCCACCGAAGATATTTTCGGGACAACGAGACAGGTGGTGAGCCCGTCGCCGTCTTTGTGTCCAAGTCAACGACATAATTCGTACATAGGTTTTTGAAAAAAAACCCATTGGTACGAGCCTGCCACTTGGAGATCAAACGTGGGTCTCTCGACTCGAAATTCCGACCACCCAGCCACTCGGCTGTCGTGACTTATATGTGATCAAAAGCGAAATAAAAAAAATCTAATTATAAAATTGTTTTGCGGAGCGAATGATATAAGTTAGCGATTATTATTAGTGATTATTATTGTGTATATTTTTTTCATGTGTAACGTACCACTTTTTTTTAAATATATAAGTCATGTGTTGTTTACGTGCCATGAATAAATTAATTTTTCTTTCTTTCTTCTTTCAATGCCTAATAAGTACCTTCCTGTTAACCACTTCAACTATGCTGCAATGCTTTTTTCTGGAGTCGACGTCACGTTTTGCAGTTCGCACCCTAAACCATATTTATAGGAAGATTATTTATATCGTATGAAAGAAAGAGTGAAAACATCTCTTGCTAAACTATTCCATTGGGAATGCCCCGAGTAAGAAACGTGGTTTGCTATTTTGAGTATAGTACGAGTTACATAGACGTGCTTAGCTTTGAAAGTGTTGAGGCAGCTAAATAATGACATATTTTCTTGAATACGTAAACAAGTAACGGCGTATATAAAAAAAACCCTTGAATCATGTAATATATATGAATTACATATAAAAGAAGATATCCTGTGATATTTACTTCTAAATTTGAAATCCACTACACTGTGTGTACAATAAATGTGTACACACTTTTAATAAAACACATGAAAATAAAAACTGTGACAAGATGCATAACAAAACAATCAAATTATTCGACATAAATATAAATAAAATTATATAATTTATACTTGCGATTGTTGTCACTTGGTGAAATTACATTACATTAAAATTGTACACAATTCAACAAATACTAATACTTGGCCACAATTAAATTTATTTAATTATTCATTAATTAACCGATCGGATTCGCCTTACAGCATCATCAGGGTATTGGCAGAGAGTCCTTCTTCTTCTTTTTTGATTTATGGCACAGAGTTTATTATATTACATACTAATATTAAATTTTTATGTTTAAACTACCCACAATAAATGAGGAAGAACGTTTAAATCAAAAATAATAAGGTAGGTAATTAAACAAAGTATGTTGTGTACGAGTGTACAAGTGTTCCACAATAAATTGTAATTTTTACAAATAAAATCAAGTTAGTCGAGGTAAAGACGAGTTATCGCAGCAATAACAATATTAAAAACAAAGTATACTTAAAATAATGAAAACAACTCCGTAAATAATAAGAGTTGCAAATAAGAGAAAACTCGATCATAAACTTATTTAATATTAAATTATTGATATTAGTTATGGATTAGGTATTCTATTTAATTAAGTTGCATATAATTTCGTTTCGTAGGTTAGAATCAGTGTAAGAATTCCCAACTGCTTGCACAGGCTTATTACACACATAGGTACAAGCCTGTAGGTCTCGTAGATACTAAGCAATAAAACAATGTTTTCCGTCAGATGGCGAGATTTCCATTTCTTTAAATACCAGACCGGAGACGGGCAGCATGTCCGCTTCCGCTTGTAAAACGAGATGATTACAGAAAATCTTGACAAAAAGACTGCCGTCTTTAACATTCACATTGTTACAAAAGAAAATGTAAATGGAGTTTTTTGGTTTATATAGTCTTTGATAGCTACTTATGCCACGAAATACAGCAAATAAATGCTCCACAGAGAGAAATTTTACACCATAAAATTTGTAAACCGATCTAATAGTATCACAAATATACACTTTAGGGTAACAACTTGGTAGTAAGTGAATTTTAAGTAAGACGGCTTTAAGAAAGATGATGTATAAATAAACGAAAAAGTAAAAAAAAAATAGAAAAAAAGTCGGGAGTGGGCGAGGGGTCAGTAGTATAAATAGAAGTCTCGATAGTCGAGTGAATGTGTGATCGGAATTACCTGGTTATTTCACAAATCTAAGTACGAATTAGATCGTTGACTTAGACATAAAGATGGCAACGGGCTAAGCACCTGTCACGTTGTCCTAAAAATGTATTCGCGGGAAGGTGGGTCGAAAGGACCCACCTTCTACGTTGTCTAGACCTTTGTCTACCCCTGTTGACCTCTGTCTTGTACAATATTACAATATGCAAATATATTTACCTACATCTAGTCCCGGCATACCTGATGTACTAAGTCACGTGAAACCGTCGTAAATGTTATGACGTCATAAATTTTTTACAGTCGATGTTTGGTATTACGCGTATCAGACTTTTACGTTTGTATCAGACTTTTATCAGACGCGGAAGGTTAGTGGGAAACTTAATCCTTTTACCGTTGAAACTTTACGAGGAAAAGACAATAAAAAAATGTGCGTATACATACACATGATATGTAGAGCAAAATGCACGTGTTTCTCATTTGAAGGAAATCCTTTTCAAGTTCTTTTAAGTTTTATTCATCAGAAGCTGTTAATCATGATATACAGGTATACGATGAGTCATCATCTTTTCTTAAAAGTCATAAGTGAGGATGAAGGAAAAGGTCTACAATGTCGTAATGGTAAGCAAGGACCTAGGGGACAATTTCAAAATTAAAACCATATAAGTAACCAGATTTCTGATTTATTAATTTGAAGAACTTGATGCAGAGTTCGCCAATCCAATTGTTGATTGACAGATCGGATAAATGCAACATCTCAAACATAGCTCTCATCACAAAATAAGTAGCTGAAGCACATGCATTATGGAATCGGAAATAATGAAGGTTTCATAAAAACCCAGACCGAGAATATGTAGAAAAAGTGTTTGTACTAGGTGGTTTTGTATGACGGATCAACGTCATGGAATCGAATCCGGGATCTTTGAGCTGGCGACAAGTTAAAAATCGGTATACACCACTCGTCTAAGGAGGGCGATAAATTATTATGACACAGAAAATTATATTATTGGAAAGACTTATGTTCTGCAGTAGGGTTTCCATAGTCAATGTAAGATTAATATTTTTTTCGTAACGTATTAAGGAACACTAATATCATACACTTTCTTTCAGATAGTATCGTATGAGGTGACTCAATGAAAGCATTGAACATCGCAATGAGTACCGATAGATAGCGGGAAAACTATCTTGTAAAATATTAGGTCAAAATCAGCAGACTAGTGCGTGTAATAATCACTGTGGGACTGTGTGATCAGGCATTAATTCCGCCATCATGATCCTTTTGCATAAAAGTTAAAATAAATAATTAAAAATAGATATATTAATTCTGATAAGTCACGATAGCCGAGTGGTTGGGTGATCGGAAATCGAGACAAGAGACCCAAGCTCCAACCCCAAAGATTGTAGACAAGTTTTTTCGGAAAATTGTGTACGATTTGTATCGTTGGCTTGGTCATAAAGACGGCGTCGGGCTCACCACCTGCCACGTTGTCCCAGAAAATGTTTTCGGCGGAAGGTTCTTCGTCTACCCCAATATTAGGAAAGGTGAGAAGATAGATGCGATATAGGTAGAGGAATCTTAAATCGTCCAAGAAACATTGAGAATATTTTCTTTCGTCGTCATTTCGAAACAACAACTTTTTGCAACGCTGAAATGGCAAAAAAATATTTAATAGACTAATTAATACCGGATACGAACGCATAACTCTATCTCCGGCATCTGAACAACGTACATGAATCGTTACAATGTCTAATTTCTATGGGCTACTTGTTCCATCTCGCGTGATGGAAGCGTGAGTCTGGGTAATAGAAAATCGTCTGAATTATTCATAGGAGTGATCTGATTAGACTGAACTGGATGATTGTTATAATTGAATAAGTATCTATATTCTCCTTTACTTTATATTTAAAATATATTTTAGTTTTCCAAGATAATGTATTAAAATACATTAAAATATATTACAAGGTAAAATATATTCCTCACCTTCCAGGTCAAGTAATATTTGAATTATAATTGTTTCCAGATCCAGTTCCTTAAGACTTTGTCAACTAATTCTGAGTAATGCTATTTTAAGTCTTCGCTTTACACGGAACAGTATAGTCAAGATGAAGACAATATTACAATATGAGATAGTACGAATAAAATTCTGGTCACAAGTGTTCTGTATATTAATAAAACAACATAGTATGTTAAGTGCGTCTTCGTTGGAATATTTATTTCAAATATTACAACGTACGCGGACATAAAGGCGGCGACGGGCTCACCACCTGTCACGTTGTCCCGAAAATATCTTCGGTGGAAGGTGGGTCAAAGGGACTTAATAGTCTAGACTAGACCTCTGTCTACCCCTGTATTGGGAATTGCGTGAAGATATTTATTTATTTATTATTTAGGCAATATTAACTATCACATGAAAAATGACATTATAATGGGATCCCGATTTTTTCAATTTAACATGAAATCTGCTTTATAATAGTAACATAACAATTCAATCCTAGTTCTTCTCGTGGTTTTCTTAAGGGCGCCTAGGCGAAAAACCTATATGTATAGCAATGGCTGCGATGTTTGGGTGGATGAACAAAAGGAAACCGACGACTGGCAGCAAAGTTTAAGGTGCGAGATATCAGAGAATTGGCTTATTTTTTCCTTATAGATGAGAACTGCCCTACGCAAGTTAGCATGTAAGTAAACCGTTACAATGCTAGAGAGCACTATTGTGTGCTCGTATTTCTTTTATCAAATGCAGATTTAATCCGATTCAAGAAATACTTTGCAATGAATCTTAAATAACGGACATATTTTCTTCTTTAGTATTCAATAATCTTGGGTGGAAGATGGGTCGAAAGGACTTAATTGTCTAGACCTCTGTCTACCGCAGTTTTGTAAATGGCGCGAAGATATGTTTTATAAGTATCTAATAATATACCAGTATTTCATAACTTAGAAACTCTACCAAGGAGTAGTATCACGGAGATTGTCCTATGAGTTGAATTTATTTAAAACTTATAATAT
Organism: Sericinus montela; assembly: GCA_029286605.1. Classification (NCBI taxonomy): domain Eukaryota; kingdom Metazoa; phylum Arthropoda; class Insecta; order Lepidoptera; family Papilionidae; genus Sericinus; species Sericinus montela. The sequence continues at coordinate 10,036,187 of JAGSMR010000030.1, read as the reverse complement.
TTTTAACAATCAGTAAACACTTACCTTTACTCGACCTGTTTTCGAACATTTCTAAATCAATAGCATCGTCCTTGTCTTCGGGGTTTGAAAATCTGAACGTAAAGTCGTTCCAGTCGAAGCTAATAGCGTGACCGGTGAGCAATCGCGTCAGTGGTCCCTGATTTGATCTCGCCTGTCTGGTCTTCAACGGCTCTATCGTAAGCACATCGAACAACCTTACAGACTTGTGCTGTTTCAAACTCGTGTACAACTTCCTCCCCAAGTTGTTTATACACGTCGCGTTATCACTGCATTTCAGTTCGACCAATTCCGCCCCAACATGTCCCAGCATAACAAAAGCGGCGATGTAAATTAAAGCAGTCATTTTGATCACTTTATCGTCCTTAACACCAACACTTTGTCACAAGTCGTCACCAATCCATTTGTGGGTCACGCCTCCTTGTTCCGTTCCACCTGCATCGGTGGTTTGTTCGTCAATGAGACCTCGTTTGGACTGTTGATGATTTTTATCCACGGTCACGCTGCACTGGCCTAAGCAGACCGTGTGTGCAATATTTTTTCACAGACTCGACGTGTGCATGTATTCCTATTTATTTATCAGTACACCACTTTTCTTTCCACCAATAACGGTAACATTGGAGAATTCTACATACGCGGAGTGCATAAGGTGCATTCTCGCTAGAATAAAAACAAAATTTATGCTGAAAAAATTTTCAATGCTCGTTACGCATTATACGGTTTCGTTTAATAAGTTTGGTGAAATGATATTTTACTTTCGAAGGTACAGCTAACAACATAAGCAATCAATTATTTAATGACGAAAAATTATATATAACTTTTTCATTTCCTAAAAAAAATATCATACATTCTTGATAGATGATTTCTTTATCCCCATTGAACCTCGGATGAGTAAACTATCGGTTATATTTTTCCATATATGGTTATTGAGGTGTTCGATACTGGAACAAACTTTTCTGCATCAGTACAAACAGATAACTAGCAAAGAAAAATATCTGAAGGCTTCATTATTGTTTAAAAAAAACTCTTGAAAACAAAGTTTAAGTCAAAATTTTGAACGACACGTAACTAGTTTTGTTTAGCAATTACTTTTCGTTGACGCCCAAAACCTTTTATAAGTAATACGTTTTTAAAAACTAACTTATAAGTTTAATACTTCAAAAATATTTCCTAAATAGGTTTTTTTTTTATTTTTATACGTACACACATTCGCTCGTTTAATCTCCACGATCCTCAGATACGTCTTTCGCTTTTTCAGTCATCACATTCTACCAACACACAAGTTTAGGTATCCAAGTACTATTGATTCTCCTCTCCATTTCGAGCAATTTTCTCACATTGTCTTCAAAAATTAGTGTCGGCCTTCTCCGACAAAAAAAAGATCTCAGTGTATTAATTGTATTAGTAAAAATATATAATAAAAAACTTAAAATCTTTTAGTGCCGTAAAAATTTAAAAGAAAAATTTTCAAACAATAAAAAAGCTTTGTTCAAAAATTTATATTGAACTTAAAGCGTCTGTTGGATCTAGCGATGAAGCATTTTATATTCCTGACTGAAAGGAATCTATTTGTGTCTCTATTTTGTAAAGACCTATTCAAATGTCTCTATTGTTAAATTTTTTATTGGATTGTAATAAAGCCTTCGATTGTAGATTTTATATAACATTAAATTACTTACCATTTTTAAGTCACGATAGCCGAGTGGTTGGGTGGTCGGAATTTCGAGTCAATAGACCCGAGTTCGATCCCCAGTTGGTAGGCTCGTTCCAATGGGTTTTTCAAAAACTTATGTACGAATATCGTTGGCTTGGACATAAAGACGGCGACGGGCTCACCACCCGTCACGTTGTCCCGAAAATATCTTCGGTGGAAGGTGGGTCGAAGGAATTATTTTTCTAGACTCGACCTCTGTCTACCTCTGTATTGGGAATTGCGTGAAGATATTTTTTTTTACCTATTCAAATGTCTCTATTGTTAAATTTTTTATTGGATTGTAATAAAGCCTTCGATTGTAGATTTTGTATAACATTAAATAACGTACCATTTTTAAGTTAACTCTTAAAATAGGCTAAGAGTATATTAAAAATTTTAGAAAAAATAATAATAATTTTTCACATTATTCCCAATTCTGGGATAAACATAGGTTCAGATAATTAAGTTTTTTCGACCCACCTTTCACAGATGACATTTTTTGTGGACAACATGACAGGAGGTGAGCCTGCCGCGGTTCTCATATCCTATCCAACTATATTTGACGACCTCCGTGGACGAGTGGCGTAAACACTGGTTTTCAAGGTGTCGCCATCTCGAGGTCCCGGGTTCGATTCCCGGTCGGGTCAATGTAGAATAACCACTTTTCTATATTTTCTCGGGTCTGGTTTGTGTTTGTGGTGCCTTTGTTGTTTCCGATTCCCATACCTCAAGTGCTTTACCATCTTACATTGGGATCGGAGCAATGTATGTGATGATGTCCCTATCTATATATGTATTTATTTATTTATTTGTATATGAATATGAATATATGAATGGCACCTAAGTTTCTTGAGAGTCGAACTCGAACTTTGATCACTGGACTCGAACCCTTAAATAGTTAATTAAATAATTAATTTCCTAACTTTTTAAAATCATTTAACTAATTTACACCGATATGCTGCGTGGTCCTTACTCGGTTGAGCTAGGTAATTCATGCATCGAGGCGCCGCTCTCCATGCCCTCCAAGGCCGAAGTTTGATCTGCGGCGAAGCCGCAACACAAAAACCAGATCATCATTAATGAATCCAGATCAACTCGGGTGTGTTTGATTTTCACTTTGGTTTGAAGGCCAAGGAGGTTCTTTTTACCACGGCCGGAATTGGTCTGCTTGGTATTGGTGTGATATTTCTTGAAAGGGATGTCGTGTCGATCATAATCATAACACTGCATGACACAGGCTTCTCCCATACTAGAGGATTTGCCATAATCGTTACGCTTGTGTTGAAAAAAATATATTAGGTGCAAATACATTTGTGACAAAATCGAAAATAAATATAAATATTTGACGCAAAATATTAAATAAGTAGATTAGAAAATTATTAGATATTAAAAAGATTATCAGATCTGAGTCATGTTGTCATTGGATCATTAACTAAAAAACACCTTAGATAGACACAATCGGTTTGAAGGCTTTGACAGTTTCATCTGAAGACACTCGAGAGACCGAACGCCCGCGGGTTATGATTCCGTACGTCCGAATAAAGAAACGGAACCCATATAGGATAACACGTGTGTCCGTTTATGCGTCTGTCACGGTGAATATTCACCGAAGAAGTTTAAATTTGATACAGATATCAATTTCTTTGTCCCAAACTCTGAGGTGGTTGAAGGTGGTGCCACATAATTTTTTTTTTTAATTTAATAACAAAATGTTCAGCGTAACTTATATGCTTTAAAATCAATAAAAACTGCACCATAAATATAATTGTAATGTCAAATATTACAAATTTATCAGCATTTGTCGCCGATTTCAAGCACATAAGTATGTTGTGCTCATTAAAATATATACATATCGGCCTGTAAAAGTCCACAGGGAGGATTTTCCATAATCTTCACGCTTGGCAAGGGGATTGGCGATCCTGGTACCAAACCAATCGCATCTCAGACGGTGATGCCCATCTTTGGTCTCATAATTGTGGTCTGATATATTTGGAGATGGTTATCCCGCTATCTATCGGTTGCCATAACGATATTAAGGCAAGTCGCCTCTTACGACATCCTCGGGAAGAAATGGTGTTGCAATATTCTTACGGCCTTACCACACTTTATTAAATTAATTGTAAACAAGTTTTTCTAAAAAGTTTGTTTTTTTTTAATTTCTTTTTGTTGACGGCGGCTAATTATTTGTTTTAATATTTTTGCATGTCTGGAGATTAAACCTCGTAATATATACTCAAGAATTACCTCTCACAACAGTAGAGTAAGGAGTACGTATGTTTAGACAACTACTAGATACATCATTGTGTAAACATTTCAAGTGAATTCGTCGACTAATTTTCGAAATTTGTGTATACAAACATACAATAGTCCATTTTTTTCCAAAATAAAAATTAATAAAAAAATATCTATCTGGAGCAGAAATAATCAAGCAGATACGCAGAGTAAGTAACGTTAGTATTTTAAAACCTTTTATACATAGATAAATACTAAGTTATTACTTAATCAGAATAAAGAATACATATTTTTTTTTCTAACGCTACCAGGGCGTATAAAGCAAAGCTATAAACCGAACTAATTGGGATTAACTGTTTTATTAACACGCGACATTCACTTACTATTGAAAATAGCATCTCATAACATAGCAGTATTTGATATGGTAATAGGTAATATTGACTACAATTATACTTGCGATCGTTGTAATGACATTCTATAAATTTGATTTTTTTAAAGAGATGGGAGGCAAACGAGCAGGTGGCTCATGTGTTGGTAAATGATTACCGCCGCCCATGAACATCTGCAATACCAAAGGCATAGCAGATGCGTTGCCGGCCTTTGAGAAAGGTATAGGCTCTTTTCTTGAAGGCCTCTAAGTCGTATCGGTCCGAGAAAACCGCTGACGGCAGCACAGCAAAGTGCAACTGCATGGCAGAAAATTCCGAAAATCACACAGTGGTGGAATGCCAAGCATCAAGATGGTGTTGTTGAAATTTTTGATTATGCCGTAAGGTATGTTGGTGAAATTCAGAGAGAGAGAGAGAGAGAAAGAGAGAGTACACTTTATTGCTCACCTTAAAAAAGAAAATATGGCAAACAGTCTAAACATAAAGCGATTTCTTCCAGACATCGTTTTAAAAAAATTCAGCGGCTAGGATTAATCCGAACAATTCCTGGGAGCACTTCCTGTAGTCTAATAAAGTAATCTTGTAAAAAATGCAAAGAGATTAAACGTCTCTTCTATACAGATCCCATGGATCTAGGCTATCAGATGGAACATGGTCGTCGACGATTCGAGCCGCTCTTCGTTGGATACGGTCAAATGGATGGAGCTGACACTGGGATGCCCCCGCCCAGAGATGCGAACAGCACTCCATGTGCGGCGGAACCTGCGAGGGAAGAACTATTAAAAGTCCATTGCTAAACATAGGCCTCCACGAAAGTTTTCCACAACTGTTAATTTTATAGTACAGTTCCATTTATATTAATTAAATAGAAGAGTACTGGTTTTTGTGCTACCTAAGTAATGTTATTCAATTCAAAATTTTCCACCGATTTGGATGCTTAATCATCATTGTACTTTAATCAATGATACTATATAATAAATGACCATAAGTCAAGAGGCCCGAGTTCATTCAGCAGGTTGGCTCATACGAATGTGTTTTTCAAAACAAATGTATCATTTATATCGTTTGCTTAGATATTAAGACGTTGACATGCTCACCACCAGTCACGTTGTCCCATTGGTATGAGCCTGCCACCTGGGGATCGAACTCGAGTCTGTTGATTCGAAATTCCGACCGCCCAACCACTCGGCTATCGAGACTTTTTCATGTATGTATATGTTATACATACATACAAAGCAATTACAATTTGTTTAAGTTAAAGGTCCACCTATAACGCTTCGCACCAAGCGATGGTTGGTATCCAGTTGCGATTATTACTAAGTACTTGGGTAACTAAGATTCTTTTTTTTTATAGAAAAGGGAGGCAAACGAGCAGGTGGCTCACGTGATGGTAAATGATTACCGCCGCCCATGATCACCCGCAATTCCAGAGGCATAGCAGATGCGATGTCGGCCTTAAAGTGCCCCTCCCCCCTAATTGGGGGGGGGGGGTCCTCCGGTTACCTGCTACTCACCAGACGAAACAGCAGAAGATTGTTAGACTTCTACTTCACGCCAGTATCCTGTGAGGTCGTGGTACTTCCCCGGTCGAACCGGCCCATTCATGCAACAACAAAAGTTGATGCGTGATTCTACCACAACTAAGATTCTTATAGAGTCGAATCGTTCTTGAGAGATGTGTCATTATAGATGTTCTGACGACCTCCGTGGATACCATAAACTGGCGTAAACACCAGTTTCCAGGCAGTCGCTATCACGAGGTCCCGGGGTCCAATTCCCGGGCATGTCAATGTAGAATAACCACTTTTTCTACATTTTTTCGTGTCTGGGCAGCTCATTTGGGCTGCCTTCGTTGTTTCCGATTCCCATACCTCAAGTGCTTTAGCTTCTTACATTGGTATCGAAGCATTGTATGTGATGTAGTCACTGTCTATATATGTATCATAAAAATTAAAAAGAGACATTACATACATTACTATGACAGAGATAGTCAGTATATAAAGCATTTGAGTCATTGTATCAAAAATGGTGGTAGAAATAGAAACACCCCAGATCCAACTAAATACAGTTAAAGTGGTTGTCTGCATTGACCTGACCAGGAATCGAAACCCATACCTCAAAGCCGGTGTGTGTGTGTTACCATCAATGTTAAGTAAGTTCGAATACCGCCAGGTGCAAACATAATGTATTAGGTTTATAAAACTTTGAACTTTGATTTGATACGAGTCATTGATGTTTATTTGTCTAAAGGATTATTTATTTATGTAGCTTTATTTATAAATTTTATCACCGTCCTGTTATCTAGACAAGTAAATAAAATAAACATATATCTAAGACGTTTTTCGTTTGTTGTTGCGTCAACCAATCAACAGACACACATAAAATGTATGTCGAAAAATATAGTTTTTATTCTTAACAATAGTTATTAAACATCTTAAGTCTGATTCATTACTTATTAATCATATTAAGTTTAATAACTAATGAACCGTCAGCCTAGTGAACGTGCATTCAAAGCTAAGAGTTGTGAGGTTCAAGTCCCGCTTGAGTATTTGTATGATGTATATGAACATTTTTACTCAACTCATGGATGTTTATATGTTTATATAAATATGTATGTATATATGTACATTGTACTATTAAGGAAGTGATTATATACTTTTTAACTAAAGACAGCCACCACCTGTCACATTGTAATAAATGTCCTCTGCCTACCCCGGTATTGGGAAATTGAGCGAAGATTTAAAAAAATAACTATTCATAGTTAAGCTTTTTATCCCATTAAATTTCGTGGAAATTAATGAATAGTGAATTGTTTTTTTATCAATATGAGTATTTATTTTCTATGTGTATGAAACACATAGAAAATAAATACTCACATTGATAAATAAATACATACATAGATGACGACATCCCTTTGATCCTTAAGCTTTGTAGCTAAAACTCTTGTGTTATAGATATCTGGAAAAACGAAGGAGATAACAACCCTAACCCACAGAAGAACGGACAGAATATAGAAAAAGTTTTTTTTTACATTGAATCGACCGAGAATCGAACCCGGGACCTCAGAGCTGGCGAAACCATGAAAAACGCTGTGTACGCCACTCGTCCATGGAGGTCGTCAACAGGTCGCAAATGGAACCCAATAGAACCGCAATTACAAGGTGCTCCTCTCTCACCGCATGTCAAGGCTAAGGGAACACTTGACCCTGCCGTGTATTTTGTTTCTCTTTCACACACACCGCTTTTGAGATCTGTGCAACAAGTACTGACTCCTCTAACTGGCGCAGTCGACGTTACAGAATTCTTACGACATTAGACTTAACCAATCGTCCTTCAATAACACAAGGTCAAAGGACATGCGCTAGCAATTATCATTGACATGCCATACTTTGAGTAGCAGTACTGGTAAGGATGTTATTTTTTATAATAGGATTATATTTTTTTTCTTGAAGTCCTTTTTAATTGTAATTTCTAACAGCTTGTTATATAAAATTGAAGATATCACTTCAAAATCTATGAAAAAATATATCTTCACGCCATTCCCAAGACAGGGTAGATAGAAGTCTTTTTGACTCACTTTCCAACGAAGAAACTTTTTGAGACATCGTAACAGGTGGTGAGCCCGTCGCCGTCTTTTTGTCCAAGCCAATGATATAAATCGTACATAAGTTTTGAAAAAAAAACCATTAATACGAGCCACCTGGGGTTCGAACTCGGGGCTCATGACTCTCTTAAGAAGTTTTATGAAATTAGCTGTCAGAAATCACAAATCAAAAGGACTTCAAGGAAAAAATGATCTAGACATTGCCTAATAGATCGATGATATCAATAAAACATGATTAAGGAATTAGTAGAAGAATTATTACTAAATATTATATTTTTGAAAATTTCTTAGAAATAGTGATATATACTAAAAAAATGTTTATTTTATTAATAAATTACAAATTACAATCAATCTTTTTAAAATTTTATATTTCTATTAGCAACCTCGATATTTTTTAAATTAACTAAAACGCTGACAAGCCTTATCATTAATCTCTCAATTACTGTACTCATTGGACATAAAATCTATTGTAAATCAGGTGTAAATTAGGAAATAAGCGATCGAACAAATACAGGAACGGTATCTTGACACGCAATGCACACAAATACATGCTTAATTGATTTCTTTGCTCAAAGAAAACACATGGTTGCAGATCCGACACGTATAATTTGTAACGTAAATATGATTAACATTTAAAATAATCACGATACTAGTCACGATAGCCGAGTTGTTGGGTGGACGGAATTTCGAGTCGAGAGACCCGAGTTCGATCCCCAGGTGGCAGTACCAATGAGTTTTTCAAAAACTTATGTACGAATTTCATCGTTGGCTTGAACATAAAGGCGGCGACGGGCTCACCACCTGTCACGTTGTCCCGAAAATATCTTCGGTGGAAGGTGGGTCAAAGGGACTTAATTGTCTAGACTTGACCTCTGTCTACCCCTGTATTGGGAATTGCGTGAAGATATTTTAATTTTTTTTTATTTAAAATAATAAAGATTTAAAAATGTAGTTAAGAAATTTACTCTTCAATTATGAGAGGTTTCCATTTACGGCATGATTGGGAAACGGATTTACGAGCGCAGTAATATTCTCTCTCGTCTACTGCTTCCGGACGTTGGTCTGTTTATGTTCTATCTATTTTTCGAAATGCTCCGTCGTCTATTTAAACCTATATTATATTATACGTCTGCATATAATAGAAAAGAGTCAGGATCGCCGAGAGGTTGGAAGATGGGAATTTGAGTCAGAGACCCCCAGGAGGAAGGCTAGTAGAAATAACTTTTTTTTTATTTATGAACTATTTATATCGTTAGCTTGAACATAAAGACGGCGACAAGCTCACCATATGTAACATAGTCCCGAGATAAGCTCCGGTGAAATGTGAATCGACAGAAATTAATCGTTTAGACCTCCGGCTACCGTATAGGCAAATGCGTGAAGATAAAAAATAATAGTAGTACGCAAGCAAACACTGCCATGAATTTATTAAATTTAAGCATATTCTACCCAGAACCATCCAGCTATAATTAACCAAAACCACAGAGTGATTCGCCATGGACAAAGATCAGTATTTCAGGCACATATCAGTTCTAGCCACTTCAGACGGCACCAGTTTTGAGAGAACACACTTTCCCTTTTCCACGTCTTAGACGCGTCAGATCTTACGTACGCTAATCTCCTCGGTTTACAACCCACGTTGGCAAGTTGACGTCTTCTGCGCGCCATCGTTAGACAAGAGGGATTTTAAACGCACGCGCTTGAATCAAAACCTGGGCAGCAACCTGAATTATGTCATTGTTATTCCGTTAAGCAGATATAGACCACGGCGATCAGTAATAGGTATATCCCCAGGTGGCGGGCCCTTACCTATGGGTTTTCTTCAACAATTTATGAACGAATTATGTCGCAGGCTTGGACATAAAGACCAGTGATCGGCTCAGCACTTGTCACCTTGTCCCAAGAAATGTCTTCGGTGGAGGATGGGTCGAAAAAACATAATTATCTAAATATCGGTCTACCGATACCATAAGTGCCATAGTTAGACCACAACTTGTCAAGCTCGCGAAATAATCGTATATCTAAATACTTGTACAAAATATACATATTGTAATGTCTGCACAACATAATCTTTGCGAACTCGTAACGGTTGACAAGAGGCGTGTCGCGGTCGTGCGGACACAATCGAAACCTGACTTTGCTCGGACTTTTTCCGATAACACGGTAACGTTGGAAGTTGTCGATTAACATAACTTAAGTCGAACACGTTTAGGAAATTTATTTCCTTTCACATGAAACTATTTTAAACAAGCAAATAACACCGAAGTTATGTTCATGTAAGACGGCAAGACCTATCATTGTCATGTTGTCAATATGTTTTATTAATTCTTTGCGTTTAAAAATAATAATCATTAATGCAAATAAAGATAATTGATCTCCCGTGGTGGGGCCCGTTCTTCCCGTCAGTAATGTCAAAGGTCACAGTGGAAATGCCATTTAAATCACAATATCTAATGACAGGTGGTGAGTTAAACATCATAAGAAAAATCAAACCAAAATAACAGAGCCAGGACTGTATCTAAGCTATCTGTTATGTATCTCTTACAGGGATACATTATAAATAGTTCAGAATTTATTATAAAAGTTTTTTTTAATTAAGTTTAAGACTTTTTTTTTCATAGTTTAAGTAAATTTGTTTATAATATATACTATTTTGTTAGTTAGCTTGATGCCATTTTGTATGTAGTTACATTGCTGTAGTTTTGGGACTTCTGATAAAAAAACAACCAGCAGCTTTGACAGTCTTCTCTTTATGTCAAGTAACCATAAGAATAACACTACCTACAGAATTCTGAAGGGACGGTAACATTTAGAAATGGCCGGCTGGGTCAATATAGAAAACTCTTTTTCTACATTTCCTCGGGTCTGGGTATTTGTGGTACCATCGTTGTTTCTGATTTTATGATACAAGTGCTTAAGCCACTTACTTTAGGATCAAAGCAATGTATGTGATGTTGTCCCTAACTATGTATCTAAAATGTTTTGTAGAGTGATTGTCATTTTTACACTTCCTGTTGGTTTATTGTACCCGTTTTTTTTACAATACCCTCTCAATTCCACTATACATGTCATAACCATACTAACAAAAAATATTTAAGAGCAGGCCTTAGCCCAGCAGTATGTCGTTACTAGCTACTTTGACATAACATATAAATCGGCCTCTAAAAGTCCGTTGTAGGATTCACCCATATGGATGGTTTGCCGTAATTGTCTGACTATGATTTTTACAGGATTTAATTGTTCTCAAACTCCCACTGCCTGCCTTGTGCGAATACCTTTTAGCTTGCGACATCATGAATCATTTTATTTTAAATTTTGTCAAATCTTTTTGGTCGGAATGGTTATCCCGCTTATCAGTATTATAGATTCCATCAATAGGTGTAACAACTTTCGAAGCTATGTCCTTAGTTGCTTCTTTCGACACTCACTGGAAGACAGTGCTGTTTTAATCCTTTTTCAATACCAGTAAATTCGGTATTGAAAAAGGATTATCACAATGTGTAACGATAACATTCCGCACATTGTACGAAGAGATCGCATCTCGACTGTATTCAACTTGCTTTTAAACTGCTTTTTCTGGCAGAACCCAAGCTTTGCTGCCATATAATAAAGTCGGTACCAACACTGTGTAATGCATCGTAAGGCATGTACTTTTCACTACAACTTACCTTTTGACTAACGTAATCCCGGCAGCCATAAATTAATTTAAAGCCCAAAAATGTAGATTAATTTAAAACCTAAAATTTTTTATAAAATACTATGTGTAATTTAGAAATGTGAAAATAACATGAAATTAGGTAGGGTTGAGCAATCGGAATTCGAGTCAAAAAACCGGAGTTCAATTCTCCAGGGCGTACCAATTAGTTTTTTCGAATACTTATGTACGAATTATATCGTTGCCTTGGAGATAAAGACGGCGGGCTCACTACTTGTCACGTTGTTTCAAAAAAATGTCTTCAATAGAAGGTGGGTCGATAGTACTTAATTGTCGCGACCTTTGTCTTCCCCTGTATTGGGAAAATATACATATTCATTTTTAAAATTGTTATTGAAAAAATTACTTCGCAACACCCGCATAATAATAATAACAACTTTACAATGAATTTCCGCCTGAGTCAATTAACTATATTCAATTTTAAAAAATTAAAAAATCAATCATCAAGAGCAGGATATTCAATAACAATAGCTTAATAAACGTATAGATGGCGTTACCGTATTAATATTTCATATTTGTAAAGAAGTTGGAATATTTTTCGGTAGACGTTACAACGCCATAACAGGCGTTAATGAAAGAGAGAGATTTCAAATTTCCCATTGCTCCGTGTCGGACACGGTTGCTGGAGGTAAGAGCGTCGCCTCAGTAGATTTGTTCGCAAAAATTTACTCCCAAAAAAGAAACTATTTTTCTTAGGTTACATACACATCGGCCAATTAAAGTCCACTGCAGGACATAGGCCTCTCACATAGGGTGGATTTGCCATAATCGCCACGCTTGGCAAGGGGATTGGCGATCGCAGTACCAGACCACTCGCACCTTAGACGCTGCTGCCCATCTTCTGTCTGATTATTTTGGTCTGATATTTTTAGAGATGGTTATCCCGACATCTATCGATTGCTAAAACGATGTTTAAGGCTGTTTCCCTTAGTCGCCTCTTACGACATCCTCGGGAAGAAAGGTAGTGGCAATATTCTTACGCCGTTACCATACGGAACTTTTTTTATAATACATTTCTTAAGTTATTTCTAATATAATATAGCAATTCATCCCAACGAAGTCACGATAGCCGAGTGGTTGGGTGGTCGGAATTTCGAGTCAAGAGAGCCGAGTTCGATCCCCAGGTAGCAGTACCAATGAGTTTTTCAAAAACTTACATACGAATTACATCGTTAGGTTGGGCATAAAGACGGCGACGGGCTCACCACCTGTCACGTTGTCCCGAAAATATATTCGGAGGAAGGTGGGTCAATCGGAGTTCAGTGTCTAGACTAGACCTCTGTCTGCCCCTGTATTGGAAATTGCGTGAGGACATTTATTTATTATTTATTTGTCCGTACAACAAACTCCTGTATATGCAATGGACATTTAAAGTCGGTGAATTGAAGCAGAGGAGAGGTCTTAACATAATCAATTATCCCGCAAAATCGATATCAATCAAAAAAAAATTTTCACACCATTCCCAATACTGGGATAGACAGAGGTCTGGACAATTAAGTCCTTTCGAACTGCCTTTCACCGACGATATTTTCATCTTCATATCCAAGCCATCACCTCATAATTCATCATTGAGTCATTCATCTTCAAGTCTTCATACCCGTATAAATCCTACATCAGTTTTGTAAAACCCATTAGTGCCGACAACCTGGAGTTTTACTGGGTCTATTGACCGAAATTCCAATCACCCGGCCCCTCGGCTATCGTGAATACTTGTGAATATATAAAAAATTTCATTATACGCATACTCTGCTGCGAATACAAATACAGATTACTCAGTTATAATATTCATGCTAAATACTGACATTTAAAAGTGCTGATCTTGTATATTTATCAAATACATATGTTATAATATACGTTTTTGTAAATATAGGTATATCTATGTGAGTATATTATACTGTTGCTTTGTGCCAGCTACGTTGCTTTGGGACAACGTGAACGACCTGGTTTCATTATAAGTAAGAAATCAATGGATAGTAAATAATGGAGCCAAGTTTCATAGAAAAGTGTAGCAGAAGACATCTGACAAGCTGTATTAAACATATATTCAAAGTCATTACAATCAATCCAACATGACGTTAACTGTGTGGTTACAAAAATTACTTTCGATTTCCATAAAAATAAATGCAAAACGAATGAATCGAATTCCGTCCGATTCCATTGTTGAATTCAAAAAAGTAAACAAAATTTTACGCAGGCTTTCTATTGCGCCAATCTATTGCGTTATACTTTCACTGTTATGTCAGTTAGTTTTGAGAAGTACGAGTACATAGATCAAGCGGCCTTGTTTGTCATCTTTGTTTTAGACTTTAACGTTTGACAACCCACCTTTTACTAAAGGCATTTTTTGGGGCAACAACAGGTGGTGAGCCCGTCGCCGTCTTTATGTCCATGCCAAACACATAAATTGTACTTAAGTATTGAAAAAACCCTTTAGTACAACTTATCTTGCGATCAAAATCGGGTCTCCTGACTCGAATTCCAATCGCCCAACCACTCGGCTATCGTGACATTAAAGATTAATATTTTCTTAAAATAAATTAATAAATATCTTTACGCAATTCCCAATACTGGGGTAGACAGAGGTCCCTTCGACCCATCTTCCACAGAAGATATTTTCGGAACAACGCGAAAGCCCGTCGCCGTCTTTATTTCCAAGCCAACGACATAAATCGTATATAAGTTTTAAAAAAAATCCTTTAGTACAAGTTACCTGTGTCTCGTGACTCGAATTCAGATCGCCCAACTACTCGGCCATCGCGACGTTAAAGTTTAATATTTTCTTGATATATCTTACACATATATAAAGTCATTACTTGTTATCTAAGTTTTAAGGATGTACTTGTAAGCGTGGGGTGAAACGAATCTCTAACGTCTAAAGATCCAGACGAAATATTTAAGGCCCATAAACAGTTTTGAAGTGACCCCTTCAAGTACGATCCCTTTTATTGTTCACGATTAACAAAGCTTTTGAAAGTATTTCAAAGTGAAGTTGAAGTACGTACATTAAAATAAATTTGAAGTTGTTAAATTGAAATAATAGGTTACGTAACCTTCTACCTAAATTCAGATACGAGGAATATAAAAAAGCTTAATATTTGTTTCTGATAAAAGTATTTAAATGCAAGTCTTGGAGCTACATTTTTATAAAAAAAAAATATGGATTTTTTATTCTAAATAATCGATTTTTTTTCTAAATTTTTCAGAGATTACAGCAGGGTCATTATTAGTAACTTGGCTATCGAATTGGCCTACAGCGGAGTTACACCTATAGAAATACAAATTCAGGATCATAAATGATTATCAAAACAAAAAAGTCACGATAGCTGAATGGCAGGGCCACGGTGGCAGGCTCGTACCAATGGGTTTTTCAAAAACTTATGTAGGAATTATATCGTTGGCTTTGACATTGAGATGGCAACGGGCTCACCAGCTGTCACGTTTTCGCAAAAATATCTTCGGTGGAAGATGGATCGAAACGACATAATTGTCTAAAACCAAGAAAAAATTTTGCACATGTTTACTTATTTAATGTTATAAAATTACTTTCATAATAAGGTAAATAATACGTAAATAATTAAATAAAATAATTAAATAGGGACAAAATCAGATATATTGCTCTTGTCCCAAAGTAAGTAGATATGAAGATAAATACTATATAGATAAATAACTTGTTTTATAGAGTTAGAAACGACGAAGTCATCACAAAAACCCAGAAAACACACAAACAGTTACTGTCTTTCTGCATACAAAAGATCATATCAGACCATACATAGAAGGAGTATAGATATATTTAAGAGAAATATATAGAGATATAAAGGAGTATATTTTTAACGACTATATTTGGCAAGAACAAAGATAAGGCTTTATTAAATTTGTACTAACACAGACGACATTTTATCAGCTGCGGTCTCTAGCTTCTTCATTTCAAGGCTCTTTGTGAACCGCAACGTAAGTAGAATTAATTTAGAGAATCTAACTTTAGATAAATAAATACTGAGACACTAGTGTGCGTATCGTGATATGTCATTAATCTTCCAGATTTCTTCATCAGCGGTGGTGTGTCAAGATATGTATCTAAAAATTAAAATTATTACAAAGCTATACTCCTTGTGGCATAGTTTCAAGAACGCTAGCTTAATTTTAATGTTGAAATGTCTTTGATCAAGAAGCGAACCGGACTCCTCATTATCAGTAGCTACGAGCACAACAATTATTCAAGATAATGCCTTTAGAAATGTCAGTACGCAAAGACGCAGCGGGCGGATTGTCTAAACCCCAAAAGCAGTAATGATACAGTAAATTCTATAGTAAATATTTATTATTTATACACTTTTTTATACACACCATAATACAAATATTATGTAAAAACTTACCTAAAATGATTGTAAAATGTGCGGCGTTATCGCTAAATAGCGATTTCAACCTGCTAGACTTTTAATATAACATTTATTAAAAGTCTAAATTAAACATATTCATTTATTATGAAGACTTTTCGTCACAATAAATGTTATCTAATTATCCAATTTCCCGGAAAATTATCTTTTTCAAATCTTCTTTATGAAAAGTCTACCTAATAAATGAATATGCTGAATATATAGTTACGTATATGCACTTAACCTACGAAAAAACACACATTAAGCCATGGTATGTAGTTAACAAACAGACACCTTAATTACTTTATAATAATATCTTCTTCTATCAGTAGCTTTTCCTCTACTGGAGTAGATAGAGGTCCAGACAATTAGATATTTACATATTAATATTTAGTGAATATTAAGCACTTGAGGCTATAAGGTGTGCGCAATGATGTGGAAATAATATCTTCAAGCCATTTCCAATACAGGGATAGACAGAGATATTGACAATTAAGTCCTTCCGACCCACCTTTCACCGAACAAATTTTATAGACAATGTGACAGGTGGTGAGCCTGTCGCCTTCTTATTGTCCAAGCCAACGATATAAATCGAACATAAGTTTTGATAAAACCCATTTGTACGAACCTGCCACCTAGGGATCGAACTGGGTTTGGTGACTCGAACACTCTTAGGCTGTAAACATGACATAGGCCTCTTCCATAATGGGAATTTTTCGTAATATTTACGCTCGGCGAGTGGTTTGGTGATTACAGTTTCAGACAGTTAGCACCTTAGATGTTTTTGTCTGGCCACGGTCATCCACCATCGGTCGGTATAATTGATATTTTCACATCTATTTCCCAAGTCGCCTCTTACGACACCCAGGAGAAGAAAGAGGGTGGTTTATACTTACGCTCATACCATATGGATAACAGCCATCTAATACTCGTATTAGATAAAAAATCAGAGCAGTCATTACCAGACATATGTTGACAGCATACAGCCGGATTGCAGCGTCGTTAACGCAAAAACTACCAAACAAATACTCTCATTGGATAAAGGCAAAACTAGCCTCACCCATATAAAAATCGTAACCATAACCGCACAGATTAGCGATCGCATAACTACGTAATTGATGATCCTCACACGTTTGATGGATGGGTCATCGATCTGCTTAATTTAGCCGAGTTGTTGGGTGGTCGGAATTTCGAGTCGAGAGACCCGAGTTCGATCCCCAGGTGGCAGTACCAATGAGTTTTTCAAAAACTTATGTACGAATTTCATCGTTGGCTTGGACATAAAGGCGGCGACGGGCTCACCACCTGTCATGTTGTCCCGAAAATATCTTCGGTGGAAGGTGGGTCAAAGGAACTTAATTGTCTAGACTTGACCTCTGTCTACCCCTGTATTGGGAATTGCGTGAAGATATTTAATATTTAATTTAATTTATTTTGTGGTGACCGTTATGTACACACAATGTTGGTAACTGTAACGAACTTCACGGTCTGAGTTGTATATTAAGACACCCAGTAAAGAAAGGGGCGTATCTTAACTTATTTAAGGGCCTATAAAAGCCCAATGCACAACCTATGCTGTGGGAATATTCTCCGTGTTTACACTTCCAGTGGTTTTGCGGCTGCATTACCAGACATATCGATTGGATGTCTACAAAGTTAAGTACAAATTCTGAGCTGTTAGTAAGAAAAGAATTTTTTGATTAAATCATTACTTACTTACAGCTTATTTTACATAAAAGTCACGATAGCCGACTGTTGGGTAGTCGGAATTTCGAGTCAATAGACCCGAGTTCGATCCCCAGTTGGTAGGCTCGTACCAATGGGTTTTTCAAAAACGTATGTACGAATATCGTTGGCTTGGACATAAAGACGGCGACGGACTCACCACCTGTCACGTTGTACCGAAAATATCTTCGGTGAAAGGTGGGTCGAAGGGACTTAATTGCCTAGACTAGACCTCTGTCTACCCCTGTATTGGGAATTGCGTGAAGATATTTTTTTTATTTATTTACTTGGTACTCACGGAAAATACATTCGTGAGAAGAAAAAAAACAGCATTGCATATACTATAAAAATAGAAAATATTTAAAATGTCAAATCAAAAAGGTTACCACTCAGCATTTGCCGTGATGGATTTAATAAAACCACAAACTGGTGTTGAGTGGTTACCAAATAATAATAATAACCCATATATGAACATATTTTACATAAAGTTAAACAAAACAAAATATGTACTCTATGAGTTCTTTAAAATAAATATAAAAAAACATATATTCACGCAATTCCCAACACAGGGGTAGACCGATGTCTAGTGTAGACAATTAAGTCCCTTTGACCCACCGAAGATATTTTCGGGACAACGTGACAGGTGGTGAGCCCGTCGCCGTTTTTATGTCTAACCAACGATATGAATAGTACATAGGTTATGATAAAACCCACCTGCCTGCCACGTGGGGATCGAACTCGGGTCTCTCAACTCGAATTCCGATCACCCAATCACTCGGCTATATAACACACGGTTTTATAACTATAGAAAAACTGAGCATGTAATACGACTTGACGAGTCACAACAATACAATGATACAACCCTATCTTCAGAATTTACATAGCTTTAAAAGTTAAATGGGATCATAGCGTTATCAATTTCATACACTTACAAGTTTAAGCCTAGAGGGTTGTTACTTCCAACCTTTTGTAATTGTGTTTGAAGCTTAAACGATCTTTACATTTTAATGATGCCTCAGTAACGCAATATTGTTGGCAGGTCGTTTGTGATTAGGGAAGCAAATTGATGGCGGGGCGCTTCGTGTTTCCTTGACACGTGGGGGTGTTGACAGGTGCTAATAGCTTTGTGAGAATGAGTATAATTTTTACTAGAAAAATAATTTATGACACATTTTTTTAACTCTGTTTTAAATACATAGGTACAAACGACCAAAAACGAAAGGAACAGGTTCGCCATATTGCGAATATTGTTTGGTTTGAAAGATGACCTTGTCACTAAAATTGATAAGGGCGTGCTTCAATGGTTTGGGCACGTTAAGCGAATGATTGAAGACCGCATTATGAAAAATATATAGCGCGAAAGTTAATATTAAAAGGTGTCGAGGTAAGCCGAGACAAACTTTCGAAGACCATTTGAGCAAATTATGAAAAAGATGAATCTCAAACAAACGAAAGGTAGTAAGGATCATGACACTTCTAGTTAGCCCGTCAGGGACTGTACGTGAGTTAGTAAATATTGCCTATATTATATAAATAAAATATATTACATATATAACATAAATAATAATGGCCTGAAAAAAACCAGTGCAGTGGTACAATTGTTATCTCCGTAATGGAGAGTACGTGATAATCACCACAAATTGATTTGCACTTTTTTAATCCTTTAATTCCTTCTTTAACATAATTATTTTTATCTTTTTAAATACTTATTTTACAAAAGCTTCCTGCAAATAGATAACAATTTTAGGTTTTGGCTTGTGTGATTATTTCCTCTATAAAACTGTAAAAATAGAGTTTTTTTCCCTTTAATTAATTCCCATAAGGTTCCTGTATTAAATTATTAAAACTTTCGTAAGATATTATTAATCAAACAATTGTATTATTATTTAAATCTTCACGATTCTTACCAATACAGGGGTAGATAGAGGTCTATACAATTAAGTCAAAGATAACATGACTGGAGGTAAGCTCGTCGCCGTCTTTATGTTCAAGCCAACGATATAAATCGTACATAAGTTTTGAAAAAAAACCTTTGGTACGAGCCTGCCGCCTGGAGTTCGAACTCAGGTCTCTTGACTGGAATTCCGACAACCCAACAACTCAGCTAAGGTCACTAATTTTATTTTATTAGTATTTGATTTGAAAATCGTTTTATATTATTTTTATTATTAATAATTAAAAATGTTTTTAATTTTTTTTTTCATTTTACACTCCGTAGCTTCTTTCGAATTGCGAGCGGTTTTTAACTAAGTCATCAAACTTAGTGTCGGTGCGGAATTAATTCAAATTCAACTTTATTCTTTCATATCGTTTTCGTTTTTCGATGTTATACACGAAACCCTAAAAAAGTTTATCGTCGTCCTAAACAATTTATAAGAAGAAGAAAGGGTCCGTGCGGCCCTCCAATTCGTCGCAGTACTACCAACTTTCAGTCCTTCACTCTCACTCAGCTCGTTATAAGTGCAAAAAGATTAATCAAAACCACTGCGTTTACTTCTCGCCGACGGCGAAAATGACTCGATGGAAATGTTATTTCGCTGCGTATGATACTTATAATAAAATACGTTGTATCTAGATGTGACATGAATGTTAATTATATAATTTACTTTAATTTAAAACGGGCTGAGCTAGAATGTATTTAATTCTATACATATTTTAATGATACATTCTAAGTTATGTAAATCAATATTTAAAGAACTTAGAAAGTATATGGGAATCTTATAGAACTTATTATCCAATATTTTGTATTTGTAGAATGTTCTTTGTTTATAGTTTATCTTAATATGCGAAATGGTAAAGCTTCTGAGACAAATAATTTATTAAAATAATCAATAAAAATATATTACAGCGCCATATACTTCTCTCTATTTTCAAGAAAAGAATTATGGAAGTTGAAGGTTAATATTTTTATAAGTAAAAGATTATGCAAACAAAGTGGAATAAAGACTTCCCAAATGGCAATCATATATAAAATAACATCAAGCTAATGGGACCAATGAAATGTATCTAACCCGCAACATTCTTTGGTTTGATGACATTACGCATGCCTTTCATCTTCCCTCTTTTTTCAACTTCTCCTTAAAGGTGAACGACCTATGCGACCGTACCATTAGTACATATATAGATAGGAACAACATCACATACATTACTCCGATCCCAATGTATGATGCTAAAGCATTTGTGGTATGGGAATCGGAAACAACGAAGGCTCCACAAACACCCAGACCCGAGAAAATGTAGAAATAGTGGTTTATCTATATTGACCCGGCGGGGAATCGAACCCGGGACCTCAAGATGGCGAAAACCTTGAAAACCGGTGTTGACGCCACTCGTCAAAGGAGGTCGTCATTAAGCTGATCACCATTGCCATTAAGCTGATCCTTCCAAAAGGATGAATTTTATACTGAATGAAAAACAGCCTAAATAATTAAAGCATTACAACAGTATATGTATAATACAAAAATGGCCACAAAACTCAATGAAAAAAGTCAAGATAAAATTATATGTTATTTTTAGCCATTAATTATTAAATAATATAACATACATACATATCGCCCTGTGAAAGTCCACTGCAGGACATAGGCCTCTTCCAAAGGAATAGGAATTTGCCATAATCGCCACGGATATTCGGTCTGATACTTATTGTGTGATAAACAATTTATATGAATAAAAAATATAATATACAATTTATATGAATTGTCAGAAAATTATAAGCGAACACTTAACATTGATGTCTCTTCTAGTAACTTTAGCGAATTCCTTGGCAAATAAAAACTATTGTTTTAGTTTATTTTTGAGTAGTTTCAATGTCGTTCCTTTAGTTGTAATTCTGCAAAAAGTTGCCACAATAATTAAACATATATTGTAATAAGTTTTAAAACAAATTCATGATATAAAGACATTTAATATGGAAGATAATTACAAAAAAATTATAAAATGTAATATATTAAACATTTTAGACATATAAAAGCATCATTATGTTAAAAACGCGTTAAGTACTTACTATAAGATTTATTTTTATTAATATTTTTTTATTTTTTTTTTGTTGTATTTTTCTGATGTTTATGTAATATAAAAAGGGAAAGACACTGTAGCCTATAATACAGTTTTTAACTACCACAGGCTACAGAGTATCACATTATTTCATAATATAGATACGTGTGGAAGATAATAAACTTTATTCTTATTAAACTTTATTCTTATTCTTATTTAGAATATCTAGAATACACTACCCCCTTTATTTCCGTGGGCGTCGTAAAAGGTGACTAAGGGAAAAGCCTAGACGATACTACCGAATAACTATCTCCATAAATACCATGTCAAACTTCAGCTTACTGGTGATGGGCATCAGCGTCTTTGGTGAAAAGTGTCTGGTACTGCGATCGCCAATCCGGTACCCAAGCGTGGCATTATTCCACTACAGGAGGTACTGGAGTGGCTTGTATCACAGAGTGGATAGACAAGCCGTTATGATGATAATAAAAAAAGTTAAATAACATAGTGTCAATTAACAAAAATTTCACGTTAAATTTAGCGTAATATCAAATTTAGGTATGGCAAAACTTTCGTTTGTTTTATAAGTAGGAAGGTAGGTTCTACACGCGTCTACGTCCACGCGTTATTTCACAATTGCCGCCAGATCCTTTGATTTCTAGAAAAACTAGTAAATATATAGCGCACCCAAACTACATATGTAATTTTTTTGAGAGTAATCATACCTCGGATCACGGAAAGCTATTTTCCCGCTATATATTAGAAAGTATCCTTAATGTGTACGTATATTTTAATATTTATATACGTATCTGACTGCCCAGTTGGTTGTAGCCCTGCCTTCGTAGTTAACGGCTGCGGCTTCAAATCCCGCTAGTTGTTTAAATATTCATCTATGCTAGAAAATTGGTTCGTGTGGCTTTGATTCTAAGAAAACAACAGGCGCAAACCTGTCACGTTGTCCCAAGTTTCATTCAAATGTGTCCTGCCTTTTTAGTACAGGAATTTGGTGCAAACCAGGCACGTCGTCCCAAATATACAAATTCACGCAAATAGGCTATCTATTTGCGTGAACCAGTATACGTTGTAAACAACCAAACAAATAAAGTTTCCGATTTATAGTAAAGTCACGATAGCCGAGTGGTTGCGAGGTCGGAATTTCGAGTCAAGAGACCCGAGTTCGATCCCCAGGTGGCAGGCTCGTACCAATGGGTATTTCAAAAACTTAAGTACATATTATATCGTTGGCTTGGACATAAAGACGGCGACCGGCTCACCAACTGTCACGTTGTCCCGAAAATTTCTTCGGTGGAAGGTAGGTCGAAGGCACTTAATTGTCTAAACTAGACCTCTGTATACCCCTTTATTGGGAATTGCGTGAAGATATTTATTTATTTAGATTTATAGTATTAGTACGATGTCTTAAATAGTAAATGAAGAAAAGTTGACTAAGTTAATGACCATGAAACTCTCCGTTGCAGAATGAACCGCTTTGTTGTTGTTTTTTTACACTCAGCGGTTCGCTTCGGAGCAATTGCTCTGCTCTTTAGTTGTTCATTTTTTCGAAAGCTATCACTATAAAAGCGTTCGTGCCTCCCTTTCTGACTTATTGATCAAACGACACTCATAGAAAATGTTTCGGGAGACTGCCGTACTGTTGGCCTTCGCCACCATAGTCCTGGGTTCATTGCTAGATGGCGATTTGGACTTAGCAGATGGCGTTAAATTGGTCAGCGTACCAGTTTCCAATAGTTTGGAGGAAGAAAGCAGATCTTTCGGGAATTCGCCGTTGTTCCGAATGGCGAAGTTTCTCCAGGGCCACGAGCTTCACGTAAAACTGCCGAATTTGATCGAGAAGGACAAAATTAGTAATCTTTTATCGGAATCTCTGAAGATTGTTGATCAATCATACAAAAGCAATAATGGTAAGTTTTATTAGATTTGTAGTTTACTTATTTATAAAAAGTTGGTTATCAATTTTACACGTATGCATAGAAGTAATGTTATTGGAAAAAGAGAACGAAAAATGCAAACAATGAACATCACAGATCTTATAAAATAAGGTATTTCTTTTCTCCTATAAAAGAATTTAATTTTCTCGACCAATTGAATGCATAAAGAAATTTAAGTAAAAAATCTACAGAAAATAAACAACAGGAGAGTAATTAACTTAGTTTATATGACAATTAAAAAAAAATACTTGCAGAAAAAACATTTATCTACCCATTTCAAAGAAGCTATTAATCAAATTGCAACTATTCTTTTTCTATTAGCTTACGTTACTTAAGGAGAAGTGCAAATTTTGAATTTTCAGAGTGTAACCTTAGTTCTTAAAGAATTTGAATCCAAATTTTATGTAAACTCGGTTTTTATTATGTTAGATACATGTAATTGTTACATTGTTTTTCTGTAAAAGTATAGGTGAAGAGTTGTGAAAAAAAATTAAAAAATAAAAGCATTAACTGTAAACGATTTACTAATGAATCTAAACTAATAAAATAATTTGTTCAGTGTGAAACTTTCGATAAATGATTTTAACATTTCATACAAACTCAAATATTCATCAATCGATGAATCAACACACAACTTTTCTGTGTTGATAATATTGTCTATTAAAACTGAATAAACTTATGAATATCTAATAAATTCAGAACTTTTACGAGTTCAACTTGTAAAATATTTATTAGTTAATGTTTTATAGCAGTTTTACGAAGGCATTATTTTATATCGTTAATAAATGGTCGTAAACTATTTTATATAAAAAAATATCTACTAAGAAGAAAAGTCAATAAATGGGAGGGAGGAAAGTTATTTTAAAACTTAGATCAGATAACTAGATCCACGTCGGGCAGCAGCATCTAAGGTGCGAGGTGGTGGTTCGATCGCCAATCCGTTTGCCAAGCGTATCTATTACGGCAAATCCGCCTTTTGAGAGAGGCCTGCAGTAGACTTTAACAGCCTTTATTTATATATGTGGAGATGAAAATATATTACATATTATGAAAATATATTATATTACATAGTATTTTTTATTTCACACATTAGTATAGTATAGTAGTAACAATGTACTTTTTTTCTTCAGTTACTGGCCGAGGGAAAGGTGATGGCGGCGCCGGCGGCCTGGCACTTTTAGGTTTAATGTTTGCAAAAACAATGGGTGCTGCAGGCATTGGAGGTCTGGGTCTCCTTACAATGAAGGTATAATATAATTGTTTATTTATATTCATCTTGCCAGTATTATTATTAGAGTTTTCATGTAAAGGAAACTTCTAAGATTCGTAGTACCAAATTTCTTAAGTAGCATATGACAGCCCTGTTATACGAAATAACATCTTCAATGATATATTATAGTACTAAAATAATTAATATCAACATGATTGAAATTGCAACTGATCTCGCCCGTGTCAGTTGAAATTTCAAACATATTTATATAAATAAAAATATTATATATAAAAAAATATATATATATAATTTAATAACAAAAAAGTACAGTATATATACTTTAAAGCCAATACCAATTTAAACCCTTTCAATATGCTTTAAAAAACCTGTATGATTTAAAACCTGTATGTAATGAAATATAATATATATATCACGAAACTCCGCCATTATCGTATCCGAAATACCTTAAATGACCCAATCAAATCGTTCTTATCAATAGAGTTCAAATGGTTGTAGCCCATGGAGCATGTTCCTCTGGATTGATGGTAATAAAAGACGTACCGCGAGGTTCTATTCTCGGTTTCATTCCTTTTCTCATTTACATGAATTACCTCACTCACTTATAAACATGATACGTTATTGATGGTATTTCTTTAATGTTTAAAATCAAACTTAAAAAATATATCTTCATGCAATTCCCTATACAGTCCTAGCCAATAATATAATTATTAAATAATTTTTTAAAATAATATGTGACGTTTACACGTCATTGATATATAAACAAAAAAATTATAATATAGTCACGATAAACGATTGGTTGTGTGGTCGGAATTTCGAGCCCGAGTTCGATCCTCGGGTGGTAGGCTCGTACCAATGAGTTTTTCAAAAACTTATGTTCGAATTATATCGTTTGCTTGGATATAAAGACGGCGACGGATTCATCACCTTGTCACGTTATCCCGAAAATAACTTCGCTGGAAGGTGGGTCGTAGGGACTCAATTGTCTAGACTAGACCTCTGTCTACCCCTGTATTGGGAATTGCGTGAGGATAAGTAAACAAGGCGATAATTTACTTTAAACATATAAACCTTTTAAATAAGTTGGAGAAAACTGGAGTACTCTTGTTTTAAACCACCTTAATGAGCGAATGATTGTCTCAATTTTCCAACCGCGTGGCGAAGTGAAATTTAATTCACTTGTTGTATAAATAGATTATTTATTTACACGTAAATAAATATGAAGGGTTACTACACTAATCATCTTAAAATTGCTCTGAACAATGTTTACAAAAGTTTTCTTATAATATATTAGAATAACGTCAAAATAAAATTAATGGTATGATATGTAAAATATCAATGGTAAACTTCTTCCATGTTATCTTAATTAACATCTAGCAATTCTCAATACTGGGGTAGATAGAGGTCTAGAAAATTAAGTCCTTTCGACCCACCAATCACTGAAGAATTTTTTTTGGGACAACTTGACAGTACATAGGTTTTAAAGGACCCTTTGATAAAAGCCTTCCACCCGAAGATCGTGCTCGGGTCTCTCTACTCGAATGCCAATGACCCAACCACTCGGCTATCGTGACTTTTTGTAGTAAAATCAGGTCTTGACATTGCTTTTTATGAATTTTATAATAAAATAATATAAATATCTTCACGCAATTCCCAATACAGGGGTAGACAGAGGTCAAGTCTAGACAATTAAGTCTCTTTGACCCACCTTCCACCGAAGATATTTTCGGGACAACGTGACAGGTGGTGTGCCCGTCGCCGTCTTTATGTCTAAGCCAACGATGAAATTCGTACATAACTCTTTGAAAAACTCATTGGTACTGCCACCTGGGAATCGAACGCGTGTCTCTCGACTCGAAATTCCGACCACCCAACTCGGCTATCGTTACTTCTTATGAATTTTAGTAGTATCGACCTGGGTCACTTGTGTACAAAGCAAATAGTCAGATCTTTTTTGAGCAAAATTGGTATTTTTTTGGGATAAAGAGTCCTTTCCAAGGGTTCAAACTAGACCAGATTCGAAAATTTAAAAATCGGTTAATTTGTTTTAAATCGAATTTTTATTCGTTCCTGACGGTGTAACCGGCAGACAGACGGAATTATATTCACATCTGTATTAACATGGCTATGTGGCAATAATCACTATCAATAAATTTGGTTCTTAGTAATTTGTGCTCTTAATCAATAACAATCATTAACTACTAAAATGACTATCAGATCCAAAATAGAATTTCAGTTGTCTGAATCAACGGAATGGTGTTACGTACATAACTAAATAATACTTAAAACACTCATTACTAGTACATATTACCACAGTGTTAACTTTATGTTTGAATTGTTAACTTTATGGTTAAGTGACGATAGACGAGTGGCTGGTTAATCGAAATTCGAGCCGAGAGACCCGAGTTCGATCCCAGGTAGGCTCGTACCAATGTATTTTTTCAGAAACTTATGTACGATTTATGTCGTTGGCTTGGACATAAAGACGACGACAGGCTCTCCACTTGTCAGGTTGTCTCAAAGATGGTTTCGGTGAAAGGTGGGTCGAATGGACATAATTGTCTAGCCATCCGTCTACCCCGGTATTGGATATTTTTTTCATTACTAGGAGAAAAAACATGTAATATGTAACATGCATATTCATAATAGAAATGTTTTTAATTTATTTAAATATTAGTTTTTTTGTATTATTATTCATATTTTGCTATATAAATGGACAGACGTATGTCCCAAATTACTGATTTAATTGGCACATATGTCTGCCCATTTTTATGTCCTTTTTTGGACTTTTTAATCTTCATTAATACGTAAAGCTGTTTGCATACGATAAATAATAAAAAATGCTTCCCCTTTGCGCAAAAAGAGTCCGAAATCTATTAGGTTCAAAATAAGTTCAATACTTATAAATTAACTTAATTTTCCTTGTCACAGGCTTTAGCGGTATCAGCATTGGCCTTAATGCTGTCAGCCATAGTGGGAGTTAAGAAATTGGCTTCCCATGACGACCATGATGACCATCAAGTTATATACGCTGGTCACCATGGACACCATCGAAGAAGACGAGACCTGGAACGCACGCCACTCCCATACAGAGGGTGGACGGAGTATAAACAGGCCTAAAATAAAACTACTGAAGTTGATTCTCAAACGAACAAACATTTGACTGAAATTCATATAAAAAAAACGATAACTAGAAAAAAAAACAAAATGTATTTGTAGCCAGCCTTAATAGTTGTCATTTTCTATATTTGAATTTAAAGGAAAATGTTGGTTCGTTTAGATTATTTAACGAATTATATTATAAGTGTGTAATAAATTATTTTATTTATTTATTTTAAAATGTTACTGTTAATCGAAATAAAGCTTTTAAATAATGTGTATGTATTATTAAAAATAGTTATAAATACAATTTCGTAAACGAAAACAAACAAATTTAAAAAAATCACTATGGTGTTTTTTTGTCCTCATTTTGTGGCCTCATATTGAGATATAGAGCCTGAGATGGTCCGAGTCTACTCTGTCTGGTCTTGACAGTCAAGTCCTTTCAATCCACATTTAACTACGTTCCTTTGGGTAAATAAATCTGTCGCCGTTTTAGTGTCCAAGACAACAACACAAATTGTATCTAACTATCGATTAAAAATTAAAGGTATGTACGGTGTCTTCCTTGTTCAAATACGATGGTTATTCGGAAGAGGAGCCTCGAGTTCATTCGTATAAATTACACTGTTGTGTCTATTTTATTTCACGTAATAATAATTAATTCATATTTAAAATTCTTTAAGCCAACATTTGGAAGAAACTAATAATATATCGTAACATTCCAGTACCCATCCAATATAAAATAAATATAATGTTTCTTCACACCATTCCTAATACTGGGGTAGACAGAGGTCTAGACAATTAAGTCTTTCGAACCACTTTCCACCGAAGACATTTTTTAGGACAACGTGACTGGTGGTGACCGTGTCGCCGCGTTTATTTTCTATCCAACGACATAAATCTTACGTAAGTTTTGAAAAAAAAAACCATTAGTACGAGCCTACGATCTGGGGATCTAACACGGGTCTATTGCCTCGAATTCCGATTACCCAACCTCTCGTGACATGAGATGGTCATCCCTCCATCAAACAGCGATAAATCAAGGAATAACCATCATCCTGCATAAGCTACAAAATTTTCTTGCATAGTCGCCTCTTGTGACCCACGATAAGAAAGTAGCTGGTGGCTTAAGTTGGTGCCACACGAAGAACCGGGTTCTTGCGATGCGTATTCCTTAATACTAAAAAGTTGGTCCTCGAATATTAAGTTTTGTAAATTACTCCACTTTTTTAAAGAAAAAAATTATATATTTTAGGAGAGCAACTGCCAATACAGGGGTAGACATAGTTCTAGTCTAAACAATTAAGCCCCTTCGACCCACCTTACACCGAAGATATTTTCAGAACAACGTGACAGGTGGTGAGCCCGTCGCCGTCTTTATGTCCAAGCCAACGATATAATTCGTACATAAGTTTTTGAAAAACCTATTGGTACGAGCCTGCCACCTAGGGATCGAACTCGGGTCTCTCGATTCGAAATCTCGACCTCCCAACCACTCGGCTATTTATTTTTAGGAGAGCGATCTCTTTAATCTATGGTTTCCTCAATCGATATTAAAAGATTAGGGTAAGATTAATTATAAATATACCTTACTCGTAAATCTTTCTGCTTTTTTCAATAACGTCTTTAGATACGCGAAAGCGTGGAATTAAATTTCAAATTAATTAAGATTTCATGCTTATCCTCAATTCTGGGAATCATCAATTTTTAAGTTAGCGAAGTGGGATCTGTGGCAGCTGCCAACTACAGCAGCTCAGTCTCGATTATATTTTTTTATACCACGTAATGGATTAATAAACGAAATAAATAAATAAATATCTTTACGCCATTTATAATACTGGGGTAGACAGAGGTCTCAACAATCAAGTCCTTTCAACCCATCTTCAATCCAAGAATTTTTTTCGAGACAACGTGACAGGTGGTGAGCCTTTAGCCGTCTTTATGTCCAAGCCAACTATATAAATCGTAAACAATTTAAAAGAAAAATATATAACTGGAATTCCGGTCACCCAACCACTCGGCTATGGTGACTTATAATATAAAGCCTTAGTTATATGTGAGATAAATCGTAGTTATATATAAGATAGATCACTGCTGGTCATGGTGTGCCAAGAAAATGTCTTCGGCGGAAGATGCGGCGAAAGGACCTAAATGTCTAGACCTCTATATGCCCCAGTATTGAGAATGTTGTGAAAATATGGCATTAAATGTTATCAAA
This sequence comes from Sericinus montela, assembly GCA_029286605.1. Lineage (NCBI taxonomy): Eukaryota > Metazoa > Arthropoda > Insecta > Lepidoptera > Papilionidae > Sericinus > Sericinus montela. The sequence continues at coordinate 10,005,948 of JAGSMR010000030.1, read as the reverse complement.
CGCGTTGCAGTACACGTAGCAACCGGAATAGCAAATAGCACGCCTTTGTTCGTGTTTCGACTGTAAATATGCCGGTAGGCTGTTCACACGAACGCCCACTATGTTCTCGTGGTAATAATTTATTGCTGTATTCCGTTAAAAAATTAAAATACCTTAGTGTAGTTTGAACAGAGCATGCAATTTCCTATTTTATTCATTATCGATTTCTAATATGTTTGAATTCGCCCAAAACGCAACAACAAACAATCGTTCAAATCCAAAAATTAAAAAAAAAAAGTTCATGACCTACCTAAAACTGGGGTAGTCAGAGGACAATTAATTCCTTTCGACCCATCTTCCACCGAAGACATTTTTGAGACAACTTGACTGTTGATGAGGCTGTCGCTGTCATTATAACCAAGCCAACTATATAAATAGTACATAAGTTTTAAAACGTGTCACCTGCAGATCGATCTCGGTTCTCTCGAGTCGAATTCCAATCACCCAACCACTCGCCTATCTTGACAGTTGAAATTACTGACTCATAATAATGTCATGGAGGGAAAGATAGAAAGAAAGCAGGGTAGAGGAAGTAGAATAAGTGGAAAAGTAAGGAAACAGCCTTGAACAGAGAAAGATGGCGAGAGTAAAACAATTTGCGAGAGCTAACACAGACGCTGCACCGATAACACCTAGCTCTTAAAAAAGAAGAATAATTTACCCTAAGTTTGACGTCGTTCATGTAGAATCTTTAACATGTATGACATTAATAAAACCAAATAGACTTCAATATAAAAAAAACCTTTTAAATTATAAAAATTAAGTAATTTAAGTTTCATAACAACCATTAAGAATCCAAAATAATGTTTCAGTGCCATCTCACAGTCATTTTTAATACTTCTATATGCGTCTCAACTCCCAACTTGATACGTAAGCCTTACTTTCTCTCATAGATGTCGCTTTTAAGAAAAATATATTGAGTATCATTAAAATTTTTAGTTTATCATTCAATACTTATGGTGGATTTTATATTTTTAGCAATTTTATATTAGTTGTAGAGTTACCATACAAATTTGAATATTACTTTTCTTCATAACATATATTTACTAATCGTTTTTTTTTTTCAAACGTAAAGACTTTCAAAAGTTGCAGTAGGTAAAAACAAGATGGCGCTAATGACGAATTTAAAACTATGATCAGCAAAGCTCCATTTTTTCTGAAAACTGCAAACTAGCTGCAGATGAATATCGAATAAAATAAAAAGTAGTGGTTATATATTCTTCGGAATGAATTTGTATTATTAATCAATTTGTTCAAAACTTCTATTTGGACTATAAACGTATTGGATTATTGAGAAAAAAAACCCTATTCTATTACTTTTATTGAAGACTAGCATTTGTGAATATTACCGTAATTTAAAGCACAATTATAAAATTAAATAATATCAAACAAAAATTAAGAAAACATTTATTCTAATTCAGTCCATGGAGACTCGTGCACGGCCTCAAGAGCAATTACTTGGATATGTTTCCAGTTTTTTCAATAAAATTACTGCTCTTTCAAGTTGATTAGCCTGTAATAGCCACTTGAAACTGGTGTCGCTCACGCGCAGAAGTTCAGAAGCTATTTTGTGACAATCCAAGTTGGTTGCAGTTTTCTCATAATTTCAAATATTTTATCACGCAATTTTACACCGTTTTTTATCATTTTGAAAAATAATTACGTGATATTTGCCAAGATATCCAAATGCCAAACTGAGCGCTACGATTTTGTAATAGCTCTCTAAGATATGACAAAATAAAAACATAACAATACATACAAATTTCATAAGGTTAAAATGCAATTTAAGTTTTATTAGATTCTTGCCAATTCGAAACCAATATTGAAAATAAAAAAAAATATTTTAGGTATTTTTAACAATGTATAACTTTACTTTAAATATCTTGTCATTCATGTAGGAACTATAACGTATATGATATTTATGCAATCAATTAGACTAAAATGAAAGTAAAGAACTTGTAAAGATAAATAAAATAGAACTAATTTCAAATAAGTTTAACAGTAGTAACAATACTGTTCTAAAATAATTTTACACTGCTATCTTATAAATCATTTAAAATACATTATGTGCCTCTCAGATTCCAATGTGGTACGTAAAACTTACATTCCCTCATAGATGTCGCTCTTACAAAAATTGTGACAGTAAAAAAAGTCTGTTTCTTATTCAAAAGTTATGACGTATGACAGTAATTTTATATTTGCTTATCATCTACAGTTACTAGCATAGCGTAGGTCTTCATAGCATACTCTTAACACATGTTTTTTTTAAATAATCGTAAACACTTTATAAAGTTACATCAGGTGATAACAAGAGGGCGCTTATCGCAAATTTAAAACATTAATTTAAATTTATTTTGATTTAAATTTATTTATTGAGTCACGATAGCCGAGTGGATGGGTGGTCGGAATTTCGAGTCAAGAGACCCGAGTTCGATCCCAGGTGGCAGGCTCTTACCAATGGCTTTTTCAAAAATTTATGTACGAATCATATCGTTGGCTTGGACATAAAGACGGCGACGGGCTCACCACCTGTCACGTTGTCCCGAAAATATCTTCGGTGGAAGGTGGGTCGAAGGGACTTAATTGTCGAGACAAGACCTCTGTTTACCCCTGTTGGGAATTGCGTGAAGATATTTTTTTTTAATTTATTTTTCTTATAAAATTACAAATTAACAGTAAGTGGCTTAAATAACCTGCGAATACTATTTTCATCAAAAATGTAATGATTTAAACAAAAAGCCTTCAATTGCATCTGCAGATGGATATCGAATGAAATAAAACGTAGTGATTACATATTCTTTGGAATGAATGATATAACCAGAGTTGGTACACAGGAATGTACCAACTCTGTTCATACCGTGATTGTCATATGAAGCGACTTAGGTAATACCATTAGCTTCCGACAAATTGCGGGATAACCATCTTGATGAATTTCCAGACCAGACCAAAATTTAGACTGGTGATTGGCAGCAGCATCTAGGGTGTGAGGTGTCTGGTAGTGGAACATGCAATCCGCTTGCGAAGCACGACTATGGCGTACTCTCCTTTTCGGGAGAGGCGGATGTCCTAGAGTAATTACTATCAGATGAGCTACGTATTTCTAACACCTAATTATATATTAAAAAATCTCCGTGTGTTAATCATCTCCATCTCCAACACATTCGCATCTAACCCGTTCCGATATATAGTGTTACAAGTTAGAGAGCATAAGCATTTGCAATCTATATAAAGAGCGGCAAGCCCCCGTTCGAGACGTTTCTACAGCAACAAGGCCATTGGCGCGGGGCTAGTGCAGTACGGTTAGCAGAGAAATCTAGACTTGTCTTATTTATTTAATTTTCACTAAACAGATATAATGATCCAAAGGAATGTAAATATAATATGCAAAAACACTTGCAAAAAGAACTTGCACTAAGTGCAAACAAAAAAACACTAATAAAAAATATGACCAGTTCATCCACGGGTCAAGTGGTAGCTGGTACTTTGTTACTGTTTGTTTATTTGGACTTCTTTTACTCCTTATCAAATAAAATGTCTATAAACTTTATTTACTTTTATTTCTAATGATTGTTATATTCATATTGTATTCATATTGTAGTGTGTTATTGTTGTATACCTATAATATAATTATTGTTTTAGTATAAAAGCACCTGTGAATGTATTTTTTCCCCTCCTCCCTTTCCCTTTCCCTTATTATCGTGTTCAAATAAGTAATTTAATATCACATTTAAGAATTTGTTATTACAAAATGTTCAAGATTTTATTTAACTTTTAACCGCTCGCTACTCATCTATTAGAAGCCCCTCGTCTTCTATTTCTCAGAGGTGAAAAAGCAGATGTTTAGTTAATTATCCACGTTAGTCTGTTTGTTAATTTATTTCTTTCTCTTACAAAATATACATAATGATCTTTAATTTTCCTCTACTAAAGATGGCTTCTCCCGTAGGAGTTTTTCCATTTTGTCTTTTACTTTAAAGTCTAAGTAAATAATATTATATTTATACATAACTAAATTCTTTCGTGTAAGAGCTACATAGAAACACATTTATACATACATTATTATAAATACATTTTAAAATCATCACGGCCTTCTCTTTGTGTCTATTCTTAAAAATAAACACTTTGTTTTTAAACTTACTTCTTTTCTAACGGTACTTTCAGCAAAGTCCGGTTATACGTCTCGTAGAAAACTGCAATCACTTCTCTCCCATAATCGCCGTATCCGTTGAGTCACTGTCCACGCTAGGATATCCGAACTGCGTGAAAACGTTCCATTTTCAAATAATTATTAAAACTTCTAGATTGTTGTTTTTCATCATATCAACGTTCTTTTTTTTTGTAGGATTCTTAACAGGCGTGGCGACTATGTTAAAATATGTTGATTTGTATCACACAGAAATTGAAAATTACTTTTCTAGTAATCTGGAAGACGGTCGCCGAATAATATTGTGAAAAGTGTAAGGAGTGTCCTGGTGTGTCTTCGTTGACGAATGGGAAGCCAATTTAGCTGACCACGGAAAGAAGAAACATGATCAAACTTACGAAGGCAATAGATGAATCGGACACAGTTATTTACGAGATGATCCAGTTTGTCTAGATGGTTTTCATTAAGATCAGTGCAACACACATCTGCATAATAAATAATAGGCAAAGTAAGAGAATGCATCAGAATTAGCCTTGATCGGAAGGAAGTTTCTGAGTAGTTTCAAAGCACTCAACATGGCATATATAATAGGCATGTATATTATCTATATTATGTATATAGATAATATAAAAACATACGCACTATATATATTATCTATACATAAATATATCTATGTAAGTATATTGTACCTTTCTCGTTCTTGCACTCTCACTCACCATGTTATCTTAGTGTGAAAGAATTCATTTGTCTAGACATCCGTGTCCCCCTGTCTTGCAAAATAAAAAATGTGTATAGTGAAAAGTGCATAAGAATCTTCCAAACCTAATACAGGGGTAGACAGAGGCCTACATAATTAATTACTTTCGACCTCCTTCCACCGAAGACATTTTTTTGGGAAAACGTGACAGGTGGTAAGCCCATCGCCGTCTTTATGTCCAATCCATCCAACGATAACAACGATGTACGTAAGTTTTTCATAAAATCCATTGGTGCGAGCCTTGGGGGTCAAAACAATGGTCTTGACTTGAATTCCGATCACCCAACCACTCGGCTATCGTGGCTTTTAGAATATAAACCTATTAAAACTGTTTCAATGAGTTAACACTTTCCATGCACGTACTTATAGACGACCTTCATACAGGCTAACTTACAACTAGAGAGAATGATTTTTGTTATGAACGCCCATGAACACCCGCAATACCAGAGGCATATCAGATGCGTTGCCGACCTTAGAGCCCCCCCCCCCAGAATCGGGGGGGGGGGGGTGTGGACCTACGGTTACCTGCATTCACCAGATGAAACGCAGAAGTTTGTTAGACTTCACGCCGGTATTCTGTGAGGTCGTGGTACTTCCCCGGTCGAGCTGGCCCATTCATGCAACAACAAAAGTTGATGCGTGGCTCTACCACTGTTAAACCAATTTATTATCAATGTGGCCGGCCCATTGCCACTTCAGTTCGCTGATCTTTACCGCTATGTGAATTACCTTACTTCTGCTGCAGATATCTTCGTTGCGGATACTATCACGCAGAGAAACACCGAGCATAGCCCTTTCAACCATGATAAACTCTGTTTCCTAGTTGACCAGCAGTGAACGACCAAATCACTGTTCCATAGAGCAACACTGGCAACACGCACTGGCAGAACAGGCTGGCATATTCTTAAGCCGATGCCACTACGGCCGGAGCTTTCTATCCTTTAGTTAATCTGTGTATTTCAGTAGTACGAGACACGTGCTCAGTAACTATGTTTCGAGGTAAATCGTTCTACGATGTTACTTTCTACACAAATTGATGCTTTGAACCGTATCGATAGATTTACTACATCATTGCGCATCAAACGAATGCTTTTACAATGGAATACATTGTACATGAATCGTATAAAACTCTTACGGTTAAAGGTAATGTCCCATTAAGTGAAACTTTATTTTCTAACACAGTTCATTTGCAAGAATTTCAGTTTAAGTTATTTTAAAAAATTGATTATTGGTTTGCAATGATTATAGCTATGCGAATATTCTACAGACAAATTTGTTAGGAAAGTCATGATAGCAGAGTGGTTGGGTGATAAGAATTCGAGTCAGACCCGAGTTCAATCCCCAGGTGGCAGGCTCGTACCAATGGGTTTTTCAAAAAATTATGTACGAATTACATCGTTGACTTGGGCATAAAGACGGCGACGGGCTCACCGCCTGTCACGTTGTCCCGAAAATATCTTCGGTTGCAGGTGGATCGAAGGGACTTATTGTCTAGACTACACCTCTGTCTACGCCTGTATTGGGAATTGCGTGAAGATATTTATTATTTATGTACGGTTTGTATTTTGTAGGCTTCGATATAAAGACGGCGATGGGCTCACCACCTGTCACGTTCTCCCAAAAATTGTCTTCAGTGAAAGGAAGGTCGAAAGGACTTAATTGTCCAGACCTCTGTCTACCCCTGTATTGGGAATTACGTGAAGATATTTCAATCATATTCATTTATTTTTAATAAACATAATTACACTGCAGGAGATAAGCCGCTCCGGTATCTCTTACCGGAGCGGTTTGGTATAATCGCCAAATCTTGGCAAGCGGATAGACGATCGCAGTACCAATCACGTCCTTGGTCTTGGCTTGACCTTGGACGTTTTTTGGTTTGGTATTTTTCAAGATGGTTATTGTGGATTTAAGACGGCGATAAGCTCACCACTTGTTACGTTGTCTACAACTGGCTTCGACTAAACGAGGGTTCAAAAGACTTAATTGCCTAAATCTATCTAATAGTATCATCCCCCGTAGATTAGTAAATTTGTCTGAGAATATAAAAATAAATAAAATACATAAATAACATACAATTTCCAAACATAAGCAGGAACGTAACCTTCTAAATAGCAAATTGAAACTAAGTTAGTAGCATGCGAATTATGAATGACATATTGTTGTTTGTTTCCCATAAAACAATACATTCGTCGTCACATTAACACAATTTGCTTAAGATTTATATGTCGAGCATCCGTTATTCAACCTGCAATGCATGCGAACAAAGACAATGCCACGTATGTTTTTCCGTCGGTTTTATTATAAAGTAATGCGGTTGAAAACGGTGAGAATACGCACGATTTACGTTAACTTTGACATTATCATATCATCATCGGGGGTAGCCTGGTACCAGGTGTCACCGGAGCTTTTCTGGATATGTGTTATTTCTTTATTTTTTTTTCTGCAAACGTCCGTTTTCTAGTCAAAATAAATTAAAATAAAGTTGTTATTGAAAAAATCACTTCGCAACCCTCCGCATGAAAATATAAAAAGGTATACGTTACCTGGTCCGAAGAGAAGAAGAGCACCACCCTCCCTCCCACAGACGCGTGCACTAATTCCACAGATGTGTGCACTAATTCCACTGTATGCACCACCACCACTACACTCAAACCAGGTAACATATACCACCACCGAAAACGCGACACGTGTTTCGCCTCAAAACAAGGCATCCTCAAGCGAGTAGACTCTACGATGAGCGACCGCTCATCGTAGAGTCTACTCGCTTGAGGATGGGAGGGTGGTGCTCTTCTTCTCTTCGGACCAGGTAACATATACCTTTTTATATTTTCATGCGGAGGGTTGCGAAGTAATTTTTTCAATAACAACTTTACAATGAATTTCCGCAAAGTAACGCCTGAGTCAATTAACTAAATTAAAATAACATAAATGTGATAGAAGGAATCTGCGTTATTTATATATTTTTTTTAATTAACATAACCCAATTGATATGTAAGTGTCACCTAAACTTTGTAGTCACTAGTTTCAGTGGCAAACACTCATGGAGGTAAACTAGCGTTATCATTATTTTTTAAATTATTGTTGTTTAAGTTCATCGCCGTTATTTGTCCTTTAAAAAAATAAAACAAATCTTAAAATAAACAAATGTCTTCACGCAATTCCCAATACAGGGGTAGACAGAGGTCTAGTCTAGACAATTAAATCCCTTTGATCCACCTTCCAGCGAATATATTTTCGGGACAACGTGGATATGGGATGTATTACGTCTTAGGATTACGTGACGGCTGATGAGCCTGTCGACGTATTTATGTATAAGTCGATGATATAAATCGTGCAAAGATCTTTTCCAAGATGTTCTTTTCCCCGAACTTCGATCTCCGAACCACTTGACGCAGCAGAACCAAGGTAACCGACATAGTAGAGATCTGCGCGCTGAAGTGACAATGTGCCGACCACATAGCTCGGTGAGTTAATAGCTATTGGGGAAAATAGGTTCACGTGTGGCTAACTTGTTTAGGTAAGCGCAGTGCAAGACGACACTCCCCCCCCCCCCCCCATCCAATAATAATAATATTTCTATATTGGTGCAACTTGTTAGTATACTAAAAAGATATAGTAAATAAATTACTTAAGTGCTATGGCAGTATTACAAATTTATTTATTTTACTATTCGTGTCCACACACAATATAATAAACTAGAGAGAAATAACAAAAAAAAAAAAACAAATATGAGTACAAAGTCACAGTATATTTCAAATTGAAATTTCTTCCAGCAGGCCTGTTACTGGAAAACTTATAATAGGAGCAAACTAGTGTGCACAAAAAACAGTATATTAATTTACATTATTCAAACAAAAAAAAATATAACAACATATTAATATACATACATAAACATTAATATATCCATAATACTATTGTGTTAACAAATAGTGCTCCTTAACCAGCTTCTTAAACGAAGACACCGAATTAGCCTCACGGATTACCGAAGGTAGTGAGTTCCACAATCAAACCGCCTGAACGGTAAAGGAATGGGAATATAGTTCTGTTCTATGGGAGGGAAATTTTAATAGAGTTTTAGTATGGGATCTACAAATAAAACAGAAACGATCACGCAAGTAAGGAGGGGATAGTGGATTGTATAAAATTTTATAAAGGAAGCACAGAATTCGAGTGTTCCTGCGAAAACGAATTGGGAGCCACTTGAGCTGCTTGCGGTAAAAAGAAACATGATCAATTTTTTTTAGTCTAAAATATACCGCAAAAAAAATTTTGCAGGCGCTCAAGTTTATTTACTTGCTTCTCTGTTGCATCCAAAAAGCAGACATCTCCATAATCAAAAATAGGCATGATAAGCGTTTGGACGAGAGAAATCTTTGTTGACAAGGGCAGAAAACTTTGAAGGCATTTTAACGTGTGGCAAGCGTAATTGATCTTATTAATCTCATCTACGTGTTTACTCCGATATAGTGTACTATCTATAATAACACCAAGGTTTTTAACAGTTTCAGAATAAGCGATCGCCGTACCGTTGATACGGAGTGCGGGTAAAGAATGAAAATTTAGTAGAATAATAATAACAATCACAATAAGTCACGATAGCCGAGTTGTTGGGTGGTCGGAATTTCGAGTCGAGAGACCCGAGTTCGATCCCCAGGTGGCAGTACCAATGAGTTTTTCAAAAACTTATGTACGAATTTCATCGTTGGCTTGGACATAAAGGCGGCGACGGGCTCACCACCTGTCACGTTGTCCCGAAAATATCTTCGGTGGAAGGTGGTTCAAAGGGACTTAATTGTCTAGACTTGACCTCTGTCTACCCCTGTATTGGGAATTGCGTGAAGATATTTTTTTTTTTACAATAACAATAACGAAAAGCACGTTTACTAAGACATATTGATTCACAGAAAATGTGCTAAATAAAATGGTGAAGAATCGGTGAATCTAACTTTCCAACTAACATTTTCAAATTACTGTTAGACCCAGAACGCCGTCTTACCAGTAGTGATATTTTCTTTCTCAAAATATCTATTTTATATTTATCCTTCATTTTTATATAAGTAATAATTTGCTTATCTCTAAGTTTGCTAATGGAAATTACTTTTCATAAGTACTTTTCTCGTTAAAAGAGAGAACTGAAATACAATCATTACTTTTACTATTGTTGTGAACAGATGAGAGTTTCATTGACAAAAAAATGTCGGAATCTAAGTCTGTATTGTATGAAATGACTAAATTGAAATGGAAATGGAAACATTTTTATTACTGCTACACACAAACACATCCAAATACCTTTAAATCAGGCAAGATGAACACCCGTATATTAACATTTATTGTTGAACAATTGCACACAATTAATTTATTTAATTATTCATTAATAAACCGATCGGTTTTGCCTTACGGCATCATCAGGTTATTGACATAGAGTTTATTATACTACATGCATGTAGTATAAAGTAATAAATAAAGTGAATTGTGTTCAACTATGAATTTTAATGTGACAACAATCGCAAATATAAATTAAGATGAATATAGTTAATGATTTAACTAAAATTTCTACACGCAATTCCACATATCCCCTGTATTTAATGGCGTATAGTTATTTTTAGATTAGACAGAGGTCTAAACAATTAAAAACTTTCGGCCCACCGAAGACATTTTTGGGACTACATGACACGTGTTGAGCCTGTCACCGTATTTGATGTCCAAGCCAACAAAATAAATCGTACACAAGTTTTGAAAAAACCCATTGGTACAAGCCTGCCACCTTAGGATCGAACTCGGCTTTCTTGATCCGATCACGAACCTAACCACTCGGCTATCGTGGCTACAATGAATATAGTACAATGAATATATATAAAATAAATAAATAAATAAATAAATAAATAAATAAATAAATAAATAAATAAATAAATAAATAAATAAATAAATAAATAAATAAATAAATAAATAAATAAATAAATAAATAAATAAATAAATAAATAAATAAATAAATAAATAAATAAATAAATAAATAAATAAATAAATAAATAAATAAATAAATAAATAAATAAATAAATAAATAAATAAATAAATAAATAAATAAATAAATAAATAAATAAATAAATAAATAAATAAATAAATAAATAAATAAATAAATAAATAAATAAATAAATAAATAAATAAATAAATAAATAAATAAATAAATAAATAAATAAATAAATAAATAAATAAATAAATAAATAAATAAATAAATAAATAAATAAATAAATAAATAAATAAATAAATAAATAAATAAATAAATAAATAAATAAATAAATAAATAAATAAATAAATAAATAAATAAATAAATAAATAAATAAATAAATAAATAAATAAATAAATAAATAAATAAATAAATAAATAAATAAATAAATAAATAAATAAATAAATAAATAAATAAATAAATAAATAAATAAATAAATAAATAAATAAATAAATAAATAAATAAATAAATAAATAAATAAATAAATAAATAAATAAATAAATAAATAAATAAATAAATAAATAAATAAATAAATAAATAAATAAATAAATAAATAAATAAATAAATAAATAAATAAATAAATAAATAAATAAATAAATAAATAAATAAATAAATAAATAAATAAATAAATAAATAAATAAATAAATAAATAAATAAATAAATAAATAAATAAATAAATAAATAAATAAATAAATAAATAAATAAATAAATAAATAAATAAATAAATAAATAAATAAATAAATAAATAAATAAATAAATAAATAAATAAATAAATAAATAAATAAATAAATAAATAAATAAATAAATATCTTCACGCAATTCCCAATACAGGGTAGACAGAGGTCTAAACAATTAAAAACTTTCGGCCCACCGAAGACATTTTTGGGACTACATGACACGTGTTGAGCCTGTCACCGTATTTGATGTCCAAGCCAACAAAATAAATCGTACACAAGTTTTGAAAACTCATTGGTACTGCCACCTGGGGATCGAACTCGGGTCTCTCGACTCGAAATTCCGACCACCCAACAACTCGGCTATCGTGACTTATCAATATATCAGTATCATTCAGAACAATGATACTGAATTAATATTCAAATTAATCTCTTTACTAATTTAATTTGTATATATATTATTTAACACAGTTTTAGTTTGTTTTTTTTAAGAAAGGTCACGATAGCCTAGTGGTTGAGTGATCGGAACGAATGGCTTTTTCAAATCTTATGTACGATTTACATCAATGGCATGGCATCGCTGGCTTGGACATAAAGACGGCGACGGACTAGACATACCCCTGTATTGGGAATTGCGTGAAGATATTTATTCAAAAAGTTTACTACACCGAAACGAAGCTGACCGTTGAGAGACAACAGTGTCTTAGATTTTGCAGAGGAGTGTTATAAGTCGTTTTAGAAGATGAAAAACACATAGCTTAACATATGTTCTCCATGGGTATGGTGTATTGGTATATGAGATCAGTTCTTGTGAAAATGGTAAAATACAATTTCTAGCGTGAGAAATTTCGTTGAATTCACTTGAAAGTATTTTTTCTTTATCAGCTATACCATCTATGATTAGTTACATGAACACTTGGCAGTTTCAGACAAGATCTAACAAAAGCGTGAGAAAATAATGTAGGTCATTCGAAAGTAAAGGTAAAATTTTTTTCAGAACAATAAAATAAATAAATATCTTCACGCACCCCAATACAGGGTAGACAGAGGTCAAGTCTAGACAATTAAGTCCCTTTGACCCACCTTCCACCGAAGATATTTTCGGGACAACGTGACAGGTGGTGAGCCCGTCGCCGCCTTTTATGTCCAAGCCAACGATGAAATTCGTACATAAGTTTTGAAAACTCATTGGTACTGCCACCTGGGGATCGAACTCGGGTCTCTCGACTCGAAATTCCGACCACCCAACAACTCGGCTATCGTGACTTATCAATATATCAGTATCATTCAGAACAATGATACTGAATTAATATTCAAATTAATCTCTTTACTAATTTAATTTGTATATATATTATTTAACACAGTTTTAGTTTGTTTTTTTTTAAGAAAGGTCACGATAGCCTAGTGGTTGAGTGATCGGAACGAATGGCTTTTTCAAATCTTATGTACGATTTACATCAATGGCATGGCATCGCTGGCTTGGACATAAAGACGGCGACGGACTCACCACCTGTCACGTTGTCCCGAAAATCGGTGGAAGGTGGGTCGAAGGGACTTAATTGTCTAGACTTGACCTCTGTCTACCCCTGTATTGGGAATTGCGTGAAGATATTTTTTTTTTACAATAACAATAACGAAAAGCACGTTTACTAAGACATATTGATTCACAGAAATGTGCTAAATAAAATGGTGAAGAATCGGTGAATCTAACTTTCCAACTAACATTTTCAAATTACTGTTAGACCCAGAACGCCGTCTTACCAGTAGTGATATTTTCTTTTCTCAAAATATCTATTTTATATTTATCCTTCATTTTTATATAAGTAATAATTTGCTTATCTCCAAGTTTGCTAATGGAAATTACTTTTCCTAAGTACTTTTCTCGTTAAAAGAGAGAACTGAAATACAATCATTACTTTTACTATTGTTATGAACAGATGAGAGTTTCATTGACAAAAAAATGTCGGAATCTAAGTCTGTATTGTATGAAATGACTAAATTGAAATGGAAATGGAAAAATTTTTATTACTGCTACACACAAACACATCCAAATACCTTTAAATCAGGCAAGATGAACACCCGTATATTAACATTTATTGTTGAACAATTGCACACAATTAACTTTATTTACTTATTCATTAATAAACCGACCGGTTTTGCCTTACGGCATCATCAGGTTATTGACATAGAGTTTATTATACTAAATACATGTAGTATAAAGTAATAAATAAAGTGAATTGTGTACAAGTGTTCAACAATGAATTTTAATGTGACAACAATCGCAAATATAAATTAAGATGAATATAGTTAATTATTTAACTAAAATGTATACACGCAATTCCACATATCCCCTGTATTTAATGGCGTATAGTTATTTTTAGATTAGACAGAGGTCTAAACAATTAAAAACTTTCGGCCCACCGAAGACATTTTTGGGACTACATGACATGTGTTGAGCCTGTCACCGTATTTGATGTCCAAGCCAACAAAATAAATCGTACACAAGTTTTGAAAAAACCCATTGGTACAAGCCTGCCACCTTAGGATCGAACTCGGCTTTCTTGATCCGATCACGAACCTAACCACTCGGCTATCGTGGCTACAATGAATATAGTACAATGAATATAATCATTACAGCTAAAAGCTTACAAAACAATTTCATATCGTCCGTCCTGCATTGAGCAGAGGTATTTCTATCTTAATAATAGTATTGAAGACCTCAGTGACCGAGTGGCGTAAGTGCTGGTTTTCAAGGTATCGCCATCACGAGGACCAGGGTTCGATTCCCGGTAGGGTTCATGTAGAAAAACCTCTTTTTCTACATTTTCTCGGGTGCTGAGTGTTTGTGAGGTCTTCGTTGTTTCCGATTCCCATATCACGTTTTAGCATATTACATTGGGATTGGAGCAATGTATGTGATGTTGTCCCTATCTACATACATTTATCTATATCTATATTGACTGATGGTCTCCTGAGGGATAAAAATTTGAACATCTCAATGAATTAATAAGTCACGATTGCCGAATGGTTCGGTGGTCAGAAATCCGAGTCAAGAGACCCGAGTTCGATCCCCAGGTGGCAGGCTCGTAAGATGGCGACGGGACTAGACATACCCCTGTATTGGGAATTGCGTGAAGATATTTATTCAAAAAGTTTACTACACCGAAACGAAGCTGACCGTTGAGAGACAACAGTGTCTTAGGTTTTGCAGAGGAGTGTTATAAGTCGTTTTAGAAGATGAAAAACACATAGCTTAACATATGTTCTCCATGGGTATGGTGTATTGGTATATGAGATCAGTTCTTGTGATAAATGGTAAAATACAATTTCTAGCGTGAGAAATTTCGTTGAATTCACTTGAAAGTATTTTTTCTTTATCAGCTATACCATCTATGATTAGTTACATGAACACTTGGCAGTTTCAGACAAGATCTAACAAAAGCGTGAGAAAATAATGTAGGTCATTCGAAAGTAAAGGTAAAATTTTTTTCAGAACAATAAAATAAATAAATATCTTCACGCAATTCCCAATACAGGGGTAGACAGAGGTCAAGTCTAGACAATTAAGTCCCTTTGACCCACCTTCCATCGAAGATATTTTCGGGACAACGTGACAGGTGGTGAGCCCGTCGCCGCCTTTATGTCCAAGCCAACGATGAAATTCGTACATAAGTTTTTGAAAAACTCATTGGTACTGCCACCTGGGGATCGAACTCGGCTTTCTTGATCCGATCACGAACCTAACCACTCGGCTATCGTGGCTACAATGAATATAGTACAATGAATATAATCATTACAGCTAAAAGCTTACAAAACAATTTCATATCGTCCGTCCTGCATTGAGCAGAGGTATTTCTATCTTAATAATAGTATTGAAGACCTCAGTGACCGAGTGGCGTAAGTGCTGGTTTTCAAGGTATCGCCATCACGAGGACCAGGGTTCGATTCCTAGGGTTCATGTAGAAAAACCTCTTTTTCTACATTTTCTCGGGTGCTGAGTGTTTGTGAGGTCTTCGTTGTTTCCGATTCCCATATCACGTTTTAGCATATTACATTGGGATTGGAGCAATGTATGTGATGTTGTCCCTATCTACATACATTTATCTATATCTATATTGACTGATGGTCTCCTGAGGGATAAAAATTTGAACATCTCAATGAATTAATAAGTCACGATTGCCGAATGGTTCGGTGGTCAGAAATCCGAGTCAAGAGACCCGAGTTCGATCCCCAGGTGGCAGGCTCGTAAGACGGCGACGGGACTAGACATACCCCTGTATTGGGAATTGCGTGAAGATATTTATTCAAAAAGTTTACTACACCGAAACGAAGCTGACCGTTGAGAGACAACAGTGTCTTAGATTTTGCAGAGGAGTGTTATAAGTCGTTTTAGAAGATGAAAAACACATAGCTTAACATATGTTCTCCATGGGTATGGTGTATTGGTATATGAGATCAGTTCTTGTGATAAATGGTAAAATACAATTTCTAGCGTGAGAAATTTCGTTGAATTCACTTGAAAGTATTTTTTCTTTATCAGCTATACCATCTATGATTAGTTACATGAACACTTGGCAGTTTCAGACAAGATCTAACAAAAGCGTGAGAAAATAATGTAGGTCATTCGAAAGTAAAGGTAAAATTTTTTTCAGAACAATAAAATAAATAAATATCTTCACGCAATTCCCAATACAGGGGTAGACAGAGGTCAAGTCTAGACAATTAAGTCCCTTTGACCCACCTTCCACCGAAGATATTTTCGGGACAACGTGACAGGTGGTGAGCCCGTCGCCGCCTTTATGTCCAAGCCAACGATGAAATTCGTACATAAGTTTTTGAAAAACTCATTGGTACTGCCACCTGGGGATCGAACTCGGGTCTCTCGACTCGAAATTCCGACCACCCAACAACTCGGCTATCGTGACTTATCAATATATCAGTATCATTCAGAACAATGATACTGAATTAATATTCAAATTAATCTCTTTTACTAATTTAATTTGTATATATATTATTTAACACAGTTTTAGTTTGTTTTTTTTTAAGAAAGGTCACGATAGCCTAGTGGTTGAGTGATCGGAACGAATGGCTTTTTCAAATCTTATGTACGATTTACATCAATGGCATGGCATCGCTGGCTTGGACATAAAGACGGCGACGGACTCACCACCTGTCACGTTGTCCCGAAAATCGGTGGAAGGTGGGTCGAAGGGACTTAATTGTCTAGACTAGACGTTTGTCTGTCCCTGTATTAGAATTGCGTGAAGATATTTATTCAAAATTTACTACACCGAAACGAAGCTGACCGTTGAGAGACAACAGTGTCTTAGGTTTTGCAGAGGAGTGTTATAAGTCGTTTTAGAAGATGAAAACACATAGCTTAACATATGTTCTCCATGGGTATGGTGTATTGGTATATGAGATCAGTTCTTGTGATAAATGGTAAAATACAATTTCTAGCGTGAGAAATTTCGTTGAATTCACTTGAAAGTATTTTTTCTTTATCAGCTATACCATCTATGATTAGTTACATGAACACTTGGCAGTTTCAGACAAGATCTAACAAAAGCGTGAGAAAATAATGTAGGTCATTCGAAAGTAAAGGTAAAATTTTTTTCAGAACAATAAAATAAATAAATACCTTCACGCAATTCCCAATACAGGGGTAGACAGAGGTCAAGTCTAGACAATTAAGTCCCTTTGACCCACCTTCCACCGAAGATATTTTCGGGACAACGTGACAGGTGGTGAGCCCGTCGCCGCCTTTATGTCCAAGCCAACAATGAAATTCGTACATAAGTTTTTGAAAAACTCATTGGCACTGCCACCTGGGGATCGAACTCGGGTCTCTCGACTCGAAATTCCGACCACCCAACAACTCGGCTATCGTGACTTATCAATATATCAGTATCATTCAGAACAATGATACTGAATTAATATTCAAATTAATCTCTTTTACTAATTTAATTTGTATATATATTATTTAACACAGTTTTAGTTTGTTTTTTTTTTTTTTAAGAAAGGTCACGATAGCCTAGGGGTTGAGTGATCGGAACGAATGGCTTTTTCAAATCTTATGTACGATTTACATCAATGGCATGGCATCGCTGGCTTGGACATAAAGACGGCGACGGACTCACCACCTGTCACGTTGTCCCGAAAATCGGTGGAAGGTGGGTCGAAGGGACTTAATTGTCTAGACTAGACGTTTGTCTGTCCCTGTATTAGAATTGCGTGACCTTCTTAAAATATAGAGATGGCTTTCGGCTTTCAGTGAAACATTCTGTTAGTGGAATACTGAAAGTCTACTGCAAGACATAGGCCTCTCCCGTAGTGTTTGACATAAAATACCGGTAACAGTGTACGATCGCCAAACTGCTTGGCAAACGGTTTGGCGATCGTACACTGTTACCTGTGACTGGTCTACTGAATTATAGTTTATCGTCATGGTTATCCCGCCATCTGTCTGTAGACATTTTCAACGCAATTGGCTACCGACAGATTGGCTACCAACAAATTGGCTACAGACAGATTGGCTGAGATGAGCTATAGGCATAAAGCCCACGGGAAGAGAGAGGATGGTAATGTTCTTAGATCGATACCACAAGGCAAAAGTGGTTTATTATATTACCAGTTAGTTAAAATTTATTGTATTACTTAATGGGTGCAACCGTTCGGTAATTCTAAAATAGTTAACATGAATTTTAAATGCTAAATTTATCAAGAGCTCGTTAGGGAATAAAGTAAGTAAGCGGAAGTCTAAGATATAATTATAAAAAAAAAATATTATTTTGAAGACCCAACAAGGTTAAAAAAATAGGAAGTCCACCTTCCCGGAATGGAAAAGGGTAGTGGACGTTCAACAGCTCCGATTTCTCACTAAGAAGATTTGAAATAAGGCCTTTGCTCAGCAGTGGGCATTTATAGACAATTATTCTATTTAATATGTAAAGCTTCTCTTCCCTGATGGGGTAGACAGAGAAACAAGCAAATCGCCAAGTGTCTCGATCCTTACATATCTTTTTCGTTTCTTTCAGATTCATCATCTTCTTCATGCATGCACTTGTAAAAGTAAAGTAAGTAAAGGGTTAAAATTAATGTAAAGTCCACTTGATCTTCAATGGCTACTTAATACCAAGGGACCTGCAAGCAACTACAAACGAAAAGTGTTACAGGTGAGTTCTTACCCCCGAGTTCATCTTTGTAAGATATAGTGCCTCATAGCTCGTGATAACAGTGGCTTTTTGCAGCAGTTTTATAATTTGATATAATCTTCACCCATACTTTCAATTCTAGAGTAGACACCACTGTCTCACAACCACAGTACTGACAAACCCTTAAAGGCAACATATGGAACGAAACAACAGGACATAAATTTTAACGGAACTAAATATAGATGCTATATATAGATGTAATATATAGATGTTATATACGTATATTTAATGTGTTTACATTTACAGCCACTCATGATATAAGCATATCTAATGTTAAGCCATTAATCGAGGTCAACATATGTAGAGCTACGAAGTCGTTGTAATGATGATCGTTTTTTAATATTTAGTGTCATGCCGGCGCTGGATTACAAATTGATGGAAATCTTGGAATACTAACATATTTACAGTCTACGACTCCAGCAGTGAACATAGTTCTCCAAAGTTTGCCATAAACGGTATTGTGTCATCTGCATCCATCTACCGTCGATCTGTCGATCGTTTAACAAAATACATAATTTAAAAAATTAACAAAATATATAATTTTGTACATAAATATATGTTTAACAGTGGTAGAGCCACGCATCAGCTTTTGTTGTTGCATTAATGGGCCGGCTCGACTGGGGAAGTACCACGACCTCGCAGAATACCGGCGTGAAGTAGAAGTCTAAGAGACTTCTGCGTTTCGTCTAGTGAGTGAGGTAACCGGAGGACCACACACCCCTCTCCCCCATTCCGGGGGGAGGGGCACACTGAGGCCGGCAACGCATCTGCAATGCCTCTGGTATTGCGGGTTGGTATCATGGGCATCACTTACCATCACGTGAGCCACCTGCTCGTTTGCCTCCCTTTTCTATAAAAAATACTATCGAGGAACGAATGTATATTATTATTTCGATGAATAAATTAATTGATGAAGTCATGATAGCCGAGTGCGAGCGAGCGAGCGAGAGTGGTCGGAATTTCGAGTCAAGAGACCCGAATTCGATCCACATCATTATCATCAGTAATTATGGTCATCAGTAAATATTGATTTCATATATTATTTTTGGGGTATTTACAGACTTATGCCAGACTAAAAATAACCAGTTTCGATGAAATGTGGTCGGTAAGCCGTTGAACTTGACATTAAGCTAGAGATACACTAAGTCATATTTATTTTTCAGCAAATAATTTTTACACTAAAACCCAATTTAGTAGTATAACGATATCAACATAAATAAAATTTATAAAAACATAACGTAACGGCCTGTAAAATTCCATTCAAGAAATTTTATATTATACTGGAGCATTATAGGGTTATCTGAAGTCCGAAGACAGGTAGAAGACTCGATGATCATCAGTTCCGGTAACTTGCTCTTCTACCGGAATAGCGATAATCTTACGAGGCATGCATTGTTCTATTGCTAAAACCCACTACCCGGTATGGATGAGGGGCTTTAAGACAACATTTACATAAAATTTAGAGAATTTATTGGAGTTGGGTGAAAACGGAGCTTATTGATAGTAAGTGGCTGCAGCTCATAACACCTTGAAACCATTTCAAAGAATAAACCCTGATATATATTCATCCCTTAGAACTAAAATAGAATGTCTCAAAGCCTGTGACCCCTGGGTCTCTATACCCTTCAAATAGTAGTTACACTACTAAATAACAGCAGAAATAGGTAAGAGCGGTACTAACATAGGCGACTTCTAGGAAGAGAAAAAGTCTGCCAACATTGGAAAAAGTGTAGGAAGTTATTTTGCCCTCTAGATTCTACTAATACTTTTTTATTTATCTATGCTCGGTGTACCACTGTCTTAAACATATACCGCCAATTAGCATACGACTATGTCGCACGGTCTCATTCGTATGAAGTACGCAATGTTTACGTTTGTCTTTATTACTTAAATTTTACGTAATGTGGTGGTCGTTCGTGTCAATTTAAATGATAAATATTAATTAACTTATGATTTTTTTGGTTTTATCTGATTTTTTTTAATTGAATTAATATTATTATCAGCCATCTTCAGGTTTATTGTATTTCTAAGTTATTGTAGCCAACTTTGTTTACCAATGACATAAAGGCTGGATAATAAGCTGTATAAGCTGTAGTGCACTCAGTTTATCAAGTGTAACGTTTATAATTACAATTTTGTACATACTACCATTCGAGCTATAGGTTCGATGATGGTATTTCTTGCGATTCCATACCTCTTATTGTTTTTCTGTATTTTTTGAAATTAGTTACTTGACCCACAATACTTTCGCTTGTCAAACGTGGAGATTATAGCAAATCCCCTGTACAGGAGAAGGATAATTCCAGCTGTAGACTTTTACAGATTGTTAATTAAGTAAATAATTTTTTACGTTTGTGACGTGTCGTGGCCACAAGAGTCACGAAATCACGAGGGAACTGAGGCACTTGTGATGAATGTTGCATTGTCATAGATATCAGAAATTTAATTCACCATCAAAGTCGTCATTCATAATAGTCCTAATAGACATCATATTTCGTCCTATAAAAGTTCTCTGCAGGACCTCTATCCTGAAGGATCGTTTGTCGTTTTATCGTTTTCTTCGTTTTCGATCGGGAAGCCGTAATCGCCACGCTTAGCAAGCGGATTGGCGATCGCAGTACTAGACACCTTGCACATTAGATCCCGACGCGCGACTATATTTTTGGAGATGGTTATCCCGCCATCTGTCGCCATACAGATAGCACCTTGAAGGCTATTTCCTTAGTCGCCTCTTACCAGACCCACGGGAAGAAAGGTGCTGGTATTACGCCGTGACCACACAGCCAAGAAGAAAGATCTTTTGCTGTATTCAAATTCATTTACCGGTCTACTGAATTTTGATCGGGTATTCATCCAGATGGTTCTCCTGCCATCTCTCGGTAGCCAATCACATAGCATTTTCTTTTTCTATGGACAACACCTACGGGAAAAAATTTGGTTAGTATTATTCTAACGTCTTTATCTCACGGAAAAATATGATTAAAACGGGATTAATTTACATTCAAATCCTACTTGCGTATAAATTGAATATAATTTATTTGAATATAAAATTTATAAAAAATAACAGTGTTAATGGACATCAATCGTGTTTATATTTTCCAAAGCGTCAGTCAGCTTCACCAAATCATAACCAAATTGCGGCAATTCATACACGAGATTTACATTTACAATTACAAAGCGGAACTAGTAAAATCCGGTTAACGACAATCTTATCGCGTATCTCTACTTACGCGAACTTTCTTATTTTTATTGCTCTATACGTTCTCTTATGTAGATTGTGATTCGTTATGACTTTTCCACGAGATGATTTCTTTAATATCGTACTCATCATTGTTATGTCCGTTCACACTTCATGATGATAATAAAACTAGTAAAAAGACTAGAATAATGATCCAACAATATATATCTTCCTCTCGACCCAACTTCCACCGAAGATAACGTGACAATATAAATCGTAGACAGGTTTTGGAAAAACCCACTGGTACGAGCCTGCCACCAGTGGATCGAACTCAGGTCTCTCGACTCTAAATCCGATCACTCAACCACTCGGCTATCGTGATTCCTACTCGTTATCGTTAATCCAACAATAGGTCATGTATTTATACAACATAACATTTTTATGGGATCGGGCTGAAAAACTTCTGATGGTAAGCCGATGAAAAGGCCGTGGTAGTATAGGCTTAAGAATATAACACCCTTTTATCTTTTTTAAAATCGTTAGTGGTGACTAAGAGTAGTCTAGTAAGAGAGTAAGCCTTAGCAGTATCAACGGTTACCTACAGATGGCAAGATAGGCATCTCGAATGAATACCATACCAAAATAAGCAGACCTGTGATGAGCTGCAGCGTCCAAGGTGCAAGATGTCTAGTGCTGCGGTCGATGGACTTTTACAGGCCGTTATGTATGTGTATTGTGGTAGGCGACTACACAGTTAATGGATATGTTCAAACATCTTCAAACGAAGATGCCTATTAACAGGCTTAAGAAACTTATAAATGAAAACTTTATAGAAGGTTTATTATAATGTAAATGAATATATTAATGACGGTAACCCTTGGAAATGAGGTAATCGCTTCCAAGCTATATCTAGAATATATCTAATGAAATTTTGTATAATATTAAAAAAAAAGATTGACTAAAAATAAGAGGATACCTACAGAGTTTCTTTTACCTATTTCTTCCCCCTTAGAGAAACCTCATTACGAAACGGTGGTAGATTAAAAATGTATATCGATAAACTAATATACATTCTTATGTCAATAAATTATTTGATTTGTAGAAGGTTAAAGACGTTGCCACAACTGGACTAAGAGTTAAAGCATCATTTCGAACCGGAAACTAGCAGTTGTTGAACTGCGGTAGAAATGGGAAAGAGGGTCTACCCATATGATTCCGAACCGGCGAAAGTGTGTACCATTTTAAAGAATGTTTAAATCTACAAAGATATTGTGTGTTTTTTTAAATACTGGCTGACGACAAAGCGTTTTTTCTTTATATTGTCCCGCTCGTTGTCTTTTTTTATATTTTCTCACATCTTAAATCTTCCATGGACTTCTAGAAATATTTCAAAACATATATTAGACAAATCGGTACAGCTTTTCTCTAGTTTTTGTGAGACTAACAATTCTCAATTCATCTTATATTAATAGATTTAGATGTGGATTTAAATATGTTATATGTTAATGAAGGAAAAGTAATAAAATTTTAATTAATTTTGTTAAATACATTGTTTTCTGAAGTTGGCATATAAATTATTTAATTTATTTAAGTACTAATTGCATGTTGTGTTATTATGGGTAGTAGCTTGTAATCTCGTTAGCAACAAACATTAAATTTGAATATGAATGCATGTACTCGAGATATATAGGTGTAGTATAATATATTATTTATATACATATCTGTGTAACTGTTCGTCTATGTAGGTACTTACAGTTTTTCACCCGTAAGAGAGCCCAATACAACGATAATTCGACGAAAAGACGACCACAATTCTTGTCTGTTTATTGGAGCTTCAAGCTGATCCCATTGAACATTCTTTGATTAGATTACTTAACAATATCTTAAAAACTACCTTCACGCTATTCCCAATACAGATATATAGACAATACGTCTGTATTGTCTGTATGTCTGTATTGGGAATAGCGTCTGTACAGGGTAGACAGAGGTCTAGTCTAGACAATTTTTTCTTTCCTTGCCGTCTTGATGTCCAAACCAACGATATAATTCGTACATAAGTTTTTGAAAAACCCATTGGTACGAGCCTGCCACCTGGAGATTGAACTGGGGTCTCTTGACACGAAATTCCGACCCTGGGTGGCGGTCCACTCGGCTATCGTGATTATTTAACAAAATATATATTTATAATATGTAAAGTATACTGTGTGTATTATGTGGGATATGGTACAAATAAAAGTACTTACGCGCAACCTTCACATCTTAACAATCTAATGAGAATGTAGAAATGCGCGTGCTGTGGTCGACAAAATACTTCGAATGAACTTTCACTTAGCAAATTTTTAAGGTACTTATGTGAAAGGTTACTCATCAAATTATTTAGAAACTTGATTCTTTATTATATAATCAGCCTCCAATTAAAACACATTTCAATTATAATGTTCACGCCATTCCTAATACAGGGGTAGCAATGTCTACTTTGTATGTTTTGTTTAGACAATTATGTCCTTTTGACCCACCTTCCACCGAAGACATCTTTTGGAACAACATGACATGAGGTGAGGATGTCACCGTCTTTACAATTCAATTAATTTCTGCACGGTGTGGGTGTAAGAATTAAGCACCCTCTTTCTTGTTGTTGTTTCCGATTCCCATACCACAAGTGCTTTAGCATCTTATATTGGGATCGGAGCAATGTATGTGATGTTGTCCCTAACTATATATGTATTTATTTAAATTAATAATATTGCGATGGTACAGGTCATCATCAACATTATAATATTAGTATCAATAATTTTTTACAGGATACGTAACGCAATTGGATAGGTACTGATTGAAAATCAGCGTTGCGGTTTATCCTGCAACATTATGTGAAGTCAGTTACATTCATTTGATACGACACGGGTCTTCGCTATTGTTGCCCGACTGAAGCTTTTATTTAATTACTTTTTTGCCATTTTTGTAAATTTATACACAATATCTTTGAGTCAGTGTTTTTGAACTAATCATTCTTTGTATTATATATATAATATTTCCAGGCCGATTCCAGTACTAAGGTAAATAGAGGTCTAAACATGTCTTTTTGATCCACCTTACACTACAAAAATGTTTTGGAAAGACCCATTTATACGAGCCTAGTACGTGGGAACGAACTCGCGTCGCGTCTTGAATTAATCACTTGGCTATCGTGGCTTACTTTTAGTGATAAAATTCGTTTCATTCCTTTAATTTCAATATTCTTTACACCTTGTTTCTTCATAGTCCGACACTGTTGTCAGAGTAGTCGTGGCAGACAAGAGTGGTGTTATTTCTTAAAACTGTGTGTACTTTCTCCTGAAAGAAAAATCCAGTACAAATGGGTCAATCATTACTTACTTGACGATCTATAAAGGTAACATGCAGGACAGGTGTCTCCTCTAATAGGCAATCGCAATAATCGCCACGCTTGGAATCGACGGATTAGGGTTCACAGTATCAGTCGCTGCTGCCGTATTTGCATACATACACCACCACTTTACGGTAGTCATTGTGATGTACAAGGTTTTTACCTTGATCGTCCTCATTTATATTCAAGTTGTCAAGTTCGAAGTGACCTGGCATTTGAAGCTAATGATGGCGAACCGAATCCCACTAGGGATTCTGCAAACATTTGTGTCAAATATCATAACGGCCCACAAAATTCGACAGCAGGACATAACCTCTCCTGGGTTGTCCATAATCGCCACGCTGGGCAAACGGATTGTCGACGGCTGTATTAGACTTGCACCTAGACACTGCTGCCCATCACCGGTCTAATGAATTTTGGTCTAGTATTTTTCGAGATGGTTATCCCGTCGTCTATCGGTAGCCAATTGCATTTTCAAGCATCTATCTTTAGTCGCCTATTACGACCCCCACGGGAAGAAAGGGGTATGAGACTCCTTGAACTGAAGAGGTGAGACATGATATGAATATTTAAATATTTATTTATATCGAAAACACTTTATTATCTGGACCTGTGTCTCCCCCGATATTAGGAAAATAATATAAAAAAAGTTCACACGTGGTGAAAGTGAATCCTTCGGACAAACCTTCGCAGATGTATAAAATTCTGATTATGTGATGAGATGTACGTGTTTCATCTTCATGAAATTTCCACATAATGGGATAGTCAGAGATCTAGCTAATTTAGTTCGCCTAAGCTTCACGAGACCATCAATTAGCAAAGAAAACAGGAAAACTAAACAAAAAAAAAAACAATTTAATGCCTAGAAAATATATCGATTACCCTTAACGTAACGATAACTGAGTGGTTGGGTGGTCGGAATTACGACTAAAGAAACCCGAGTTCGATTCCCAGGTGGCAGGCTCGTACCAATGGTTTTTTCAAAACACTTATGTACCAATTATATGGTTGGCTTGGACATTAAGACGGCGACAGGGTCACCACCTGTCACGTTGCACCAAAAATGTGGAATGTAGGTGGAAACGACTTAATTGTCTAGACCTCTGTCTACCCCTGTGTTGGGCGTAAATGTAATAGCGTGAAAATGTTTATTTATTTTCATTTTTTTTACGTAACAATAACGTACAGGAGACTTTCGTCGTCCATATTTCAGAAGAGTTTGGGACAACGTGGCAATTGTACATAAGTTTCGAAATAACACATTGGTACGAACCTGGTTTAACCACCTGGTGATCGAACTTAGTCCTCCTCGGGTCTCATGATTTGAATTCCGATCGCCAAACCACTCAATTTATGAGGTTTTGTTTGTTTATTTTATTTTTTATTTTTTTTGTTTCATTTATGCCTAAATCACAACGACGCTAAAGAAGTTTAATCTTCAAAAATTTGCCAATGGAACTCAGAATGTACTCTTAAAAAATGTTAATAGTATTATTTTTTATCTCATCATATTTCTGGCTGGTATAATTGAAGGAGTAATATAGATTAT
Organism: Sericinus montela; assembly: GCA_029286605.1. Lineage (NCBI taxonomy): Eukaryota > Metazoa > Arthropoda > Insecta > Lepidoptera > Papilionidae > Sericinus > Sericinus montela. The sequence continues at coordinate 9,979,007 of JAGSMR010000030.1, read as the reverse complement.
AGTCTTAGATGACTCTGCCAAAACTGTGTATTAGTTATGTTGGTTTATAATATTTTTTTTATAGAAAAAGGAGGCAACCGAGCAGGTGGCACACGTGATGGCAAGTAATTACCGCCGCCCATGAACATCTGCAATACGGGAGGAATAGCAGATGCGTTGCCGGCCTTTGATAAAGGTATAGGCTCTTTTCTTGAAGGTCCCTAAGTATGGAAAAACTGCTGACGGCAGCTCATTCCATAAAGTGCAAGTGTGTGGCAGAAAATTCCGCGAAAAACGCATTGTGGTGGAATGCCAAGCATCAAGGTGGTGATGAAATTATTATAAAAAATTTACAATTATCATGTTGAACATAGTATAAAGTTAATAGTGATGAAGTTTGTCTCAAGGGAAATAAATATTAAAAGAAAACTAGGCAATTATTTAATCCACGGGAACATATTTACTACCAAAAAAAGAAACTTGTAAATATACTACATTGACTTACAGCTTACCCCTTACAGTTTTTGTATTTGAAACAACACTTACATAGTTCATGTCAATTTGAAGCTTATTACTGTGTCAATGAACTGTATGTGCACTTGAAAAGTGAAAGGATCCTCTCAGAGAAAGAGAACGGTGAACTTGTTGCTATCTGAGCCTGAGGAATGGTTCTAAGAAGACAGCCATTTGAACGTGTTTGAATAAGTGACAAATGCGGCTATAAATACTTCTAATAAAGGATATTATTCGTCACCCATTGCAATTGATTATGGAGGAAAAAATTAACAATACTTATTACAGGATAAAATGATATAATTTTTTATATAGTAATAATGGCTTAACCCGGCTACGATATGGTTCTGTCTGATAAATAATACGTAATGGTTACATTTTCATTAATAAATCAGAAATTTAGATTATATAGATTTAGAATTATTTGGATACGTTGTACGTATATAGTTTGTTCAAATATTTAACATTATTTACGTATTTTGTTATTATTTTGATATTCAAAAAAGTCACGATAGCCGAGTGATTGAGTGGTCGGAATTTCGAGTCGAGAGACCCGAGTTCGATCCCCAGGTGGCAGGCTCATACCAAAGGGTTTTTCAAAAAACTTATGTACGAATTATATCGCCGGTTTGGACATAAAGACGTCGACGGGCTCATGACCTGTCACGTTGTCTCTAAAATATCTTCGGTGGAAGTTGGGTCGAAGGGACTTAATTACTAACTAACTAGGCTAGACCTCTTTCTATAGGGAATTGCTTGAAGATATTTATTTATTTTATTTTATTCTGATATTGTATATTATATTATAAATAAATTATATAAATTTATCAAAAACTTTATTTATTCAGTATAAAGTTAAGCACCTAAAAATCTTTCCAACGCCTCGTGTTGACTAGGAGAGAATGCCGATAAGACATTAAGATCGCCCTTTGTTATCCTTATGTTTAAGGTAATACAATGAAGTATAAATGAATAAATAAATAAATGTATAAATAAGTAATATGTTCTTTTCACTTAAAAATATTCTTTATTTTGTTAAGATTCCACCATAACCAAACTGAAAGTATATTCTATCAAACCAAAAACGAATTTCTGAACATAACTCTGTCATTTATAAACCAATGACAGAGTAATGAGGAGACAAATATTTATTTAAAAAATAAACAACCGAATTGAGAACTTCCTCAATTAAAAAAGTTTATTGTGTCATGTGATGGTCGGAAGTTATAATTTTAAAGATATTTCATAAAATAGCAAATAACCAACGAAACTTTGACAGCACTTTGACGGCCGTCAGAAGATCTGATATCCCGAGTTCAATTTCCGGACGGATTAATGTATAAAACCGCATTTTCTGCATTATTAACAGGTCTGAGTGTTTGTGGTATCTTCATTGTTCCCGAATCCATTACACGTATGCTTTAGGTACTTACATTGGGTTCAGAGCAGTGTATGTGATGTTGTCTACATTTATATATTCATTTAAATATTAAATATTATAACGTATAATACAAAAGTCACGATAGCCGAGTGGTTGGGTGGTCGGAATTTCGAGCTGAGAAACCCGAGTTCGATCTCCAGGTGACAGGCTCGTACCAACGGGTTTTTTTAAAAGAACTTATATAAGAATTATATCGTATAATTCTTAAATAAGTTCATATCGATATAAAGACGGCGACGGGCTCCCCACCTGTCACGTTGACCCGAAAATATTTTCGGTGGAAGGTGGGTCGAAGGGACTTAATGGTCTAGACTCTAGTCTACCTCTTTCTACCCCTGTATTGGGAATTGCGTGTAGATATTTATTTATTTTTATTTTATTTAAATATAATTTTCAAGCAGGTAAACCATCAAGCATGCTGGCCTTTTTAAATTAAATAATTGAAAAATGAAAAAAAATACCTTGTATAGGTTTAAAGAATTTATTTTTCTCATAAGAAAATACACTTCACTTATAGTGAGATACAATTATTTTATCTTAACAAAATATAAACCTCTAGAGCGTTATAGGTTTGCTATCTTAATTATTACACTTATACATACCCACGTATATACTAGTATTTTTACACTGGTTTATATAATAATTTTATTTTATACATAATTTGACACATCTCACATAACTGAGCTTATATACTACATATGTTTATTTACATCTAAGCCTATATCATCATTTAATTTATTCAACTAACGAAAGGTATCCTAAATATTATTAATTATTACAGTATAATATATATCTTTTTAATTTCTTTTTGTAGCTAGGCATGCTTTGGCATTCTTTTATATCATCTGGCAATGTATTATACAGCTATACTCCCTCAAACAATATCGTTTTCTTACCATAATTTGTTCGTACGTTTATCAATTCTAGTTTATTTTTATTTCTTAAATTATGCGTCATTGTTTTTTTATGTAGCTGCGTTTTAGTTTGGATGGAGTTAGTAGTTATGTTTTTAATGAGAATATAAGTGTTGTAAATATAAAGTTATCTGAGATTGAATATTTTTGTTTTTTCATAAATCAAATTTGTAGGAGTTAGGAAATTGTAATGGAACAAGACTTTAATTATTTTATTTTGAGTTCTTTGTAGTGAGCTTAGATTGGTGACTGCTGCAGATTGTATGATGTGATGTTGTTCCTATCTACGTATTTATTTTAGACATAAAGTCTACGACTGCTCAAGTGGTTCTACTTAGGTTCGCTAGAGAACATTTCGCCTTAAATTTCGAACATCGTGTACTTGAAGCAAAACCTGGTCAAGTTCGTACGTGACGCAAGTAATAATGAAGTAAGATGCTCCTCGATACTTGAATTCCTAAATTTGGATTGCGAATGGTTTCATTAAGAACACGCTTTCCTAAATTCCATCTGTGAAAGGGAGATTTTTTAAAGCTTTGTAGAGTTGAATTGAAAAAAATTAGTAAGTAACAATTTCCTACGAAGCTATGAAAACGCCTACACCGTTCCTTCGTTGTTTCCGATTCTATAATACAAGTGCTTAAGCTGCTTACTTTGAGACAAGAGCAATTTATTTGATGTTATCTGTATAAATATTTAGTTCTTTCGACCCACCTTCCACCGAAGACATTTTTGAGACAGTGACAGATGAGCCTATCGCTGTCTGTATGTACAAGCCAACGATGTAAATCGTACATAAGTTTTTGGTACGAGCTCTAAGGTAAGGTTCTCTAAAGCTCGGGTTCGACTCGGTTTTGAGTCTGTAGTAACTTAACATGAGTGCTTTAGCTGCGTACTTTTGTCCTTTATGTCCAAATATCATTCACTTATTTGTTATATAAGATCAATTTGGTAGTATACAAAATAAATTTAAAAACTTCATCATTAATAATATTCAGAAACATCAACTAAATAGATTAAACAATTATATATGAAACTTTAAACAAAATATAGATTGAAGCTGTTCTTATTTTATTTATTAATTTTCGCATTTTCCAAAACTCTGGTACTTAGTGTCCAAGCCAACGGTACTCTATATTTACATAGATATATATTGAGATAAAGAAATATTCATATATACATGTATAACTCGAGTGCTAACATTCATATTCATCATATAAAAAATCCCCAACGGGTTTTGAACCCGCAACCCCTACCTTTAAAGACGGGGTCACATCCAACTTTGCTATCAGGTCGTCTAGCACTTTCACATACAAATTCCTTGTCAAATATGAATGATTATTTTCATGTACAAATTAATTTTCAGGATACTTTCATAGTTACATATACGTTCATAGAACAGTTCATTATCTAATAAATTCACTTTTCATTAAGTAGAATAATGCGCGGCCGGTAATCACTGAGTTGGCAATATCAATATTACAGATGTAAAATGTATGCCTCAATGCGACGGCCACCTAGTCGTGTTTTGTTTGTTTTCGTTGTTTTGTTCGATTTTGCATAGTCTGACACACTTTGATATTTTCAACACTTTGTTACTTATTCTTTTACTATTATTTCTACATCAAATAGGTTTCATTATGCTATGTTACATAACTTGCAACTTGTTCGTTTTTTGCTTTTATTACTTGAAGTATTTTCTTTTTTTTTATTCTTTAGACTCGTATTCCGATCATTCAACCACAAGGCTAACGTAAAATAAATAAATAAATAAATATCTTCACGCAATTTCCAATGCAGGGGTAGACAGAGATCTAGTCTAGATAATTAAGTCTCTTCGACCCACCTTCCACCGAAGATATTTTCGGGACAACGTGACAGTTGGTGAGCCCGTTGCCGTCTTTATGTCTAAGCCAGCGATATAATAATTCGTACACAATTTTTTGATAAACCCATTGGTACGAGCCTGCCACCTGGGGGATCGAACTCAGGTCTTTTGACTCGAAATTCCGACCACCCACCACTCGGCTATCGTGAATTTAGGCCAATGTGAATTAGTATATCGTAACTTCTTTTGATGACAAATATCTGTGTATATATTGAGTGAAAATGTTTAATAAGTTTTAATGGGGTGTGGTATCGGCGTAAGATTAAACCCACCTTATGTTCCTACTATCTTACTCATACTTTTGAAATGACTCTCCCTATGAGTCACAGATAAATTTTCCAAATGACAATTGCGTGCCTGGATAATCATATCGAAAATTCTAGACCAAAATAAATCATAACGATGATGGTCAGCAGCGTAGATGTGAAATGTCTGGTACAGCAATCGCCAATCCGCTTGCCAAGCACGACTACAGCTAGTCTTTCTACAATAGGGCTATGTACTGCAGTAGACTTTTACAGACAGTTTTTACAATAAGTTATGTACAGTCTTTTATTTTATATATAGAATTGGCAATTTATGTTTCATTACTAATGAAAAAGCCATTCATACTTCATATTTAAATTTTACTAAGATAATTAAACATTTATTTAATTATTATTGTTGTTAATAATTTGTAGCATAAGCATAAATTTTTTTTTTTGTTTCTTCAATCCATATAATATAATGACTAGTGAAAGCAACTATATGATGCAGTCTTCGCCCGTAATTTTCCTTGGCAAGCGCATTGGCGATCACATGCTGCCCGTCACGGGTCTGCTGAATTTTGGTCTGGTATATATCTGATATATCTCGCCGGTATTTTCATGGCTTTTCCCTCAGTCGCCTCTTACGACACCCACAGGAAAAACAATGGTGTATTCTTCCGCCATAACAACATAGTCTTTGCTTAATACGATGGTCGATAATTTTTCCAAGTCTCTTTCCTTCAAATTATATTTTCTAGCAACAAACTTACAAATACGTCTAGAAAATTTGTGGATTTCGTCGAAATTTCTTTGAGTTGAAAAACTTCTTTGAATTGAACGTAGAATAGCATACGAATCAATAAATTATGGTGTGACCACTGAGCCATAAGTCATCATATTCTATGGTAAGTGAATAAGTAGCAATCAAATTTCTATCTACACGAGTGTTTATTGCGATGGTACAATTCGATGCTTACTACTTTCATAGAATCACTTACTTCAAACGAGTTGTACGTTGATTTCTATGTGAGGTGATTTGCTTTGAATAACAACTTTTTGTTGTAAATACGAATGGTTCGAATGTGAGATATAGACTGTTAGAAAGATTTCCCTGGCTTAGTGTAATTCTTTTACAATTTGCAATTAATGAATCACATCTTTGTATTTTTTAATATCTTTACGCAATTTTCCAGTGGCGTAGGCAGAGGTCTGAACAATTTAGTCTTTTCGACTCACCTTGCACCAAAGACATGTATGTTTTGGGATAACTTGACAGGTGGCCAATCATCATACATTTTGTATATAGTGATAAACATTCATGAACCGAGTATAGAGTCTTATCAACAAACAAATGTTTGCCTCTAACGGGACTCAAACCCAAGGCTATAGGGTTATCTTTTATACTGACATCAATATCAATTTTATCAAATCAGCAGGTTGTATCTTGATTAAAACTTAAATCAACGTAATAATGAAAAGTTTAGGTAGAATACACAAGATTCTCATAAAGGTCAATCTAGGTAAGTTATCTAACGTGGTAGTTCATATATAAAATAAATAGATAAGGCCAACAGTAATACATTGCTCTGAACCCGAAGTGACATACAATGAAGGTCACACAAACACTGTAACCCGAGATAATGTACAAAGAGTGAATTTCTTAATTTGTCCTGTCCGGGAATCAAAACTGGGATCTCAGAGAAGATGACGTTATCAAAACCGATGAGTACGTCACTCGTTTACGAAGACCGTCCTCGCCTTGTCGTAGTGGTAAGCGGTACCTTTTGCAGCTGCTTGAATGGGCCAACATTTCACCAACGAAATTTTAGGGACCACGTGACAGGAATGATCTCACCGTCTTTATGTCCAAGTCTATGATAAAATCGTACATAAGCTTTAAAAAAATTATTAGTACTAGCCTACCACCTGGGGATCGAACTCAGGTCTTTTAAGTCGAATTCTGATCACCAAACAACTTAGTTACGTGACTTCGATCGAAAAATCTAATCGTATAATTTAGGTCAGATGTATCAGAGCAAAGCGGATCTCAATAATCATCTTAAAAAAATAAAATAAATAAATAAAATAAATATCTTCACTTAATTCCCAAGGGTAGACAGAGGTCTAGTCTAGACAATTAAGTCCCTTTGACCCACCTCGGGACCTCGTGACAGGTGGAGAGCCGGTCGCCTCTCTATGTCCAAGACAACGATGTAATTGGTACATAAGTTTTTGAAAAACCCATTGGTACGAGCCACCTGGGGATCGAACTCGGGTCTATTGACTTGAAATTTCCGACCACCAAACCACTCGGCTATCGTGACTTAAAAATAATCATCTTCATCATTATAACAGCCTATCAGAAGTCCACTGCTGAACATAGGCCTTCCACAAAGATTGCCACATTAAGCGGTCCTGTGCCATCGCATCCATAGTCTCTCCGCAGCATATGTCTTCGCTCGCGTTTGCCTGTACGTGGTAACCACTGACAATGTTTCTTCCCAAGGGTTGTCTGTTCTGCGAGCTATATCTTATTAATAATTGTGTGCAATTGTCAACACCTTTCTTGCTGTAGGTGAGGTAATAAACTGAACTTAATCACCTAATAGTAATAAATACCGACAAATACACCGACGATAGATGGCGGGATAATTATCTCTAAAATATGTGCCAAAATTATCAGAGCGAAAAGGGCAGCAGATCCTGAGGTGCGAGTGGTTCGATACTGCGATCGCCAATCCGCTTGCCAAGCGTGGCGATTATCGCAATTATTCCTTTGGGAGAGGCCTATGTCCTGCAGTGGACTTTAACAGGCCGATATGTATGTATGTATGTATGTATGAAAACTTGTTGCAGCCAAGAAGTTGTAACTAGAGTAAAATTAATAGTGTAAAATAAAATGGATGAAAATAGAGTAAAAAAAAAATGGTGCGAGAAGTCTGGTATTGCAATCAATCTATCACTTGTGGTGATTATTGGAAAAACTCCTTATAAAAGAGGTCTTTCTTGCTGGTTGTAAAAGTCCACTACAGGGAAAAATGCTCCGATAGTAAGTAATGAAGGCAGCTTTTCGTTACATTACTGTCCAAGTAACTGTAACTTTTTATGTTACTAACTAGCAAGTTGTGTTAGAGACAAAAAAAAAACTTCAAAATCTAACTTTAGTTCAAGACCGGAGTTCGAACTCAGCTTTTCCAATTTCCAGGTAAACAACCACTGAACGCATTTATTTTTAGTACTCATAGATACGAAAAGTAAAGATGCAAATAATATTTCATTCATCTTTTTCTAATATTTTTAATGTTTGTATGAATAAAAAGTATTCTTTATTCATTTTTGCCTTTATTGGCTACTGTATCTGCACCTTATTCTTTCCGCTATCTAACCCTTTAGGTAGACTGACAGGGAATGCCTCAGGCATACATACATGCACAGATAATTTATGAATATATATAAATAAAATAAATAAATAAAATAAATAAATAAATATCTTCACTTAATTCCCAAGGGTAGACAGAGGTCTAGTCTAGACAATTAAGTCCCTTTGACCCACCTCGGGACCTCGTGACAGGTGGAGAGCCGGTCGCCGTCTTTATGTCCAAGACAACGATGTAATTGGTACATAAGTTTTTGAAAAACCCATTGGTACGAGCCACCTGGGGATCGAACTCGGGTCTATTGACTTGAAATTTCCGACCACCAAACCACTCGGCTATCGTGACTTAAAAATAATCATCTTCATCATTATAACAGCCTATCAGAAGTCCACTGCTGAACATAGGCCTTCCACAAAGATTGCCACATTAAGCGGTCCTGTGCCATCGCATCCATAGTCTCTCCGCAGCATATGTCTTCGCTCGCGTTTGCCTGTACGTGGTAACCACTCGACAATGTTTCTTCCCCAAGGGTTGTCTGTTCTGCGAGCTATATCTTATTAATAATTGTGTGCAATTGTCAACACCTTTCTTGCTGTAGGTGAGGTAATAAACTGAACTTAATCACCTAATAGTAATAAATACCGACAAATACACCGACGATAGATGGCGGGATAATTATCTCTAAAAATATGTGCCAAAATTATCAGAGCGAAAAAGGGCAGCAGATCCTGAGGTGCGAGTGGTCTGATACTGCGATCGCCAATCCGCTTGCCAAGCGTGGCGATTATCGCAATTATTCCTTTGGGAGAGGCCTATGTCCTGCAGTGGACTTTAACAGGCCGATATGTATGTATGTATGTATGTATGAAAACTTGTTGCAGCCAAGAAGTTGTAACTAGAGTAAAATTAATAGTGTAAAATAAAAATGGATGAAAATAGAGTAAAAAAAAATGGTGCGAGAAGTCTGGTATTGCAATCAATCTATCACTTGTGGTGATTATTGGAAAAACTCCTTATAAAAGAGGTCTTTCTTGCTGGTTGTAAAAGTCCACTACAGGGAAAAATGCTCCGATAGTAAGTAATGAAGGCAGCTTTTCGTTATATTACTGTCCAAGTAACTGTAACTTTTTATGTTACTAACTAGCAAGTTGTGTTAGAGCCAAAAAAAAACTTCAAAATCTAACTTTAGTTCAAGACCGGAGTTCGAACTCAGCTTTTCCAATTTCGAGGTAAACAACCACTGAACGCATTTATTTTTAGTACTCATAGATACGAAAAGTAAAGATGCAAATAATATTTCATTCATCTTTTTCTAATATTTTTAATGTTTGTATGAATAAAAAGTATTCTTTATTCATTTTTGCCTTTATTGGCTACTGTATCTGCACCTTATTCTTTCCGCTATCTAACCCTTTAGGTAGACTGACAGGGAATGCCTCAGGCATACATACATGCACAGATAATTTATGAATATATATAAATAAATAAAAAATATCATCACGGAATTCCCAATACAGGGGTAGACAGAGGTCCAGTCTAGACAATTAAGTCCCTTTGACCCACCTTCCACCGAAGGTATTTTCGGGACAACATAACAGTTGGTAAGCCCGTCGCCGTCTTTATGTCCAAGCCAACGATATCATTCTTACATACCTTTTTGAAAACCCATTGGTACGAGCCTGCCACCTAGGGATCGAGCTCGGATCTCTTGACTGGAAATTCCGACCACCAAACCACTCGGCTATCGTGACTTCGTGTATATGGATTTATGTATATGAAGTGTAAATAAATAAATAATAATAGAGATTATATATTGCAATAAACTTTCCTTATTGCCATCATCGTGTCATTATTACCTAGTCTACTTATTAGAAGATATTTTCATTAACCTCTTCGCACACTTCACAATGGCTGATGGTACTGAAAATGGGGTAATCTGTGTCGCCCTAAATTACTCTTTATACATTTGTTTAAACTGAACACTCAGCACTTACTGTATCTTTGGTACTATGTTATAGTAAAAATACAGTAAAATATTTTGAACAATTATATACTTAATATTAAATTATTACAAAAACTTACATAATACACAAAAAACCTTATTCATCATTGAAATATTTTGCCTCAAACAGACTTCAATCTCCTAATTAACTTATTTTAAAAGTACTTAGTAACAAGACTTTTTGACATTATCGGAAGCTATACGAATTGCAATGATAAATATTATGAAAAAGTTATATGTGAAATTTCAGTTTTGTTTTTAATACAATGTGAAAGATTTTTATAACTTCAAGTACTTTTAATAGTAAAACTTTGCAGAAGCTGCATCGTATTTCGAGCGTGCAATTTTCAAGTTCAAATACGTACGTCAGAACATTCAACAATTCAAATTCTAAGGCTTTCACGCAATACATTATTATGAAACCTGGACTATACTTTTACTCCCAGACCATTGAGAAAGTCCATTCTATGATTTCGGCAAGTTTTTTTTTTCAACGTACCATAACTATTGAGGGGTGTGGAGAGGTATTTAAGGTTATACAGTGCGCGCCGGCGCACAGTCCGAGTATAGACAGCTAACGATGTGGAGGACGTGTGCAATTTTCGCGTTTGCCGCCGCGTGTGTGGCGCTTCCCGCCCAAGACTCGGGACCGACAGTAAACGATTCCGAAAGTCTAAGTGAATGCTTCAGAAAAGACTCAACGTCATGCCTCAAATACAAATTCTTTTCGTATTTAGACAAAGTGATCGGGCAAAAGGAAACTTTTCCGTTATCAGATGGCGTAACTGTAGTGAGAGCTAACGATGCACCGCCCGAGATCGGTGCCCCGAGATCTCTGGACCCGGTTGCTAAATTGAAGAGATATTTCGAGACGCACGCGATACGCGTCGAATTCAAAGGCTCGGATGTCGTTGATGCAGTATCAAGTGTTGGACGTGCGTTCGAGGATACAGTGTCGTCTTTTACTGAAGATAACGATGTCGCCGAAGAAGGTAGAGGAAAGAAGAAAAAGGCGGCCAAAATCATCGGACCGTTAATAGCAGCGGTGATGTTGAAAATGATGGCCTTGATGCCTCTCGCGATTGGAGCTATCGCACTGATAGCCGGTAAAGCGTTACTGATAGGAAAGCTGGCGCTGGTTTTATCTGCGGTGATCGGTTTGAAGAAATTGCTGTCTCAACAGAAGCATGTGACGTATGAAGTTATAGCGCACCCTCATCATTCGTCGAGTCACACGTCGAGTCACGACTATGGTGGCACCAGTGGGTATGGGGCAGACACAAGCAGCTATAGCAGTGGCAGTGGCAGCGGAGGGCATGGCAGTGGCTGGGGACGGTCATTGGAATCCCAAAGCTTGGCGTATGCAGCGCAAAAGCCTCAGTAGTGCGCGGCCTAGTTTACCGACCTCTTTCCGAAGGCGATTTCTCTAACGCCCTCTCAATGTAGAAATATTTATTATTCTATTGAGTGTGAATGTGATGTACGTTTGTATTTATTTTGACTGAGTATTTGTTTAAGTATTTGTTTTCTCAAAATCATTCGCCATGCTTCAAATTATAAGACACTATTTTTCTCTTGGTATGCCTTATAGGCATAATGTTATATTTATAGTAAAATGTAAGTAATATGTATTTAAATATTATACTATCGATGATTACTGTGTATATTTATGTATTTAATAATAATTGTCGTATAAAATAGTTGTAGAAACTTGTTATTATGATTTTCCGGACCAGTACTTGGCTTTAATATTGTTATGAATTATTTTAGAGTTGTTTTTTTTTTGTTGTGTGAATTTAGTGTATAGAGTACAATCGCCTACATAATTTATTTTTGAATGAAGGTTTTAATTTATGTATTTAGTTATATATAGACCCTTTTGTTGCATTTTATTAAATTTTTGCAGATAAAGTTGATATATCTGGGTGTTACTGTTATATTCATAGATTATTTTAATCTATGGTGTTATTAGTATAGACTACTAATTTATTTTCATTAAATTATAACATTTTGTTGGCTATTTTATTTATAGTTTTAAATGACAAACATTACATGAATGTTTCAGGCGAGTTTTCAACATACGTCGATATGTCAATTTCATCCTACTATTAGTCTATTTAAAATAATAAGCCCAAGGTTTTACGATTATACACTATTTTTATTTCTTATTTCTTTGTAATTTTACCTAAGACAAAAGGAAATATGCTTATTGATATAGTTTCTTATAAAGATAATCTCGTCTTTACCCCTTTGACATCTAAGATACTATTACGAGTATCATTCTTCTCCTATATAGCCTATCAAGATGTTTACGGCAGGAAGAAGCACGAGAAAGGTTCTCAGCCACTTGCATCCATCAACCGCCCGCAATTTTCTGCAAGTCGTCACTCCATCTCTACGAGGTTGCCACACGAATACCCTTTTCCCCCAACTTAATAAACTATTACCGAATATTAATCTAATATTAATTATTTAATTTAATAATTAATATATTTAATATTATTTTACAGAAATAATTATAAAGGCATAAAGTATATATACCTATCCACCTATACTTTCTTTGGTAGTAATATCTTCATCACAATCGTTAAGGCATTTTAAAATTTCTCATTAACATTTAAATGAGATGAACACTTGAGTATTGAACACTTGTCATAGAATTTCTCAACTTGTTATTAACTTAACTTGCTGTAAAATTCATTATTCTCATCTTATATGTGGTGAATGTAATGAGAGATTCGCGAATTCTTTCAAAACAGTATCTGATATTAAATACTTTTTAATTTAAAAAATAGTGTCTCAGTAAAATAATTTATAACAAGGTAAATAAAAATATACAACTGTTTGAAGCGTCGGGTTTTTCTGTATTTTTTAGATTGCCATTGTAAATAGTACACAACTGTACCAAAACATTTTATTTAGAAAGACAGTAAATATCAAAAGTACTAAAAACTATGGTTCATACCGAAGAAAGTGAAAATACCTATTAACACGAAAACTTTGGGAACAATGTATATATCTAGTATTTCTGCGGGACAAGTGCATCACAATTTTAATAACATAATTTTTTAGTTTGCCGTTTAATAGTATATTAGCTTTTGCCCACGTTTTCGCCTGTAAAGCTTCTTGCTTTTAAGTTTATCGTAAGAATAAATTGTTTATAACAGTGTCCAGGGTCCCATATGACTTTATACCAAAATTTATTAAAATGGGAGATCGGTTTTGGCGTGAATTCGTAACAAACAAACATACTTTCGAGTTTATGAAGCATAATAGTAAAGACTAGCTTAACCCTGCCGCTTCTGTGTGGCTTAATATCGTTTTAATTACATTAGATAAATTATTCAATTCGACTAAATATTAGATAAGATTATAAATTAATAAATAAAATAAAATATCTTCACGCAATTCCCAATACAGGGGTAGACAGAGGTCGAGTCTAGACAAATTAAGTCCCTTCGACCCACCTTCCACCGAAGATATTTTCGGGACAACGTGACAGGTGGTGAGCCTGTCGCCGTCTTTATGTCCAAGCCAACGATATTTGTACATAAGTTTTTGAAAAACCCATTGGTACGAGCCTACCAACTGGGGATTGAACTCGGGTCTATTAACTCGAAATTCCGACCTCCCAACCACTCGGCTATCGTGAGATTAGATTATAATATTAATAATTATAACAATACACATTTCTTTATTATAATATTAATAATAATTCTTATATATTCTTTATTATAATATTTACAATTAAATATTCTAGTACACATAGGTTCAACAGGATTAAATACATCAATTTAACGTATTCGTCAACATTTTGAAAAAACTAACTAGTTTTCGAAGTTTCTGACGACAAATATACTAAATAATATGTTTCATAATATTGGTACTTAACTTTCTGAGTACTCTTACTCTCAGCAGATATTTGAAATTATTCCTAGCTTCAATATGTCTAACAAGTAATCAAATAATCTAAAATAAAATATTGTTACGTTCACCTGGATAAGCATGTCAGACCATTTTTTTAACGTGGGAAATCGGTGAATCGGAATCGGACGGTAGTCACCATCAGCGTTGAGCAGGGGTCACAGAACCTCCTTTCGGAACGAACCTGTAGCCTTCTTTCGCTTGGCTACGATAGCCCTATCCCGGGAGTTATAACCTTGCCCCCAGAATCCCCGCGGTGGTATCACGGTGGCTCGAGACCACATCCAGCCACTCTTCTCTTCAGAGTAAGAATCGTGGACTATCTTCAGCTTCATCTGATTTCCACCAAATAGATTTAAATATTTCTACTCATTACATATATGTCACTTATTCTTTTTATTGTACTATCGTTTCCATTATAGCCAGGAACCTCCAAGATTACTTTACTAGGCATACATAGAGTAGCTCGAGACCGTTTATTAAACGGCAGATTACAAAAAGTAGTTACTATTAAGTAATTACTGGTAAAAAGATTCCATTTTATTTCTAGCGGAAAAGACTGCATCAAATAAGTTCGTTTAAATTTAGTCGCAGATGTTCATGTGCTGGTCATTTATCATTGTTATTATTACCACTATTATACATTATTAGGTTGAATAAAAAGCTTCAAATAATTCTATTCGCATCTCTATTTAATCTTAGACCACACAGTACGTAGCTTTCCTTTGATTCAGGTCGAACGTTTGCCCTCTAACACTGGAGAAAGGTAAGCTGGGTGAAATCATAAGTTTGGTCACGTTTGTTGCAATGCAGGAAAATTAAAATTATGAATATTCCGTAATATTATGTTTTAAACTCCATAATAATTACTATTCTGGAATGCGGTGCTCTAATCTCTTTCCAAGAGTTCTTCTGTGTATACTCTACTATTACACTGAGCTATACCATCAGCCTTAGATCATTAATGTCTGCTATATACAACCTTAAACTCTGTCATAAAGCACTGAATATCCTTCCGCGATATTTAGTTAAGAGCTTCAAGTAATTTCCGAATACTGGGATAGACAGAGGACTATAAAATGAAGACTCTACGACCTTTAGATTGGTAGTCTGCTATAAAACATACGACCACCTTAAAGACTGCCATCAAGCACAGAATGACCATCCGCGATATTGTGTTTTGAGATTCACTCAATTTCCGAATACTGGGATTAACAGAATTCTATACGAGTACAATGAAGTCCCTTCGACCTAATTTTCTGGGAAGCTTATTTGGAACAACGTGACAGATGGTGAATATATCGCCGTCTTAGTATCCAAGACAACGCCACAATATACTTTCATTTACATATATTTACATAGATAACTATTCATATACACTTATAAACAGACATAACTCATGTACAAACAACTTTATAAGCACATCATCATCGTATGCAATGTTTGCCCCAAGCGGGATTCAAATCCGCAGCAATTAGCTTCGAAAGCTGGATCACTACCAACTAGGCTACGTATAGTGTTGTTTGTTTTAATTTAAATCGATGACATCTATTTAAATTATCAGATATACATTAACAGTACGAACTAAGTTCACAGAGTATATTCAACTTAAGACTACATAGTCAATAGAAAACGTATGTGCTTAAACGGGGACGGAAAAGCTGGACCTCACCCACAGCTGTTTATGGCGAGGCCAGTCATTCGAAGAGAAATCCTACTTTTTTATAATTACTTTGTTACATGACATACACTATCATAAGAATATAATTAGCATGTAATTAATCTGCACGGTTAATCTGAATGAGATTTAAGAAGCGAATTTACGGTGTATGAATTTGATTTCCTAGATAAAATTAATACACCTAATATGCTTTGGAAAATGTACTTTAAAATAAAGTGTAATAAAGTTTAGGTTACATTATTATCTTTAATACAGAGGTTATTACACTACGGCCGTGGTATGAACATAATAAAAACGATAGTAATATTCACAAATACTTACTTAACTTTCTAGACATCTGTCTACCCCAGTATTGGGAAAATGCATGAAGATGTAATAAAAACAAAACATCATACTACTATGGAACCAATAGAATACGGCTTTTAGTTATTGTTTCCAACAAAAATATTGGCACCAACTGTTTTTATATGTCAAGGAGACTAAGGAGCAATGGGTCCATATAAGTAATTGCCAACGTCCTTGTTCACAAGTTACACTAGAGGTTTGGTTGCGTTGTTTACATTTAAAAAAGAAATTGAGTAAGAAGAAGGAAAAATGGAAAGAAGGATGAAAGAGATGTGTGTGAGGAGGGTCTCTGGTTACCTTATTCCTCGGTCAAAAAGCAGACATACACTTCCACTTCCAGCCCCGCTCATCCTGGCCTATTGATTTAAGAACGATTTTACAACAGTAGCTGCTAATATTTGTGGAATTTCGTGGGAAATTTCCTTCTTAATGTTCCTCTATATACTTTTTAAGTACTGGGTAAATACTAAGAATATAACAAAGGAAATAAATAAAACAGTAGACAGACATATATTTCCACGCGTACGAAGACGCAGGCTTATCACCATATAATACAATATGAGTTACGATAGCCGAGTGATTGGGTGATCGAAATTCGAGTCGGGAGACCCGAGTTCGATCCCCATTTAGGAGGCTTGTACCAATGAGTTTTTCCAAAGCTTATGTATGATTTACATCGTTGGCTTGTAGATAAAAACGTTATACCATAAATAACTTCGGTTAAAACGTGGGTCGACAGTACTTAATTGTCTGGACCTCTGTCTACCCCAGTATTGGGAATAGATTTTTTTTACAATGTTGACTTTTACTTTTAACCGACGGAACTACAAGAATTTTATTAATAATATTTGTATCGCAAACCGAGTACCATCAACCGCAGACATTTTTTTCTGTGCAGAAATGAAAGAAATGAATAAAAGAAGAACACACACTTACGCCATCTCGTTGACGAGCGAAGCAATAAGTACAAAACGTGATTTTATAGTAACCGTAACCTTGGCCAGACGCGCGGTTCATTGATTCATCATTCATAATATTTTACACTTTGCAAACAAAGTAGCAAAACAGCAGATAAGCATTTATATTAAAAATTATGTTTATGTTAAAACGCATATACACCTCTCAAAATATACACAGATACGGTTTTGTTTTTTCTATAGACAAGAACTGAAAGAGAATCTAAGGTTTTTATTTTCTTGTAAAACAAATTGAAACTCGTTTTTAATTGTAATTTTTAAATTTAATTTAATTTCACATTTTATTGTGTTTTAGTATTTTCATACGTCTTCCTTCACATTATGTATATATTTTATGGTAACCAATCAAAGTTAACTTAACTTTTTAAGCCCTTTTAAAGGTATTTTCGCTTTAAAATATATTTTTGGAGAAAATAAATGTTCAACTATTATAGTAAAGCTTTTATTATTTCCCCCATTTTATTATCTGTACACACGTAGAAGAAAAAATAAATTGACATTATTCAAAGTAATTGTTTAAAAATATTTTTTTCTTTTTAACATTGCCTAGTTATGCTGTCTTCAAATGAAATAATACAGTATTATCAATAATGATCGCGGCGCATTTAACTAAAAAGGAAATGAACTAGACTTTAATGACTATTTAATGATTGTTACGCCATCTGGGTTTTACGCTGTGCAATAAAACTAACAACTGTCTTGTGCCAGCCGGTGGAACAACCTTGACAATGGAAGCAACGACACAACAAAACGTTGCAAAAACATAATAAAATTGAGTTTAATGGTTCTGTGTTAACTTAGTCATTTACTATCGTTGGTAAACAGTATCATAAGAAACTCACTTGCAAATATAGAAGCCTGACAACTATTAATTAAACTATCATGCATAAAACAAAACAGTCTTTCGACAAGAATGTTATGTATATAGAAGTTTATAGTTTATGTTATGTTCTATTTTTAAACAGTACATTACTTAATATTACATAAACGAATAATTTGAATTTTACTACGTCAGATCGGTTAAGAGTTCATTGCCTCGATTGCAACGCCACGCGTCCTCAGTGGTGATACCTTGAACTTTGACGCACCTGTTCATTCAACTACATTGCTCGGCGCGTACGCCACGATGTTTGATGTAAACAAAAACGTCCATGAAAGTAGTTCGACATGCTTGTCATAGATGGCGCTGTATTTTTTTGTATTATTTATATTGTAATACTTCCTCAATACAATCGTCATAATATTAATTATAAGAAATTAAAAATTGTTCTGTACTGAAACAAAAATTTTGGAAATAAATAAACGCCAAATAAAATAATGTCAAAATTTTGTTCGAAAATAAGATCATTTTGAAGTTTTTTTTTTAAAATATTAAAGATGGCGCTTTTTATGAAAGCCAGTTGAAAATAAACTTTCTAGGAAGTTGTATTTATGATGCCACCCAATGAAGGGAATTGTCTGTCCGCTATAGTATTAAATCAACGTTTTACGTTCGCGTATATCTTTTGTATATTATATATATATATATATTATATATATTATGACATATTCTTAGGATATATAAGAATAAAATGTTGTGCGTATAAATTAAAAAATGTGTTTGTGTGTGTGTGTTTTTTAAATGGTAGCTTTTCCTAACCACTGCATTCTGCTGGCTTGTTATGTCAGTTCTACATCCAATAAAAAGATTCTTAAACATCGCGTTTCTTTTCCGTACACTAAACGCTAATATCTTTTTATACTAACAGCAAGCTAAAAAACTAACTTTAAGTCAGTGATTAGTATTCTATTTAAATCAAATTGCGAACTTCCTCTTTGTTTTTGAAGTCGGATGAAAACATATTATCTTTAAAAGAACGTTGAAAAGTTTTGTTTACTTACTTACCTTACGGTCTGTTAAGATTTAAGCATCCACAGTACATCTAGTACAGACATTAAATGCATTTTTTCGTGATATTACTCGTCACCTTGCTATTCTTTATTGTGGTTTGGTATCTTTAATTCATCCCACCATGTTGGCACCTATCGTAGATTTTACAAGGAATTATTCCCATTTAACCAGGAAGAAAGGTGAAAGGGACACTTCTACACATATAACAAACGGTGAGGTTTAAAGAATTATTTGAATGCATCATAATGTAACTTCTAATTTGTGACTGTATTACTTGTAACTTGTGTCACTTACAACTTCAGTTTAAAAGATACAAATGTTAAAGTGAAGGCATCGGAATTATTGAGTTTTTATTGCAAAATTATATTGCATAATTCCGATGACCAAAAAAACCTTAAAGTCACGATAGCCGAGTGGTTGTGTGGTCGGAAATTCGAGTCACGAGACCCGAGTTCGATCCCCAGGTGGCAGGCTCGCACCAATGGGTCTTTCAAAAACTTATGTACGAATTATATCGTTGGCTTGGACATAAAGACGGCGACGGGTTCACCACCTGTCACGTTGTCCTGAAAATATCTTCGGTGGAAGGTTAAAGGGATATAATTGTGTAGACTAGACCTCTGTCTACCCCTGTATTGGGAATTATTTATATATATATATACATATATATATATATATATATATATATATATATATATATATATATATATATATATATATATATATATATATATATAGCTTTATATATATTTAGCTTGCTGTTAGTATAAAAGATATTAGCGTTTAGTGTACGGAAAAGAAACGCGATGTTTAAGAATCTTTTTATTGGATGTAGAACTGACATAACAAGCCAGCAGAATGCAGTGGTTAGGAAAAGCTACCATTTAAAAAACACACACACACAAACACATTTTTTAATTTATACGCACAACATTTTATTCTTATATATCCTAAGAATATGTCATAATATATATAATATATATATATAATATACAAAAGATATACGCGAACGTAAAACGTTGATTTAATACTATAGCGGACAGACAATTCCCTTCATTGGGTGGCATCATAAATACAACTTCCTAGAAAGTTTATTTTCAACTGGCTTTCATAAAAAGCGCCATCAAAAATAATGTCAAAATTTTGTTCGAAAATAAGATCATTTTGAAGTTTTTTTTTTAAATATTATATATATATATATATATATATATATATATATATATATATATATATATATATATATATATATATATATATATATATATATATATATATATATATATATATATATATATATATATATATATATATATATATATATATATATATATATATATATATATATATATATATATATAAAACGTAAGAATAACTCTGTGACCTCGGTCGCACATGTATGGGTTTGCCTTGCCCAGCCTGTGTAGTGCCTAGGGCACGAATCTGTGTGAGTGAGTGTGGTTCTCTAATTCTCTTCGGAGCAAGTAACATATACTATTCATCTTTGTATTAAATTGTGCAATATTGTCTATAACTGTCATGATAACCGAGTGGTTCCGTGGTCGGAGTTCGAGTTAAGAGACTCGAGTTCGATCGCCAGGTGGCAGGCTTGTACCAATGGGATTTTTCAAAAAATTATGTACTGTTTATGTCGTTGGCTTGGACATAAAGACGGCGACGGGCTTTCCACCTGTCACGTTGTTCCAAAAACTTAACTCTAGACCTAGGACTTAATCGTCTACACCTCCGTCTACCCCTATATTGGGAAAGGCGTGAAGAATCTTATCTGATATATATTATATCTATGTAATAATACATTTTCGAAAAGTAACGCTTGGGACTATTAATTACATAGACTATAATACATTAACATGTACTATGAATACTTTTTTTCTTCACGCACTTCCCAATACAGGGGTAGACAGAGGTCGAGTCTAGACAATTAAGTCTCTTCGACCCACCTTCCACCGAAGATATTTTCGGGACAACGTGATAGGTGGTGAACCCGTCGCCGTCTTTATGCCCAAGCCAACGATATTCGTACATAAGTTTTTGAAAAACCCATTGGTACGAGCCTACCAACTGGGGATCGAACTCGGGTCTATTGACTCGTAATTCCGACCACCCAACAACTCGGCTATCGTGACTAGTGCTATTGGTATATCAAATTATATATTTTACGTGTAATAGCACTTTGCTATGTTCAAATGATTGCCAACAGATGTCGCTGCTTCTAGACCACCATGAATTCCATGAATATAAAACTGGCCGGCTTATCAGTATGCATAAGTCTCCAGCTCGTCGCCTCAACGTGGACTCACTTATTTGTTTGTATATATATATATATATATATATATATATATATATATATATATATATATATATATATATATATATATATATATATATATATATATATATATATATATATATATATATATATATATATATATATATATATATATATATATATATATATATATATATATATATATATATATATATATATATATATATATATATATATATATATATATATATATATATATATATATATATATATATATATATATATATATATATATATATATATATATATATATATATATATATATATATATATATATATATATATATATATATATATATATATATATATATATATATATATATATATATATATATATATATATATATATATATATATATATATATATATATATATATATATATATATATATATATATATATATATATATATATATATATATATATATATATATATATATATATATATATATATATATATATATATATATATATATATATATATATATATATATATATATATATATATATATATATATATATATATATATATATATATATATATATATATATATATATATATATATATATATATATATATATATATATATATATATATATATATATATATATATATATATATATATATATATATATATATATATATATATATATATATATATATATATATATATATATATATATATATATATATATATATATATATATATATATATATATATATATATATATATATATATATATATATATATATATATATATATATATATATATATATATATATATATATATATATATATATATATATATATATATATATATATATATATATATATATATATATATATATATATATATATATATATATATATATATATATATATATATATATATATATATATATATATATATATATATATATATATATATATATATATATATATATATATATATATATATATATATATATATATATATATATATATATATATATATATATATATATATATATATATATATATATATATATATATATATATATATATATATATATATATATATATATATATATATATATATATATATATATATATATATATATATATATATATATATATATATATATATATATATATATATATATATATATATATATATATATATATATATATATATATATATATATATATATATATATATATATATATATATATATATATATATATATATATATATATATATATATATATATATATATATATATATATATATATATATATATATATATATATATATATATATATATATATATATATATATATATATATATATATATATATATATATATATATATATATATATATATATATATATATATATATATATATATATAAACGTAAGAATAACTCTGTGACCTCGGTCGCACATGTATGGGTTTGCCTTGCCCAGCCTGTGTAGTGCCTAGGGCACGAATCTGTGTGAGTGAGTGTGGTTCTCTAATTCTCTTCGGAGCAAGTAACATATACTATTCATCTTTGTATTAAATTGTGCAATATTGTCTATAACTGTCATGATAACCGAGTGGTTCCGTGGTCGGAGTTCGAGTTAAGAGACTCGAGTTCGATCGCCAGGTGGCAGGCTTGTACCAATGGGATTTTTCAAAAATTATGTACTGTTTATGTCGTTGGCTTGGACATAAAGACGGCGACGGGTTCACCACCTGTCACGTTGTCCTGAAAATATCTTCGGTGGAAGGTTAAAGGATATAATTGTGTAGACTAGACCTCCGTCTACCCCTATATTGGGAAAGGCGTGAAGAATCTTATCTGATATATATTATATATATATATACATATATATATATATATATTATATATATATATATATTATATATATATATACATATATATATATATTATATATATATATACATATATATATATATTATATCTATGTAATAATACATTTTCGAAAAGTAACGCTTGGGACTATTAATTACATAGACTATAATACATTAACATGTACTATGAATACTTTTTTTCTTCACGCACTTCCCAATACAGGGGTAGACAGAGGTCGAGTCTAGACAATTAAGTCTCTTCGACCCACCTTCCACCGAAGATATTTTCGGGACAACGTGATAGGTGGTGAACCCGTCGCCGTCTTTATGCCCAAGCCAACGATATTCGTACATAAGTTTTTGAAAAACCCATTGGTACGAGCCTACCAACTGGGGATCGAACTCGGGTCTATTGACTCGTAATTCCGACCACCCAACAACTCGGCTATCGTGACTAGTGCTATTGGTATATCAAATTATATATTTTACGTGTAATAGCACTTTGCTATGTTCAAATGATTGCCAACAGATGTCGCTGCTTCTAGACCACCATGAATTCCATGAATATAAAACTGGCCGGCTTATCAGTATGCATAAGTCTCCAGCTCGTCGCCTCAACGTGGACTCACTTATTTGTTTGGGCGTGGCTCATCTGGTTTTAATGTAGGTTACCGTGTTCTGTTAGGAATGCTTATAAATAATATGGCAAACATATTAATAGTGTAAGTTTCACAAATATTTAAATATAATATTACCGTATTAATTTAAAATTAAATACTTGATTTAATTGGAATTTAACTTACTTAACAGCTATTAATGTCCATTGTATATTTGACGACTTCTATGGTCGAGTTGCGTATACAGAGTAGGCGTGTCGTCAGCTCTGAGGTCCTGGGTTCCGTTCTCAGGTGGGATAATATCTCAGGTGGGTTAATTTAGAAAACCACATTTCTGCATTGTCACGTGTTTACGTGTTTGTGGTGACTTCGTAGTTTCTGATTCCATAACACAAGTGCTTTAGCTACTTACATTGGGATCACAGTAATGTATGTGAGGTTATTCCGCATTTATATATTCGTTTAAATATTCTTGTAGTATAATTAAATATAATTCAATAAAGTATTAGAGAATTATTTTAAAATTTTGAAGTCACGATAGCCGAGTGGCTGGGTGGTCGGAATTTTGAATCGAGAGACACGAGTTCGATCCCCAAGTGGCAGGCTCGTACCAATGAGTTTTTCAAGAACTAACGTACGAATTACATCATTGGCTTGGACAGAAAGGCGGCGACGGGCTCACCACCTGTCACGTTGTCCCGAAAATATCTTCGGTGGAAGGTGGGTCAAAGGGACTTAATTGTCTAGAATCGACCTCTGCCTACCCCTGTATTGGGAATTGCACGAAGAAATTTTTTTTTATTTTAGAAATTTTCCTTCTATTTAATAAAGATGATCTTTTTTTTTAATTAAAAGAAATCATCGTAAAGTAATGTATTTTTCTACTTCAGATGTTACACATTATAATTTAATATGCAATTGCTGTGCACTTTCAACTATTAAGACATCATTGTAACTGTTTTAACTCTTACTATGTTATTTGAAGTAGTTCAGTGGAGCATACATATCCTATATAATCCATGAATGTATCGGATTCTTACCCGCCCTATACCCATAATATAAGACGCTTCGTCTAATTGGTTAGTGTATGTAGAGGATATCTGATATTTTTATAAAAAAAATCGTATCTTCATGCCACCTGGGATTCGTACTCGGGTCTCTTGACTCGAATTCCGATCACCCAATCACTCGGCTATCGTGTCTATTTACGACTTTAATAATACTTTTAAATAAATGTTTCTCTTAAGTATCTATTTATCTCAAATATGACCTAATTCGATAAAGTTGTTGTAAAAATACTACCTAAGAATAAAATGTTTCTGAGGTTTTAATTTATAAATCTATACAAATATTAGCTTAGCAGGTTTAAAGTAATAAAATGGTGATACACGTTTGTTATTAAGGTTTCAGAAACTATAACCTCACAAAGGTTAAAGCTTTCACGTCGTCACAAGCCCATTACATCTGTCTGACCTTTAAGCTCTATGAAAGCTTAAGAATTTTCGTACGTTTCCGTATTATTATATCTTATATCAAATACGAAAGCTAGTTTTATAACTCATAACCAAGTTGCCATAGGTATCGCCATGCGTGTAATATCATCCCATCTTCCCATATTTCCTGCAATGAACTTTTACAAAACTTTAAGATAATGAGTGAATCGGAATTCGAGTCGAGAGATCCAAGTTAGATCTCCTGGTGATAGGCTCGTACCGATAAAGTTTTTTCAAAACCTATGTGCGATTTCTATCGTTGGCCTGGATGCAAAGGCGGCGACAGACTTACCACCTAACATGTTGTCCCAATAAATGTCTTTGGTGATAAAACACACTAGTACGAGCCGGCTTCCGTTGGATCAAACTAGGATCCCCTGACACGAACTTCCGATCGCCCAACCACTGGGCTATCATGACTTATGTTAAAAAATGAAAAAAATAATTTAACTTAATTAATAATACTGTTATCTATTTACCAATTAAAAATATAACACAATTTATAAAAGGATTAATTTTTCTATGTTTCATATAAATTTTCTAAGGTTGGCACAACCTGAAAAATTATTTGAATCCTTTCTCCTATTGTTATGTATAACTCTTATATGACATCCTGGTGCATTTCCTCCAAAATTTTTTTGAAGCCTTCATGTATCTACTAAACATTTTTTTTTTACGATTCATTTCATTTTATTACGAATTTTTTTGTTTTACCTTTAAGAATACCTGTAATAATTGTCTCGCTGGTAACAGTAGAAGTATAAAAAATGGTGATAGATCATCTTTTATGAAGTTATAGATAACTCCAAAACATGAGGAAGTTAAGTAAAAAATAAAGCAACATATTTTTTTAAAAACTTTTATTTTTTGAAACGTAAATGACTTAAGTTATTATTAACTTGAATAAATAAAGATGTAACATTATTAACGTCATTATGCTTTGTTATTTTTTTATGAATAATTCATAAATTAAAAGTTAGATAGAATTGGAAAAGTGAAAGTAAATTTGAGTTGTCAGTGGGAAGGGCATCACCTTAAGTATATGTCATATATCATGTATACATAAACTCTACATAATATAATACATTTATAATAACGCATACATATTTTATTCATTAACGAAGATTCAAACAATAATTTTTTACGTAAATATTTTCATATGAAGCATATTTACAAAAGACTTACATAAATATCTAAGAAAATAAAAATATATAAGATGAAAAATGAAAATGAGAACGTGAAAGTTAAAGATAAATAAAAATAGACACAAGTATTAAGTTAATAAACATAAAAATATACAAAATTAAAGCTTTTAAACTTAAACATAGTAACACTTTGTACTATATAAAAATAAACAGGTACGTCGTAGTGAAAGTTTAAAATGCAAAGGTGGTGGCGATGCTGCGGAAGGTCATAACTTAGATGAGACATTAGCTCTACAAAACAATGTCGTAATAATTTATTAAATAATTAAATAACAATAAATTAATTCTCGTCAAACTGAGGTCCGTGTCAGACTTACTTATTACGGCTAATATTTTGGACAATCTTAGGTATTAATTGGAGTATGCGCTGTACGCCATGTTTTGGGCATCTTGGGATGACCGGCCCCAACCGCCGTGGCCTCCACCGTGGCTGAAGTGCTCGTCATGGTGGGGGTGGGCTACGACTTCGTAGCTTTCATGGTGATCGCTCTTGGAGAGAAGCTTCTTCAGCAGCAACAACGCGGATGCTAGAAGTGCGGCCTTAGCAAGCATCAGGCCCTTGACTGCGGCAAAAGCGATGATACCGAGGAAAAGAGGAATGAGGGATTGGATCTTCAACTGGAGAAGGGCGAAGATGGGGATCAACTGCTTGAGTTTCTTCTTCTTTCCACGACCTGAAATAAAATATTGTAATATACTACCGAGAAGAACGACGATGATGAAGACACTATGTCTATGAACCTTAAACACTGTGATAAGAGTATCCGACTGAGAAGAAAAAAAAGAATAGTGCACACGCCAACAATAAAAACAAAATAATAAATATGATGACATTTATAAAAAAATAGCTTTAGTAGCAAATTGAATCGAAGCAAATTAAAAAAAAATTGTCCGATGTACGTAATAGAAAGTATCGTAAGTGTTTCACCATGATAGACTACTTAAAAATCGTGAACGTGCGTGAATAACAAGCTCTATACAAATAGTACCAAAGTTCTAATTTCTATTTCTGTTAACTGATCAACATACAACAAGTGTAAGTACTCGGCTGTTCGATTTGAATTCAAAGGCGTACCGATCTGTCACCGCTGAAACCTAAGCAGGCAGGTTCCCATTGATATTCACCATGTTACGTCCAGTTTGCATAACCAACCTCGTTTATATAGAAAGTGCATCGATTATATTACCGGACGCTACAATTCGAAAGCTCCGAGCCTACTTCCATTTTCGTTAACGAGATTTCGCCTGGAGCGAGAATTACACAGCTTTTCGATTCCACATCGCAACGGAAGCCTTAAACTAGTTAAACATAGTCCTAGATTCCATCTAGTAATGTCTATGGCAAAAACTAGGCGAAGGTAAGACGGCTTTCCACGATAATCAAGCTTGTTAATAGGTTAGAGAAACCCCCGCAAGACTTGTTGCGTTTTCTAGAGTCGTCTTCGTATGGTGCTGATTACTGATATGGATGTTGAATGGCTTGCGAGATGTGAAAATACATGTTGGACTTGATTTTTAGCATTATTTCACATGCGATGTTAATTTTCTAATATATTGCGGATATTTATTTGTATCATAATGACGAACTTTCTATTTTTGAAATTCTCACGTACCTGTTAGGCGGGTTGTGAGCAGCTTTTTATATTTTAATTTTGGTTTGAGCGCTATGACTGGCATAAATGAATGTTAACATATTTTATATAACGGGCCATATTATATCAATTTTTTTAATATTAATCATAACAAATTTTACTATTATCAAATCAGGCCTTATATAAATTGCCTTTTTTGTTGCTCATTAAATTATAAAATGAATTCTATCTGAATAAAGTAAAATTTTGAAGTGTAATCGATTTGCAATAAATTAAATGTTTACGAAGATTCTATACGTAGAGCTTTGCTATTCTTAGCAGATTTTTTTATAGTATATTTTTAATACTTATAATTATAATATATATTATCTAATAGTTTTTCATTATCATGATACAGCAGCTCGTCACTGGTCTGCTGAATTCTGGTCTAGTATTTTTTGGGTTGGAGTGACATTGCATTATCCTAGCTTACGGTACAATATAATTATATATATATCTGTATAAATATATATATATATATATATATATATATATATATATATATATATATATATATATATATATATATATATATATATATATATCTGTATAAATATATATATAGATCGATGATTATTTATAGTGTATAAACATCCATGACTAACAACACAAACATTTATATTTATGACCTAAATCATTGATCCTAGCGGGATTCGGAGCCGAAACTCTAAGCTTTGAAGGATCACCAACACTGGGCTATCGGATCGTCTTTTTAGGTTCTCAGGTCTGGTTTTAATTATAATTGTAGTGCATATTTCAAATTAAGAAGAGTTCAGAGGCAAAAATTCATAAGAATGCTTATTATCACGATTATAAGACAGAGTAATGTAATAAAAAAATAAATATATGTTTATAGAAAGCATGGAGATATTTCGTAACTGTCTGCCAAACTTGAAATAAATTACGTTTAGATTTTGTATTCTATCTACGTCTTCTTTCATTTTTGTTTTCTATATAATGTAATTTATTATTGTATTATTTATCAGCGTTATCTTAAGGCAATCATGACTCCACGCTCTCATAGTTCCATAATAAAATTAATTTGTTATGTTAAAAAAGAAAGCTGCGTATGTTGCTTTGATGGATAGTGAATTAGATTATAATTCATGTGCAATTAAGTTAAATGGTATTTTTTATTATTAACGCTTTTCTTTTTTGATATATTTTAGAATTTTTGTAATCGACATAATCGGTTCACTGACTCCAAAGATTGTGTACTTCATTACATCTTCTTAATTGAAGTCTGTTCAAATAATGTTGCGTCATCTGTTCAATTGATTAAATATATACTATCTCTCAATTGTGTAACGCTTATGTAAATAATACATCTGAATGCGAGATTGTCTTGACAGTGAAAGATTTTTTTCTTTGATTGTGAAATGTTAGAGGAAATAGAGCACAGTGAGTGTAATAGTTAAAATGTAAGTTCGAGTGCTACAAGCGGATTAGTGTAATGTTTTGTATGTAACCACCAATATAATAACCACCAAAATACTAATTATTACTGTAAAAAGTAATAAAAGTAGTTTGTCGTGTGGTATATCGGGAATATAAAATCCCCTTCTTCTCGTGAATGTCTCAAGAGGCCATTAAAGGCAGAAAATGTCGAAAGTACCACTTATTATTGGAAAATCAACCCTAAAAAGATACTCCTAAGTTTACTAATTGGAGATAACTGTATTCAAATGTATTTCTTCTTAAAATACACTTGTTATAGTATTATATTAAACGTTGAAACACCACATAAGTCACGATAGCCGAGTGGTTGGATGGTCGGGATTTTGAGTCGAAACCCGAGTTCGATCCCCAGGTGGCAGGCTCGTACCAATGGATTTTTCAAAAACTTATGTACGAATTATATCGTTGGCTTGGACATAAAGACGGCGATGGGCTCACCACCTGTCACGTCGTCCCAAAAATATCTGCGGTGGAAGGTGGGTCGAAGGGACTTAATTGTTATGATTTTTTTTTGTTTAAACAGCAATCTCGTCCTAAATATATTTATAAAAAATATAAGTTGGTTTAGTGAAGTAGTTAAGTGAACCGTGAAACGATACACCCATAACCATTTTGTTTTATGTTGGTATACAATAATGGTTATGATGTTGAACATTTACATATAATATTCTTCACTTGGTTAATGTTTTTTTCTGTATGTATAATTCAGTGAATATTGTGAGATGAGTAAATATTATGAGTAGCACAACATATGATTTCATTAGTACAACTAATAAGTAATGTAAGTATTGCGTATATCGAATATTTTTTTTAATAATACTTACTCCTGACATATTTTGACTCATTAAAGATAAAAGTAACAAGATAGGAGTAACTAACCTTCCTCAAGCGATCTCTTGACATCTTCCACTGCTCCTTTAGGCATTCTCAACTGGATGACATGATTCTCAAAGAAATCTAGCGCTGTGTCCAATAGTCTGGTCTCGACCTGGCTCTCCCTTGCTCTTGGCTCTTCAGATAGAGGCTCAAAAGACCTGGCGGACCTTGAGGAGCCAGTTCCAACGAGACTGATGCCATCAGCAATATTGACTTCTCTCGCAGCAGCTAAGTTCTCGGCATATTTGAGCGCTCGTTCCTGTTATCAAATACATTATATTACTTATGATCTTAAAATATGATTACAAAAGAATATTAAAGTGTAATATTTTTATTAATATTAAAATTAATATTTAAGAGAAGCGGAAAGTTAAATTGATTCGAGGAGCGTTTTAAATATTTATTTAAAATGTATCAAATTCAATTCTCATGGTGTTATTGGACTAATGGAAAAAATATTTCCATTTTCCCATGCATTAATTTAACTCTGAAACTATTACTGTTCAAAGCTATTTAATGTTACCAACTCGGAAAGAGTTAACCTATTTTGTATTTATTTAACTAGTCAAGCACTGTTAACACTGTCACACACACCTTGAGGCACAACGATACGTCTTCCTCAGCACAATTCTTCACCACACCGATGACGGAGCCGATGACGTCATCTTCACCACCAGCAGGTTTGCAAGTGACTACACCGACACACACAAGTACAAGAAGGATCGCCTTCATTGTTTCTATATTCCTACGGTGGTGATACGCGAAATGTATCGTCAGGAGAGCATCATAGCGGTTTTATTCTACGTACCCCCACTGCGAATCTATTCCCGCCAAATTGCGTACGCGCATAGAGTAATCAAGGGAGCGGTGCTGTGAATGTAATAGATACCGTTGATTGTTACACTATCGAATGTGTGTTGAGGCCTGCAGTTCTACTCTGTACACGACACGATGTAGATAGTTGGATGTGTTGACTGTTTCAGGATTATTTGACGGATATTAAAGAAAATAACAAATATTTGACGAATATCTATTTTAATAATATACTTAATACAATTAGATAAAATATTAATATTCATCAGTGCATTAGTTGTGATTCTTAAAGTGTAACGGTGTTCGATGCAGTTTAAGATTTTTCTCTTATTATGTTTTTATCTATTCTTACGCTATGGTGTTTTTATTTTGTGATAGAATTTAAAAGAATGCTATAGTTTTTTTTTATTATTGTGCTAATTGTTTATAAGTATTTTATGATTTTTATGTGCAATCTAATTTAAAATGCACACGTACATACTATAAATGGGAAGTTCATGCAAACAAAGTTCTTAAAGTTTAAACACGTTTTATTTATTATTATACATTTCCCAATACAGGTCTAGATAATTTAGTCCTTTCGACCCACATGTCACTAGAGTTTTGGGACAACGTGACAGGTTGTTAACCTGTCATGTCATTGTTGATTTCTTTCCAATCAACTGTAAATATGTAGACTTTTAATATATCGTCATATGATAAAAAAACAAAGAGCTTTTTTGTGACATGAATTTATTCCTCTCACTGAAGCAATGTGTAGTGTAGTAATAAATATCCTTTGCTTTGGATAATAGACCAAAAAACATTAGGCCATAAAAATACTGATAGGTGGGTTAGCATTGTGATAGTAGGGAAGCTGCTCTTAGAATTCTTCCTATTCGATAGGAGTGATGCTGCTTTTAGAAAATTTTAGGGATATCTGTCTGATCAAAGATTGATTTCGGTATTTTAGAAGATTTTATACTTTCTATTCGAACTGGTTGGAAGAACTGGTTTTACCATTCGGATGCATTAATAATTTTACTTAATAACGTTACATTAATTTCATAGTCGTATATAAAAAACAATTTGTGCATCCTTGACTGTAGCAAAAGTTCATATTTATCATTCAAATGCTTGCTCCGTACGGAAATCGAACTCTTAACCCTTTAACATCAAAAGCAGGAACACTAGGTTATTTGTACTTCAAATAAATTATCATTATAAATGCTGAATAATATTAATAGGGTTTCAGCAGTTTTTTTATACAATTTTTTTTAACTATCAACCCTGTATTTTTGGAACCGAACATCAAGAAAGAAGGTTTTATATTCATGTGTATTTTTTTAAATCAGTGTTTTATAAAACTACTTTGAAATTGTATTGTGTGTGTTACTGACCGACTTTAACGCCAAGATTAGAAAAAAAACATAATAAGTCGTCTATGTTTATTACACGTTCATACTGTTTTACATGTCTATTTTTGTACGCGTGTACATAATGACTGTAACAACGTTACGATAAATGTTTAAGAGGTCGTTTCTTTGTAATGTTTGTTAGAGTGGAACAATATCAAAATGTGTTCCGGTTTCGCAGTTAGAATATTACAATGTTAGATGCTTTATTTGTATCCATGATAGTCGAGTATTTGGACCATCGAATCGGGAGGCTCGAATCCGTACCCCACAGGGAGAGCTTTTCCTCTTCTTCTCCTTTTTCACAGCATATCCAAAATTCCAACTGCTGAATATAGGCCTCCTCCAAAATTTTCCAAAGACAACGGTCCGCAGCCGCCTGCATCCATTGAATCCCCGCAACATTTTGCAAGACGTCGATCCATTTTTTGGGCGGTCGTACTGATTTTTTTGAAACTTTTGTACGATTTGAATGATTGCCTTGAACACATTACAGAGTTCTAGACAATACCATTTGTCACGATGATCAAAATATGCTATTTTATTTTGTACCCTATCCAATATAGAGGCTTCTATGGGAAAAGCCTGGATTTCCTTCAGTGATCTCTTATTCTTATTAACTTAGAAATCTATACATATGAAAAATGGGAGGTTTGTTCCGAATATTCTCCGACTGGACCGATGGGGTTTTCACTAGCAGATAGCTAATCTTATAAGGAATACTTTGAGGCTACTTTTTAATTAGAAAAATAATTAGGGTTCCCAGTTAAGTGTCAATATACTGAGCAGCTAGCGGTGTAGTCAATTCTTACGTAGCAATGTACGATTCACTTATAATAAGTGTAATGTCAAGGTTTATAAGTTTATTTACGATTTTATTAATAGTAAATGATGTAATCTGAACTTTAAAAACCTTTCTTCTCACTCCCACGTACATACATTCAAATATGTTTATACCTGTTCTACATATAAATATATAAATACGTACAAACATTTTATCTATGTTGTAATACATACATATATATCAGCCTGTTAAAGTCCACTGCAGAACATAGGCCTCTCCCATAGGGAGGATTTGCCATTATCACCATGACTGCGGATTGGCGATCGCAGTACCAGATCACTCGCACCTCAGACGCGGCTGCCCATCTTTGGAATGATAATTTTTGGCTTGATATTTTTAGAGATGGTTACCCCGCCATCTATCGGTTGCCATAACTATATTCAAGGCCGTTTCCCTTAGTCGCCTCTTACGACATCCTCGGGAAGAAAGGAAGTGGCCAATATTCTTACGCCGTTACCACACGGTAAGTTATAATACTTTAATAATAATATATTAGTTTAGTGTCTTTTTCTCTTGTTATTTGGATGTAAGTTTATAACCTCCAGCCTCCCTCTGTCCATTTCTTCAATTTTCGATGGCCTACGGTTGTCTAGATGAGTTTGATTATTACGGATAAACCGCCTTACTTTTTATGTATTGCAGATAAAACACAATAGACATAACGTGTTTTATTATTTTATATTATTGAGTCGTATAATAAAAATATATTTGACTCACTTAATACTGGTCAAATTCGTAATAAAGAAGCCATCCACAAGAACGAAATAAGGAACAAAAGCAATAAAAAATAAATTAATTAAATATTTTAACGCTTACTCCCTGACGGGGTTTCTAGAGCACAAATAGCCATTGTACATAATGGATAATATAATAATGATAATAGATTACAAATATTAAATATTACATAGATAGGGACAAGATCCTGTACATTGCACTGATCCCAAAGTAAGTTAGTTGCGTTATGGAATCTGAAACAACGAAGATACTACGAAACACCTAACCCGTATATAAAATAAAATAAATATTCTTTCCCAATACAGGGGTAGACAGAGGTCTAGTCTAGACAATTAAGTCCCTTCGAACCTCCTTCCACCGAAGACATTTTCGGGATAACGTGACAGGTGGTGAGCCCGTCGCCGTCTTTCTGTCCAAGCCAAAGATACAATTCGTTCTTAAATTTTTGAAAAACGCATTGGTATGAGTCTGTATCCGCCTCGAAATCCCAACCACCCAACACTCAACCACTCGGCTATCGTGAGTTTTAATCCACATATGATGTAGAATAACGGGTTTTCTACATTTACCCGTCCGGGGATCAAACCTCAGGTACCATGAATGTCATCGTGACTGACACATAATGTAACTGACAAATAAGTTTTATTTAGTTTTGTTTATAGTTAATTCACGACAGCCGAGAGTTTGCGTGACCGGCATTCAAGTCAAGGTACCAAAGCTCGATCCGTGGTAGTACAAATGAGTTTTTTCAAAACGTTTGTTCCATTTATATCGTTAGACATAAGACGGCAACAGGTTCACCACCTGACACGTTGTACCAAAAAATGTCTTCAATGAAAGGTGGGTCGGAAGGATTCAATTGTCATCTCTGTCTACCTCACTAGGAATAGCGTGAAGGTTTATAGTTACTTAACAAACTGTATAAAAGTAATAAAGCAAATATTTAGTTTCTAAAGTTATATAATACACGTGCGTGAATATTATTCGTAGCGTAAAGTGAATTCATAATCGCTTGCAAATTTCTATTCTTGAACTGGCTTAGTCACTCGTCATGAAGTCTCGCTTGTTTTTTTTTTTTCGTTTTTATTTGGTGTTTTCGTGTATACTTGAAAATGTGTACTCTAATAAGAGAACTTTTTTTAAAAATACTGATATATGTTTTTATATAAAATTCTTATATCGCGGAAGTAGTGTGTAGAGAAAATTTTTTGTTTGAATTTTTTTGTGATACAGCATACAAAGATACATAAATATACTGATAAATATAAATTTTCGGCCCTCTACGATCAACCTCTCTATATGGCAAAACAACGTTTGCGGGGTCAGCTAGTAAGATGTATAGGAATATTTTCAATTAATATTCATAGTCCCAATCTAGTAATTAGCTCCAAATATCCAAAGAAGTAAATAGCTTTCAACAGGTATTTGGATTTTGAGCTATCTGTTTGTTCAAGTGCCAGGCACTGAATCACGGAAGACTACTCAAATGCAACGATCTTCTTTATATTTTGTTTATTCAGCACAAACATATTTGATAAAAATAATCACTTAGAAACCTTAATACCAATATCCCACATCTTCAATACCAAACTTCCATACAAATTTGACCCCATTAATTTTAATAAAATCACCCCTAACTACAGTCACCCTTCACGGGCGAACTTTTCTGAAATTCTATTTTAACTAACATCTTTTATATTATTTGATGTACAGGGTTTGATTGAATATTATTTACACACATAAACACTTAACGCTCTGTAAATTCCTACCATAGGATATAGACCTCAAAAGGAGGGTTATCCATTGTCGCCAAACTTAGGAAACTGGAGTAGCGATAAAATTACCACCTTGACCTTGTACCGGAGACGCTGCAGCCCGGCACCATTCTTAGTTTTGTTCTGGTAAATTCTGAGATGGTCTTCCCGCCATCTGTCAGTAGACAATGGTACTTCCATTGTCTACTTTTTTACAGAGCTTTTCTCGCCTCTTACGAAACCAACGGGAAGATAGATGATATATTCTTATGCCGATACCACACGGCTGTATTACAAAACATATATGTTTTTTAAGGACGGGGACAGGCCGTCATCACCTGTCACTTTGGCCCAAAAATGTCTTCGGTGGAACTTATGTATGATTTATACTGCTGTCTTGGACTCAAAGACGGCTACAGGCTGACCACCTACCACGTCGTCCCAAATAGTCTTCGGTCGAAAAGACTTCTTATTGTCTAGACCTCTGTTTACACCAATATTGTAAATGGCTTGTAGATACGTACATAATTTTATTATTACGTACATTATTATTGTAATCCTATTTATATACATCTTTCCTAATTCACTTATACTTTTTTTTCCTACACTTACACATTAATTCACTTATACTTTTCGTTTGTTAGATTTCGCTTTAAGCGATGACCCAAAATATATAATTAACGACTAATTTATTTATCGACGGAAGTGTCTGGATCAAGTTTTCTAGTAAAATCGGGTTTGTTTATGTTTATTGGATGTTTTCTACTTCCGAAACAGCTGATGACTTCCTTCAATCTATTTATTAGGGATTTATAGATAGAGTTAATAAATTTTAATCTTTTATTATGGTATATTATGAATAAAAGTGATCGAGGGATCTAATTCCGCTGGGGGCAAATTATTGTATGATAAATTAATTATGAATACATACATAGAGAGGTACAACATTATATACATTGCTCTGATCCCAAAGTAAGCAGTTTAAGTTCTTGTATTATGGAATTACGAGTAGCAACACCGAAGGCACCACAAACACCCAGACCCGAGAAATTTATTATTATACATTTTCTCATTATAAGAAAACACCTTCGGTTTTCATAACACAAGAGCTTACTTGACTAACGCAAGAACTTACTTTGGGACTAGAGATGCAAAGACGACGAAATGTTCATCAGTCATGTTCCCCGAAATCTTTTGTGTGATGTTGGTCGGAAGATCTAAATTGTCCAGACCTCTGACAACCACAATATTGGGAAATGCGTGAAAATAAGACTATTACATAATCCCTAATTCATACAAATTACACGCACAAGTTTCTAAATAAAAATTAAAATAAATATCTTTACGTTTTATTCCCAATACAGGGGTCTAGTCTAGACAATTAAGTCCCTTCGACCCATCTTCCATCGAAGAAATGTTCGGGACAACGTGACAGGTGGTGAGCACGTCTCCGTCTTTATGGCCAAGCCAACGATATTAATCGTAAATAGGTTTTGATTGGTTCGAGCCTGCAACCTGGGGATCGAACTCGGGTCTCTCGATTCGTATTCTGATCACCCAACTATTCGGCTATCGTGACTTTCTAAATGAAATTTGAATATCACATCCTCTAAAACACTTTCATCTCAATCGTTCAATCCAGATTGGTCGCACATGCGAAATATCGCTCGATCGATAATTTGGCGCACGGCAATAAAAACTTTCATCTGGGTTCTATCGGAAGGCGACAATTATCAAAGTGACGCGTCCACGCATGCTATGGTAATAAAATTAATCGTACCGTGAGAATACGCTAACGACTGCACCGGAAGTGATTATTACGAGTTACGAGAATGTTCGAATAGTTTTTTTTTAAACTGCTGAGAATTTCTAATTCTTTTACTCGAGATATATTTTTCTTTTATTTTATGTTTCTTTATACTTTTTAATAACCGACCCGATAGTCTAGTTTTCGGTGACCCTGCATTCGAAGCTATGGGTTTCGGATTCGAATCTCGCTAGCGTCAAACATTTGTATCATGAAAATGAATCAAAAATGTTTGTCCCCGAGTCTTGGAGGTTGCATACTCGGGACATGTATATATGAATATTTATCTATATATTAATTTGTGTCTGGTGGTAAGCCTATAGCCGTACAATTTACTTACATTCGTAAATAAACATGTGTATTACATTCATGTATTTCATGCATGTTTATATATATAAACATGCATGGCTCAAGTACATACATTCATATTTCGAACACTTTAGCTTCGAAATAAACATCACTAGCCTTTCGGGTTGCTTTTTCTTATTATTTCTCGAATGTTACTTTTATTACAATTTCTTTAATATGCCAGTTTACGCATGACATTACTACCGATGATATATTTATTAAATTTCACGACTTCTATTCTATTAAAATTTTATATTAATTTTTATCTTTTATACAAAGGTAATGAGTCTTTAATTTGTAACTGTTTCTTATCTCAAATAAAATAAAATATATACTATTTATATGTAAACAAAAGTTTTACACAATTACTTTGGGATTAGTGCATGTGGTGTTTTTTACCCGTCCGGCAATTGACCCCGGGACCTCAGAGCTGAGGACTATGGGTAAACCGGCTTGTATTCCACTTATCTACAGAGGTTATCGATAAAATAAAACAAAGGACCATATTGAGAATTTTATTTTATCGAATTCGTTTAAAAGGCAAAGTTATTATTACAACTTTCTTTCTATATACAGAAATATCGATATTACGTAATCGCGTTTGATTACCGTTTAGGACTTGCAATTTTATACATATCACGCGAATCTCTTATTCCGTAACGATACAATGTAATTGTAGTTAAAATCTAATCGTTTCCGGACGCCCCACAAAACGCAAACCGCCAATTTCCACGTTTGCGTTATGTACTACAATGGACAATTTTCCCTCACGTGCCGCGTACGTCGTAAGTCGAATACATATCATCTAATTGTTCGATATATTTTACTATTCGGATTTGAAATACTCAATTGCCTATTAAACTAAATGTCAAAGAAAGTGAATATGTGTAGATGAGTATAAATTTGTCCGGGTTTGATTAGTGTCGGCATTTATTACAGCGCCTTCGAAGTAGTCGCTCTATCTCTATTATAATCATATGAAGGTCAATATCTATTTTTAGTTTTTCTCTTAACACGAAATACCTGCCTGGTTAACAGACCTGCCAAAAGTCAACTTGATTTTAAGAGCCTATTTACAGGTCCAAGAATTTTATTAAATAAAAAATGGTAACCATATTGACGACCTCCGTGGACGGGTGACGTAAACATCGGTTTTCAAGGTGTCGCCATCTAGGTCCCGGGTTCGATTCTCGGACGGGTTAATGTAGAAAAACCAATTTTTCTACATTTTTTCGGGTCTGGGTGTTTGTGGTGCCTTCGTTGTTTCCGACTCCTATACATCAAGTGCTTTAGCATCTTATGTTGTGATCGGAACAATGTATGTGATGTTGTCTCTATCTATACATGTATTTATTTATTATTATTGTTATAAAATATATAATTAAGAAACAAGTAACCTGCATGGTATACTCGTACACTCTCGAAGAGGAGAGACTGCTTAGGGCGCCAGCACGGGCGGGCGCCCTGAGCATCCTCTCCTCAGGAGAGTGTATGTCGAATGAAATCATTTAATTATCGAAATCATCCACTCCCTTTTCCCCTGGCTTGGTGCACCGGAATACATACGCGTCTACCTCTCTGGGCTCAAAACCCATGTGGGTAATGAACCCCCCAAGTCCGCCACCCTGAGGCCTTTGAGGTCGGGAAGGAGGGTGCTTGACCGAGCAGCTCTGCCATCGACCACATTTCGGCCACAAAAATCCGCAGTGGACTGATAAAGCTCTCTAGGAGTGAGCACCTCGGTCCGGCCATTCCCCGCAAAGTCAAGCCGGCCATGTAGGTTTCTCTTTGGTTTTTTTCACCGAGGGTGTCCAAGCCACGGTTACTTAGCCCGGCAAATCGGGGGGATAGCTTAACTCCGTACTGAACTAGTCGGAACTAGTAGTCCAGAGGATGTTATCATAAGTTATGCATCCTTAGATAAGGATTCAGGGACACCAATAACTACATATTGTCGCAAAATAGGTGTACAAGGCAAAATTCTTATAAATTTAAAGAAATTTATTTGGGATTCTATCATCAGATCCTGACGTGGACCATAATGGAAGTACACCGATTCAAAAAGGTAAGCTTCAAAATCGGTTTTCTAATGACATATGTTATATAAAACGAGAACGTAGAACTGGATAGAGTATCTTCTACTTTTTTTGAAGTCTGTTAAAAATTATGTCGAGTGTGTGACCTGTTAACCGGAAGCCGTCTATTGTTATATACGGGAGTTTAGAGGGTCATAATAGGTTTTTTTAAGTGAAGTCTTGGTGAATCTCACCAAGTGCTCTGCTTAAAGATAACGAGAATATTGTAAACATTGTCATGGATAGTAAGCACTGTGGAACCAATTACTAAACCATGAAGCTAATTAGAGAAATCTTATTAAGATCTTTATCTTGTTAAGTGTCGGAAGAAAGAAGATGAAACAACAGGCTCATTACGTTGATGTTAGACATATTTATGATAAAAATTCTATTTATATATTTAGTAAGTAAAAGTGAATTCTTTTAGTTGGTTTTCGAATCGTCTAACCGGATGTTGGTTTACTTTGAGTTTTAATTAGTTTTAGATAAATGTCCAAAAAATTAAGAAAAATTTGTTTTTTTTTGTAATTCATAATCTGTGATTAAGTAGAGTTATGGGATGAAGTTTCAAAGTGAAAAGAAGAGCATGAACTTAGAGGAAAGGAAAAGTAAAACGCAGAACAGGTCAAGAAGTTGCAGTGAAAGTCTCGTGCTACATTTGAAGAGTCCTTCCTGTTAAGTTATTAAATGAATAGTAGAACAAAATGGCGGCCATTTACTACAACCCATAACAATACTGAGATGATTTCATCCCAACATATCTCTAGTCACAGCGACAGTAAATGTTCACACTATTGACCGCATTTTTTAGTGATTATTTCTACAGTTTGCCTTCAAGTGATTATAATAGCCAATCTTGTCTGTAAATTAGATAGAGTTGACACGTGAGGACCCATACGACTAAAATAATAACAAATAAAATACTTGTAAATACTTAGTACCACTTCACATTTGAGCAGCGCAACACCGCAATGTTATAACTGAATAACAATGTTCCTGTCACGATATTAAAGTTTTGTACAGTCCATTTTGAAACTAATAAATTGCAAGTTATAACAAAAACTTTGACAATTCTTTAGATATAAATATCTTCACGCAATTCCCAATACAGGGGTAGACAGAGGTCTTGTCTAGACAATTAAGGCCCTTTAACCCACCTTCCGCCGAAGATATTTTCGGGACAACGTGACAGGTGGAGAGCCCGTCGCCGTCTTCAAGTCCAAGCGAACGATATAATTCGAACATAAGTTGGAATTATTATTTCTGTATATTCATCTGGTGAGTGCAGGTAACCGGAGGCCCACACCTTTCTCAAAGGCCGGTAACGCATCTGCTATGCCTCTGGTATTGCGGATGTTCATGGGCGGCTATAATCACTTTCCATCACGTGAGCCACCTGCTCGTTTGCCTCCCTTTTCTATAAAAAATACTCACTTCTCATCAATGAATTTGCAATAAGGTTCGAGCTAGAGCTTTCACCTGATATGATAAGTGTTATAAGAGGTGTCATTGACCGAATCATTTTGAGTACCGCATACGATACACGTGTACGAATATGCGTATGATCATTGCGTAATAATTAAAGGCATGGCGGTGAAACCGCAAAATATGATATAACTTATTGCAAAAAATATATTTTGTAATATTTTTGGCTAAAGGAAAAGCCTTGAAACGTAATTGGTTACCGACAAATGGCGGAATAACCATCTTGAAATAAGCAGTAGTATTCCGATAACCAATAGTATATTTAGGAGACCGATGATGGGCAGAATTGTCCAAGAGGCGCGGTGTTGCGGTTGCCGATCCGCCTGCCAAGCGTGGCGAAGTAGAGCACAGTGGACGCCTATGTCCACGAAATATATAAAAGTATATATATATATATATATATATATATATATATATATATATATATATATATATATATATATATATATATATATATATATATATATATATATATATATATATATATATATATATATATATATATATATATATATATATATATATATATATATATATATATATATATATATATATATATATATATATATATGTATATATATATATATATATATATATATATATATATATATATATATATATATATATATATATATATATATATATATGTATATATATATATATATATATATATATATATATATATATATATATATGTATATATATATATATATATATATATATATATATATATATATATATATATATATATATATATATATATATATATATATATATATATATATATATATATATATATATATATATATATATATATTTTTTTTTTTTTTGTTTGGCGCGATGCTTTTCGCGAAATGAATTAAGTGATTTCTTTACAAGTTAAGAATGTACTATATATGGAAATGGGTGCTTAAAATCTTTTTCGACGAGGACAAGTGAAGACACATTCGTTTTCATGATTTCGCCAGCTCTGAGGTCCCGGATACGATTCCCGGTCGGGTCAATGTAGGAAACACATTTTCTCGGGTTTGGGTGTGTGGTGCCTCCATTTCCTAATTCAAGTGATTAAGCTTCTTAATCTGGGATCAGATCAATATATGAGATGTAAGCCCTAGCTATGTATGTATTTACATATTTATTCCTTTTTTTCTTTCTGGAGGTTATGTGCGAAAATTAAAACCCTATGATATAGTTGTCTGTGTATTAATCACAGTGCATTTTTTCGAAACTGTTTCATAAAAAAAAAAAATTTATGCACAAAGATTGACTCGATTCCGGAAGTACAGAGTAATAAACGAATTTCTATCTTTGGCTATTAATTTTGGAGAACAAATTAGAAAGTTATTTATTGTTCTAGTTCATTTCATCGTATTAAATGAAAGGGCTCGTTAAGAAATATAAATGTTATATTTTTTATTTCAGCACTATTTACAGAAACTATTTTTATTATATTTATTAAAAATTATATTTAGAATACTTATGCACTAACAACTACAATAACCACGATAGCGGAATGGTTGGGTGGTCGGGATTCGAGTCAATAGACCCGGTTCGATCCCCAGATGGCAGGCTAGTACCAATGGGTTTCTCAAAAACTTATGTACGAATTATATCGTTGGCTTGGGCATAAAGACGGCGATGGACTCACCACCTGTCACGTTGTCCCGAAAATAT
Source organism: Sericinus montela (assembly GCA_029286605.1). Taxonomy (NCBI): domain Eukaryota; kingdom Metazoa; phylum Arthropoda; class Insecta; order Lepidoptera; family Papilionidae; genus Sericinus; species Sericinus montela. Next base: position 9,935,432 of record JAGSMR010000030.1, on the reverse strand, counting down.
CTTTGGAGGAAGGGTCGAAGGGACTTAATTGTCTAGACTAGACCTCTGTCTACCCCTGTATTGGTAAATGCGTTATTTATTATTATTATAACTACAATAATCGCACTTCTCATGGTATGGTTCCGAGAAGGTTGGCTGAATTTCCACATTAATTTAAGGCAACTTAATTTTTAAGGGAGATTTTTTTTCCAGCTCTGTTGTTACCAACCTGTGCGACCATTCACGGATACAATTCCTTGACAAACTGCGTCGTGCAAGTACCTTAAAGACTGAACATCATGTTATTTTTTAGTTTAAAATATTTGTATCAAAGAAAATTTTGTATTTGCTTAATTTTGGCCAGTAAAATGACGACAAACCTAGAATTTTCTTTCTATTAAAAAACTGTTACTGTTTGTAATGAAATCCTGAAAAAGAAATGAAATAGGATATCATTAAGTTCAGTAAACTACATTTAGTAAAATAAATACGTTTATTGAATGTAATTTATTCTGGTAATAAATATCTTGTTGTTTGTTGAATATTTGTTAATTAGTATCTTAATACATTCTAGATAAGATTTGCATAAACACTTAAAGATCTTGTAATTTATTAAATAACAAACATGTTAATTGATGTAACAATTATTTACACTTCTGTGATTTGTGAATTGAAAGGTGTTAAGTATGCTGCGAAAGCTAATTTGGATTTGATAAATCTTCCTACACAAAAAGCCGTGGTATCCGTCTACCAATACATATGTATATAAATATGTTCGAGTTTATTTTTGTGTATTATTTAATTACAATACTCTCGTCGTGGCTTCTTGAATGAAATACTCTTATTTCCATTAATGTTCCTTCTGTTTAAGAACATTGTCGAATATTTAGGGAGGACGGCAAGTGACCTGACGGGTTGAGATTAGTTCCTTGGGAGAAAGAAAAAAAAGAAAGGCGACTGGTCGTAGCCGTAGCCGTGTTTACTATAGTTTTTAGTTCATAAGTATTGTAAATATAAACATAATTTTGTTTAATTACAATTCATATTTGTATACAGTGTTTTACTATTTTGTATTAACGTAAGAATATGCCATCTCCACTTTGAAGGGAAAGCCTTACGCTAATTAGCAACCGATAGACGCCAGGATCACCATCCTGAAAATTAACAGACCAAAAATTTGCAGACCGAAGATTGGCAGCTGCGCACAGGCTTTCTTAGTAACATCTGCCTCGCTTCAGCTTGCCAGATGAGACGATTATGGGAAATCTTCCTGATAAGAGAGGCCACGATTCGTATTGGTGTCAAATACTAAGTCGGCTACAGGCTCCCCACATATCGTTGTCCCAAATAAGCTCCGGTGAAATGAGGATCAAAAAGACTAAATTGACTTTTCCTCTGTCTATTCTTGTATTGGGAATATGCATGAAGATTTTCAGACCTATGACGGATAGCGTCATCACCGTTTCACCGTTCCATCACTCACCGGATGAAGTGTAAGTTACCGTGTGGCTGTCTAGACCTCTTGCTGGGAATCATAATATTATGAATAACTGAATCAATGAATATACTTTCATTATCCACCACAAACTAAAGAATACACAGAAGAAAATAGTAGACAAACAATTATTTAATTTAAGACAAATTTAAAAACCAACTGACACGAGCGGGTAAAGATATAAAAGAAATATTTTATCAGTCTATAACTCACACCTACACGTATACTTTACCATTTTTAAGTGACAGAACTGCTGGAGGTCTCCCATTTTCGCTTCTCTGTAATAATTACAAAGAAAGTTATTTTCCCATTTAAACCCATAACACTCATCTCACAATGGCGTAAATATGTGAAAAATTCATGTGGCAATTTCTTTGTTATGTTTTCGCTTTTTGAGGCAACCAATTATTACTATAATAAGAAAAAATTAGACACTACACGCGTAATGATAGTGTAACTGAGCATTGTTATTTGATACACGTTTAAAATTCTGGCTCATTTGTTAGAAGCGATGTTACTAAAATCTTCTTTTAAATGTTTTGTGATTTGAATGAGTAATTGAAGGCGGAATCCAGAAGTATATTACTCGTATATAAAGTTAAATAATAGATATATATTTTTTGGCTTTTTTGGGCGGTAGGTGTAAAAAAGTTAACATCTTTTTGATAACAGCTCTGTAATTTTTAAATTTAAAATTAAAAAACACAAGTATTTTTACATTTTTTTTTTTGGAATATAATATATGTGACTAAGAGCACCCACCGTACAGTATTTTCCTATCAAAAACTTCAAATTTGACATCACTTCATAAACAGTTTTGTTTGTTTTGCACTGTCACTACACAACAAGTATGGATTCAGTTAAAGAATCACTTAACGCCTTGGCAGATATGTTCCAACAGAAAATGAGTGAATTTCAGCACGGCCTCGACAGTACACCGACAACTAATACCATGTTGGGCTCAGAATTTCACAGTTTCCGGACCTTTGTGCTCTCTGCCATGAACACCTTACAGAGGCAGGTTGAATTTCTCAGCACAGAACTTGATCGACAGGAGATGCGTAGACGCCGTAAAATGATACTTTTCATGGAGTTAGCGAGGAAAAGTCAGAAGATATAACCACCCAGGTGTGTAACATTGTACATGAACATCTCGGTGTGACTGGCTTCTCTGCTGCCTGCATCAAGTCATCTCATCGAATGGGACGTACCACCGGTAAGAAACCCAGGCCAATAGTAGTGAAGTTTTCAGATGTTGCAATCCGAGACAAGATTTGGTTCTCGAAGACTGCTCTCAAAGGTAGTGGTATAACTCAGTCAGAGTTTCTAACAAAGAGTCGTCATAGCGTGTTCATGGTTGCAAGGCAGCGATTCGGTATCAGTAAGTGTTGGACAAGAGACGGCTATATTCATATTATTGCCCCAGACGGTTCACGTCACAGAGCTGAGTGCCGGGCTGACTTGGACTGCATACCTCAATCTACTGCTAAGCCTTTGTCGATAGGCACTACCAGCGTTGCCTCCAGATCCAAAAGAAACATCAAGAATAAGTAACTGATGCATTTATTTCTCATTCAAAATTGTAAAGTATTCTAACCCAATCAACAACATTTAATAATAAAACATTTACTTTTAATTTTTTTTCTCAATGTATTGAAATAATTTTACTTATACTTTGCACTTTGTTTTAGGATTGCATGTTAAAATTGTTTTCCACTTTCATATTTTATAACTCAACCTATTTACAATTTTTTCGTCTTTCAATATATTGACAGTTTGTTAATTGCAAAGAGTATATAATCACATTACTTGTTATATTTATTTACCATTGTTTATTTGACTTAAAATATTAGATTTCATGACAATAGTGACATTTGACACTTAGCCACAGAGAAATATTTGCCGTGGATACAAAGATATAGATTAGGTAACCATAATACTACACAGATAACCATATTTATTCTTGTATGATTGTACAGAAGAAACTACTTATGAAGTATTTTTACTTTTCTGTGTCTTCCTATTATTGTTAACACTACTGTTTTTGTTGTTTTAATAATACTCTTTTTTTTCTCTTTTGTTAATTTTGATTAGATAAATGTGTACTTATTGTTTAAGATTTAAGGATTTTTTTGTTTTTATTATTTTTTGGTAATTTTTGTTATTTAGGTTTTATGAAGTGAGATTTTTCCTTGCAACTGGCGGGTGGGTTCTTCAGTTCTTAAATATTTATTTTTATATATATATATTTATTTTTGTCTATTTTGTCCATAACTCATATACTATTCACCTTCAATGATTACTGGTAATGATATATTAGACGACAGTTTTTTTCCTTCTGTGATTCAGACGGATTGAGCAGTAATGATAGTTTTCATAGCATCCCTTCTAAGCGAGACTCTAAATTCTCTCTTCTCGGGTACCCTGAAAATTTTAATGCAATTCATATAAATGCCCAGAGTATTCCTGCACATTACCCTGAAATGTTGTCCTCATTCGATAACAAAATATACACGCAATTTTAGTATCTGAATCTTGGTTAAAACCTTGTTTAGCTTCTTCAGCTTACTCTCTTCCAGGTTATAATTTGATCCGCAACGATCGTGTTGGGCGCGCTGGTGGTGGCGTAGCGATTTATTTAAAATCACACATTCCTTTCACTGTTTTAAATTCCTCTCAAACATTGTCTCGTGCCGGCCCTGAACATCTTTTATAGAAATTATATTTGGTCATATGAAGCTCCTTCTTGGCGTCTATTACAGTCCAAATCTAACTATTGACTATTTTTCGTCATTTGAAATTTTACTTGAACAGTACTCCTCACTGTATAGTCACACTATTATCATGGGAGATTTCAATACATGTCTTCTTAAAACGACTGTAGGTCATCTCATCTGAAATCTCTCATAAATAGCACCAACTTACACATTCTTCCACTTTCAGCGACTCACGCTTTTCCCAACTGCACCCCTTCTCTTCTTGATCTAATTTGTTTCTTCCATTGACCATGTTTCAATGCATGGACAATGTAATGCTTCTGCTTTTTCCTACCACGACTTGCTTTATCTATCCTATAAAATTAAGCCTCCGAAGGGTAAGCGAAGGATCCTTCTTCAGCGCAATTTTGGTAGAATGGACATTGATCGGTTAAGAGAGGATACTGCTAAAATCGACTGGTCAGTTGTTTCGAGTGCAGATACCGTTGATGAGCAGATATCAATTTTTAACTCCTTAATCGAACAACTGTACAATGTACATGCTCCAATTCGTCTGGTTCGAATAAAGCATCTTCCTGCACCCTGGCTCACTCCGGATATCAAAAAACTATTAGAGAAAAGAATTTGGCAAAACTAAATACCGTATGAACCCTAATGATTCCAATCGCGAAAATATCATAAAGTACGAAATCGCTGCAACATGGTGTGTAGAGATAGTCAACGACGCCATATCTATAAATCTGTTGTTGAGCAAATTGACTCGACTAAAGTTTGGAATTTCCTCAAATCTTTAGGAGTTGGAAAGGCAAAGCAAAATGTAGATTCTCTTAATATGGACTTAAATATGCTCAATACACATTTCCTCACTTCCTCTATTGTAAATAATACAACGAAGCAAAACACTCTTAATCAACTTTCTGCTACATCAACTCCTGACTTTCCATCTTTTCTTTTAGCCAAGTTACTGTCAGTGATGTTAAGAAGAATATATTAGCCATTACATCTGATGCAGTTGGTTCTGACTGCATTAGTCGTAAAATGATCATCCCTATACTCGACGTCATTGCTCCTATTATCACACAAATTTTTAATCATTCCCTTGATTCCAGTCTTTTCCTACAGTTTGGAAAGACGCCTTAGTAACTCCACTTCCTAAAAAATCCCATCCTCTTTAGCGGACTACCGTCCCATATCCATTCTTTCCTTTCTGTCTAAAGCACTTGAGCGCCTTATACACCAACAGCTGAGTAAATTTCTTTCTTATAATAACCTTCTGAACTCTTTCCAGTCTGGTTTCCGTCCTGGTCATAGTACGACAACTGCTCTGGTCAGAATCACTGACGACATCCGGCTGGGTATGGATAATCAACAAGTTACAGTCCTGACATTGCTTGATTTTAGTAATGCTTTCAATACTGTAGACTTTGATATTCTACTTGCTGTTTTAAGTTCTCTTAACATATCTCCTGGGGTAATTGGTTGGTTTAATAGTTACTTGCATGGACGCCGGCAGCGTATACGAATACATGACACGTTTTCTGACTGGTCTGTTGTCATTGCTGGCGTTCCGCAAGGTGGCGTGTTGTCTCCTCTATTATTCTCTATTTTCATCAATTCGATTTGTTCACGTATTAATTCTTTCTACCACCTATATGCAGATGATTTACAAATTTATTTGCAATGTAAGATACAGGATTTACCTAACACGATTAATTTAGTTAATACAGACCTAATCAGCATCTCTAATTGGTGTAATTCGTTTGGGCTCAAAGTAAACCCTTTGAAGACCCAAGTCACTATCATTGGAGGCACTAAACTAATGTCGCGTGTAACTTTATCACAGCTTCCGCCGGTACTTTTCGAAGGGATCGTTATACCATATAGTGACAAGGTCAAAAATTTAGGCATTACTTTTGATAAAACATTATCTTGGGTACCACAAATGAGTGAGCTAAGCAGAAAGATGTTTGTCGCAATAGGTTCTCTCCGAAGATTGCGCAACATACTCCCCTTTCCTACTAAGATTGTGCTGGCTCAGTCTCTCCTCCTACCGATCCTTGATTACGCGGACACTTGTTATCTTGATCTAACCGAAGAGCAACTTAACAAACTTGAGCGGCTTCAGAATTATTGCATAAGGTTTATATTTGGATTGCGAAAATATGACCACATCTCCGAATTTCGCCTTAAGCTCAAGTGGCTTCCAATTCGCCTTCGCAGGAATACTCATATTCTTCATCTACTTTACTGCATTCTGTTCAATCCCAATGCTCCACATTACTTGAAGGATAGATTTGAATATCTAAGTAGTTTACATTCTTTTCCACTCCGATCACAAAATAATTTTCTGCTAAGTACTCCAAAACACTCTTCTTCCTTCTATGCTAACTCTTTCACTGTAACTGCTATACGACTTTGGAATTCTCTTCCCTTTATATTAGACAATCTCAATCTCTTTCTATCTTTAGAACTAAATTAAAACTTCATTACCTATCCTTTTAATAATCTGTCGTCTATTGCTTATAGAAAATTTGTTTTCCATATAACTTCCAATCCTTTATATATAATTTCTTTGGTTTTATATCGTATATATATATGTAGTATACGTATTATTTTGTACACCCTTTCCGCTTTCTTTAGAAGAATCCTTTTCCCTAAGGTTGCCTGGAAGAGATCGCTGTTTAAGCGATAAGGCCGCCTTTTGTACTAATGTCCATTATAATTGTAATTTCTATGTCAGTCTTGGTGTACAATAAAGAATATTTTACTTTTATATATAGACAAATACATACACATACGTAGGACAACTTCACATACATTGATATGATCCTAAAATAAGTAGCTAAAGCCTCATTGAATAGAAAACAACGAAGGTACCACAAACACCGAGACCCGAGACAATCTAAAACATGGTTTTCTGAATTTACCCGTCTGAGAATCGAGCCTCCTCGAGAACCTCAGAGCTGGTGACACCATGAAAACTGGATGTGTATGCCACAAGACCACGGAGGTCGTCAAAAATACAAGTAATGTGTAATTCTTATCAGCGTAAAGGGAATGCCACCGACTTTAAATAAAATAAAATTTTCATAACAGAACTCATTTCCATCTTCTGTCTACCCTATAATTGCAGAAGCACGGTACACTTGCCATTTATTGGGGGGGGGATGTAACTCTACTGATTTACTAAATATATATATAATATAAGACATATTATAAACACGCTATTCCCATGCTGTGGTTGACAGAGGTCCAAGAATTAGGTCCTTTCGACACAGATTTCACCTAAGACTGTTTGTGGGACAACGTCATAGGCTCACCAGCATGTCGACGTCTTTATTTCTATGCCAACGATATAAATAGTAAAAACGTTTTGAAAAAACTCAATGGTCAAGCCTGGCCTGGTTGTTTGGAAAAACTCAATTGTGAGGCCTGGAGCCCGAATGGAACTCGGGTCTCTTGACTCGAATTCTGATCACCCAATCACTATCCTATATTTTATGGTGACTTATAATACTTAACAGCCTTTAATAATCCACTGCAGGACATAGGCATATCCCGAACGGGCCACAATTACGAAAATTGTAGTGCCAGACACCTCGCACTTTAAACGCTGCTGGCCATCACTGACCCACTCAACATCTTTACATATACATGTATATAGGTAGGGATCAACCATGTATTGCTCCGATCCCAATGTAAGAAGCTAAAAAGCACTTGAAGTATGGGAATCTAAAACACCGAAGGCACCACAAACACCAAGACCCAAAAAAACCTAATAAAACTGTTTTCTACAGTGACCCGACCGGAAATCGAACCCGGTATCTAAGAGCTGACACCTTGAAAAACGTTGGTGACCACTCGTCCACGGAGTTCGTCAAATAGTCAACAAATAATAATGTAAAAAACACTTTTTTTACCTATTCTCCCGTCTGGGTGTTGTGCTATCTTAGTTGCTTTTAATTCCATATCACAAGTGCTTGAGGTGCTTGAATTAGGATCAGAGTAATGTATGTTACATTGTCTCTATATATGTTTGTATTTATTTATTAATCCAGGTATCAAACTTGGGATTTCAGCGCTGGCCACATTATGATAACTAGTGTGTACTCCGCTCGTCCACTGAGTTCTTCAGTCAGATGAAATCGCAGACCAGAACTAGGTTGGCTAAGGAATGACAAGGCTAAACGGAAAATAGCACTTGGAGCAGTAATAAAGATTACTTTTCTGCCTTCGCAACTTTATTCTAAATCCTCAAACTCGTTCTTTTTTCTAATAGTAGGTGTGCCTAAAGGACTTAATTTTCTAGACCTCCGCCTACCCTAGTATGGGAAATTGCGTATAATAATATAAAAACCACAATGCCTATAAATAAAAATGTAACCAATATGTTTTTATTTATATGCGTACATTAAAATACAGTCTTGTGATATCAATAACAGAAATTAATAATTTCTGTGATTATAAATGCTGTTTGGGATGTATCATAACTCGTTTGCATTGAATGTAATTCGGTGTGACATCCGTTGAATGAAATCTGTACGACATCGCAGTGTTAGTAAATAATCTGAAGCAGTTGTTCTTAAACTGTATAAACGCAAGGTAGTGTTTTGGTTAAATTGTGACTGAAGTTTACTTACTACCATTAACTTATTAAAGCGTTCTTTTGAACAAGTTATGATCTAATTTACATAGTTAAATGGATGATTAAATTAAATAATAATAGTACAAATATATATAAAAAAAAATTCTGCTAGTATGTCTTTATTCGCAACCATGCAAGCGCTCTTAACCATGTAATAACACGATGTAATGATACGGTTTTAATTCATGGAAAGAGAAAAAGTAGAAAATATAATTTCAAATAGCACGCTTTAGTACGTTTAGATGATTAAATCAGGCTAAACCATAAGATTCTTCAGACATTTAAAAATTTTTTATTAAAAATTGTAGGTCTTAAAACAGCCTAGCACGATACAGCTTGTCACGATAAAGCTTGTCACGATAGCCTAATGGATAAGTGATTGGAATTCGAGTGAAATGAACCGAGTTAGATCCCCAAGGCCGATTTATATCATTGGTTGGGCATAAAGACGGCGACAGCTCACCACCTGACACGTTGTCCCAAAAAATGTGTTCGGTGGAAAGTGGGTCGAAAGAACTTAATTGTCTAGACTAAATAATTGCCTAGATAAGACATATAAGTCATTCTGGGATTCTATTAAGGATTCAACCGTATCGTGGCGTTGCTCTTGCTTCCGAGTTCATCAGTTGAAATTTTGAATCTCTCCTTTGAACTTTTTTGGTATAACTTCTAAATCCATATCTATGTAAATCTAGCTATGGAAACTTCGATACGATGATGCATATGATAGTTCCACGTAAAATTAAATCATATAGTGATTCATTTTTGTTAATTTTGAAAAGCTAAATTATAAATCTTTTATTAGTTAATTTCTTCATTATTACTTCATCATTACGTTATTTTGTTGTTTCAGTTATAGAAATTCATCACCCTTGAAGATATTGTAAGCAACTGTATTACAATTTGTAATATAGCTGAAAATGACATATTTTAATAATAATATTACATAACGATGTAAACGATTTTATTGTTCATTTAAATTAATTATAATTAGTTGTTGTCACGATAATAGAGTTTTCAGATAATATATGTAACTATATACTGCAGGTAATAATAACGAATTGTCAAGACCTTACCTTAGTCGCCACTGACGTGAAGTATATTTCTTGTGGATTTGAGTTTGAAGAGTGGAAAAACAAATAAAATAAATCCAAAGTCAAGTATACAAGAAATCAAATATGCTACTGTAGGGAACCTGCCATTGTACGGCGGAGGTCGCGGATTCAAATCCCGACCGTGTCAGTTGATTTTTTAAATTTGTCATTACTTTAACCATAAAAAGTCCAACAGGACTTATATGCTTAAAAAATCAATAAAATGCATTTTTTATTAACTAATTAAGGCAAAGTTGTATAATTTGATAGATGTTTCTAATGCCCCTAACAGGCATATCAATGAGATTTAAAATATCAGCAGATATAGGTGGGACATGGTGACTCAGCGGTAAGAGCGTCGAACGTTCGAATGACTTCTGATTTTTATATATTGCTTTTTTGTATTTTTTTAAAATAGGTCAAAATTGAGATCATGTAATGTCTTGGTATCAGAAAATTTTTGTACCATTCATTAACATGATTAATAATAAATTTTCTTATTTAGCAGGTAAAAAATATTACACGAAACAGGCATAAAAGTTTGAGCGCCACTGAACAGCAAAGAATTAGATGAAAGTAAAAATTAAGAAAATGAAAGTCCGCCTCAAGATCTATGTCGAAGCGTTGTCATGACGGTGAATCTCAAAAAAATTAACATACCGCTACAACAGGTATTTTATAGTACTAAGATATGAATTTCGTATTTTGTTTAGTCATATCCTTTGACATTTTTATTATCTACAAAACGTTGTAAAAAGTAACATAATTTAAAAAAAATATATCTTCACGCAATTCCCAATACAGGGGTAGACAGAGGTCAAGTCTAGACAATTAAGTCCCTTTGACCCACCTTCCACCGAAGATATTTTCGGGACAACGTGACAGGTGGTGAGCCCGTCGCCGCCTTAACATAATTTGGTATTTTAAAACTTATTCAGCTTACCGTAAAAGTGATTGTTTATCATTTCATTACAATTATTTCCTTATAAAGTTGTTATAATAATTACATCGCTGTTATGTCACCTAGTCCGAAGAGAAGTGCACCACCCTCCCTCCCACAGATGCGTGCACTACTCGTAATTCTACTGTATACCTCTACACTCAAACCAGGTTACATATTCCACCAACGAAAATGCATTTAAATTATGCAAACGCAAATAATTACTTCCTTTCCTATATCTATCAGAAAATACTTATTTCGTAGAAGTAATAATTCTCTTCCTTTTTAAAATAAATAAATAAATATTTTCATGTTATTCACAATACTGGAGCATACAGAGATCCAGACAATTAAATCCTGTCGACCCATCTTTCACTTATTGATACGAGCCTACCACTGGGGATAGAACTAGGGTCCCTCGAGTCGATTTCCAATTGCCCAAGCACTTGTCTATCGTGACATCAAACATTTTGGTTTCTACAGTATCTTAAATGAGGCGAGATGCCACTTGAATAAATTAAGCTTTAAGTGAATACTTTCGCCTGGAACGAAGAAAATTTAGAAGCTCAATGCTACTCAGCCTGCTATAAAAAGGTTTATCTATCTCTGCGCAACAGAATGAATGCAATGAAGACATGCTCATTTAGAGCTTATATACGCACGTGGTTAAAAGTACATTCATTCATAAATTCAAGTCTACCTCTGCCTATTCCAGTATTGGGTAATGCGTGAAGATAAAAGTGAAAACATAACATCCATATTTTTGATATTTACGTCTAGATTTCGCCGATTAAGCTTTACGACTTGGTTACGATACGATGATTACAAATTTGGTGAAAATTATACGCATTAGTGACTTATGAGGCTCAGCTATTGTCTTGACCTTAAAAGTTCTCTATAAATTATTCACGCACACATTGACGTTACGAATATAGCAACGTCATTAATCTTTGATATATTATCACTACTAAAAGACATTAAGGAGGTGTTACTAAATAAAAAAGTTATCACTAATTTTTCTGCGTAGCTTAGTGGCCTGAACTAGATTCGATCTCCGGATTTGGCAGCACTGAAATTGTTTATTGGTACTTTAAGTGCTGAATTACCATGTTAAAAATCTTAAGGAAATCTCTGCGTGTGAGAAATAATAAGAACATGTTTTTCGGGGATGTATGAAGACACATGACACATGAACTAGAGTAGTATGGCGTATGCTCTCCTGCTCCAATCTTTCTAATATTATCGAGAGAGTGAGTGAAATGTAAACTTCGAAAAGTGCCTTTCTGGTTTTGAGTCACTTTCAAATTGTTAGAGCCTTGAGCATGAATTTACTACTAATATAAAATTAGTCCTGGATTTTGAGTTATGGCTTTTAATTGATAATGTTATAAAAATAATAAATAAATATCTTCACGCAATTCCCAACATAATGGTAGACAAAGGTCTAGTCTAGACAATTTAGTCCCTTCGACCCACCTTCCACCGAAGATATTTTCGGGACTACGTGACAGGTGGTGAGCCCGTCGCCGTCTTTATGTCCAAGCCAACGATTTAATTCGTACATAAGTTTTTGAAAAACCCAATGGTACGAGCCTGCCACCTGGGGATCGAACTCAGGTCTCTCGACTTGAAATTCCGACCACCCAACCACTGGCTATCGTGACTTAAAGACGTGATAGTGTTATGATTTATGAAAACAAATTAAACCAGGCAGATTTAAACTAATTTTGGGACACTATAAGAGATGGCGAGACTTTCGCAGTCTTAGTGACCACGTTGTACCTTTCCGACCACTTGACCAGCTTCTGTGAGCGTAGACTTTATCATTTTGTTTATTGTAGTGTTCTTTAATCGTCAAATTTTTTCCATCGGTATCGATATTTCTGTGCCTTTTACCTACATATCGCGACATTTCTTTTATTGTAAAGATTGATTTACGTTATGTCCAGTATATCGGCGATAAACACCGAAGAAAGAAGTTTTCCAAACGTGACAAAGACGTGTTCCAAATTTAGTTCCAATGTCGGAAAAGTTTTTATATTACAGTACTTATGGCCAGACTAGTTACATATTTTTTTTTGTTATTATTTTATTATTTTTTAACTTAAACAGGGGTAGACAGAGGTCTAGTCTAGACAATTAAGTCCCTTTGACCCCACCTTCCACCGAAGATATTTTCAGGATGTATGAAGACACATGACACATGAACTAGAGTAGTATGGCGTATGCCTCCTGCTCCAATCTTTCTAATATTATCGAGAGAGTGAGTGAAATGTAAACTTCGAAAAGTGCCTTTCTGGTTTTGAGTCACTTTCAAATTGTTAGAGCCTTGAGCATGAATTTACTACTAATATAAAATTAGTCCTGGATTTTGAGTTATGGCTTTTAATTGATAATGTTATAAAAATAATAAATAAATATCTTCACGCAATTCCCAACATAATGGTAGACAAAGGTCTAGTCTAGACAATTTAGTCCCTTCGACCCACCTTCCACCGAAGATATTTTCGGGACAACGTGACAGGTGGTGAGCCCGTCGCCGTCTTTATGTCCAAGCCAACGATTTAATTCGTACATAAGTTTTTGAAAAACCCAATGGTACGAGCCTGCCACCTGGGGATCGAACTCGGGTCTCTCGACTTGAAATTCCGACCACCCAACCACTCGGCTATCGTGACTTAAAGACGTGATAGTGTTATGATTTATGAAAACAAATTAAACCAGGCAGATTTAAACTAATTTTGGGACACTATAAGAGATGGCGAGACTTTCGCAGTCTTAGTGACCACGTTGTACCTTTCCGACCACTTGACCAGCTTCTGTGAGCGTAGACTTTATCATTTTGTTTATTGTAGTGTTCTTTAATCGTCAAATTTTTTCCATCGGTATCGATATTTCTGTGCCTTTTACCTACATATCGCGACATTTCTTTTATTGTAAAGATTGATTTACGTTATGTCCAGTATATCGGCGATAAACACCGAAGAAAGAAGTTTTCCAAACGTGACAAAGACGTGTTCCAAATTCAGTTCCAATGTCGGAAAAGTTTTTATATTACAGTACTTATGGCCAGACTAGTTACATATTTTTTTTTTGTTATTATTTTATTATTTTTTAACTTAAACAGGGGTAGACAGAGGTCTAGTCTAGACAATTAAGTCCCTTTGACCCCACCTTCCACCGAAGATATTTTCGGGACAACGTGACAGGTGGTGAGCCCGTCGCCGTCTTTATGTCCAAGCCAACGATGTAATTCGTACATAAGTTTTTGAAAAACTCATTGGTACTGCCACCTGGGGATCTAACTCGGGTCTCTTGACTCGAAATTCCGATCACCCAACCACTCGGCTATCGTGACTTATATACTTTTTAATTTTATTTTTATATATATTTATTAACTTAGTGTATCGAAACAAAGTACTGGTGTAAAATTTCAAGCAAATGCTCGTGTACGGTTAGTAAATGGTCTAGTAATAAATATAGCTTGCATTAAGTTTATGGAAACCGGGCAATCAAGCATCATGGAATACATAGTTAGCTGATTACATGTTTCATGGTAACCATTGAGAATTAGTGGATCTCGAGTAGCAATCACGTTCCAGTAAATGCAGTATTATACTATGACGACCTATCTGGATAGTGCAATGACTTTTCTAAATAATAGATAAATAAGTTTAACAATACAGGGATAGACATAGTTCTAGGCAATTAAGTCGTTTCGACCCATCTTTCACCAAAAACAGTTTATGGGACAACGTGACAGGTCGTGAGCCTGCTGCCGTCTTTTCTAAGTAAACAAATAGCGAATGGCATTTTAATTAAGTATTGAAGGCAGTACGGTGTTTTTAAGTCGTAGAATATGAACACATGAACACGAGTCACGATAGCCGAGTGGTTGGGTGGTCGGAATTTCGAGTCAAGAGACCCGAGATCGATCCCCAGGTGGTAGGCTCGTGCCAATGGGTTTTTCAAAAGCTTATGTACGAATCATATCGTTGGCTTGGACATAAAGACGGCGACGGGCTCACCACCCGACAAGTATATCTCCCCCAATAATATCCCGATAATATCTTCTGTGGAAGGTGGGTCTTAATTGTCTAGACAAGACCACTGTCTACCCCTGTTGGGAATTGCGTGAAGATATTTCATATTTCTTTGAATATGAACAAAAATTTAATTTATACAGTATTTGCAACATATGTGTGGTATCGGCATAATAAATAACAATGCTTTTATCCCCGTGGGTGTTGCTATAGGCGACTGTGAGAAGAGTCTTGAAATTACGTATAGCTACTTAAAAATAACTAATATATTTTCTACAGTGATAGCCGAGAGTTTGGATGATCGGAATTTGTGTAGAGAACCAAATTTAATCCCCAGGTTGTAGGCTCGTATAAATGGTTTTTTCAAAACTACGGCGTGATTATTTTTTTATATAAGTATAACAGGTTGTAATATGCCACTGCTGGATATATGCCTCGCCCGTGAGGAGGATATCTTATAATTCGCACGTTTCGAATGCGAATTGGAGATACATCGTTTAGACGTCGCTGTCCGTAAAAGGATTTATGAATTTTAGATCTGTCATTTTCGAGATGGTTATAGAACTATCTGTAAGTTGCCATTACATTACTTAGGCCTTTTTCCATGATTGCCTCTTAAGACACCCACGGGAAGAAAAGGGGTGGCATATTTTTAAGACGTTTCCATACGGTAACTGGAATGAATATTACGAAATTTAAGGATATTTCAGTGAAAATATGGAATTAAACTTCACACAAGTCTTATATTAATGTAATACAACAGTAAATAAAAATAAAAAAGTAATATTTAACATTCCTTATTTTAGTCACTTAGACAATAATCATAATACCCGATTGGTTTGGCGATCCGAATTCAAATCAAGTGTCCCGAGTTCCATCCCCGGTTCGATGGTAGGTTCGTACCAATGAGTTTTTTATTTAAAACTAATGTAGGATTTATATCGTTGGCTTGGACATAAAAACGGCGAGGAGCTCGTCTCCTGTCACGTTGTCCCCAAAAAATGAAGATGGGTCGAAAGAACTAAAAATCGTCTAGACCTCTGTCTGACTGTATTGGAAATGGCTTAAAGATATTTTTTCAAACAGGAATCCACTATGAGCTGAATGTAGGAAATATAATCTAGTCTTGTACTCATTCTTTTGTTTACACTCATAAAGTGCATTCATAATGTAGTTCAAGTGGCTACATTATCCAATCAATGTGAATATTTCCCACATTTATGTTTCTCACTGCTGGTATCATAACAACGCCGTATTATAGTATAATGATGCGTCGTCCTCGGTTAGTCGGTCACACATACATGATATAAATTACACATACGCATGTACAACATAAATTTTTGGGAAGGGGTATGTTCAACAGAGGGCTCTTAATAGGCTGTAAAGAAGAATATATAGGTACTTAAAAGTCCAATGCAGGACATACATATATCTAATTCTGTAAGTATGATTTGCTAGAATCGTCAAGCTTGGTAAGCAAATTAGTGATCTGAAATTCTCGTACTTTAGACCCTGCTGCCCGTCACCGGTCCGCTGCTATGGGATTCGGTCGAAAATCGAGTTCACAGTAGCTACTAGAATCAGTGAGCTTCTGCCAACAACGTCAAACATAGAAGTAGGTTACCAATACTTTGTAACTAGCGGAAACAAAGCGGAAAATCTTTTTAAATGCGGCTTGGCGAACTCCACAAATTCTCAAAATATGTTTTTAAACATTTCTGACATATCAGATTTCCTCTCGATATTTTTACCTTTAATATTATAATTTCTTAAAAGTTCTTAACAATTTCAGCATTATAAATAGCTGTTAGTGAAGCCGACACGCGGTTCAAACCTGGTTTACTCATATACTAATTCAACGATTCCTGGGCATACTCAACTCATAATTCTTTATTATGAAATTTGATTGATTTTTAAAGCATGAAGCTGAACTTTTATGTGATTAAATTAAAGAGAAAAATGTTTTTAAAATTTAAAAAAATCCGCTTTTTTTTTAGTTTAGTTGCAATTTTAAAAACATTTTTCTCTTTAATTTAATCTCATAATTCTTTATTAGTTTAGTATATGTATAGTATGTATAGTATGTGTCGATATCTTACTCAATCTCAGATCATTATTTAGATAAGATCTTTTATATCTTCTGTTATCGGCCAAAGCAAACATCTCCTTCGATTATAAAGGTCCGACCAACTTTTACAACCGCACCATGGCGGATATTGGTGGTAATTTACCGAACTACAAAATTTCAAAGATTAGATATGTAGCGGCGACGGGCTACCCACCTGTGACGTTGTCCCGAAAATATCTTCGGTGGAAGGTGGGCCGAAAGGACTTAATTGTCTAGACTAGACCTCTGTCTACCCCTGTATTGGGAATTGCGGGAAGATATTTATTTATTTTATTTAGATATGTAGAAGTTACGACACCGACCATTAATCCAACCACTTCCATACAATGTATTTTTAGTTCACTTACGCCCAAGTACACCCAACGCTAACATTTTATGAGACAATAACAGTTTAATTATGTATCTAAAATATTTTGTAAACAAAAGCTATAAATGCTGGACATAAAGAAAAGAAAATTAGTGTTCATTAAAAATAATAAAATTCAAAAGAGACAAATAATACATGATATTATATAATAACTAGCTGAAAAAAAAGCCAGCTGAAAAAAAAGGCCAGGTCAATAGTACCCTGCATCGAAGAGAATGTATGAAGGGAATAATGAAAGTGGACGAAGCGAAACAAGTATGTAAGGATCGTAGCAAGTGGAAAGAAGTGGTCTCTGCCTACCCCTACGGTAAAGAGGCGTGATTATATGTATGTATGTATGTAACTAGCTGACCTAGCAAACGTTGTTTTGCCATATAAATATAGGGGTTGATCGTAGGGTGGTGAGAATTCAGGGTTTTACGTATTTTTTAATGATATCATAAAAATAATATTTAAAAATAAAAAGAAATTAGGGTTGGACTACCCTTAACATTTAGGGGGGTGAAAAATAGATGTTGTCCGATTCTCAGATCTACCCAATATGCACACAAAATTTCATGAGAAACGGTTGAGTCGTTTCGGAGGAGTAAGGTAACTAAAATTGTGACACGGGAATTTTATATATAAGATATTAAAGAAATAAACAGACACTGGCCGATAAATACAAACAAAAGAAAAAATATATTTCTTATCAGATATTTACTGCCGAATATTTTTTAAACCATTCTTCAACCGTCGTTCTAATGAAGTAAAAGAAAATTCCTCGTAAGACACTACTTATATTAGTTCGAAAACCGCATTAACATAAAGTTATACAATTGTCAAACAAACTTTTCTATTGATATTGGTAATGGGTTTCACGACTTGTTGGTCCATTGATTCTTGTTTTATTAAATATCTAAGAAATATCCCTTATGTCAATACTTAAAACTTTCTCAAAGAGAACTGGATTTTTTTTTATATTAATAAAATTTACTATCTTTTAGGTTTAATTGGTTATTTGAATCTATACAGCATAACACGGCTGTTGCAGTAATCACATATCAAACGGTGTTCCGTTTGCTATGTGGTTACGGCGTGAGAATTTTACATCCCCTATATTTCCGTGGGTTTTATGCGACACACAGTAAGATGTGACTAAGGGAAAGCCTTGGGAATATCAGTGGCAACTCAAAGTTGGCGTTACAACCATCACGAAATCTACCTGAGCAAATTTTTTATTGATTTCTTAAGTCACGATAGCCGAGTGGTTGGGTGGTCGGAATTTCGAGTCAGTAGACCCGACTTCGATCCCCAGTTGGTAGGCTTGTACCAACGGTTTTTTCAAAAACTTATGTACGAATATCGTTGGCTTGGATATAAATACAAGTTTTATAGAGATTTTAAGCTCCTTCATTGTATTCGATTGTTTGCGCCTTGGATCATTAAGGTAGCTGGGCTGATGATGGAAGATTTTGTCCTCCTTAAAGGTGACGAAATAGGCAATAATAAATGATTCAGCCCCAAAATATATCCGTTAGTTAGGAACTGCATGGCTTCCACTGACAGCTAGAATTACGCATGTCTCACTACTGCCAGGTATGAGCCTACCTAAGTTTCATTAAAAATACCTCAGAGTAACATTATACCCTCTACACATTTACAACGAGATAATAACCGAGTAGTTGGGTAGTCAGAATTTGAATCAAGAGACCCGAGTTCGATCATTAGTTGGCAGGCTTGTTCCAATGGGATTTTTTTTAAAACTTGTGTACGATTTATATCTTTGGCTTGGACATAAAGACTGCGACGGGCTCGTCTCGAAAGTAGGTCGAAAGTCACTGCGAAATCTGTCGTAAATCACTGCGCATTAGAAATGGAAAAATTTACATAAAATGTATTAATAAGTACAACTTAATATGTGTTTAAAGGCAATGCCAAGATAGAAATAATATCCTTATTTCTGATAACACGCGTGCTTCAGCTACTTACTTTGGGGTCAGAGCAATGTATATGATGTTGTCTCATTTCTAAATAGATAATTAAGGATTAAAGAACAATCAATGAATTCATTTGCAAGATTCACGTAGTTCATAATTTTTTTTTTTAAATTATGAACTACGTGACCGAGCACGATAGCCGAGTGGTTATGCGGTCGGAATTTCGAGTCAAGACACGCGAGTTCGCTCCCCAAGTGGCAGACTCGTACCAATGGGTTTTTCAAAAACTTGTGTACGAATTTTATCGTTGGCTTGGACATAAAGACGGCGACGGTCTCACCACCTGTCACGTTGTCCCGAAAATATATTCGGTGGAAGGTGGGTCAAAGGGACTTAATTGTCTAGACTAGACCTCTGTCTACCCCTGTATTGGGAATTGCGTGAGGGTATTTATATTTACTTATTTATTATTGTTTATAAATTTTTTTGACGACTTCGGTAGACAAGTGGAGTTCACCACCGGTTTCAAGATTTCGCCAAAAGGGTAACACAAATAATGTTACAATGTTGTAAATGATAAAAATGTAAATCAAAAATTTGTCTATAAATCATCATTTGACGTGCGCTGCCCTTTTGTCATTTGGTAGAAGAGTTACGTTACTATAAAGATCGCTTCGACATTCAGCTAGTTAAAATAATAAGGCGAAACGAAGTCCCAATAGGTAATTATCAGCGGTCAGCTAAGTATTCAGTTAAGTATACGATATAAGATAATAATATTCAGTTAATATAATATATATAGTTATATACGAATACTTCATTTGGTTTATAAAATAATCATATTATAATATTATACAATTTCAAATGATAATGATTATAAATGTAACAGTTCATAAAACACAAGGCGAGTGAATCCACGGGTTAAAGCTAATTATAGTGTAATGTACCATTAAATACTACATTAGTTATTGTAATTCATTACTCTTTGGTATTATTTATTTAAAAAGTCCATAGAATGCACACCGGTTAACTGTCACCTGAAATTTAAATTTTAAATGAATAAAAAATAAATAAATATCTTCACGCAATTCCCAATACAGGGGTAGACAAAGATCTAGTCAAGACAATTAAGTCAATTTGACCCACCTTCCACCGAAGATATTTTCGGGACAACGTGACAGGTTCGCTGTCTATATGGCCAAGCCAACGATGTAATTCGTACATAAGTTTTTATTTAAACTGTTTTTCTATTTTTAATATTTCTATTGATCCTGATATATTATTATAAATTAAAATAGATCTGTAGTGAGGTCCAGCTTTGTACATTTCTAGTTTTAGTTCGATGGACCTTAAGCACCTTAAGGTCCTATTTCTGCTAGGAAATGTCCATCCAACAAACGTACAAACGACATCGTTGAGTCAATAGAAAAATTGTATGAAAATGGTACGGAACAAATAACTAAATTTCGTGTTCTAATATATAAGCGCAAATTTTTACTTTTCAGATAGGGGTCAATGATGTAAGTGAAATTTTACTGCAGTGAAAAATTTACGGAATATATATTATATAATAAAAGAAATTATACATTCGTTCATATATTAAGGACGTATCACGTAGTTTACGTAACCAATAAAATTAAAATCACCTGATGATGCCGCAAGGCGAAACCGATCGGTCAATTAATAAAT
The DNA here is from genome assembly GCA_029286605.1 of Sericinus montela. Lineage (NCBI taxonomy): Eukaryota > Metazoa > Arthropoda > Insecta > Lepidoptera > Papilionidae > Sericinus > Sericinus montela. Next base: position 9,914,416 of record JAGSMR010000030.1, on the reverse strand, counting down.
AATTAAATGTAGTGAATTGGGTACAAGTGTTCAACAATGAATTGTAATGCAATGCAATTTCACCAAATAACAACAATCGCAAGTATGTATTACATCACATAAAAGTTAGAAACTACATAAAGATGAATCTAATCTACAATCTAGAACAGGTGAATGAAATTGTAATCTTGGGGAGCGCTTTTAGTCGGGATGGAAGATGTGATTTAGATGTCGATAAGAGTGTGGATGCCGGGAATAAACCAACGATGCCCCATAAGCGTTATTCAAAAGTTAAGGTGTGGTAAATATTGCACGCCTTGCGATACATGACGCAGTGCTGATACCAAATTTGTTATGTGGTAGCCAAACCTGGGCCTGTCAAAAGAAGTATAAAGGCTAGTTAGCCTTGAGAGAATGCGATCTCTTTCTCTTCTCTCTTTCAAAATTTGCGGCGATACTTTGGACGACCGAAAAGAAACAAAAAAATTCGTAATATCGCAAGTTTGAAAGATGATCCTATCTCTGTAATGCTTCGATTCGACGAGAAGGCTGCGCTTCGATGGTTTAGGCACGTTGAGTTAATGAGTGAAGACCGAATGGTGATGAAAATATACAGTGCGAAAGTTAAAACGAGTCGAGTAAGGTCGAGACAGTCAGTATAATCGAAGACCATGACCAATTGCCAGACAATTGCTGACATATAACACACATAATATATATATATATATATATATATATATATATATATATATATATATATATATATATATATATATATATATATATATATATATATATATATATATATATATATATATATATATATATATATATATATATATATATATATATATATATATATATATATATATATATATATATAAAAGATTGGCGATCGCAGTAGCAGACACTGATAAGACCTTTCTTAGTCGACCCTTAAAATATTTACGGAAAAAGGGGATGGGAAATGATATACTATAAATACGGAATTCCCGGCAGACGTAGTGCCGGGAATTCCCTGCCTTGGAATTAATTAAGAAAATGCGTTAAAAACTACGCCAGAAAAATACAAAAAGGTGAATATCGGTTAGATGGTTTCGGACTTCATCGTGAGCAACTCTGTGATATGAGAATTATATATAATAGATAATTAATTAATAGATAAACACTATTATGTTTAAAAAATACCTTCCCATAACATCACTGATAAAACAGACTTATTTGCATAAACATCAGAGCCTAAAGGTAATCAAATTCCTTTTTAAACTAGATGAGCGAGTCGTATCGAGTAACTTGTTACGTTGCTAGTGGGGGGGAATTAATAAAACTGTATAGCATGGCCGATATCTAGCCAAACATAGTTTGACATCTCTTGATGTCATAAAATTAGAATACTGGCGGAAGAAAAATATAAAAATAACGAATATGAAATTAGCTACCGCTATCGTTCTTGCCCTAGGGGCTTTCGTTGCAGCCGAAGACAGTGATAATACCATGGAGATTGCGATGAGCTTTGTCAAGAATTGCGAAGGAGATTACTTTCTGTGTGCTAAGGTTTATAATTTTATTTTTGTAGTGAAAGTGCTTGTGATAAAAGTGAAGTGTTTTGTGCTTAGTCGAATTCCGTGAATCCTAAGGACTTTGTTTTTAAATTTGCCTTGAATTATTACATCGTCCACGTAACTTTAGAAACTATTTTATTAAGTTATCTATCTCCATAAATGCGTAATGAAAAATATATTTGTTTCTCAGGAAAAACTGCTGAAAATTGTGGACAACCTAAGAGCATCGCGGAGTATTACAATCACCGAAGGCGTGGTTCTGAAGGGTGAACCAGATGTTAGATCGCCCAAGAAGCTTGACGCTCTGCCTGTTGATCCTACAGAAAGGGATGCAGAAGTCAACTACAGACTAATGGAAGGTGTTGTCAGTTTATTTCAGACTCATGCTGTTGAGGTTAAAATGAACCCCGCTGACAAAGAAACTATGCAGAGATCTCTTGAAGAAGGTATGATACTTTCTTTTTTATTTTTATATTATGATAAAAGCAAATTAATTATGCATGTAAACAGTAAGAACATATATTTGAATTAGTTATCATATAATTAATGTAATTGGATTCAAAAGACTTTCAAAATTATGAGAATATTTCAAATGATTTTAAATTAGTATCATTATTGCTTATCTTTTTAAAAAAGCGCAGTTAGTATGTATTATTTATATGCGATACTTGTCCATAGGTCGTGGTAAGAAAAAAGGGGGCGGTGGAATAGCAATTCTAGGACTCCTCATCGGCAAGCTACTGTTCGATAAACTGTTCATCGTTAAACTGATAGCATTAAAGGCTCTGGTGACAGCCAAGATTGCTCTAGTACTTGAATTGTACTCTTCGTTGCGTGGTGCTTAAAGCATGATCACACTAAAACCACCTACGAAGTAGTCCTCATCCCCATCACCATGAATCTCACCACCCAGTCCCTGTAGAACATGTCCCATTAGACATCGGCCATGGGCACGGATTATCCAGCTACGGCTCAGATTGGAATCAGAACCTTGACGAGGCCCAGAACCTCGCTTATAGCGCATACTCGCCCCACAAGTAAATGGCACCAAAAATATTCGTTAACTATTTAATAACCTCAGTTGTACAAAGATTAATTTTATAATTTTATTTTATTTATTACAATTAATTTATTGTGTAGTACCTAAATAAATATTTGAGCTTAAACGTTGGTTTTATTGATTTTTTTTAAAACTGTTAATTTTCAGACCATTCATAATACTGAGGTAGACAGATGAATTAAGTCCTTTTGACTTAGTAATCCCGTCGCCGTCTTTAATTCTAAGCTTTTTTTTTTTTTTATAGAAAAGGAGGCAAACGAGCAGGTGGCTCACATGATGGTAAGTATATATATATATATATATATATATATATATATATATATATATATATATATATATATATATATATATATATATATATATATATATATATATATATATATATATATATATATATATATATATATATATATATATATATATATATATATATATATATATATATATATATATATATATATATATATATATATATATATATATATATATATATATATATAAAAGATTGGCGATCGCAGTAGCAGACACTGCTAAGACCTTTCTTAGTCGACCCTTAAAATATTCACGGAAAAAAGGGGATGGGAAATTATATACTATAAATACGGAATTCCCGGCAGACGTAGTGCCGGGAATTCCCTGCCTTGGAATTAATTAAGAAAATGCGTTAAAAACTACGCCAGAAAAATACAAAAAGGTGAATATCGGTTAGATGGTTTCGGACTTCATCGTGAGCAACTCTGTGATATGAGAATTATATATAATAGATAATTAATTAATAGATAAACACTATTATGTTTAAAAAATACCTTCCCATAACATCACTGATAAAACAGACTTATTTGCATAAACATCAGAGCCTAAAGGTAATCAAATTCCTTTTTAAACTAGATGAGCGAGTCGTATCGAGTAACTTGTTACGTTGCTAGTGGGGGGGAATTAATAAAACTGTATAGCATGGCCGATATCTAGCCAAACATAGTTTGACATCTCTTGATGTCATAAAATTAGAATACTGGCGGAAGAAAAATATAAAAATAACGAATATGAAATTAGCTACCGCTATCGTTCTTGCCCTAGGGGCTTTCGTTGCAGCCGAAGACAGTGATAATACCATGGAGATTGCGATGAGCTTTGTCAAGAATTGCGAAGGAGATTACTTTCTGTGTGCTAAGGTTTATAATTTTATTTTTGTAGTGAAAGTGCTTGTGATAAAAGTGAAGTGTTTTGTGCTTAGTCGAATTCCGTGAATCCTAAGGACTTTGTTTTTAAATTTGCCTTGAATTATTACATCGTCCACGTAACTTTAGAAACTATTTTATTAAGTTATCTATCTCCATAAATGCGTAATGAAAAATATATTTGTTTCTCAGGAAAAACTGCTGAAAATTGTGGACAACCTAAGAGCATCGCGGAGTATTACAATCACCGAAGGCGTGGTTCTGAAGGGTGAACCAGATGTTAGATCGCCCAAGAAGCTTGACGCTCTGCCTGTTGATCCTACAGAAAGGGATGCAGAAGTCAACTACAGACTAATGGAAGGTGTTGTCAGTTTATTTCAGACTCATGCTGTTGAGGTTAAAAATGAACCCCGCTGACAAAGAAACTATGCAGAGATCTCTTGAAGAAGGTATGATACTTTCTTTTTTATTTTTATATTATGATAAAAGCAAATTAATTATGCATGTAAACAGTAAGAACATATATTTGAATTAGTTATCATATAATTAATGTAATTGGATTCAAAAGACTTTCAAAATTATGAGAATATTTCAAATGATTTTAAATTAGTATCATTATTGCTTATCTTTTTAAAAAAGCGCAGTTAGTATGTATTATTTATATGCGATACTTGTCCATAGGTCGTGGTAAGAAAAAAGGGGGCGGTGGAATAGCAATTCTAGGACTCCTCATCGGCAAGCTACTGTTCGATAAACTGTTCATCGTTAAACTGATAGCATTAAAGGCTCTGGTGACAGCCAAGATTGCTCTAGTACTTGGAGTTGTACTCTTCGTTGCGTGGTGCTTAAAGCATGATCACACTAAAACCACCTACGAAGTAGTCCCTCATCCCCATCACCATGAATCTCACCACCCAGTCCCTGTAGAACATGTCCCATTAGACATCGGCCATGGGCACGGATTATCCAGCTACGGCTCAGATTGGAATCAGAACCTTGACGAGGCCCAGAACCTCGCTTATAGCGCATACTCGCCCCACAAGTAAATGGCACCAAAAATATTCGTTAACTATTTAATAACCTCAGTTGTACAAAGATTAATTTTATAATTTATTTTATTTATTACAATTAATTTATTGTGTAGTACCTAAATAAATATTTGAGCTTAAACGTTGGTTTTATTGATTTTTTTTAAAACTGTTAATTTTCAGACCATTCATAATACTGAGGTAGACAGATGAATTAAGTCCTTTTGACTTAGTAATCCCGTCGCCGTCTTTAATTCTAAGCTTTTTTTTTTATAGAAAAAGGAGGCAAACGAGCAGGTGGCTCACATGATGGTAAGTGATTACCGCCGCTCATGAACACCTGCAATACCAGAGCCTTAGCAGATGCATTGCCTCCCTTAGAATGCCCCTCCCCATAATTGGGGCGGAGGTGTGTGGGCCACCGGTTACCTGCACTCACCAGACGAAACGCAGAAGTTTGTTAGACTTCTACTTTACGCCGCTATTCTGTGAGGTCGTGGTACTTCCCCAGTCGAGCCGGCCCATTCCTGCAACAACAAATGTTGATGCGTGGCTCTACCACTGTAAAAAGTGTACATAAGTTTGATACCACCACCATAGCCGAGTGGTGGTGGTAATGAATTTTAATGTATCATTAATAAAATGATCTTTTCATTAATATTCGTTTCATGAATTGTTTGTTTCATTAGTAACAACGATAGCCAAGGAGTGATTGTGTGGTCAGAATTCGAGTCAGGTCAGGCTCAAACCAATGATTATTTTTCAAAAACTTATGTACGAATTATATCGTTGGCTTGGACATTAAGACGTTAATGGGCTCACCACCTGTCACATTGTCCCAAAAATATTCGTTAACTATTTAATAACCTCAGTTGTACAAAGATTAATTTTATAATTTATTTTATTTATTACAATTAATTTATTGTGTAGTACCTAAATAAATATTTGAGCTTAAACGTTGGTTTTATTGATTTTTTTTAAAACTGTTAATTTTCAGACCATTCATAATACTGAGGTAGACAGATGAATTAAGTCCTTTTGACTTAGTAATCCCGTCGCCGTCTTTAATTCTAAGCTTTTTTTTTTTATAGAAAAAGGGAGGCAAACGAGCAGGTGGCTCACATGATGGTAAGTGATTACCGCCGCTCATGAACACCTGCAATACCAGAGCCTTAGCAGATGCATTGCCTCCCTTAGAATGCCCCCCTCCCCCATAATTGGGGGCGGAGGGTGTGTGGGCCACCGGTTACCTGCACTCACCAGACGAAACGCAGAAGTTTGTTAGACTTCTACTTTACGCCGCTATTCTGTGAGGTCGTGGTACTTCCCCAGTCGAGCCGGCCCATTCCTGCAACAACAAATGTTGATGCGTGGCTCTACCACTGTAAAAAGTGTACATAAGTTTGATACCACCACCACTCGGCTATAGTAATGAATTTTAATGTATCATTAATAAAATGATCTTTTCATTAATATTCGTTTCATGAATTGTTTGTTTCATTAGTAACAACGATAGCCAAGGAGTGATTGTGTGGTCAGAATTCGAGTCAGGTCAGGCTCAAACCAATGATTATTTTTCAAAAACTTATGTACGAATTATATCGTTGGCTTGGACATTAAGACGTTAATGGGCTCACCACCTGTCACATTGTCCCAAAAATATCTTCGATGGAAGGTGGGTCGAAGGGACTTAATTGTCTAGACTAGACTTCTGTATACACCTGTATTAGGAATGACGTGAAGATATATTATTATTACTAAGATATATTATTACATAGATCTATTATTATTATATTATTAGTAACAGTCATCATACATAAACAGGTCTAAATTGCCCCTGTCTCGAAAAATTTAAAATGATTATCTCTAAATCTATAACCTTCTGAACTAATACCTTCCCAAACTTGTCTTCTAACTATAACATTTCGCCTTTCGATTTATTTTTGAGTAAAAACTAATGATGATATAAATACGCCAACAGCTAACTCGACTTAGCAGTTCCGAGTGAAAAGTGTTACTTAGAGTTGTTATATTGAAGTACAAGTTTGATGTGATGTGTTGAGTATAGTCTTCGAGTAAAGTGTTGTAATAACATAAAAAACATCAGTCATGAATATTGTGATTAAACGATCATATTATATTATGTTAGTTATTGTAGTTTTATAAGAGAGAAGCTGAAAAGTCACGATAGCCGAGGAGGATTAGGAGATCAGAATTCTAATCAATAGACCAGAGTTCTATCCAAATATAAATATAAAAAATCATAAAGACGGAGACGGCCTCAAGACCTGTCACGTTGTCCTAAAAATGTATTCGGTGGTATGTGGGTCGTAAGGACTTAATTGTCTAGACTAGACTTCTGTATACACCTGTATTAGGAATGACGTGAAGATATATTATTATTACTAAGATATATTATTACATAGATCTATTATTATTATATTATTAGTAACAGTCATCATACATAAACAGGTCTAAATTGCCCCTGTCTCGAAAAATTTAAAATGATTATCTCTAAATCTATAACCTTCTGAACTAATACCTTCCCAAACTTGTCTTCTAACTATAACATTTCGCCTTTCGATTTATTTTTGAGTAAAAACTAATGATGATATAAATACGCCAACAGCTAACTCGACTTAGCAGTTCCGAGTGAAAAGTGTTACTTAGAGTTGTTATATTGAAGTACAAGTTTGATGTGATGTGTTGAGTATAGTCTTCGAGTAAAGTGTTGTAATAACATAAAAAACATCAGTCATGAATATTGTGATTAAACGATCATATTATATTATGTTAGTTATTGTAGTTTTATAAGAGAGAAGCTGAAAAGTCACGATAGCCGAGGAGGATTAGGAGATCAGAATTCTAATCAATAGACCAGAGTTCTATCCAAATATAAATATAAAAAATCATAAAGACGGAGACGGCCTCAAGACCTGTCACGTTGTCCTAAAAATGTATTCGGTGGTATGTGGGTCGTAAGGACTTAATTGTATAGACCTCTGTCAAACCCAAGTATTGGAACGGGCGTGAATATATTTATTAATATTTATTACTTATAAGAGATAAGAGTGATTATGTGAGTGGGTCTTCTCAAATTCATTAACACGTCATTCAGTCTCATTTACATTTTGCAGTTACAAATACTTCTAACCGCTTTCACTACGTTCCCTTAATTTATCCCAGTCGGTAATTTTGTAGGTGTTTTCGTATTTAAACCGTCAAGAATATATTCGTGTGAATAGATCATTTTCAAAATTTTGGCGTTCCACAGGGCCGAGTTCTGGCTCCACTACTCTTTTCGTTATTCAAAATGGTCTTATCTATATGTTCAACAAATATCTATTCTACTAACTGTAACCATAAGATATGTGTTGCGATGACTTACATTATATTTGTATTCTTCTTTCACATTGCTATATATTTTTGGTATTGCTATTTATACCCCATAAAAAAGTCGTTTTAGCGCTATGTTGAACATTAAGATGATATTTTTAAATATCTCAAAAATTATAAAATTTCGCTGTGTATTGTGGATTCAACCTTCAGCCTTCAGCCTTCAGTGGAGCCATCATGTTTATATTAGTGGTTTTAATTGATATCGATCATCAAGTAAAAGTGCCAACACGGTACAACAGCGATGATCAAAATTGTGAATTAAGTAGAAAATTAGAAAAACAGATAAGAACCTTAAAAAAAGGCAGTTGCTTTAAACAGTATTCTGTAAACGAACGAATGAACGAAACCGGCGTCGATACTACAATAAATAACAGGTATCTGTTATTTAATTCGGTTTTATTTTCCTATCAACTAATTATAGTAATTCAACTTAAATTTAAAAAGATAGTAGTTCATGTCTTTGATAACATGACAATGAAATGTAATGTATGTGTTAAATCTGACAAAAATAATTGTATGGTAAGTCTGCAAAACTTCACGTCAATGCTTTCAAAGGGTTGTAATCAATCAGTTTAACTAAAATTTCATAGTGAGCTAAAATCTTCTTTTAAAGAAGTACCCAGATATAAATCTCTTATGTCCTACATCTACCTACCATACAATTAAGATTCATGTCTTATAACGTGTTTAGCGCTGGACGTTTTAGCCGCATACTTTTCAACTTCCGACACAAGATTACAATAATCAAGCGTAGCTTTATACTGACATTACTGAAAACTGATAAAGTTGCAATAACTTATCATATCATAATAAATATATCATATGTGTATCGAGAACTTTTTGCAAGTATTGCAAATATTAAGAGAAAACTGTGGTATTTGTGCGAAAGTCAAATAACAGTTTAATTGAAAATATCGAAAGCTTTTAGCTCGAATTGCAAAAGCCCTTTGAGATTGATCCCCTGTGGGATTGAAGGAGCAATAGGGTAGAAGTAAATTATTATAGTAAAGTAGTATAATGCAAATAATTTTCTTTTAAATAGCTAGCTAATAATATATAATAATATTTTTTTACATTAAAATTTGAGCACCTTGGTAGCACAAATGGAATTATAAATGAAAGAGTTACAACTATTTTTCTTGGAATTACTTTTAATGTTAAGCTTACATGGGGTCCCCGTTTATCTAACCTCACGAGTACATTTAGCTCTGCAACATATAATACTGCGACAAAATCTCAGTAAATGTGAAGAGTTAGCCCATTAACAGGTTTAAAAAATGTATATCAATAAATGTATTTTTACAAAAAATTTATTCAATAAATGTTTTTTATGTAGAGAAACTTTATGATAAGGGTTGTTATACTACAAATGCTCCCATGTTGTTGCTATTTATTCTTTGTTCAATATTGTACTTCCTTTTTAAAAAATGTCAAAGAAGAATTCTCCTTCGTAGTTCTTTACTCCTTTCTTTCTCGTGTTTTTCTTCTTCGGTGGAGTTTCTTTCTTCGTTTTCTTCTACGTGGAATAAAAGGCGAAATCGATGAAGGTGATTGTATATTACTTATATCGTTGAATAAACTATTTGCTTTATAGACCTTGGCTTCGCTCTTCTGTCTCCTCTCTACAACTTGACTACGAGTTCCAGCCTCCCGAACAAACCTATTTTCGGAAAGGCAGCAGTAGTATAGACCATACACATACCCTTCGCCAGATTGTACATAAGACAGAACAGTAGGATTATCTACTGTGTTTCGACTATGTGGACTACTAGATAGCCGTCGACTAATTTAAATTTTTAGCAGTATTATAGACTCTACAGCGGTGCTAGCTAGAATATTATATCTACACGCCATTCCCAATACAAGGGTACACACTGGTCGAGTCTAGACAATTAAGTCCCTTCGACCTACCTTCCACCGAAGATATTTTCGGGACAACGTGACAGGTGGTGAGCCCGTCGCAGTCTTTATGTCCAAGCTAACGATATAATTACATGTAAGTTTTTGAAAAATTGGTACGAGCCGACCACGTGAGGATCGCACTCGGGTCTCCTGACTCGAAATCCCGATCACCTAACCACTCGGCTATCGTGAGACAGACTATTGGTATATTAAATTATTGAGATACTTATATGAAAACACTACCATATGTATTAAAGGACACAGCAGGAAACGTATCCAATTCAGAAAGTTTTAAAACATATCATCAAAACTTTTCGCCGCTGTATTCGAAAATATTTTCAGCTGCTGAAATGAAAACGTATTAACATCAATGGCGATTACATCACTCACCTTCGCTTTGCTGCCGGTATATTCCTGTTGGCAGAATCGCTAGAGAAGTCCCATGCACAGTGACCGCAATATTTTTCAACAGGTTGGGCTTAAGATTAACATGAACACAGCCTAAGAAATAGCTTAACGTAGCCATGACCGACCTATACTGGTTGTTATTGTTGGAATGCTCAAAAATTGTTGTCGAATGTATGTACCTGGGGTGAATCTAATTCAACTAAGCAGCGGTAGGGAAAAAGCGCTATATATTTTCGACAAGTATACCTCATTGTTCCTAGCGCTTACTTGCTCAGCATCTCATAGAAAAGGCTATGCTTAATTTGTGTCTCCATGATTAAACCCGCAATGAAGACTCCCTCAGCACAACTTACAGAAACGACTTAGCCGTAAAGATCAACGAGCTGAAGTGGCAATGGGCCGCCAAATTGACTCCTGATAGGCTGAAAAGAAGAAGTATCTACATGAATATTGCATAAACCAAATGACTTAAACATAAAGCATCATGGTCCTATCTTTGCAATTATTCACCACAATTATTTAAGAACCCCTTAAAATGTTATTGAAATAATAAATACAATTCTTCTTTCTTCACTTTTGTCCTTTTTTAAAAGCTAGTCGTGATTTGAGTCAAAATTCCACGGACAAAAACTTTATAAAAAGTCGTTCGTGAGCTCGTAGGTGACTGCTGTGACCGATTTATGCGCTGAAAGTGCGAGCACATTGAGCGCAAGTCATAATGATCCATAATGTCCACTGCTTATGAGTATCTCTCTCGGGGAAAATGTAAATATTCGGTATGGTATATCTCGAGATTATTATCCCGATATTTGGCGTTCTCCTTTATAATATTCAAAGGCTTCCTCAGACGCTTCTTACTACACCCATATGAAGGGTGATGGCATATTTCTTTACGCAGTTACCACAGGACTATTATATTTTAATTAGAAAAACGTAACGGACAAATAATAATAATTTTGGTTTTGCCTTAATTTTTTTTTAAACAAATTGTTGTTATATACAGGAATATCTAAATTTATAGAAGAATAAATATAATTATTTAGTAAAATATAACAAAGTTGACTTTTTATTATATATTAGTTTTATGTATAAAACATAAATATCTTCACACATTGTTCCCATAGAGGACGTCCCACGTAGATCTCAATTAAAAAATCTCTCAATTGTCTATTCCAGAGGACCTTTCGATCCACCTTTCACCGATGACTTTATATTAAAGCTTTTAATACAATATACTTACATAGATATATATTATTTCATTCATTTCTTTTATTTCATTAATTCAAATATACATATTTATTTTACAAATATTTGGCCTATTGGCAGGATTTGAACTCGCAAGAAGGCGGGGTCACTACCAACGAGGCTTTTGGGTCGTCATAAAACTTCTACATAGAAAATAAATATTGTATTTTAATCCTCCTCTCCTTAAGTCGCTATCTCCGATAAGTAAATAAAGAGAATTTTAAAAAATCTGTTATTTAATTGTTCGTATACATACTTATTATATATATTTCTTATTAGCGTCCCGTAAAGTCCCTCTGCACGACATAAGTTTGAGGGTTTGCCATACGCGCCACGCTTGGCAAGCAGATTGGTAATCGCAGTACCAGGCCCAGCCATTGAATTAAGGTCTAGTATTTTCGGGACGGTTATTCCGCCATCGCAGCTTTATAATTTGACACGATTGGCTCTGGTATTTGGAGCTTGACTACTAGTCGACTATGATATTTTTCCCAGTGCGACTCTATGAAGTTTGATATCATAATTCCTGGACTGATAAAACTTGAACAATTTGCTATTTGCGCTAGTCGCGAAGGTTTTCATATCGTGTTTTGTAATGAAACTTTAATAATTAACGAACTTCTTCATGGTAAGTAACTTGGTCAAACAGAAAAAAAAATTAAAACTGACGGGAAATCGTTTTTAATTTTTAAAATGTTATCAATTTAACCTTACAAAACTAGCCATATATAAATACACGATAAAACTATAGTTTTATCGTGTATTTTATATAGACTTTGAATTTGTCAGTATAATAAATAATATAATAATAATATAAATATAATTGTTTGGATTAATCCCAGCCGCTGAATTTCACCATCGAACCTTACGGCATAGTCAAAAATTCCACCAACAACATCTTGATGCTTGGCATTCCACCACAATGCGTTTTTCGCGGAATTTTCTGCCACGCACTTTGTGGAATGTGCTGCCGTCAGCGGTTTTTCCGGACCGATACGACTTAGGGACCTTCAAGAAAAGAGCCTATACCTCTCTCAAAGGCCGGCAACGCATCTGCTATGCCTCTGATATTGAGGATGTTCATGGGCGGCGGTAATCACTTACCATCACGTGAGCCACTTGCTCGTTTGCCTCCCTTCCCCATAAAAAAATACACAAAATACTCAATAGATTTTGCAGGGATTTCCACAGTTTAAAATTTTTTTTTTGCCTTTCCCAATCCAGGTGTAGGCAGAGGTCTGGACTATTAAATCCTTTCGACCCACCTTCTACCGAAGACATTTTTGAGACAATGGTACAGGTCTTGAGGCCTTCTCCGTCTTTATGATTTTTTATATTTATAATTGTAATTATTATTTACTGAAATAAATAAAATTACATTGTTACAAAATTGTTAAAAAATATGTCCGCCAATTGTAAAACATACATGATTACATATAGTGACATATGTCTGTGCCTCATACAGATTTCGATGGTTGAAGTTTGACAGTGCATGGATAGCAATATTTTACACATTTCTATGTTTTGATAGTGAAATTTTTAGTTATGTAATATAGGATAAGATCCGTTATTATATTCATAGGCATTCCACTTTAACAATCTATCTCCATTATATTAAAGAAAACACCATCCCATAACACCAAATATTGACAAAGCAAACTTATTTGCATAAACATTAGGGTCCAAACTGAATCGGATTTCTTCTTAACCTAGATGAGCGACTCGTGTGGAGTAAATAGTTACGGTACAGGTGGGGGGAAAATGATAAAACTGTATGGCGGGTCCGACATCTCGCCAAACATAGCTTGACATCACTCGATGTCAGAAAATTAGAATACCAGTGGAAAAAAAAGTATAAAAATAAAAAAAAATGAAATTCACTCTCGCTATCGTTCTTGCCCTGGGGGCCTTCGCAGCAGCCGAAGACAGTGATAATACCATGGAGATTGCGTTGAGCTTTGTCAAGGATTGTAAAGGAGATTACATTCTGTGTGTCAAGGTCTATAATTTTATTATTATAGTGAAAGTGCTTAGTGTTATACCGTGAAGTGTATTGTGCTTAGTCGAGTTTAATGGATCCTAAGGACTTTAAAATTTCACTACTGGTCGAGCTGGTCCGACTGGTCCAACTTTGTAATCAATTGTTACATCGTCTGCGTCGGTTATAAAGAAATTACTTTCTATAGTTATTTATCTTCTCAAATACGTAATGCGAAATGTTTTGTTTCTCAGGAAAAACTGCTAAGAATTGTGGACAACCTGAGAGCATCGAGGAGCATTACGATCGCCGAAGGTGTGGTGCTGAAGGGAGAACCAGATGTGAGATCACCCAAGAAGCTGGACGCTCTGCCTGTAGACCCTACGGCCAGGGATGCCGAAGTCAACTACAGACTGATGGACGGTGTTGTCAGTTTATTTGAGACTCATGCTGTTGAGGTTAAAATGAACCCAGCTGACAAAGAAACTATGCAGAGATCTCTTGAAGAAGGTATGATACTCTATTTTTTATTCACTTTTTTGCGATTGTCTAGTTGTTAAGGAACTTGCATGAACATTTCACAATTATAATATACGCATTATATTTATTTACATTTATTATTCCGAATTACAATCACGAATTACCGATACGCAAGAAATTATAGCTTAAGTTTCCAAGACAATCAGTAGGAAAATACACACAGGCAGACACACATTCACACATATACATACTTGTACACAACGCATATTCTTAATGTTTACTAAGACACATACATATTATTATATGTGTAGTAATATGAATAAATATACTTACACGTAATAATTCTATAAATATTTCAGATCAATAAACAATTGTCTTATAAAAATACTAACTTACACACAATGTTTATCCATAGGTCGTGGTAAGAAAAAAGGAGGTAGCGGAATGGGCGGTATCATTGGACTCCTCGCCGCCAAGGTGCTTTTCGGGAAACTGTTCATCGTCAAACTGATAGCATTGAAGGCTCTTGCAACCGCCAAGATTGCCCTGGTCCTCGCTGTCATACTCTTCGTCGCGTGGTGCATGAAGCAGGACCACACCAAGACTACCTACGAAGTGGTCCCACATCCCCATCACCATGAATCCCACCACCCAGTCCACGTGGAGCACGTCTCACATGACATCGGTCATGGCCACGGATACTCCAGCTACGGTTCTGACTGGAACAAAAACCTCGACGAGGCCCAGAACCTCGCTTACAGCGCGTACTCACCCCACAGCAAGTAAATGACGCCATAAATGTTGATCAGATGTAACATGTAACCTCTGTTGTACAAAGATTTATTTATTAATTTATTTAATTTATTACCATTAACTTATTGATTCATATCTTAATAAATGTTTGAGTTTAAACGTTCGTTTCATTTTTTAATACACAAACACACACATACATAAAGCTAGGATTTAAAAATAACCATGCGGCTGTAGCCCACAAATGTTATTGTTGCATATACTATGAATGAACTCAACAATTTATTCAAATAGGTTTAATTGAAATTGCTTATGTATCTATGTCTTTCATTTGTTAATGTCCGAATTCTATCACAGCACTCAATTTATAAACAAACTCATTTGTTTTACAATACTGTCTTTCATACATATATTCAATAACCGAAAATATACATGTTCTGAAACTTTATTCCGAATGTAAATATTTGAACAAACGTAGTATTTCACGTCTTTTTTTATTATCTTGTAGTTTTCAAATATAGAAAAGTTATTACCTCAACGTCTATAACATGTCGTTTATATTCACTTTCTCTACTTTGTTTATTAATGGTTGTTCCACATAATTACATTAGTAAATGATTAAAAGACATTCGAGAAATCTAACCACCAGCAGTGGGTTAACGAATGTACTTATGTATGAAACTGGCAAAAGTTTAAACAGGTTTAAATCATATATGCATTATGGCTTTCTACAGATTTTGTTACGAATTATCTAATTATAATTGTTCTTGAAGCCAGTGTTCCAAAGACATGTAGTCTTTGGAACACTGGCTTTAATGTTGTTTACTATTTTTTTTAATTTTGTAACAGTAATAACAAATCCTTGTTACAAAACGAGCCAATGTTCCGGCAAGTACACTTTTACTACAGTAAAATAAAAAGGAAGGAATATTTTATTCCCTTAAATTAATGAAAATAATCTTTAATTAGTCTAATATTATTTTATAAATTATTATTTCAAATCATCAAATATACGAAATCATTTAGATATTCATAAATTCGGAATTGTTCCTTCAGCAACTTAAACACAAAATTCTAGTCATTTGGGCATCAACTGCCTTTTTCTAACAATCTATACTTACACCTGCACTTTTACTTTTCCTCTTAATTTTAAAATTAAATCGTGTTTCTGTTGCTCAATTACGTAAGAATTCAAAGAATTCTATAGTTTCAATATATTAATGTCGACTTAGTAAAATTTCTCCTTATTATGTTTTAGAATTTCCACATCGTGTATTATATTGGAAATATGCGATGCGAAAGTGGCGATAAATTAGAAATTCCGCCTGTAACGCAATTTAATCACCTTTGATAGATGGAAAAGTTTCTAACTCCTACACAATAGTTCAATAGATCTCTAGTAAAACGAGTGTCCTATTTATTCTATGATAAGTTAGAATCTTCGTTCTGACAGAGCGAAAATTATTTGTTTTGAGGGCCATTTCTTTCTTTGTGTATAATAAAAGCTGTGACGAGTCACATGCATCGAACTTATACGCTAGACTATAGAATAAGACAGATTAATAAGAAACCGATGGATAAGAATTTCATAAAATGCTTTTTATTACATACGGCGACGGGCTCACCACCTGTCACGTTGTCCTGAAAATATCTTCGGTGGAAGTTGGGTCAAATTGAGTGTTTGCAAGAGTATTTGAGATTGTCAATCGCTGTACCTGATACGCCTTAGATACAGGTGCCTATTACCGGTCTAAATGATTTTGGTCTGGTATTTTTTGAGATTTTAATATGTTGTATACCCGTCTTCATTGAGTTCCCTTTACGATTATCAAGATGTTTCCGTCAGACGCTTTTTTCTGTACCCAAGAGACAAGGCCAGCTATATACTTTTTATTAGCTATACAGCTTCACAGCTATATATTTTGCCTTAACACATGGTTTTTTTATTACTTTAATAGACTTCATTTAATAACATATTATTAAAACATACTGTACAGAAGAAGCGGTTAATTAGATTTAACTGAACAATTAGCAGAGAAATTAAATCTTTTTAGAAAGCTATTCTTTAAAAATGTAAAATAGCTCTTACTTTAACTTTACGCACTACAAAAGTGCAAGTCACGTGTCCATAATAAGTGTATCATATAATCGAAAGTGCCTAGCTGCTAACGCCGGTGGTATAACGTACGCTGAGTCACAGAAAAATCATCGGTAGATTAATGTTTTTTTTTAATTTCACAAACATACAGCGTGTTTCTCAGTTTTAGGTTAGACAGAGGTCTAGACCTCTCTCAGGACAATTAAGTCATTTTGACTTACCTGTCACTAAAGCTTTTTTGGGACTATATGGCATGTGGTGAGCCTATTGCCGCCTTACTGTCCATATTCACCAAAATCGTACCTGAAACCCTCACTTTCGAAGGCCGGGTTACTACCGACTGGTTAGTAAGATTGTCTTTGTGGGTCGAAGTGGTTCGACTTAATTGTGTAGACTAGACCTCTGTCTACCCCTGTATTTGGAATTGTGTGAATATATTATTTATTTATATAAATATATTCTAAATTTTTCAAGTATGATGTAATACTTATACTTTGGATGCAAGAATTTAGCTCAAATAAATGGAACATTTCTCAAAGTATGTATGTCTGTAATCACTTACCAGCGGATCGTCTTTCTTATGTCTTTTTTTCATATAATTAAAATTGAGATGTGCTTAAAGCTAGTAAACCTGTAAAATTCTACCTCAGGATATAGGTCTCTACTGTGAGGATATACCGTAATCACCACGCTTGGCAAGCAGATCATTGATTGCCTTTCAAGACACCTTGGACCTAGCCTTGGATTTGTCTCCTTAACAAATGTCCGATATTTTTGAGATGGTTATCCCGCCATCTGCCGGCAGTAAAAGCCCTTTCCCTTAGTTGCCTCTTACGACACCCATGAGAAGGGTAAGAGTACCATGAAAGGAAAGGTAATAATTTTACACTAACCTAACGGAAACATTATACAATAACTTTACTATTGATTATTTATTCTGGTCTCCTTCGGAAACCGATATTCTGAACAACGGAAGTCACGGTTGGGTGACTGAAATTAGAATCAAGATCAGACTTATCATTCGACTCAGGAGGTAGGCTCGTACCAGTGAGTTTTTTTTTAAACTTATGTACGATTTCTATCGCGGTCTTGGTTATAAAGACAGCGACTAACGCACCATCTGTCAAGTTGTTCCAAAAAGCTCAAGTGAAATTTGATACGAAAGAATTAAATTTTCCAGACCTCTGGCTGCCCCCGTATTGAGAAATGCGAGAAGAAAACGACAAGGCAAGGAAATTAAACGCCCCGGAAATACATGAAGGAACATCTGGTCAAAAAACCTTTACTATTGTATTACTACTGTATTGTATCGCTCCACTGTTTATTTAAATCGAAACACAAGGTACAACAAATTATGCACGAGGCAGGAAACGAGCGTTCGTGTAAAGCGACAATCATTAAAAGAGAACTACTGTTCATCAAACCGTGAGACTTTGATAAAGCCGGTCAAGTGGTTTGTTGAGGCTAGGAAAGTTAATGTTTAGTTCAGACATATTGGTTCTTTATAATCATGTTTTCAAATAAGTTTTTCACTTTTTCTACATTGTTTTGAGATTTCAAGAAATTTCTAATACTTCATTTCGATTCGCTTTCGGGTTTAGGTTGCAGTATATTCTTTGTTTCCGATTCTATAACACAAGTGCTTAGCTTCTTACTTTGAGATCAGAGAAATAAATGTGATGTAGTCCTTATCTGTGTATGTTTATTGCCAAGGTATGCCAGAGTTCGTGGGTTCAATCCAGCCCGCGTAATGTGAATTAAAATTGTTACCTTTTCAATTTCTCTTTAATTTAATTTATAAATAAATAAATAAATATCTTCACGCAATTCCCAATGGAAGGGAAGACAAAGGCCTATTCTAGATAATTAAGTCCCTCCGACCCACCTTCCACAGAAGATATTTTCGGGACAACGTGACAGGTGGTGAGCCCGACGCCGTCTTTATGTCCAAGCCAACGATATAATTCGTACATTGTACGAGCTTTTGAAAAGCCTGTTGGTACGAGCCTGCCAACTGTATTTATTTCCAATTTTTATTACGTAAATAAAACATTATGAAAGAGAAGTTTCCGAATCGAAATTTTGGGGGTCTGCACTCCCCTCACAATGTGTAAGAAAACAAATCAAAATGATATCCATTTCGGAATGTCAACACAAATTAAAAGTTACTACTTTGTAATAACAATGAGTTTAATTTTAAATTGATTGTAGTATACATAGTTAAGTAAATAGGGACAACATAGCTCTGAACCCAAAGTAAATATCAGAAGTGTACCACAAACACCCAAACACGAGACAAAGTAGAAAAAGTGTTTCTGACAATGATCGTCCTGGGTTCGATCACCGGTCGGGTCAGAGGTGACGACACCGTCAATTCCGGGGTGTACCCCATTCGTAAGAGGTCTATAAGTTAATAAGAAATATTCCCAATACAGAGGTAGACAGAGGTCTACACAATTAAATCGTTTCGAACCACCTTCCACCGAAGATATTTTTGGGACAACGTGACAGGCGCTGAGCCCATCGCCGTCTCAATCCCAAGCCAGTGATATAATTCGTACATAAGTTTTTTTTTTTTTGGAAAAAACCACCTCGTCTCAAGAAGAAGAAGGCGTTGTCCTAACCTATAAGAGCTAAGATGGAATTCCCAATAACTCGTAATTATTACACCATTATTCGATGTCAGAAATAAGTAGAGTGTGGTTCTGACCCAGATCACTTCAAGGCAGAACAGGAGATCTATAGAATAAGACAGATTAATAAGAAACCGATGGATAAGAATTTCATAAAATGCTTTTTTATTACATACGGCGACGGGCTCACCACCTGTCACGTTGTCCCGAAAATATCTTCGGTGGAAGTTGGGTCAAATTGAGTGTTTGCAAGAGTATTTGAGATTGTCAATCGCTGTACCTGATACGCCTTAGATACAGGTGCCTATTACCGGTCTAAATGATTTTGGTCTGGTATTTTTTGAGATTTTTATATGTTGTATACCCGTCTTCATTGAGTTCCCTTTACGATTATCAAGATGTTTCCGTCAGACGCTTTTTTCTGAACCCAAGAGACAAGGCCAGCTATATACTTTTTTTATTAGCTATACAGCTTCACAGCTATATATTTTGCCTTAACACATGGTTTTTTTATTACTTTAATAGACTTCATTTAATAACATATTATTAAAACATACTGTACAGAAGAAGCGGTTAATTAGATTTAACTGAACAATTAGCAGAGAAATTAAATCTTTTAGAAAGCTATTCTTTAAAATGTAAAATAGCTCTTACTTTAACTTTACGCACTACAAAAGTGCAAGTCACGTGTCCATAATAAGTGTATCATATAATCGAAAATGCCTAGCTGCTAACGCCGGTGGTATAACGTACGCTGAGTCACAGAAAATCATCGGTAGATTAATGTTTTTTTTAATTTTGTAACAGTAATAACAAATCCTTGTTACAAAACGAGCCAATGTTCCGGCAAGTACACTTTTACTACAGTAAAATAAAAAGGAAGGAATATTTTATTCCCTTAAATTAATGAAAATAATCTTTAATTAGTCTAATATTATTTTATAAATTATTATTTCAAATCATCAAATATACGAAATCATTTAGATATTCATAAATTCGGAATTGTTCCTTCAGCAACTTAAACACAAAATTCTAGTCATTTGGGCATCAACTGCCTTTTTCTAACAATCTATACTTACACCTGCACTTTTACTTTTCCTCTTAATTTTAAAATTAAATCGTGTTTCTGTTGCTCAAATTACGTAAGAATTCAAAGAATTCTATAGTTTCAATATATTAATGTCGACTTAGTAAAATTTCTCCTTATTATGTTTTAGAATTTCCACATCGTGAATTATATTGGAAATATGCGATGCGAAAGTGGCGATAAATTAGAAATTCCGCCTGTAACGCAATTTAATCACCTTTGATAGATGGAAAAGTTTCTAACTCCTACACAATAGTTCAATAGATCTCTAGTAAAACGAGTGTCCTATTTATTCTATGATAAGTTAGAATCTTCGTTCTGACAGAGCGAAAATTATTTGTTTTGAGGGCCATTTCTTGGCTGTGACGAGTCACATGCATCGAACTTATACGCTAGACTATAGAATAAGACAGATTAATAAGAAACCGATGGATAAGAATTTCATAAAATGCTTTTTTATTACATACGGCGACGGGCTCACCACCTGTCACGTTGTCCCGAAAATATCTTCGGTGGAAGTTGGGTCAAATTGAGTGTTTGCAAGAGTATTTGAGATTGTCAATCGCTGTACCTGATACGCCTTAGATACAGGTGCCTATTACCGGTCTAAATGATTTTGGTCTGGTATTTTTTGAGATTTTTATATGTTGTATACCCGTCTTCATTGAGTTCCCTTTACGATTATCAAGATGTTTCCGTCAGACGCTTTTTTCTGAACCCAAGAGACAAGGCCAGCTATATACTTTTTTTATTAGCTATACAGCTTCACAGCTATATATTTTGCCTTAACACATGGTTTTTTTATTACTTTAATAGACTTCATTTAATAACATATTATTAAAACATACTGTACAGAAGAAGCGGTTAATTAGATTTAACTGAACAATTAGCAGAGAAATTAAATCTTTTTTAGAAAGCTATTCTTTAAAAATGTAAAATAGCTCTTACTTTAACTTTACGCACTACAAAAGTGCAAGTCACGTGTCCATAATAAGTGTATCATATAATCGAAAGTGCCTAGCTGCTAACGCCGGTGGTATAACGTACGCTGAGTCACAGAAAAATCATCGGTAGATTAATGTTTTTTTTTAATTTCACAAACATACAGCGTGTTTCTCAGTTTTAGGTTAGACAGAGGTCTAGACCTCTCTCAGGACAATTAAGTCATTTTGACTTACCTGTCACTAAAGCTTTTTTGGGACTATATGGCATGTGGTGAGCCTATTGCCGCCTTACTGTCCATATTCACCAAAATCGTACCTGAAACCCTCACTTTCGAAGGCCGGGTTACTACCGACTGGTTAGTAAGATTGTCTTTGTGGGTCGAAGTGGTTCGACTTAATTGTGTAGACTAGACCTCTGTCTACCCCTGTATTTGGAATTGTGTGAATATATTATTTATTTATATAAATATATTCTAAATTTTTCAAGTATGATGTAATACTTATACTTTGGATGCAAGAATTTAGCTCAAATAAATGGAACATTTCTCAAAGTATGTATGTCTGTAATCACTTACCAGCGGATCGTCTTTCTTATGTCTTTTTTTCATATAATTAAAATTGAGATGTGCTTAAAGCTAGTAAACCTGTAAAATTCTACCTCAGGATATAGGTCTCTACTGTGAGGATATACCGTAATCACCACGCTTGGCAAGCAGATCATTGATTGCCTTTCAAGACACCTTGGACCTAGCCTTGGATTTGTCTCCTTAACAAATGTCCGATATTTTTGAGATGGTTATCCCGCCATCTGCCGGCAGTAAAGCCGTTTCTAAGGCTTTTCCCTTAGTTGCCTCTTACGACACCCATGAGAAGGGTAAGAGTACCATGAAAGGAAAGGTAATAATTTTACACTAACCTAACGGAAACATTATACAATAACTTTACTATTGATTATTTATTCTGGTCTCCTTCGAAACCGATATTCTGAACAACGGAAGTCACGGTTGGGTGACTGAAATTAGAATCAAGATCAGACTTATCATTCGACTCAGGAGGTAGGCTCGTACCAGTGAGTTTTTTTTTAAACTTATGTACGATTTCTATCGCGGTCTTGGTTATAAAGACAGCGACTAACGCACCATCTGTCAAGTTGTTCCAAAAAGCTCAAGTGAAATTTGATACGAAAGAATTAAATTTTCCAGACCTCTGGCTGCCCCCGTATTGAGAAATGCGAGAAGAAAACGACAAGGCAAGGAAATTAAACGCCCCGGAAATACATGAAGGAACATCTGGTCAAAAAACCTTTACTATTGTATTACTACTGTATTGTATCGCTCCACTGTTTATTTAAATCGAAACACAAGGTACAACAAATTATGCACGAGGCAGGAAACGAGCGTTCGTGTAAAGCGACAATCATTAAAAGAGAACTACTGTTCATCAAACCGTGAGACTTTGATAAAGCCGGTCAAGTGGTTTGTTGAGGCTAGGAAAGTTAATGTTTAGTTCAGACATATTGGTTCTTTATAATCATGTTTTCAAATAAGTTTTTCACTTTTTCTACATTGTTTTGAGATTTCAAGAAATTTCTAATACTTCATTTCGATTCGCTTTCGGGTTTAGGTTGCAGTATATTCTTTGTTTCCGATTCTATAACACAAGTGCTTAGCTTCTTACTTTGAGATCAGAGAAATAAATGTGATGTAGTCCTTATCTGTGTATGTTTATTGCCAAGGTATGCCAGAGTTCGTGGGTTCAATCCAGCCCGCGTAATGTGAATTAAAATTGTTACCTTTTCAATTTCTCTTTAATTTAATTTATAAATAAATAAATAAATAAATAAATAAATAAATAAATAAATAAATAAATATCTTCACGCAATTCCCAATGGAAGGGAAGACAAAGGCCTATTCTAGATAATTAAGTCCCTCCGACCCACCTTCCACAGAAGATATTTTCGGGACAACGTGACAGGTGGTGAGCCCGACGCCGTCTTTATGTCCAAGCCAACGATATAATTCGTACATAAGTTTTTTTTTTTAAACTTATGTACGATTTCTATCGCGGTCTTGGTTATAAAGACAGCGACTAACGCACCATCTGTCAAGTTGTTCCAAAAAGCTCATGAAATTTGATACGAAAGAATTAAATTTTCCAGACCTCTGGCTGCCCCCGTATTGAGAAATGCGAGAAGAAAACGACAAGGCAAGGAAATTAAACGCCCCGGAAATACATGAAGGAACATCTGGTCAAAAAACCTTTACTATTGTATTACTACTGTATTGTATCGCTCCACTGTTTATTTAAATCGAAACACAAGGTACAACAAATTATGCACGAGGCAGGAAACGAGCGTTCGTGTAAAGCGACAATCATTAAAAGAGAACTACTGTTCATCAAACCGTGAGACTTTGATAAAGCCGGTCAAGTGGTTTGTTGAGGCTAGGAAAGTTAATGTTTAGTTCAGACATATTGGTTCTTTATAATCATGTTTTCAAATAAGTTTTTCACTTTTTCTACATTGTTTTGAGATTTCAAGAAATTTCTAATACTTCATTTCGATTCGCTTTCGGGTTTAGGTTGCAGTATATTCTTTGTTTCCGATTCTATAACACAAGTGCTTAGCTTCTTACTTTGAGATCAGAGAAATAAATGTGATGTAGTCCTTATCTGTGTATGTTTATTGCCAAGGTATGCCAGAGTTCGTGGGTTCAATCCAGCCCGCGTAATGTGAATTAAAATTGTTACCTTTTCAATTTCTCTTTAATTTAATTTATAAATAAATAAATAAATAAATAAATAAATATCTTCACGCAATTCCCAATGGAAGGGAAGACAAAGGCCTATTCTAGATAATTAAGTCCCTTCGAACCACCTTCCACCGAAGATATTTTTGGGACAACGTGACAGGCGCTGAGCCCATCGCCGTCTCAATCCCAAGCCAGTGATATAATTCGTACATAAGTTTTTTTTTTTTTGGAAAAAACCACCTCGTCTCAAGAAGAAGAAGGCGTTGTCCTAACCTATAAGAGCTAAGATGGAATTCCCAATAACTCGTAATTATTACACCATTATTCGATGTCAGAAATAAGTAAGAGTGTGGTTCTGACCCAGATCACTTCAAGTCAGAACAGGAGATCTTTAGTATAAAACATCCAAAAAACACATGCCAGGTTTGTGGTGCTACATCGCAAACCGAATTTTCTAGAGTGGTGATTATGCCAAATCATAAGTAGTGCCCTAATTTTACTAGCCAATGGGTATACAACAATGTGATGCTGATCCAGATGACTCCAGGCAGAGGAAGAAATCTTTATCGCCTTCAAAATAGGTGCCAGGAGTCTGGTACTGCCCAGCGTGGCGATTACGCCAGATGCTATAAACGACCACCATATGACTTTTACAAGATATTAAGAGTGTAAGTAAGTGATATAGTAGAAAGAAATAATACAGTTCAAAGAACCCATAGAGTAGAACAAACAAATGATCAAATATTTTTCTGGGTTACAAAAAAGGAACAAAAAGAACGCCTACAGAACATTTGTTACGATGTTGCATCAACGGCAATGGCCTGCCTCAAGGCCAAGGCGTCTCTAGTTCAATGCTGCTACGACTTTCTAACAGACAAATATCAGTCACTCATTGCTCATTAGTTTCAAAAGGCGCTTTAAATATTTTTAATGCAAATTAATTAAATATTATTTTGTTTTATACCAAACATTAAAAAACAATTAAATTAAATAGAAATCATACAAATATAATTGCAAAAGTAAATTTGTTTGTTATAACGTGACGCCTAAACTACAACTACAACAAATTTGAAAATTCAATGAATAAATGTAAAATATTATTTTTTTACATTAGACATACCTAATAAAATTAGTATACCAAAGGATCAAAAATGTGTCTACAAAAGTAATTATTTGTCAATAAAATAAACTAATATCTATATAGAGAGGGATATCATCACATTGCGCTGATGTCAAAGTACTCGTAAGTATTAATCACTTGTCTTCAGCAATCAAAAACAACAAAGATGCCACAAAGACTTCACCAAAGTTTTGGATAGACAGGGACTAAAATCCCCAAAATATGTAGACTTAAGTTTTTTCATTGTCTTCTCTGATGGTATTCACAGAATGAAATATAATAAATACACAATAGAATACGGCGATTGTCATCAATTCCACAATTTTTTTAATTAACAGTTACTTTCTTCCCGTTGAAAAGGAATTCTACTCTTATTTTTATCCATTTTTATTTTAGAAATTTATTTCAGACGTTGCATATTACAATTAAATTAAAGAGAAGATGAGATGAGAAGAAAACATAACTTCTCTTTAATTAATAACAAAAATATACATGCCATACATAACTGTATAGCATGTATAAGTCTGTTGCAGGATAATTCCCTTTTCTATAAGGGAAGTTTTGCTACCCCCGAGTTGAGTGATCGGATTTCGAGTGAAGAGACCCGAGTTCGATCCCCAGGTGGCAGGCTCATACCAATGTTTCTTTTTCAAAACTTATGTATAATTTACACCGTTGGCTTGGACATGAATCACACTCTGTCACGTTGGCGATAGGCACACCACCTGTCACATAGTCCCAAAAAAGCTTTTTGTGAAACGTGGGTCGAAAGGACTTAACTAGACGTCTGTCTGTCCCAGTAATGAGAATGGATGTCGACTCAAGAATGTGCCAAAACCAATAGCTGCCAGGTGGCGGGATAAACGTTTCGAAAAATGCCAAACAAAATAGTTATGCAGAATTGTGACGGGTGTGTGATGTTCAAAGTGTAAGATGGCCAAACCCAAGCTACGGTGGCCAAACCCAAGGTCAATTATTCAAGGGTTAACGTTATAATTCCTACATAAGTTTTTGAAAAACTCATTGGTACGAGCCTGCCACCGATCGAACTCGGGTCTCTTGACTCGAAATTTCTTACTATTACTTTTTTTATTTATGAATTACTTACTAACGGATACTTATAACAGATAAATTATTACCAAGGGATAATTATAACGAATGATATCCTAACGTTAACTTTACGTTACGTTGCACTACGCAGGACGTTATATATAGTATGGGCAATATTTATTAGACAACGGAATTGGGGAGCCAGAAGAAGAGACTTAAGAATGAAGAGAAATTTTAATTTTGTACAGTGTGTTTCAATGCGGAATATCATCATAAAATTTGCAAGTGACACATAACCTCCCGGTTTACAGCCTTGATATGGTTTCGACGATGTAGCTCATTTCGCCAAACAGTCGAAAGAAAACCAACCATGGATTAGAACATATAATGAACAGTGTATCATAGAATCTATTTAGGAGCGCTACCCTTCTTGACAAGTAAGACTTTCGGTTTGCGGACTACGAGAGATCATGGAAAATGAAGATGATTGGAGACGAAGTTGATTTTATATTGATTTTACATAACGGCTTGTTAATCTGTTATGACGGTATGTCCGATAAAGTCTAGATAGCCGAGTGGTTGGGTGATTGGAATTTCGAGTCATGAGACCCGAGTTATATCCCCAGGTGGCAGGCTAGTACCAATGGATTTTTCAAAACTTATGTACGAATTATGTCGTTGGCTTGGACATGAATCACACTCTGTCACGTTGGCGATAGGCACACCACCTGTCACATAGTCCCAAAAAAGCTTTTTGTGAAACGTGGGTCGAAAGGACTTAACTAGACGTCTGTCTGTCCCAGTAATGAGAATGGATGTCGACTCAAGAATGTGCCAAAACCAATAGCTGCCAGGTGGCGGGATAAACGTTTCGAAAAATGCCAAACAAAATAGTTATGCAGAATTGTGACGGGTGTGTGATGTTCAAAGTGTAAGATGGCCAAACCCAAGCTACGGTGGCCAAACCCAAGGTCAATTATTCAAGGGTTAACGTTATAATTCCTACATAAGTTTTTGAAAAACTCATTGGTACGAGCCTGCCACCGATCGAACTCGGGTCTCTTGACTCGAAATTTCTTACTATTACTTTTTTTATTTATGAATTACTTACTAACGGATACTTATAACAGATAAATTATTACCAAGGGATAATTATAACGAATGATATCCTAACGTTAACTTTACGTTACGTTGCACTACGCAGGACGTTATATATAGTATGGGCAATATTTATTAGACAACGGAATTGGGGAGCCAGAAGAAGAGACTTAAGAATGAAGAGAAATTTTAATTTTGTACAGTGTGTTTCAATGCGGAATATCATCATAAAATTTGCAAGTGACACATAACCTCCCGGTTTACAGCCTTGATATGGTTTCGGACGATGTAGCTCATTTCGCCAAACAGTCGAAAGAAAACCAACCATGGATTAGAACATATAATGAACAGTGTATCATAGAATCTATTTAGGAGCGCTACCCTTCTTGACAAGTAAGACTTTCGGTTTGCGGACTACGAGATCATGGAAAATGAAGATGATTGGAGACGAAGTTGATTTTATATTGATTTTACATAACGGCTTGTTAATCTGTTATGACGGTATGTCCGATAAAGTCTAGATAGCCGAGTGGTTGGGTGATTGGAATTTCGAGTCATGAGACCCGAGTTATATCCCCAGGTGGCAGGCTCATACCAATGTTTCTTTTCAAAACTTATGTACGAATTATGTCGTTGGCTTGGACATGAATCACACTCTGTCACGTTGGCGATAGGCACACCACCTGTCACATAGTCCCAAAAAAGCTTTTTGTGAAACGTGGGTCGAAAGGACTTAACTAGACGTCTGTCTGTCCCAGTAATGAGAATGGATGTCGACTCAAGAATGTGCCAAAACCAATAGCTGCCAGGTGGCGGGATAAACGTTTCGAAAAATGCCAAACAAAATAGTTATGCAGAATTGTGACGGGTGTGTGATGTTCAAAGTGTAAGATGGCCAAACCCAAGCTACGGTGGCCAAACCCAAGGTCAATTATTCAAGGGTTAACGTTATAATTCCTACATAAGTTTTTGAAAAACTCATTGGTACGAGCCTGCCACCGATCGAACTCGGGTCTCTTGACTCGAAATTTCTTACTATTACTTTTTTTATTTATGAATTACTTACTAACGGATACTTATAACAGATAAATTATTACCAAGGGATAATTATAACGAATGATATCCTAACGTTAACTTTACGTTACGTTGCACTACGCAGGACGTTATATATAGTATGGGCAATATTTATTAGACAACGGAATTGGGGAGCCAGAAGAAGAGACTTAAGAATGAAGAGAAATTTTAATTTTGTACAGTGTGTTTCAATGCGGAATATCATCATAAAATTTGCAAGTGACACATAACCTCCCGGTTTACAGCCTTGATATGGTTTCGGACGATGTAGCTCATTTCGCCAAACAGTCGAAAGAAAACCATTAGAACATATAATGAACAGTGTATCATAGAATCTATTTAGGAGCGCTAGCCTTCTTGACAAGTAAGACTTTCGGTTTGCGGACTACGAGAGATCATGGAAAATGAAGATGATTGGAGACGAAGTTGATTTTATATTGATTTTACATAACGGCTTGTTAATCTGTTATGACGGTATGTCCGATAAAGTCTAGATAGCCGAGTGGTTGGGTGATTGGAATTTCGAGTCATGAGACCCGAGTTATATCCCCAGGTGGCAGGCTAGTACCAATGGATTTTTCAAAAACTTATGTACGAATTATGTCGTTGGCTTGGACATAAAGACGGCGCGGGCTCACCACCTATCACGTTGTCCCGAAAATATCTTCGGTGGAAGGTGAGTCGAAGGAACTTAATCGTCTAGACAAGACCTCTGCCTACCCCTGTATTGGGAGTTGCGTGAAGATATTTATTTATTATTTATTTATTATTTATTTAGTATTTACGTCCCCTGCAGGACAAATACCTCTCCCGTACGGGAGTTTGCATCAATAGCTGGCATGCCGATTGGCGATCGCAGTACCAGACACCGTAATCGGTGCGGCCCGTCACCGGTCTACTGAATTTTAGAATGGTATTTTGCGAGATGTTTATCCTGCCACCTGCCGTTAGTCTATTGCATTTTTAAGGCACTTTGTAGCTTGTCACGAAACCCATGGGAAGAGAAAGGGTGGCATTATTCTTGTACCGATACTACCCAGTATCTAAATACTGAAGTAACCCCTTTCAAGTAGATACATCACTACTGTATGTGTGCTTCTATATGAAAGTATCAGTTATAGTAAATATGAATTATTGCTTGACGTTTCAGGCTCCCTTCAGTGTCTAAATGTAAAACGGTTTGACGCCAATGTACGAATTATGTCGTTGGCTTGGACATAAAGACGGCGCGGGCTCACCACCTGTCACGTTGTCCCGAAAATATCTTCGGTGGAAGGTGGGTCGAAGGAACTTAATCGTCTAGACAAGACCTCTGTCTACCCCTGTATTGGGAGTTGCGTGAAGATATTTATTTATTATTTATTTAGTATTTACGTCCCCTGCAGGACAAATACCTCTCCCGTACGGGAGTTTGCATCAATAGCTGGCATGCCGATTGGCGATCGCAGTACCAGACACCGTAATCGGTGCGGCCCGTCACCGGTCTACTGAATTTTAGAATGGTATTTTGCGAGATGTTTATCCTGCCACCTGCCGTTAGTCTATTGCATTTTTAAGGCACTTTGTAGCTTGTCACGAAACCCATGGGAAGAGAAAGGGTGGCATTATTCTTGTACCGATACTACCCAGTATCTAAATACTGAAGTAACCCCTTTCAAGTAGATACATCACTACTGTATGTGTGCTTCTATATGAAAGTATCAGTTATAGTAAATATGAATTATTGCTTGACGTTTCAGGCTCCCTTCAGTGTCTAAATGTAAAACGGTTTGACGCCAATGTACGAATTATGTCGTTGGCTTGGACATAAAGACGGCGCGGGCTCACCACCTGTCACGTTGTCCCGAAAATATCTTCGGTGGAAGGTGGGTCGAAGGAACTTAATCGTCTAGACAAGACCTCTGTCTACCCCTGTATTGGGAGTTGCGTGAAGATATTTATTTATTATTTATTTAGTATTTACGTCCCCTGCAGGACAAATACCTCTCCCGTACGGGAGTTTGCATCAATAGCTGGCATGCCGATTGGCGATCGCAGTACCAGACACCGTAATCGGTGCGGCCCGTCACCGGTCTACTGAATTTTAGAATGGTATTTTGCGAGATGTTTATCCTGCCACCTGCCGTTAGTCTATTGCATTTTTAAGGCACTTTGTAGCTTGTCACGAAACCCATGGGAAGAGAAAGGGTGGCATTATTCTTGTACCGATACTACCCAGTATCTAAATACTGAAGTAACCCCTTTCAAGTAGATACATCACTACTGTATGTGTGCTTCTATATGAAAGTATCAGTTATAGTAAATATGAATTATTGCTTGACGTTTCAGGCTCCCTTCAGTGTCTAAATGTAAAACGGTTTGACGCCAATGTACGAAAATTTTAGTTAATAAGTAATTATTAATTTTTAATTTAATGATTGAATTGTTTTGTTGAAATTAGCATTCCCAATAACCTTTCAAGTCGTACACAAATTTCCGAAAAAAAACTGTATTCGTAAGAGTCTTTCTTCGTCAACTCAGCCACTTGGCGATCATGGCTTAGTTACTTATGATTTTACTAATCAAATACTAGCCATGCCAAATAACATTACTAGTATTCCTATTAACCACTCCAACTAAGCTGCAATGCTTTTGTTTGGAGCGGTTTGCTAGAATAGTGGAAATGCTCGCCGGAACTTGCGACGTTTAGTTTTGCAACATGCAACCTTAGATGAGATTGTGACGCAAAGTAGTATTTATTATATTTATAGAAATTTATTTAATTCTGTAAAATGCTCTGGAATATCCAATATTAAATATATTTTGAAGTTACATCTTTTAAGAGTTACCAATAGCTTGTTATAAAATCAGTGGGACAACACAAAAAATCATGTAAATTATTCGTTGCAGTTCGGTTTATTATTTTATTTTAACATGTCAAATATTAAATAACCACAAACACACGTTGGAAAAAAAACTATGACCCGTGATACACGATGACATAAAAAAGAAATAAAAATTGTGTAAAAAAGAAAACAAAAAATAAAGGAACAAACTACTAGACAAGGATTTCTACAGTACTGATCACTTCATAAACTTAAACAAAAATAAATATATATGTCGTATTCATATAGTAGATAATACATAAATATAAATCCGATAAATTTAAATAAATAGTTATTACCATAGATAAATATTGTATAGCATAAGCGATTAACACACAAAAAAAAACTATTTGACTGATAAAAAATATAAATAAACGATAAAAATATACGCATACATATAAAATTAATAAGAAATAAAAATAAATCAAATTAATAAAAATATAAAAAGAAACATAGTAGATAAAAAGTGGCATAAATATCATATTTAAATGTTACATAAATATTACATAATTAAACAAAAATATCTGAGTTTATAACAACCATATAGAATACTAATATTATCACAAAACAACATAATAATAATATTGTTATAAGAAATCATACAAATAAAAATCCTTTTCAGTCAGATTATAACAGAAAAAAAAGGAGCAAATGCAAAATAAAACAACATAAAATGACCGAAAAGAAAAAAGTCGTAAAAATAAAATCTAATAAAAACCTAAAATCAAAGTAAATCGACTACTTCACACTCACACACACACTCACGCATCAATAAATTAACAATCAATAAATATGACGACAATAATTTTACCCGGAATAAATTATTTGGTTCTACAATTTCTTATTTACTATACGCGGAATACGCAAGGTTGCTGGCATCGTTTTTAGAGCGAGACCAGCCACCGTCCCAACCTCCGTGAGGAGGGTGTTCCTCGTGGGTAGTCACCCAGGCGTGCTCTTCTTGGGCATGTTTCTTCGCAATCAGAGCCTTGACGATAGCGATCACCTTTGCGATGAAGGCAATCTTGGCAAGAAGTGCAAGTTTGAATACAGATGCTGCTATCACGACGAGGGCGAGAATGACGATGGCAACGGCCTTGATCTTCGCTAAGATCGCTAGAGGGATGAGCAGCTTCAGCTTCTTTTTCAATTGCTTCTTCTTCTTGCCGCGGCCTTCTGAGACTGAAATAAAAAAGGAACTTTTATAAATATTAAGACTAATATAATTTACTGCTAGTTAGCAGTAAATTATATGACCCATGACAAACTCAGTCAAGTTTGTCAGGGGTCTAGAAACAGTGTAGTCCTTTTGAGCCTCAT
This sequence comes from Sericinus montela, assembly GCA_029286605.1. Classification (NCBI taxonomy): domain Eukaryota; kingdom Metazoa; phylum Arthropoda; class Insecta; order Lepidoptera; family Papilionidae; genus Sericinus; species Sericinus montela. The sequence goes on along the minus strand of JAGSMR010000030.1, from coordinate 9,881,409 downwards.
TTCACTTTTCTTCTTGTATCTTTACGCCATTGCCAATATTGGGTTAGACGGAAGTCTCGAAAATTTAGTTCTTACATTTAACTTTTACAGTATACCTATTGATTATTTGAGACGACGATGACAGGTGGTGAGCCTATCTCGCTGTCCTAACCAACGATACAAATTCTACATAAAATTCAGAAAACTCATTGATACGTGTATTCCTCCTGGTGATCAATCTCGGGTCTCCTAATTCGGATTCCGAACACCCAAACACTCGGCTACCGTGGCATGTTATGAGATAAAATCAAGCATCAAACAAGACTCATATTTGTATCGAATATGTTAACAACATTTTACTTTATTACATTGGTCTTGAATGTATATGAAAGCAATCATGTTCTGTTCCAAACCTTTTAATTCTTATTGAATCCGGTTTTTAAAGCTTTTACGTAAACATCCGAATACACAAACTTTCACACTCATAAAAATTTATAAGTAAAAAGTTTTTATATTAGTCATTGCGTAATTTAATTTAAAGTATACTCGAGCATTCATCTGGCAATTACAAAATTTTATTAATATAAATATGAATAATTATTATCAAAGATATTTCTGCATTCATCATGACATTCAAATAATTTAAATATCAAATATTGTCAGTTATAGTTAACATTATGCATAACAATATCAGGGTTATTTTTAAAATACAAATTCCCGTAATATTTATTGTATTAATTATTATTCATGAATTTAATAATTGATTGACTAAGTGTTTGGTGTTGAAGTGATGAAGACAAGAAGGCGACAGGCTCACCAGCTGTCACATTATCCTGAATAAGATCTAGTCGATTGTGGTTTTAAAGGACAGAAATGTCTAGACCTCCATCCTCATATTATTCAATATAGTAAAGTATTTAATCCTATCCTATATAAAGCATGGCGAAATCGCTTTTAACGACGAGACCACCCAGTGTGCAGTTTTTATTTAAAGTTTTTGTATAATTAATATATTGTTATTATTCCTTATATCTTGTAGTAGTATTGTTTATGATATCTTATATTTATGTAAATTTTATATAATATTTTAAGTGTCAAATGACGTAATTAAAATTTGGGTCTCTGTGGGCGCTTTAAACATGTCAAATAAAGTTGACCGTTAACTAAACATATGCTTTGGCACCGGTTTAACAGTAAAATTAAAAGTAGTTTAGAGAAAAGCGACCATCTTAATCTGGTAATTAATTGCTATTTGATATTTTAAAAGCATACTTATATTTATTAATAATAATATAATATTAAATAAACAAATACGGACAACATCGCATACATTGCTCTAATCCCAAAGCTAATGCACTTTTGTTGTGAAATCAGAAACAACGAAGGTTCCACCCAGGTTCCCAATATCAAATTTCCCGAGCATCGAACTCAGGACCTCTGAGCTGGCCGTGAAAATCGGTGTGCACGTCCCTCGACTACGGAAGCAGTCGTGGCTTTAGCTTTTGTAAAGCATTCCATGGACAATTTTTATTTAACTAAAGAAAAGAATATTGAAATTAATTCTCATTTTCGACTTTATAAAGTGTCGTTTTGGAGAACAACATCGCAACGATATTAAGCGTCGTTCCGATCTCTCCGTTTATTTTTTGGAAAGTGCGTAAAATATTTTAATTCGTTGTAACGGGCTTGTGTTGTGTTATGTATTAATATGTATACATGTATATGAATGTATGTAAATTGCAATAAAAATTATACAAAATCATCTTAGCATTTTGCTTTAAATGCTTACATAATATTTTATTTATTAAATAATTCGTTTTTTTATTAATTGAATAATTCCTTTCAGCTGTCTATCTATGTCAATACTTGGGTTTAAATTTGGATCCTACTTAGACAGTGACTTTCAAACTTTATTTATTCCATATTTTACATTGGTTACTTCGGTGAAATTATTTAAAAATTATTTTGATTGTGTTTTACTTTAAATATCCTTTGTTAAATAAAAAATATATGTGTAAATATGGTTTTTTGAGTTACTTGAATGTTTTTCTTAAGGAAAATCTTGTTTCGTTAACATTTCTAGTCTAAAAGACTTTAAGTGTTAGCTTTATTACAAGACTAATTTAAAAACTTTTAATAAAAATCTATTAATATTATTGTAAATTTCTCACCATCATCAATAGACCGGGATTCGTCAGCATCGTCATCGGACCCACTGAAACTTAGTTCTAAATCAGTCGTCTGTAGGAGATCTGTAGTACTTTGCCAAAGCCTTTCAGTGAGTTGCTTATTTCTTTGTTCAGGCTCTGTGGACAGGGGTTCCAAGCTTCGAGCTTCCTTGGCTCCGTTGTTATATATAGTGACACCTTCAAAGACATTAAGTTTCCTTACTGTACCCAGTCTTTCAGTGGCTTTAAGTGCCTGTTCCTGTGAAACAAAGCGTTTTATTAGCAATTTTTATGAATAATTCTAATTTTTATAAGATATTTTGAGACTTTATTTTTTATATTTTATGAATATTTATGCTGCTTCTTGAATTTAATAATGTAATGTTTTTAATTATAATTTATTAATCTGCACTTCTATGATGTTATATGTAAAAACTATGATAAAAATAATATTTTTTTTATTTTTTTAAAATATGCTCTGATTATATTCTGCTGTAACATATTTTTTAAATAGGTTTAAATTAATTTCGATATTTTCAATATTATTTGGGTTTACTTAAATTTTATTTTTTATTTATTGAAATTGCCATTAATTTTCTATTTTATATTATATGTTATATTTTTCTTTAATTTTACTTGTTATTCGAAAGTGCCTGATAAGAAATTTTTGTAAAAAATATAAAAGTTCACGAAAACGCGGTCGTACGTCGAGCCTCTCGAAAGTACGTAAGTAGGCATGAGCACTTGCGAAACCAGTTAGTCCTTACAACGCGGTGTTTTCTTTAAAAAAAAGCGTTTCGAAAATCATCAAATTTACACTGAAATTACCTTCAAACACATATTCAAATCACTGTTCATGCAATTCACAAAATTTCCGATCACCGTTTTCAGCACTGAATCTTCCTGGGCCAAGGGAACACATGACGCTAAAGCCACAACACTTAAAAATATAAAATACTTCATTTTTGTTTATATTTTATTTTTTGGTGCACGTTCTCAAGCGGGGCCAATCGGACTGTGGTCATCGGCACATTGCTAAGAGTTTTTTATCTAAATTTCCCCCACTATGTTGTTTGTCCACATTAACATTTTAAAGTAATTGATGCCATATCGGAAACGGAGAAGACATTATGCCATAGTGAGTGACATAGTTATTCTTCCATTAATATTTATTTTAATTCAGATAGCGCACACTCTTTCTTTCTTTTTATGTAAGGTTTATGCAAAATGCAAAAATTCTAACCGTTCATGATTAGAAATATAATATACATGATCGCATATAATAATTACATCAGAACGTTAATGCATTTGATATTACTCAAGTTACGTTGTATTAAACAAACTCTTAGTGACCAAAATATATATAATAAAAGTCAGTAACTATAGAAAATAATTTATTTATAAATAAAATTGAGGTACTTGTACACGACATTACAAACATTTCGTATTGAAATGAAATAATATTTCACGCACACATAAAATGTACGCAAAATGTATGTTTTCCCTAAATTGTTTCTGATATAAATATTGTTACTGTATTTTAAAGACAGACACACACACACACACATGCATATACAGACACACATCAATAAATAAGCACACAGGTCCTAATTTAAAATCAATTGCCTAATTGTCCGGCATACGCTAATGACTGCGCGTCATTAACCTTCCTACTCCATCCTCCTGCTGGCTCATAGGAGTATCCTGGATGCTCCTCTGGTTTTGCTGCATACGTGATTGCTCCCGATGATGACTGATTTTTATTAAGTAGCTTCCTTATGAGATTGAACGCGCTCATTGCGAAAGCTATCTTTCCAAGGAAGACCGCTTTAACAGCAACGAAAGCTATTATTCCGAGGAAGAGGGGCACAAGTGCTGCCAGCTTAACTTTTAAAAGAAGAAGGAGAGGCAAGAGCTGCTTTATCTTCTTCTTCTTCTTTTTGCCGCGGCCTAGAAAATAATAAAATGCGCTATATTTTTATATATTTCGTACATGAAGTAAACTAAAAAAATTGAGTAAATAATACTGGAAAGTTTGGGTGAAAGTTTTATCAATGAGGTATTGAATTTTTTTAATATCTCATAGTGGGCTGTTTTTAATATTATGTGAGATAATAGATACAGACGGAGGTCATGGACAAGTTACGACCACACCGGTCTTCATTGAGTCGCCAGCTCTGAGGTCCCGGGTTGGTACCCGGTCGTGTCAATTTATAAATATATGTAATAACAAAGCGTCATGTTTACAGCCGATCTACTTATCCCTAGTGTTGAGTGCTAATTTATAATATCCTCTGCTTCTTTACTTCTGGCATGGAATATGTCTAATAATGGACAAAACTAAATTTAGTTTATGGCAAAATAAAAAAATTCGTAGTAAAATGGTAATGGTAGCTAATTAAGAAAAGAATATCAAGATGTATTGAGAAAAATGGTTCAAAGATACTAACTACCTTTTCCTATCAAAGTTTATTTTTAAACAATATATGCATATTGCACGAAAATTTTTAATTAAACTTCTCTTCTCGTCTTCTCATACAATCCCCTGAATAGCTATCCAAACTAAAACTTCGTAGCTAACTCTTCTAACTGCTATTATATAAATAGTAGTGTTTCCATTTTATATATCTTAAAACATTTTAGCGTCGTCTCGAAACAATTTACGGCTCACCAAGTTAAGCCAACGTATAATTACAAAACTTTGTTGTATTCAAAGTCAGTCTCTTTTTCTAGTCTATATTTATCTCAAATTTTTAATATAATAAATTCAGAAATCAGAACAACTACAATATCTTAGTGCTGAGAGCGCATGTTTCACATGCGCGTAGCCTCTGGTTTGATTGCTGGGAGGGAACGAAGACAATTTTTAAAAGAAGACCTGAACCCAATAGTGTGCGTTAAAATATTCAGACTTACTTAAATATAAATAAAACTATTCTTACCTTCTTCATCTAAATCCCGACCTCCTTCAGAATCTTCTGACAAACGCAACTGCAGTACGTGGTTTTCTAAGAAATCACCAACATTATTAGCTATTCTTTCTTCTAGTTGAGATTCTCTTGTTTTGGGATCGAGAGCTAAGCTTTCATAGCTTCGGGAAGATCGGGCAGAGCCGGTATTCACTAGGCTAATACCCTCGAAAAGATCTAAATCTTTTGTGACCGCCAGTCTTTCGGTTAGCCTATAAGTTTTTTCCTGAAAAAATCGATTTACCTTATTAGCTTCACCTATATAGTACTTTCACTGATTGTATTCCAAGAATATGAATATTCACGGAATTGCTACATTAACAATGTTTACTACAAAGTTTTACTACTAAAAAGATTTAGAGATTCACTACAACAAAATTCTATTTGGCTATTTGACTATTAGGCTCGTACCAAAGGGTTTTTTAAAAACTTATGTACGACATTAAGGCTTGGACATTAAGACGGCGACGGGCTCACCATCTGTCACGTTGTCCCGAAAATATTTTCGGTGGAAGGTGGGTCAAAGGTACTTAACTGTCTAGACTAGACCTCTGTCTACCCCTGTATTGGGAATTGCGTGAAAATATATATTTATTATATTAGACTATTGATGATTCAATTGAGTTACTCGTGAGAAATGATGCATTTCAAGTGAAGGACAGTTGAGATTACAGTAACGTATTTAAATTGATTTGTTACAACTTCATCAACATTTTTCGAGCACTTCACTACACTTTAAATAACTTTATTATTTAACACATAAAACCACTTTTCACCTTCAAACACAACGATGTGTCGGTGTCAATACACTCGGATACGGCACCCACAAAGTTTTCCGCGATGCCATTTTCTATCGGGCTGGATTTCACTGTTGCCAAGGTGGCTATTGTTAATATTAATAACCACATTTTCCTATTGTTCATTGTTCGTACTCCAACAACCGATGCTGTGCTGGTTATGGTATCTTCCAAAAAATCTCATGGATTTTATCCTTTGACCCCCCACTACGTTTTGTCAAAGGTGACGTAAAATATGTGCGTACTGTTTGACGGTTCATGCTAACTGATGGGCCGTGAATCGCGTAAGTTTTGTATACGTAAGGATAACTAGAAAAACAAATATTGGATGTTAGAAAGCGAAGTTTGCTTACAACATCCTAATGCACACATACGCCGGCGTTTTGGAAGTCGGTGCAAATGAAATGAAAGAAAAAGTGTGATTATTTGTACTTCTCAAGACTAGCCAAGTGAAAATAACTACACAATGTTCATTTCATTGAAACCTGTTGTACGTTTGCTGTGTGGTTACGGCGTTGAATATATTCTGTTACTAACTGTGGGTGTCATTTAAAATGACTAAAGCAAAAGCTACAAAAATCTCAAGAAAATACCAATCCAAAATTTCAAAATAGTGCTATAGGTATTCCGCTTTATAGGCTTGGTGGTTATGGGAAAACCTAACATACGTGAGAGGCCTATATTCCGCAGTGGAATTTTGCTTTTATGGTGATAAGGATGATGATAATGACGTTGTAAACATTTTTGAAAATTAAAATAGATTTAAAAAAAATCGAATCCGATTTGTTCACTCTCGCATAAACTCTGCCTAGGATTATATATAGACATTTCTTAAATCGTCGCATCGTAGATTATAATATTCAATAACGTAGAACCGGAAAGGATGGTATCGTAGAGCCTATTAATTGACTCGCTGCTGTAATGTAGCAAAATTCACGCACATTTGCTACTCGTAGTGATTTATTGTTTCATTATTATTATTATTATTGTAAACGTGAAAGTTTGTATGTTTAGACGTTGAAGTGTTTGATTTTTAATATTTGTTCACACAAAAATGACTGAACGTACATAAATGGAATTTGGCACACATATAGCCGTATGGTACAGGCATAAGAATGTACTTTATAACTTTAATATACTTTTCTACCGTGAGTGTTGTAAGAGTAAGGAATTACCTTCAAAATGTCTTGGCAGGGTGAACTTGAAAAATAACAGACAAAAATTTAAAGATGACGAGCTAAAGCGTAAGAGGTGCGAGTGTCTGGTACGGATATTGCCAATCCTCCTCCAATAAAGGCATAATCGCCATGCTTGGTAGGCACGAAGCATGGCGATTATACCTGGCCTCCGTTACGGAAGATGTCTATGTCCAGGACTTTTACAAATATGTAAGTAAACATTCGTAGCCTATAATATTCACAATTGGGATACCTTTTATCCCGGAAAGATCCACGTTTCCTGAGGAAGAGATCTTAACCACGACGTTACTTAATGGATTTTTGAATTCTTTTATTGGAGTCCAGACAGAGACAAATGCATTTTGTTCATACGGACCCGCATACTAAGTCCAAGCGTTTTATAATTTGATGACACATATATAATTTTCAAAAAAGGATTGTTCTTATTTTTTTCATATTTACAATTAAAAAGTATTAGCTATATGCTCATAAAATATATTGGGCCCATTAGTTAAGAGATAATATCACCCATTTTTTGAGATTCCGCTGTTTCACTTGATTTAAATATTAATAAAATTTATAAATATTTACGTAACATAAGATAGGCAGTTATGTAAACGTAGATATTTAGTTAGAACAGAAAGAGGTATAACTTATATTAGAATCTTAATGGATTTAACAGTTTATATTGATTGTAAATAGGTGACATTACAAGCATCTGCGTGTGTGCTTGAGAGTTTACGTATGTGTGTGTGCGTGTGTCGCTATTGATTTATGTGTTTTAAGTGAAAGTGGTATGACAAGCCCAAAAACTAGTTATCTTTTACTATGTGCCTCCCTTAGTAGAGGCATACTAAAAACGTTGTCGGTATGGTAACTTATATATGAAATGTATTTTGTAGACCCTTTATTCTACTAGACCCAAAGAAAGCCTTAAAATCTGAACGGCAACCTACAGATAACAAGATAACTATCTCGAAATACAAGTTCTACTAGTTCACTGGTATCAGCGATAACTGCATAGCAAAGTGTGATCGCCAATCCATTAACAAGCATGGCGATTGTGACATATCCTCTTACGCGGTTCCCACAGTAGACTTTCACGGGCCTTTATGTGCGTATATACATATAATATTAACAAATTGCGTGAATTAATTTTTTTTAATAAGTCACGATAGCCGAGTGGTTGGGTGGTCGGGATTTCGAGTCAAGAGACCCGAGTTCGATCCTCCAGTGGCCGTACCAATAGGTTTTTCTAAAAAACCTATGTACGAATTTTATCGTTGGCTTGGACATAAAGACGGCGACGGGCTCACCACCTGTCACGTTGTCCCGAAAATATCTTCGGTGGAAGGTGGGTCGAAGGGACATAAATGTCTAGACTAGACCTCTTCTACCCCTGTATTGGGAATTGCGTGAAGAAATTTATTTTATAAATTTTTTTTAGTAAAAATAGAAAAAAAATAAAAACATAATATAAATAATTCTATAGTAAACCAATGCTGACAAAACCGTTGAAGAGTTCTTTTATTAAATCTACATATTCCATTATTATTTTGTTAATCACTAGAGGTGACTATTCTAGTACTGAAAATGCGAAGATAAGAAAACATAAGTAATAATAATAGATGAAAAAATATAAAAAAAAAACCACAACCTTAAAAGTAAAAATAATAATCTTTTTTGGCTATGATTTCATTGCAGAACATTAGTCCTTAATAATAAGATTAATAAGAGGGTTTTTAACGCACTGTGACGAATCCGTAGTCTCATAATCATTTATTCATAAATATTTACATTCTATGGCAACTCCAATGCCTAATTGGTAGTAACCCTTTTTTCGAAGCCAATGATTGCGGATTCGAATCCCGCTTAGGGTAAACATGTTTGCATTCAATAGTGCTGATGAATATGATGATTATTTATACATTTTGTGTACATATATATGCATATATTATCTAAATAATATATAATTAAATAAATCTAAGTCACGATAGCCGAGTGGTTGGGCATTCGGAATTTCGAGTCGAGAGACCCGAGTTCGATCCCCAGGTGGCAGGCTCGTACCAATGGGTTTTTCAAAAACTTATGTACGATTTATATCGTTGGCTTGTACATAAAGGCGGCGACGGGCTCACCACCGGTCACGGTGTCCCGAAAATATCTTCGGTTGAAAGTGGATCGAAGGGACTTAATTGTCTAGACTAGACCTCTCTCTACCCCTGTATTGGGAATTGCGTGAAGAAATTTATTACTTATTATTATTAAATAAATCTTCATGTGTTAATTCATATGAAATATTTGAAAGGTGGATCGAATGTACTAAAAAAATCTGTATCATTCATTCGTTTTTGGGAATTGCCAGAAGATGTTTAAATATTTTTTTTCACTAATTCCTTCTTTATTTTTTTATATATGTCTTACCACTACAAAATAAAAAAAATATTAAATATAGTGAACATAAGATGCCTTATGACATCGTTTCATTCATAACACGTGAATGTTAAAAATTGTAAACTTTCACTTTTAAAGTCAACGAAATTCAAAATTAACATACACCAGAAATGAATCGTTAAACGTAGAATTTTGACGTTGACATAATATGAATATGTCAATTTTAATAAGTTATCTTTGCAGAAATTAACAACCAACCAGAATTCTATGCAGAATTCTGTGAAGAAAAAGTAAACGATGCCGAAAAAAAAACATTAATATCTTATCTACTTTATATATCGATATAGGTAACATACATTACATCCTTCGACATTTTTTTAGTCTAGCTATAGTTAGTTAATCCAGAGATGGGTTTTTGGAAAATGTTGCCGACTAGTTACGGCCTTAAAATATATCACCCTCTTTCTTCTCGTAAATGTCATAGAGGTGAACATATCAATTAATATCGACCATTGTCAGGATAGCCCCCTTAAAAATAACACTGTACTACATCGGACCGTTGATGGGCAGCAGCATCTAAGGTGCAAGCTGTCTGGTACTGCGATTGGCATTCTGCTTGTCAAGCGTGGCTACACGCGATGTGGACTTTAACAGGCCGTTTATTCAAGTATATAATATTTGTTTGTCAGTACTTAATTAAAATGTTTAAAATAAATAAAATGAAACTGATGAATTTGTTATAGCTAAATAAGTGTGTATTTGATGACATGATTTTATTTTGGCTTAGTTAGTTCGTAGATGTCGTTATAAAAGCCGTGGTAGTCAAGTGGTTAGGAGGCTTTCTTTATACGCTAGTGACTCAGGTTCGATCCAGAAAAACACAAAATTTGTGTGTAAATGCTAAATTTGTCAGGAGTTCGTGATGAATAAACATTATGAGAAACTTTGACGGTCCGCAAATAATATTACCAGGACGCATGAACACACATTGGATAGTGTGGAAGACTTTCCAGCAGAACTAAAGAAATCTAATTACTCTCTAAGATTATTAGATAGAAGGCCTAAGCCCACCAGTGTCCATTAACAGGTCTTTAATTCATTTGTATGTATACTATGTATGTGTGTTTATAAAATAAATAAAATAAATAAATGAATATAAATAAATATCTTCACGCAATTCCCAATACAGGTGTAGACAGAGGTCTAGTCTATATAATCAAGTCCCTTTGACACACCTTCCACCGAAGATATTTTCGCGACAACGTGACTGGTGGTGACCCTATCGCCGTCTTTATGTCCAAGCCAACGACATAATTCGTACATAAGTTTTTTGAGAAATCTATTGGTACGAGTCAGCCACCTGGGGATCGAACTCGGGTCTATTGACTCGAAATTCCGAAAACCCAACCATTCGGCTATCGTGACTTTATATGTATAGTATATATACAATGATTATTTCCAAAGCATAATGAGGTAGTTAAGCCTACTCAATGCGAAGATCATTACACCATGATACGCTGTGTTCTCTGCTGTTTTGGCAATTCAAATTTCTTTTTGGTCTACATCATTATAAAGAAAATCCTTTAAAAGCTCTCGCTAGGATGGCATTTGGAGATAAATAAAAGATAAAAGTAATGAAGTAAAAAAAATAAACTTACACTAAACTTATGTAATATGGCTTTTCATGATAATGATGATAAGATATATATTGCGATTAAAAACATAAAATATTTTCAATCGCAATTAGTAGTAATAAAAATACTTATGAGGTAATAAATGAAAAAAAATCTAATCTAATCTGACAACTTCGAAAGTATCGCAGTTTCCAATTTTATATTTCTGGCACTTATTCAATTTACAAATTAAATTTTAATTGAACTCAATCAATTTAAATTGGAATTCAAATTAATAAAGGAAACGATAAGTTAAAAACGATAAAATAAATATTTACACAATGTCTTAGTTTTTATTACGATATTTAAATAATTTATGATTAGATAAAAATGCAGTCGCCAAATCTTGATTTCTTGCATATTCTCGTCTTTTAACTAAGTCTTTTTGTGTCTGCGAAAGTAAAATTATGAAAAAAAAGCACGATAGCCGAGTGGTTGTGTGATCGGAATTCGAGTCAAGAGACCCGAGCTCGATCCCCCGGTGGCAGGTTCGTACCATTGGGTTTTTCAAAAACTTAGTTAGCTTGGACATAAAGACGATGACAGTTACCTGTCACGTTTTCCCAAAAATGTCTTCGGTGGACGGCGGGTCGAAATGACTTATTTATATAAACCTCTGTGTATTCCTCCCTATATGGGGAATGATATAGATATTTTTGTTATTTAAAATTTTATACATATTTATTTACGTTTTTGTTTAATTTGTTTCACTTATTTCATAAATGTGATGCTCTGAACACTACGCGTACTAATTAATTAAATGTTAATTTCAAATTAGCATAGACAGAGTACATCTTTGTTTTTTTACCACAGATTATAACGTGTCCTAAGTCATCATTGTATTCCAGCGCATGTGCTGACCATGAATTATTATAAAACGATTAAGTAATTGAGCTCAAGTGTACACCCAATTGTGTTACATCCACATCAGAGCTGATGCAACATTTACATTACGTACAGTGCGCGTCGCCCGGTGAAAGTATGCGCATGGCTTTTATTTCACCTCTTGCGAATTTAGCGGTGAGGCCTTAATGTTTCAGCTTTTCGTTTGGCTAAGGTTCGTTTTGTAATTATTGCATCATCGAATATATACATCATTTTGCATCTGTATTAAGTAATTATGTAGCGCGAAGCTTCGTTAGCATGGAAACCATTTATCATTTATTTTTTATTTCTTTTTGGATTCGAAAGAATAGTTGTGGATACTTCTGGAAACAGAAGTATCCACAGCGAACATTATAAAAATCGGTTTAGCCATGAAAGGTTAAATGGGAGACATAAATACGTTTATACTAAACATTTATAGTACATATAAATCTATAACAAATGTACCACTTACAATTATGATTATATAAATATTTATATATGAATTTATATTTATATGTGGTTGTAAGTTATGGCGCCGTTAACTTGAACGCTGAAATAATGTCTCGCCACCTGTCACGTTGTTCCAAATAAACTTCGGCGAAAAGTGGATGGAAAGTACTTAATTGTCTCGATCTCTACCCACCCCAATATGGGGAAATTGCATGAATATAAAAAAAAATATTTTAATACAACACATAACTGGTAAGTAAAGTTAAGATAGGAATTAATGAGTTATTGTGTAAATAGTAGATATGTTTATGATTAGGGGAAAAATAATTACTTCATTAACTATGTAAATCAAGAAATATTCTCTTCCTATGCGTATTATTAATATTAATACTATGCAAAATATTCATCCAAAGTATAATTTTGATCTGAGCGACAGTCTTGTTTAACTCTTTTATATGTGCCTCATTAGAAATAAGCTCGTTTACATTTTTCTATAGGCCCTCTAAGCCTAACGCTTTCTATTAGATGATTTATGTGACATCAAAACAATTTAAGAAATCACATTCCGATACGATTGGCTATGCGTTGCCATCACATAGCTGAGTTGGTAGAAATCCTGGCTCCGAATTTAAGGGTTGTGGGTTCGAGTCCCACTGGGGATTTGGTTTCCGTGCATTACGATGATTTATCTAAGATTAAATAACGAAATAATTAAAAGTAATTACGAGGTAACGAAGTAGTAAATCTCGTTTTAAACTTAGGGGGTTTAGTTCAGTATTCTATACAAACATAATGCAAAAGTACAAATTTACTACCATTGAATTGGCCGACAATAGTTGTCAATCAAATAAATTATTACATTTTAAATGACAACTAAATTATACATTTTAAATGACATACATAATGGCCTGTTAAGGTCCACTGCAGGTCATTGGCCTCCCCCATGAGGATGATTTGCCATAATCACCTCGCTTGGCAGCCAGATTGGCGATCACAGTACCAGACCACTCGCATCTCAGACACTGCCCATTTTCGGTCTGATTATTTTTATCTGACACTTTCAGAGATGCTTATCCCGCGATTTATCGGTTGCCATTAGAGTATTCTAGGCTCTTTCACTTAGTAGCCTCTTACTTGGGTTGTTGGATGTCCCAGGAAAGAAAGGGAGTGGCAACATTCTTACACCGTTACTGCACGGCTTAATGTATTCGCAGTGAATGACCCCTTTAGAAACTCTTCTTTAGAAAAATAGTAAATTAGTGATTAATTTAAATTGATTATCCATTACCTTTATAAAAATAAATGCTTTAAATAAAGGCATAAAAGATTGACAGACTACTGATTTGGCCTTTAACAGATTTTTCTATACGAAAGACAGATAAAAACTAACATCGCTTAGGTTACGAACTGAGAAACATATAGATTCGGCCCCGCTTTTCGAATAATGTCGTGAACCACTCCAAATAAGCATTTTAGCTGGAATGGTCACAGGAATATGAATAAAGTTATTTTGCATGGGTGGTATTCTTTAAAAAATAATATATTATGTCTATAAGCAAAGGCGTATTTTTTATCGCTGTAAGTTGCAAGGGCATGTATATTAGATAACTTATCAAAAAACAAGTGCCTACCGCACCTTCTATGAAATCTAGGAAGCTATGTTTTCCATTAAAGACATTCCGTCGAGAAGAAAGTGGCCGGTGATGAGTCAGTAGTTGAGCGACGAATGAGAACACGTGTGACCTTGGGCAACGGTACTTTAGACGTTTAATTGAGCTTAGTGTACACTGTACAATTTTAATTCTATTATTTTATGTATTTATTTATGTAATTTAAACGGAAATGATTGAATTTTAAGTGATTATCTACGGAAGTAAATGGTAATAAGTCTAAAAAAACTAGTATTTTCACGCCAATTACTATATACTTCACGCCGATAGTGGAGTAGACAGATGTCTAGACAATTAAGTCCATTCGAGCCACCTTCCACCGAAGATATTTTTGGACATCATGACAGATGGCCCTTGGCCGTCTTTATATCCAAGCCAACGATGTAAATCGTAAGTAGGTTTTTGGAAAACCCATTGCTACGAGCCTGCCACCTGGGGATCGAACTCGGGTCTCTTGACTCGAATTCCGATCGCCGAACCACTCAGCTATCGTGACATTGGAATAATAAGTTTTGCCACAAGGTATATGTGTAATAATATACCACTCCGTTTATTGCTGTGGATGTTGTAAGTGTGATAAAAAATATTTATTCAGCAGTTGCCTACTTTTGGAACCTAGTAAAGTTTTTTTAAGCCATGTGCAACATCCCTTTCAACAATGACTTACGACAGGGCTACATGCATACATACATACATACATTACGGCTTGTTGAAGTTCACTGCAGGATATTAGCCTCTCCCATTGCCTCCCTATAGGAGAGGCTAATGTCGTTATCGCCATGCTTGGCAAGCGATTGGCGATCAGCAGTATTCAGCAGTATTCAGCAGATCAGCAGTATCAGACACCTTGCAACTTAGACACTGCTGTCCATCTCCGGTATGATAATTTTGATATGATATATTTAGAGATCGTTATCCCGCTATCGGTTGCCATAAAGATATTCAAGGCTGTTTCCCTTAGTCGCCTTTTAGGACACCCACAGGAAGAAAGGAGTGGCAATATTCTTACGTCGTTAGCACACGATCCCACAGAAATAAATTAAGTTTTATGGACTTATGAAACTCTCACTTTACTCTTAATTTTTATGAAAAAATCTTTTTAACAATAACCCAGAATAGATTTAATTTTTATTCAATATTTCAAGTTAATTGATTATTTACTATAGTGTGTAACACACTTAATGCAGTAGGCGCGGCACGCACTTTCGCAAGTCACCGCACCCTTAGCCCCTAGCGAAACGTTTTGCGGTCTTAGGTTGCGTGCCGGTTAAATATTGGTGATACTCGTGGATTTAGGTTAATTATTTTAAAATATTTAAATTTGGACAACGAAAGTACTTTTTAACTAATTCATACTTTATACTTGCTATTATTATCTTTTTATTAAAAATTCACTTGTTTCATTTAATATTTAGCGCCCTGTGCGAGTAGCGCATGCATCGGTTTTTATGGTGTCACTAGCTCTGAGGTCCTGGTATCGATTCCCGCACTATTATCCGGAAGATGAATGCAGTTGCATTGTTAGCAAGGACTGCAATCGAATGCCGGTTGCTATTATTTACTACATATTAATAATGTACATGCAAAATGTATAATGAATCACTTAGAAAGTACCAGCACAATGACGACGATAGAATCAACACTTGTCAAGTTGTCCCAAATATGCTTCGAAAAAAGTGGATCGAAAAAACTTCATAGTCTAGACTGCTACCTACTTCGTATGGGATATTGCGTAAAGATGAAAAAACTTAGAAATCACACGTGACTTACGCAATACATCCGCCAACTGTGCTTTCATTAAATGTTATTTATGTTAATGTTTCTGCTGTCTAGCATAATGCAATAAAGTGTATTATTTCTATCTCTATTTCTAAAGTCACGATAGCCGAGTGGTTGGGTGGTCGGAATTTCGAGTCGAGAGACCCGAGTTCGATCCCCAGGTGGCAGGCTCGTACCAATGGGTTTTTCAAAAACTTATGTACTATCTTACTTATACTACTAAGTATCTAACTTATGTACTGTTTTTATTTATTTCTATCTCTCTCTCTCTCTCTCTCTCTCTCAATCTATCTATCTCTATCTCTATCTCAATCTCTCTGTTTCTCTTTAAACCGAAAAGTACTGTTTGGAGGCAGACGAAGGTATGCAGTTACCTGCATTTCTTGCAATGCAAGGTAAGATAAAAAGGTAAGAGATACTAACTCTGACTGACAGACAATACGTAGACAGAGAAATAATCTTCCAGGTTAGAAAATTGAGAATGAACATATATCACAAAATTTTCCTACTTACTTACGTAAAATTCGCGATAGCCGAGTGGTTGGGCGGTAGGAATCAATAATCGGCTCGTACCAAATGGATTTTCAAAAAATTATGTACGAATTATATCGCTGGCTATGACATAAAGACGGCGACGGGATCACCACCTGTCACGTTGCCCCGAAAACATCTTTGCTGGAAGGTAGGTTGAAGGGACTTAATTGTCTAGACTAGACCTCTGTCTACCCCTGTATTGGGAATTGCGTGAAGATATTTATTTATCTTTTTTAATTATTCCTACTTACTTAGACGTAAAGTCATAAATTATACTACTAAGTAAACACTAAACCTTTTGAAGTATACATCCGGCTAGCTCTGCCCCGTTGAGCACGTAACTGAGTTTTCAAACAAACTTAACGACCCAAATCTAATTAGGGTTGGCAGTTCATTACTGTAGTTGTTATATATATCTGTTATATATATATCATTTATAGATGTCAAGAAAGTCCTTTCGACCCACCTTCCAACGAAGACATGTTTTTGGGACAATGTGATAGGTGGTGAGCCCGTCACCATATGTCCAAGCCAACGATATAAATCGTACGCAAGTTTTTGAAAATGCCATTGTTATTAGCGTTAGGGATCGAACTCGGTTCTCTTGAATTGAATTTCGATCACCCAACCACTCGGCTATTGTGATGCTGTAGCTGTAGTTGTTAATTTTAGCGATTCAAAATTTGTTTAAAAATTCATACGTGGATGAGGTCAAAAATGCCGATAACGCTAAAAAGTTAAAGTTAATAGTAGTGTTATGTACATAGACTGAAAATATTAATGAATGTTAAGCGAACATGCTTTGTACATGATACTTAAAAATTAATTCGACGAATTTAAAGGGTAGTATATTTATATTTTTTGAAGTGCTTGGGAGATCAAGCGTCGCTTGACATCAATAATGGCGCTCTTAATTCTTAATAAGCAATCTTCATCAACGTCGTCATAACGTCGATATAATCGCCACGCTTGGCAAGTGGTATGGCGATTGCAGGAGTAACAAGAGTAAGGTAACAGACTCTAAGACGACACCTATCCTGATAAACTAAGAATATTAAAATTTTATGCATTTGCCCATACAGTAATTCCCAATACTGTGTAGCATTCAAATTCCAGCGGAGCTTATTTGCTAGTACGTGACAGATGGTGACCCTATCATATTCATATTATCAATACCTTACAAATCATACATGTCGTACGTACCAGAGATTTCCGCAAATAACTGTCCTGCATCCATCGAGCTAGTACTTGGACGAGTGGTACACACACCGGTTGCCATGGTGCCGCCAGCTCAAAGGTCCCTGGTTCAATTGCCGGTCGGGTTAGTACAGGAAACACTTTTTCTGCATTTTGTGGTACCTTCGTTGTTTCTGATACCATAATACTTTACTTGCTTAACCTGATTACTTTGGGATCAGAACAGTGTATATAAGGAGGTTGAAATTAACGTCACTAAATTAATATATTGCAGCCAACCCTACGGATAATGCTAAAAGCTTGATAAGTGGGTGATTTCACGCAAGTGCAGCACGTCGCAACTATTCATTGCCTCGTTTACACGTACGCACTTGTATTTGCATCCTAACCACAAGATGTTTTGTTCTTTTAGTGAACATAGTAAATTTTTAAACATAGATCATAGTAATTTTCCCTCTTAATCTAAAATTTCTTCTCTTAGCGGGATTACAGCTTCGTTGTCATCTCTTTATTACGCTTTTTTAATTTGACTTTTTTAATTTGACTAAAGTAACACAGCGGTGTCAGCGTACGAATAATATAACCCATTCTCTTTCCGTGGGGGTAGCAAAGGTGACTGGGACTCTCGTAAATGACAATCTCGAAAACCACCAGGCCTCTATCGATCGCTAATATGACTTTCAAGCATTGCTCTGCAATTATGGCAAAGCTTCCTTAAGGGAAAAGCTGACGTAAGAGAAGGTTTGTCATAATCGCCACGCTAGGCAATCACAGCACCAAATACCTTGCTCCTTCGACGCTACTGGCTAGCTGCATGGTGTGGTATTTTTCGAAATATTGTCCTGCCAAGTATCACTAGCATTTTGAAACCTTTTTTCTTTTTTATCTCTTACGACACCTATGAGAAGAAAGAGGATGGTGTAGTCTTACGCTACAGCATGGTAACGATAGCCGAGGGTTTGGGTGATCGGAATTTCGAGTCAAGAGACCCGAGCTCGATCCCCAGATGGCAGGCTCGTTCCAATAGTTTTTTCAAAAACTTATTTACGAATTATATCGTTGGCTCGGACATAAAGTCGGCTACCGGCTCACCACCTGTCACGTTGTCCCGAAAATATCTTCCGTGGAAGGTGGGTCGAAGGGACTTAATTGTCTAAACTAGACCTCTGTCTATCCCTGTATTAGGAATTGCGTGAATCCTGGTAACCATAAACCACACATAATAAATAAATAAATAAAAAATGATAAATATTTTTTATATGTCTGTGATTGTACTCGATTATCCCCGATCACACACGTAGACATTGTGTAAGTCTTTGCCGGCTGAATTTCTTTAACTTGAAAATGAAAGTTTTTTTTTTTTGTACACATCACAACACATCCGCTTATATCATCTCACGGTATCGCGTATACCACTATAGACCTACTTTCTTTTAACCTAAGAGTGAAAGTTATGTGAACGTGTCTGGTGACCTGTGTGATTCTGCTGAGTGGTACCTATTGTTTATATAATTTTCTGTTGACGTACAAACCTGTGTGTATCTCTACCAAAACGCTTGTTTGTAGAGATTGTACACAATTAGTCTTTACTAATTGAATATGCTTTTTATCATCTATAGACTAATTACTTAAGAGGTTACAAACTTTCATCTAGCAAAAAAAATCAATTACTCTCTTCTCTTATATTGTTATTTCACACATAAATGTTTTTCCCAAACACATAACTCCACAAAAAATAATTACGAAAGCGCGATGAATTAAACAGTAAATTTATTATAAACTGCTTTCGCTTTGAAATTATTCAATAGGCACATATAATTAAATTAAATGTAATATTTTAAAGAAGATTCTTTTTTGTTGCAAGAAATATGCAGTTAATTTTATTTGTGCTTTCTTCTTTACAATATTAATAATAATTTATAATAATAATTGATCGCTGCATGTTATTTTAAATTATGAATAAATTAGTCCTTGTGAATTTCTAGACTACACTATGGTTTAATCTTATAACATTACATATATATTATTTCTTGTTGCCATAATCACCATAATAAAAGTGATCATTATAGTTTAGTATCATATGATATTGACGTCATCATCATACTAGGTGAATTAAGAACGTCGTTGCTATGCCATTTCATTGTTAGATGCCTATGCGTCAATTGGATATGTCTGAACACATAGTTGTAATTGGCGGGGTAAAAAGCGAATTTTAGCGATCATTATTTAGGACTGATTTAAAAAAAATATCACAATATTTTGCGAGAAATTTCTAAAAATTAAGTTACAAAATGATACAATTGTTACACTAGGACTACTGCAATACTCTATTTCCTTTTTTTTGTAAAAAATATTACCAAAGTCTCGTTCTGCAGATGTTTATCCACAAAAGTTACCATTATATACCCTCCTCCAAAACATCTGGGGAGAAATTAAAATACAGACTCATGTACAAAAATTTATTTCTTTTACGTGGATCCACCGTAAATCATATTCATTTTAAAACATTATCCTAACGATTTTTCAATCGATCGATAAATAAGTTTACTCGGTAATAAATAAATTATGACTTGTTTCAATGCATACATTCAACTATGACATATTTTATAAAAAGTAAAATTATAGTAACTAAAAATAACGGAAACATATCTTTGGAATATAAACTTAAAAATATTTGGTAAAATATATCTGTTTTTACTCTACATCTTCTAACAGAAGAGCATCTTGTAAATAAGCATATACTACATAAATATTCAATAAGAAGTATACATAGATATTTAAAACAGACTAAATTAAATCAGTCTCTTAATAAAAAAAACATAACATAAAAATACTGCAAAGTAACATTCATACAACAAATACGCATTAAACACACTATGAATAATGTGGAAAAAAAATGTGTAGTTAAAAAAACGGTGGTTATGGAAATAAGAATAACAAATATACACATGTTGAAATAGACTTCATTTTGGACTTAGATTACGCGAATAAATAAATAAATAAATCGATTTAAATATCTAAGACTGCTTAGCGTGAGCGGCATAAGCTAGATTCTGGGCGTCTTGAGATCGACCCCATCCACCGCTGTTTTCCCAGCCATGTTCTTCATGTGCTGGTTCAGACCAGCCGCTGTTCTTCTTTGATTCTAAAAGCTTCTTCAGAGCACCGACGGCTGCGGCTATGAAAGCTATCTTTCCAAGGAGGTAGGCCTTGAATACCGCAAAGGCGATGATGCCAAGGAATAAGGGGACGAGTGCAGCCAACTTCAGTTTGATCAAGGCCAGGATGGGGAGGAGCTTCTTCAGCTTCTTCTTCTTCTTACCACGACCTATAATTGAGACGATAATTTAGTCTTTGATCAAAGTTATAGTGATAAATTGAACAAAAATTATACAGTTGAATGTATGAAAATAGTAATAATCAATGAAACAGCAATACATTTCCATGTTCATCTTCATCCAAATAATATCGTGATTCTTGAATTTATATTTAATGGAGTCGGTATTTCTGGTTGTTTTATTTACAAATTCCATTTACTCTCTTCGTGGGAGAAGCTCAGAAGAAAAGCCAGTATCACAATATTCACGTGAGCTTAAAACGCAATACAAACAAGATGCATTACGCTAATTAATCAACACTGATAGACCAATCGGCACAAACATAATGACATTATTCATGTTCTTATTACTTTTTAACTTTGAACTCGGGTCTGCTGATTCAAATTCCGATAACCCCGCCACACGGCTATCGCATGTAGTATTATTATTTTTATACAATAATAATAAAATGATGTAACGTACACGCAGTCACGTCATCCAGTAATAAACTTGCTTTCCCTTGATATTAGAAACCGGATGTTAAGGATAAATAACGATATATATAAAAGATGTAAACATTCACCACTCTACAAATATACATATTCATCACCCCCAGCTTTCCCCACAGCGGGATTTGAATACACTCTTAGGTTTGCTGTAGTCTGTAGTAACTTAGGAAACTGACCGTCAAATAAATATTTAGAATATTAAGATGTAAATATCAATAAAAAATATCAAGAATACACACTGTATACAAAAAGCAGTAAAGATTAAGTAATTTAACTAAATTTATATAGAATTAAAGCAATTTGTAATGTTTTTTTAAAAGAAGGGCACGTTAATTATTCACGGTTGCGGTACTTTGCACTAATGAATAGGCACTTTATGTCATTTAGAAGATAAGATTTGATAACGACGCGTTAAAGCGCATGAAGTTTTTTTTTAGCTTACATGATGAGATATTTTTGTGTATTAATAAATTTTTATTAATTGTTAAAAAAAATAATTAACTATGGCCTATAGTGTTAGTATGTTCAGAATTAAATACTATAGAAATACTGTCATGTTTAATTTCCTACCTTCCTCTTCAACAGAGTTATCTTCAATGAATGATTTCGGCATTCTCAGTTGTAAAGCGTGGCTGTCTAAGAAGTCCACTACGTTATCCATAATTCTTTCTTCAACCTGCTGTTCTCTGTACTTCGGGTCTTGATCAAGAGGCTCATAGCTTCGGGCAGATCGTGGGCTTCCAGTTTTAGCGAATGTGACACCTTCGACTAAACTCAGGTCTTTCGATACGGCAAGATTCTCGGTGAATTTCATCGCCTTCTCCTGTAAAAATAAGAGTTATTATATAACTTAAATTATTTGGAACCCCTTTTTATTTATCTTATTATTATAAAAATTTTAATAAAATGGTTGACGTTAACAAAACGCTAGAATTGATAAATTGCTTCTAATTACTCGTGACCCGTCATTGTGTTCTGAGAATTAACGCTTTCTATTTTAATCGTGAGAAGTACTTGACACATCTATGTTTCAAAGCTTATCTTATATTATAATATTATCATGAAAGTAATCGATACCAAAAAAAATATAAAAGTTTGTAGCTAAAAACATTATCCAATTTTGTTTTACGATTACAATTTTGTTTTAGAATCACATTAAAACAAATAAAAGCCTTTAATGTTTGATAGCAACTTAAAAAGGCTTTAAATGACATCCATAAATTGTTCCACTACTCAAACCGAACACTAGCTAGAATAAGCGACAGTTAAATCTAAAAAAAATCTAAATTTTCTTCTAAATTAATTAACAAGAACGCAATTATTCTTTCAGTGCTCACAATAATCTAGCAACATATTTATCAATCCTAAACTCTCAATTAATTAAGGCTGTCACTTGTCACGTCCATCACTTCACTTCACATCACTTCACACACCTTTAGGCACAGCATAGTATCAGTTTCGACGCAATCCCTCAGCGTCGAGATGAACCGCTCCATTACACCATCTTCTTTCGCCGTCGGCATCGCCACGGCGGCCCCCACGAGACACAATACCACGAAGGCTTTCATCTTCAACGGTGTCGAATGTTCAATTGTCAAAGGTCCATGTAAGACCGTGAGTTTTATTTTGTGCCCCCCTCCTTTTCAAATGCCCATGTGTTATGAATAGGCTTAGTAATGGCAGATGTGTGAAGCTATGACGAAATACAATGTACACAATAATCTCTCACTAAGAAAATTAAACAAATTAACATGGCTACGTAAATTTTTATGGGATTAAAAAGTGGGTTATAATAATACAAATTCATGGTGACGTACTTTCTTGTAATAGTTTATGAAATTTATGATTTAGTCGAGTTTTAGATCTAATACTTATTTCGAACATATTTTTGGAAAGTTTAACTATATTAATTTTGTTATGATAATTACACGTATTCAACAACATATGAAATGATTGTTTTAAGCAAGGGTTTAATTTACAAATATTATAAATAATAAATAAATAAATATCTTCACGCAATTCCCAATACAGGGGTAGACAGAGGTCAAGTCTAGACAATTAAGTCCCTTTGACCCACCTTCCACCGAAGATATTTTCGGGACAACGTGACAGGTGGTGAGCCCGTCGCCGCCTTCATGTCCAAGCCAACGATGAAATTAGTACATAAGTTTTTTTTGAAAAACTCATTGGTACTGCCACCTGGGGATCGAACTCAGGTCTCACGACTCGAAATTCCGACCACCCAACAACTCGGCTATCGTGACTTCTACAAATATTAAAATATTAATCACAGCCGATTGAACGAACATTTTGCGCTTGGTTCGACAGGTAACCGTTAAGTAAATTATTCATTTTCATTCATGGTTTTTGCATAAGAATTTAAGACACATTTTTGTGTGCAAACTTTCGAAAGTCATTAATAATTTTCCCATTAAAAATCACGAAATCGATCCTTCGGCGTCAGAAGTGCCATTTGTATTCGGTCAAAAATTATTGAGCCTATTTGGAGGCGTAGCACTGCATTCAGCGAAAGTGGACTGTTTAGAAATAAAATCTGGACAATCCGACTGAATGTAAACTGCCAAATTATGTTATTTGTACACCATTACTCCTTACAAAAAGCGCACAAAATTTATTAACCTTAAATTTCACTTACACTGTAACATAGTTATGTAATGTACTCGTAAATTTCATATCTGTATCCAGTACTTGACAGAAAATGATTTTACTAGCTTTAAATAAATTTGTGTAGATCCTCTAAATTGTTATGTATTTTTTCGATATGACATTCGGTTTCGTTGAAGTTTGAACTTAGCACAACTTATGCATATCATAAATATACAGAAAGTGATAATCATTCTCATTCATTGTATTTAAAATAATTTGCTAATACCACAATAGTAAAGTTTTCACATAGAAAGTTGTATTTTACAAGAGACTCAACTGTGTTAAGTAGGAAAAAATCCTTAGTTGTTTTTATTGTCCACTGTAATCGGTGTTAGCTAGTATGTAATGTACAATGACTAAGTTATTAAAATTTCTCTAGTCATAATAAACGGCATGAGGTTTTCAAGGAACTTTTGAAGCTTTATCATCTTGTTAATAATGCTGTACCTTTTTACAAAGGATACTTATTATTTATTTAGGTATGTTGGTGGATTTTTGGTTAGGTAAAAGATTTTGGTTTGTCGTTTATTTATCGGAATGTTATTATTTGAAGTGCAATAAAATGATTTTCATTAAATCAATTTTAAAATTTAAAGTGATCTTTCTTGCATTGTTCACTACTGTCGGCAGTTGCTTCTGAGTGGCGTTTTTTTTAAATTTATTATGTATGATTTAATGCTCTCCTTGTTGACTTGGAACACGAAACGTGAAATGGAAGGACCAAATGATGTGTAAAAAACAATGTAGGACCCGACACAATTATTTAATAATTCAAAGGAATTAAATCAAAGCGAATGTGTAATATATTTCTGATTAATAAAATATAAGAAATTGCAAAGTCACGATAGCCGAGTGGTTGGGTGGTCGGAATTTCGAGTCGACAGACCCGAGTTCGATCCCCAGGTGGCAGTTCCAATGAGTTTTTCAAAAACTTATTTACGAATTTCAACGTTGGCTTGGACATAAAGACGGCGACGGGCTCACCACTTGTCACGTTGTCCCGAAAATATCTTCGGTGGAAGGTGGGTCAAAGAGACTTAATTGTCTAGACTTGACATCTGTCTACCCCTGTATTGGGAATTGCGTGAAGATATTTTTTATAATAGTGCCAAGAATCATTATGGTGAAGAATCAGAATAGTACATAGCAACTTAAAGATCCTATTGACGAAGATGCTCAAACAATGACATCTGAATCGGTGAGAGTGCATTGTCCAGTATCCATATTCAATGTGGCATTCTAAGATAGGATTTTTTTCAAATTCTTCTTTAAGACAAACTTTTTAAAGTTGCTAATGCATTGACAAATTTCCATTGTAACGTTTTCTAGATGCAAACTTGGCTGGAAGTACAAAACGTCCGCCCATTTCCAAGCACATGTTGAATGTGTAAGTAATAGGGGAAATTTCCCTTAGATGTCAATTGAGTACCTAATCAGTTGTTCTAAAGCTGATGGATGCTGACAATTGATTTACAACATTCTATTTATTATGTTAGAGCGTAAAAGCGTTTACAATTCAAGTAAAAAATATATTTTAATTTAATCAATCCTCAGTCTTTTCTTGCTAACAGGACTTACTTCCTACATCGAGATATGTTTACGTATGAGGGTAATAATTTACTCAATGGTACTCAACTACGAATTATGAAACTTAAAAACATCGGTTCTATAAATATTTAAATGCAGGTTTGTTTCATGGAAGGGTCCGAACGCTTGGTAAGCTTCGCGGACCCTTCTGCTTTATTTAGGTCTGACATTTTTCGAGATGGTAGTACCGTCATCTCTCGGTAGCCAATTTCATTTTCAAGGTGTTTCTCTTAGTCGCTTCATACGAAGCCCGACGGGAAGAAGGGGAATGCTATAATCTATATGACACATTACTTAAGATATGTTATGTTATAAAAGGTATTATAATATATAAATATTATAATACCTTTTATAACATAACATATCATATAATATAACATATATTTTATAATACCTTTTATAACATAAAGTCATCGATGCATTTAAATGAGCTTTTAAAATAAGTGATGATTTATATAGCTAATCTAAACTCAAGGACAACGAGGGGCGACAAGCTGTTAAAGTATAGTTGCGAATAACTTTTGAGATTTCCCCAGTTATTAGTACTTATTTTCCTTACTCAGCTGACTATAAAAATCCACAGCAAGTTATGAACTTGCAATTGCTATAGTTGCTGCATATGGCAAAGCGGTTCGGCAATCACAATACCACATACCACGCACCTATAACCATGTATCAAGTATGTTGTGGTAATTTTTTTTTTACATAGAATTTATACAGACGGCGACGGGCTCACCACCTGTCACGTTGTCCCGAAAATGTCTTCGGTGAAAGGTGGGTCGAAGGAACTTAAATGTCTAGACTAGACCTCTGTCTACCCCTGTATTGTAACTGCATGAACAATTCATTACATAGAAAGTGCTTTTTTCTTCCAGTCCAATCCAAGCTCTATCCCGACCCCAGCTTTCCTGCTTGATAAAAGTACCTAATTTTTTCAGGTCTTGAGTACAACCTAGGTCATTGAGTTTATTTCTTATGACATCCGACCAAATTGCGAGGAAACTTTAGTACGAATTATGATGTTTGTTTGCCTTATCATAGACTGTAGTACAAGAAATTGAGACAAATAAATTTAACAATATTTTTTTAAAGTATTATTTTTTTTATCTACAGAGACAAAATTCTGTTTATATTTACATTACTTATTAACTAAAAACTACAATAATCATACAGCCCGTTGAATGGAGAAGCTAGACTTAACTGTTGTACGAGAAAAAATATATATTAATATGTATTTAATTTTTTTTCAATGACCATCCCTTTACCGATCGTTACACATTTCGAATTTCAAACTATTGTCCGTTAGTTACCATGATTGTACTGTGCCTTCGAAGCCAAGGGTTGCGAGTTCAAATACTGCTAGGGGCAGACATGTTTGTGATGAATGTAAATGTTTGCACTAGAGTCATGGATGTGTCTATGTATATATGAATTTATCAATGTAAATAGACATGAATGTAAATCAGTCAGTCGGCGACGGGGTCACCACCTGTCACGTTGTCCCGAAAATATCTTCGGTGGAAGGTAGGTCGACTTAACTGTCTAAGAGACAGTCGAGTCGAATAAAAAGATTTAATTCTCTAAACTTCCGTTTACCTCAGTAAGAAGATAAGAAGAGAAGAAAAAAAAACGTGACAGACATATATTCAGCAACTGACATATATTTTTGTGGATATGAAAAACAAACTTGATCATTAGCTTTTGGTTGTACCAGTACTAAAAGGAAATCTCCGGCTCATAGCTCACTGGTAACAACTTAGTGTAAATTAGTAACAGATAGTATAACCTTAAGAGCCTTGGTAGCATAGTAGACAGAGTACACACTTAAGTATTGGAGATACACAGGTTCAATCGCCGAGGCAGCACTGCTATAATGTTATTAATTTAAAGTAAAATAATAATTTACCTACCCTGTGGTAACGGCGTAAGAATATTGCCACTCCCTTTCTTCCCGTGGTTGTCGTAAGAGGCGACTAAGGGAAACAGCCTTGAATATCATTATGGCAACTGATAGATGGCGGGATAACCATCTCTAAAAATATCAGACCAAAATAATCAGACCGAAGATGGGCCGCAGCGTCTAAGGTGCGAGGTGTCTGATACTGCGATCGCCAATCCGGTTGCCAAGCGTGGCGATTATGGAAAATCCTCCCTATGGGAGAGGCTTATGACCTGCAGTGGATTTTAAATGGCCGTTATGTATGAATGTAAAATAGTAATTTAAAATGTTGAAGTAACTATGAGTTCTGCAGTAATAAAAAAATAAAAAATAAGTGAGGCACTCTATATTAAATTAATTTCATTCCTTTAAAAATTAATTTCATCTAGCCTTTATATTGTCATTATATAAATGAAAAATTTGTGTAAAACAATTGACACGGGCAGGATACTAATCCGAGACCATCGCCATTATGGCTCCTCTTTCCGAGCTACCGTGTCATATACTTATTTATTAACAGAAACTTAATGTTAAAATAATCAAAGATATTTCTGGTGATACATAGAATAAGTGTCAGTAGGTCAGAAACGTACCTAAGAAAACCTAAGAATCGACTGTTACACCTTTACGCTCCGACCGAATATCTCCTCAATGACTCGTGCTATAGTGTGGCGCAATACTTAATTCCGGTTACACCCATCGTAAACGTGAAGCACAAACAAAGAAAGTTTCGTGTCGCAAGGTGCAAAACATGTCATGTCCCCTTTGCGTGGAACATATTCTCTGCCATTCATACATAACTTACCGTTATATCCTTTATATAAGATTACGAACAACTTATGAAGTTATCAAGATCATAATAATAAATAGATAAATAGATAGATAGGGACAACAATCACATCCATTGCTCTGATACCAAAGTAAGTAGCAAGTAAGGCCTTGAAAATACCATTGGTGAACGGCAGGTAGCATAACAAGATTAACATACGGCATTTCAAAAAATAAACAAATATCTTCACGAGTAACAGAGGTCTAGACAATTAAGTTCTTTTGCCACAATTTTAACAGGAGACATTTTTTGGAGAAGTCACGATAGCCGAATGGTTGGGTCATCGGAATTTCGAGGCAAGAGAACCGTGTTCGATCCCCAGTTTTCAGGCACGTACCAATGGGTTTTTCAAAGACTTAAATACGAATTATGTCGTTGGATTGGACATTAAGACGGCGACGGGCTCACCATCAGCCACGTTGTCCCGAAAATATCTTCGGTGGAAGATGGGTCAAAGGGACTGAATTCTAACCTAGACCTCAGTCAATCGCTGTATTGGGAATTGCGTGAAATTATTTTTTATTTTATTATTATTTATTTACAGTTTTTGGAACAATGTGACAGGTGGTGAGCATATTGGCGTCTTAATGCGATTTATACCCATCGATATAAATCGTAATTGAGTATCGAAAAAAGAATTAGTGCGAGCCTATCACCAGGGGATCGAAGTCGGGTCTCTTAACTAGAGAAATTCTTAACCAAACTTTAATAGACCGGTGAGGGGCAGCAGAGACTACAGTATTAGGTGTCTGGTGGCCAAGAATTACTCTTACGGGAGAAGCTTATGATTAGTATTGGATTTTCATCACATACACATACACACATAATAGTAGCCAATCTCTGCAATTGCACATCGTAATCTAAACGCTTGTTTTGAGGTGCAACACGTGTCATATAATTAACAGTGTGTAATGTGTATTTGTATAATGGTATTTAGTATCGAGTGTAATGCTTGCGTATTGGTAGTCCCTGACTTTGCGAAGAGATGTTGCATCTCTATGCATTTTTTACAAGATATACTACGGGGAGTGTTCCGAGGAATTGTTCGGATAAAAAGAAGAAAAGAGCCTAGTTATATCTTTCTCAAAGGCCGGCTACGCATTTGCTATTCCTCTGGTGTTGCAGGTGTTCATGGGTGGCGGTAATGACTTACCATCACGTTAGCCACCTGCTTGATGCCCCCCTATTCTATAAAAAAGTGGTAGTGTATGCTGTAGAGCCCAATCCCACGCAATTGTAGTAGCAAATTTCATTTTAATTACATTAATTTCAAATAATTTCATTTTATTGTTTCTTTGGGATTATTTTCATTTATTTGCAGTGACATATGTAATAGTTTTCTTGCGAGGGTAGCACATAGGGGCAGGACATAGGCGTCACCGCTGACGCCATTGTTCTGTAGAAATTTAGTCTCATATTTGAGTTATTTATTTGCAGAAAAAAAATTAAGCTCTTTTCCCTGAGTTCATCAAGTCGTCATCAAATGCCACCGAAGAGGATAAACGGGTGGTTAATTATTTCGCTGACACCACTCGCCACTTCAAATTAGTTTTTTTGTTTATTTTGTTTTAGCGCCATCTATCAATGGCTTAACGTACTTCCAAGATTTACTCAATCACTGTTACAAGAGAGTTGTGAAAACGACGTCACTGCCTTCTTAAAGTTACTGCACAACGCATAAATACTTTACAATGATTTATCGTTCCCAAATCTAATAACATTTTAGTTATTTAACCACCTCAATATTATTGGCAAAGATTAAACATTAATAGTATAAAAACAAAACGTACAAAAATCACGATAGCCGAGTGGTTGCATGCATCGGAATTCGAGTCAAGAGGCCCGAGTTTGACCAAGGCTCGTGCCAATTATTTTTCAAAAACTAATGAACGGCGACGGGCTTACCACCTGTCACGTTGTGGCAATAATATCTTCGGTGGAAGGTGGGTCGTAAGGAATTAATTGTCTAGACCTTACAAAAACTCAAAAAGTTACAAAATTAAAAAAAAAAGGTTTAGAAGGTGACAAAATGTAAAGAAATTGCAAATGAAAAAGGGATACCATATAAAGAAACGAGAATTAAACGAGACAATATTCGCCGGGTCAGCTATAATAATAATAAAAGCTGAAATCCCGTCCCGTCCGGGTCATCAACCCGGGTTTGCAGCTGGTGACACCTTGAAAACTGGTGTGTAAACTATGCAGTGATTCTACTACGTAGATTATAATATTAAAACTAAAAATATTATAATATCAAAATATTATAATATTATATACATCTTAAAATATTATAATATTAAAACTAATAACCACCGGTGTGCTTAATTAATTGGCAACGTTTTAACATTTGATCCGTGTTTGAAATTGAGACTATGATATAACACTTTCAACGGATGTCGAGAAAGGATTTCTGATACTACGTAACTACGAACTGTAATACCAGATCAGTCAAGTTGTCGTAACTCTTACTCTGCGACAGATTATATTTATTAATTTAAAAATTGCATTAAAAAGATAAGTATTGTTTTTAAGAAAATAATATATATCTCGTCATTTCCAATGCAGGGGTAGACAGAAGTCTCGAGAATAAAATTTTTTCGACCCACTTTCGTGACAGGTGGTGAGCCCGTCGCCGTCTCTATATCCAAGTCAAAGATACAAATCGTACAAAAATTTTTAAAAACCCACTGGTACGAGCCGTGGGGATCGAACTCGGGTCTCGTGACTCGAATTCCGATCACCCTACCACTCGGCTATCGTGACTTTTTGTTGCTTCTAAAGAATTAACAAAACAGCAGCGATCCCTCGTTATCTATTAGCATAGATATTCTCTATTAGTTAATGTTATTTGTTTCGTATTATTATCTATTAGTATATATTTATTAAAAAAAGTCATGATATCCGAGTGATTGGATTATCGGAATTGAAGTCAAGAAATTCGAGTTCGATCCCCAGGTGGTAGGCGTGCAACAATGTTTTTTTTCAAAACTTATGCACGATTTATTAATAAAATTGTCCAGACCTCTGTCTAGCACAGTTTCAGGAATGGCGGGAAGATATTTTTAGTTATTACAAACTGGTATTTATATTCCTAGCACCACTTTAGGGCCTGTAAGAGTCCACTGTAGGACATAC
Organism: Sericinus montela; assembly: GCA_029286605.1. Classification (NCBI taxonomy): domain Eukaryota; kingdom Metazoa; phylum Arthropoda; class Insecta; order Lepidoptera; family Papilionidae; genus Sericinus; species Sericinus montela. The sequence continues at coordinate 9,849,771 of JAGSMR010000030.1, read as the reverse complement.
GCATCACACTTAAGGAGGATTATAATTACCACGCTTGATAAGAGGTTTGACAATCGCAGTACTAGAACTGCACCATAAAAGATGCTTAATTTTTGTCTGGTATTTTACGAGATCGTTATCACGCGATACATCGATACCCTCAATCACCTGTTATGACAAACAGGAGAAGAAATGGGATGGTATTATCCTTACCTTACCACACTGCTTTCTCTTATATAGTGCAAATATAGATGTTAACTTATAACCTTCCATTTAAAGATGACGACCTCTGTGCACGATTGGTTGCACACCGGTGGTCACGGTGTCGCCAGTCCTGGGTTCCCGGGATCAATTACCGGACTAGTCAGGAAAAAAACACTTTTTCTACATTTTGCATCTGGGTGTTTGGTACTTCGTATCAGAGAAATGTATGTGATGTTGTCCTTATGTATACATGTATTTAATTTGAAAGAAAAGGGAAAAGTATGTAAGGAACTGAGTCTTCAGTCACTTTATCCTGCGTACATAACGCAGAAGCAGAAGATGCTTCGTTGGATCGAGCGGGTATTCTGTACGGTGCATCATGGTCCACGCTAATTACTCGTGACATTATTCAAATCCATTATCCTCACACCTTTCCTAATACTAGGGTAGACAGAGGTCTAGACAATTAAGAGATTTCGACCCAACTGTCATCGACGACTATTTTATGGGTACAATGTGAAATGTGGTAGACCTATCGGCGACTTTAAGACCAAGCCAACGATATAAATCGTACATAATTAAAAAAAACATAGATAAGAACCCACTACCTTGGGCTGTCGTAACTATTTTCTTAAATTCAATTTTTAAAATCAAATCTAACAATAATATTGTTTGTCTAAGTTAGCAAGTTTTTACGATGTTTAAAGTCTTGCACAGTCTATGTAAGGTATGCATTGATTTATATGTTTAATAATGTCAAAGTAATATCCATCTAATCATAAATATACTAATTAAGTAAGGCCAAAGGATTATATGCAAATAAATTGAAAATAATTTATAGAAATGTCAAAATTAATAGTTGATTCATTAGTAACAAACTATCACTTGAGTAATCAAAAATATTATAAGTTCATTTTTTTATTAATATACTTTGTAGATATTTCTCAAATTCTATTACACAAAAAATATCTTTACGCTAGTCCTATTGCTGGGGTAGACAAAAGTCCAGACAAAATAATATTTGAGATCATGACATTGGAAAATCATATTTTAGATCTCTTGGACAGAAACCATAATTTTTGCTAGGATAAAAGATTTATTCATTTGTTAAACCTAGATACAAAAGGTCAAAGTTTATGTAGTAGTATGTTATTATTATTATAATATAAATTCGAAAATAAACTCTCATATAATAACCGGAGTGAACAGATCGCATAGTATCACGTTCTTTCAAATCTATCATTTTCTTCATACACTCATTTAGGTACGTGAGAACTCTTGACCCTCCTCTCTTCAAGTAATTTGCGCACAAGGTCTTCTAAAGTTACTCTCAGCCTTCTTCGACCCCTTTTATTGTTAACTTTCGCATAGTACATTTTCTTTATCAATCGCTCTTTACTTATTTTAGAACGTGCCTGAACCTTCGAACCAAGCCCTAATCTATCGTAATGATAAGTTCATTTTTCAAACCTGTCATATTGCGAATCACTCCATTTATCGGTCGGATTAAGTAGTCACCAAAATTGCGGTAGGAATGCGCAGTAATTATGTATACTTTCATTAATATATTGTGTGACAAATATTCAAACATATAAACGTTTATATTTATAACATTATTAATTTTTATTTATTTATTTAATCTTTGTTGCAATTCCGTATAAGTCACAAATGGCGGATTTAATGCGTGTAGGCATACTCTTCCAGTCATCCTATACGGAACATCAAAATTAAGAGCCGATATTTAAATAGCGTATCCCATAGACGGATAGTACACAGCATCGCTAAGGCATGGTTTTTTATTTATTTACGCCTTTTTATTAATATCTTCCTGTCGTTGTCGACAGGAAGATATTAATAAAAAGGCGTAAATAATGTCATAAAGGTGTCGTTTTTATGAATTTATTTCGTTACTTAAAATACAGGTAGTATTTTAAGCAACGAAATAAATTCATAAAAACGACACCTTAATCAGACATTGCAAGGCGAATACTGCAGAGATACTGTACTGGGAGATCGCAGTCCTGCAATGAACATTTTAGGCCGTTCAATGAAACAATAGCTCTTTCAATAGTTTCAAACTATTCACAACAAAATCTCCCAGTAGGAGGATCAGAAGAAGTTTATGTACAAGACTTTATGAGTCTTTATTATAATATTTCAGAATAATTCATGGTGGTTCGGTGATCGATTTGCGGATTGGAACACTCGAATTCTAACCCCATGAGGAAGAGTAGTAATAATGAGTTTCTTTTATATAAAGTGTCATTTGCATCACAGGCTTGGATGCTAGTGCTAATCTCACACTCTATCACGATGTCTTTAATTAGTTCTGGTTAAATGAAAGGACTTCACAGTCTAGTCTTTGATCACCTCATTATTAAAAAACGGACGCAATCATATTTGTTTTTATACGTTTTGTTGACTTAAATATTAGACGTAGTAAATACAGAGGTCTTGAAACAACTTGTATTATTAGTGTTTGTGCAAGATGTGTGAAACTGTGGTCGCCAATCGGCTTCCCAAGCCTGATCTAGACAAATCCTTCCTAACTGTACAGCACTATGTGCTGCATTACTCTTTGAGAAACTAGTATGTGCATTTTATGTTGGTGAAACTGGCTCGGTATGTCTAAATTTTTGAGCGAGTTTTATTAAAAATGTTTTATTGATTTGATTATTGATTGTTTTGACGCCATTTCGATGCATCCTTGTGACACCATTGATATGATATTCTTGTTACGTTATTAAAGATTTATAGTGTCTTTTTTTATAATTTTTCTTCGAAAACATAAAGGATTAAGAATAATTCTTATTTTCAATGTCAAAATAGCGGGTATAATCTGATTAAAGGGTTTTAACAAAAAAAAAAATTTAATAGTTTTTAGTTCTTTATTTGTACGATTCTCTTTGTGAAAATATAATCTACTGCATTCTAACACATATTATTAAAATATATTTCGTATAAATATGCGTGTTAATTAATATAGTATACATATATACACAATTGTATAATAATCACAGTAAGTTATATAGAGTAAACTAAGAAATATATTGAGTAATAGAAAAATTATAAAATATTTTATAAAAAAATACTTACTAAGAACTGAATGAAATGAATATTGAGAAATATAAATAAATACTAATAAGGAATATAACAAAAAAATTAAAAAAACATTTCACTAAGATATTTACAAAATATACAGAGCTAAACAATACTAATAATATAATATAACATAAAGAATAAGATAGTTAAAGACTAGACAAAGCAATATTTTATATATAAAATTCACTTAGCAAATATGTTTTGTTTATAACAAATTACACAAATACGGATACCGTATTGGGTGTGAAAATATACTAATATAGTACATACATGAAGACCATACAAATTCAGAACGAACGTTTACGAAAACAAAACAACGGGACATTCACATTCGATAATCATCCCTTAAGGGACGTCGTTGAATAAATACACAATAAATATAACCTTAAATCTAAAAAATAAATACTACCATCTCCTTAATGACTCATCTAAATGGGACCTAATATTGAAGCTTGATCATTTGTTTAGTCGGATTTTATATGTCCGGAGTAAGCCAAATTTTGGGCTTCATCGATTGATCTTCCCCAACCGTGTCCACTGCTTGCGAAGTGTTCTTCGTGGTGAGGGTGGGCAACTACCTCATAGCTCGTTTCATGGTGCTTGCTTGCCAAAAGCTTCTTCAAGGCAATAATACCGGCAACTAAGAGTGAGATCTTGGCGAGGAGAACAGCTTTGACTGCAGCAAACGCGATGATGGCCAGGAAAAGAGGAATGAGTGCCATAATCTTCAATTTCGCGATGGCCAGGAGAGGAATGAGCTGCTTGAGCTTCTTCTTCTTACCACGAGCTAGAAATTAAAATAGAAAATTTTGTTGAAAAATTAAATTTAATTTATATGAAATGAAATATCATAGACAAAACGTTGTCTCAAGAAAATAAAGGAAAGAAAAATTATTTAATTCGTGAGAAATAATGTCAGAACAATTGTATGCAATATGCATGTAATGTCAAAATAATAATGTAAATGCAAAAAAGTAAATAATTTCATTATTCACTCTCATATAAAAATTCTAGCTTTATAGCTTACATATACTGAATAACGATTTAATGTTTACCCCTAAATATGTTAGGGCAATTCAGGTTTTTTTCGATATTAATCACCTGTACTAAATCTCCCATAGGTACACGAGAGGTAACATTTGTAGTTTCCTGTTTTATATTTTATTATTATTAAATCTTCGAATCCCAATTCAAAATTATATAACAATGAATTCCATTTTATAAAAATCATACTGAATATTAGGACATAAACAGTAATAATAAATAAGAGAAAAGACAAATGCAATGATCATGTGAAGATCATAATTGACCAGCTAGAATGGTAAAACAACTTTCTTTAAGTTTCAAAGAAGACTGTCTGGCATGGTATGGCTCGATTTCACGATGACTTGCTCGTAAAGGAAACTGGTTTAAGCATGAAAGCTCGGTGGAACCGAAGGATTCGAAGTGTGTGGAACTTGTCTAACAACCATAGTAGGAATGTTAAGTTCTACTTTCCTGACCTAATGGACGTTATAATGTTTACGATCGTGTGACCACGTATTACCACCTGTTAGGCATACGAATGTACGCATTCTAACTTGACAGAATTGGGTCAGGAGTGTACCTATTGTTACTTAGTACGAGGCGTTTATTAAAAATTGAGTATAGAGTAAATGAACACGCATTTGAATGATCAATAAGACAAGTAAAATCAAGTGTTTTTCTTAATTCATTAATTAGAATTCCTCAAATCAATTGAAATGTTAAAAATGCAAATATGATGTAAAAATTATCAATAAAAATGCTCTTAAGTAAACATTACATATTTGTGGGACATTTTGTCAGATAAATACTTATATTTTAGGCATTTAAAACTACTTGGTAATATATGGAAACAGTTTAGTAAAAACGAGTTACAGTTTAGTAAGTATTTATCTGGTCACGTTTTAAATACTTCCTTGACAATATAGACTCAAATTAGAGTCACGATAGCCAAGTGGTTGGGTGGTTGGAATTTCGAGTCAAGAGACCCGAGTTTGATCCTCAAGTGGCCGTACCAATGAGTTTTTCTAAAAACTTATGTAACAATTAATCGTTGGCTTAGACATAAAAGGCGGCGATGGGCTCACCACCTGTCACGTTGACCCGAAAATATGTTCGGTGGAAGGTGGGCCGAAGGGACTTAATTGTCTAGACTAGACCTCTGTCTACCCCTATATTGGGAATTGCGTGAAGACTTGACAATATAATTTAACAACAACGCATATAAAGCCTCGGGCCGCTCTACTAAGTATTAATATTAAAAAGAAAATATGATTTCACTGAATATATTAAAATGTGGCTACTCATTCTAAGTTTTATAAGATATATATTAACCGCATTTTTATTAAATATACCATCTCATTCATATTTAAATTGCTCATAAAACAAGTTTATGGTAATATGGCGGACAGTGACACATGAGTGAAAGTCGCCAGATCCTTCTTGACGCGGGAGAAAGTAACATTGAACTATTATTTAACCGAAAGGAAATATCAAGAGTAATTAACTGGTATCCAATCATCAAAAAAAGTAAAAGTTGTTTCCGTCTCAAATTATGAAATGACTTTAAAAATTTTGTACGAAAATCTGCAACATTTAAATGGAAACAGCTTGAGAAGAAACTTACAACGTTAAGATACATACGAGTATTTTCAGTTTCAGTATGTGTAATTGCGTAACCGCCAATAAGCAATTTCGATTTCATCAAATTCATGAAATTATCGAACAGACAACTAAATTAAACTTTAAGGCACCTGTTTTAATTGCAATACTATAAGCTTCTACTAGAGCCACGCTGTTGAATGTAAATGTTTAATATAAGCATATTTATAGATTTATCGGCATCTGGTGAACGAATTTTAATAGGAAACTATAATTTAAATAGAAATAGTGTTTTTTTTTTTCGAATCAAAACCTTTTTCATTTGAATTTAGCTTCAATTTAAACAACTCTATTCCGAAGTAGAACGAAAATTAATACACTATAAACATTATCTTCTTAAATTTAAAGGTGTGACGCGCTAAAACTATATATTTTTTGTTTCTGATTAAATACTATGTCAATAACATTTCTGTTATATTTAGATAAATTTTACTTTTGTAATTTCAATTTCGGAATATTACACATACAGTTTTCGAAACTATGAGCAATAAATAACATAAGATTAATAATAAACCTAAATAAAAGTTATGTTAAATATATTCAACGCATAAAAATAAAAATAATCAATATATAGAGAAATAGCCCACAATTGTGGTTATACAGATTACATAAAACTTCTTTTCTTTGCTTAACATTGAAATATAGTAAACCGTAAACTATTAGATTGAATCATCGCTTCTTTTTATACAGTTGTTCAGAGTCTGTTGACCTACTTTATTTCTTTGCTTTTTGTTTTGTGCGTCATTCGTTATTCTTTCTTTTTCTTCCTTTTCGTTTCGTAACATGTTTACTGATGTAATACGAAGTTTGAGTTTTTTTGAAGTTGAATGAAAAACGAAAGTTCTTGCTCTAGTTTCAATATGTTTTGTTGCGTTTTTTATATTGTTTAAATTTTTATGCCAGTAGATCGTATATTTGATTATACGATATATGCCTGTTCTATATTCATATATTTCATAGTATAAGTCACATATTAATTACATAAACTTCAAAAATATTTCAAAGTTTAGAATTTAGAATTTCTGTTACTAAGTAACAACGCGTTTAATTCTGAATGTAGATTTAAAACTACTAATATACTCAATTATTCTTGCTAAACCTTCAGGGACTATGCGTGAATATATTTATTTAGTTATTTATTTATCTGTAAGTTATTTGTATAAATTAATTTTGTTTAATTAACATAGCAATGTTAAATTTACATTGCTATGTCAAAAACAATCGCACAAACAATTGAAATTGTGTAAAAACATACCTTCTTCCAATGAGCGCTTCATGCCTTCAATAGCCGATGAGGGAAGTTTGAATTGTATGACATGGTTCTCCAAGAAGTCAGCTGCAGAATCCAGCAACCTAGACTCTACTTGGGCTTCTCTCGCTTTCGGCTCTTCAGTTAACGGTTCGTAAGCTCTCGCCGACCTAGGAGATCCAGTGCCGAGGAGGGTAACACCATCAGCCAAATCCATTTCCCGCGCAGTAGACAAGGACTCAACGTATTTCAATGCTTTCTCCTGCAACCAAAAGACATACTTAGTAATCACATATATCACAAACACTTCACATCACTACACCAGTACAACCTTGAGGCACAGCGACACGTCGCTTTCCACACACCCCTTCACGACTCCAAGAACGCTGCCCATCAATCCTTGATCCTTCACATCCTGGTCCAGCGCAGGCATCGCCCGCGCTGTCGCCACCAGAAATAGGGCAAGTACGTAACTTCTCATGTTGCTTACTACCCCTACGGAAAGCTTGGTACAAAGTGTGGCCACGGTGTATTAGACGGTCTGTTTTAAGCATCTCACCCCACTACCAAGTGCCGCCGGCCAGACAAGAAAAGTGAACCTAAAGGCGTCCGATTAAACTGGTGCCGGCGAAATAATTTCACGTTAATACGAGCAGTTGGATGCGTATACGCAACTATTTGTGGTTCATTCACACGGACGGTGTTTGTAGTGGCGCTTGTGTCTATGTGTGAGTGAAGTACATGGTCATGGATCAATGGTCGAGTCATTTGCTTAGATGGACTGTTGCGCTGCGGATGCGTTAGGATAGATAGATAGAAGCTTATTTTAGAAGCTACAGCACAATATTAATATTCGAATGTTAATTAATTAAATGTGTTTTGTTATGAACTTTCAAATTTATTATACAAAATACGATAACATGATCATTTTAAATTATTATACGAGATATTGACATTGCATGAGAATGAATAAATTAAATGTTTTCAAAATACTCTTAACTTAATCCTACTTCCATATTACGCACCTTTTTTTGTACATATCATTATATTATTACATGGGCATTATAGTTCAGTCCTATTGTAACATAAACAGTGGTAATTTTCCGATAATTATTTAAAACGACGACACTTTACTTGTAGGGTATCTTTAACCAGGTCGCGGGTTTGAATTCCCGATCGTGTAATTTTTGAAGTTTTTCACATATTTAAAATTATCAAGTGAGTCTTAGGTACAGAAATAATCCGCTGTCGACAAAGAGGATTGTTCCTGGTGAAGTGCGATGAACAGTCGTCTTGATTTTAAATCCTACGATGAGAATCAAAGTGAATAAAAAGAACGTGATTTTCTCATGAGAATCAAACAATATAATATATTAGTTCAGAGCCACCTTCCCCCGAAGCCTTTTTTTGGTCAACGTGTCAGGTGGTAACGTGTCAGGTGATAAGCCCTGCGTCCAAGCCAACGATGTAAGTCGTACATAATCGAACCTCTTGAATCGACTTCCGATCATCCAACCACTCGGCTATTGTGACTATAAAAATAAAAAAAAATAAAATATCTTCACGCAATTCCCAATACAGGGGTAGACAGAGGTCAAGTCTAGGCAATTAAGTCCCTTTGACCCACCTTCCACCGAAGATATTTTCGGGACAACGTGACAGGTGGTGAGCCCGTCGCCGCCTTTTATGTCCAAGCCAACGATGAAATTCGTACATAAGTTTTTTGAAAAACTCATTGGTACTGCCACCTGGGGATCGAACTCGGGTCTCTCGACTCGAAATTCCGACCACCCAACAACTCGGCTATCGTGACTTATATTGTGACTATACTAATCAAATATTTCATTTTATATTTTTATTCATTTTGCATTTTTTATGCAATACTAATTTTGATGTGACCTGATTTTGATAATTCGACCATTATTGAAAATGCTTCCTGTGATAGTTTATCTTCACGCAATTTCTCTTACTTTTATAGGCAGAGGTATACAAAATGAAGTTTTTTCGACCCATTTTATACCATAGCCTATTTGAAACGTTGCGACACTTATCTTCAAAGGCAGGATCACAACCAACTCGGCTATCGGATCATCGTAGTTTAATTTAATAAAAAAGTAATTTTCCTAATCATAAACAGTGGGAGAAATAGTTGTTGAATGCGGTTGTTCGGAATGTTTCAATTTATGTAAAAATACTTTACTTTCATCACGTTTAACATTTTTTCTTTAAAGCTTATAAAATGTTAAAAATATTGTAAGGTTAGTGGCATGTCTCAATTCCCATAAATACAATTCACTTATAATTAGTTACAAAAGAAAGCAAGGGTCTGGTGTTATTATTAATAAGTATTATTTCTCAGCGAAGAGAAACAATGGCCAGTGAACAGCCAAGAAAAATTTCACATGTAATGCTTTCCATTATAAAGTGTTCACTTCGTTCTCATTAATTTTATTGTTTCACTTTACGGTACATTGTTATCCAGCAAGTGTTGTTTATTTAAATTAATATTATTTTATACGGCTGGTGAAGAAACGTTGAAAATTTCGTCGTTTTTCATTTTCACTTAGAAAATCTCTTATTTTGTAGCTTTATTACTGTGTCAACTTTGCGTAATGGCCGTTGACATAACATAGCCTACCCCGCATACTGAAATACTCTACCCTGGGTATGTTCGTCATAACCTGGATGTACAGGGTGCGACATTTCTTCAAATCGGCCAGAACCTGCTTTAAAAGAGTAGACATATATAACATACATAAGTTAAAGAGCGTTTAAGAGGTCTACGTGATTAAAAAGTATCAAAGCCCTTAATAAACATATAAATGTGGTACATTGTTAAAATAACGCAAATTATAGATTAAACTCAAATAAATCGAAACTAGTAACAATATTTCCATGTGGTTTAGCTCTTAAATATAAGAAGCAGTTAATTCAGTAGTTAATGAAAAGTAACAAAAATTCTTGTATTTAAGTAGATATATCGGGGTAAGATGTGTAATTAAAGATTGGTATCGTTGTGAAAAAGGAAAAAAAAGGAAAAATAAGGTAAGTAAATAAAACTAAATATGTAACAGGTTGGGTCTGAATGTGAAGCTTATGGCGCACCCAACCTGCCAGTTTAGTGTTGCCCCGTGCAAAAATTACCATAACGGGGCTTAAAATATTTAAAATCAATTACTATGGCTAGAGACTTAATATGATATGTAATTATCAACAAAACCAATTAAAAAACCACCATATTATTTCTAGCGTAGAGAAAATTGGTATGCTATATTTTATAATCTATGTTTAATATGAAACAGTGGTAATTAATAGTTACACCAAACGTCTAAGGTACGAGATGTTTAATACTGTTTATGCCAATGACTTTGCCAAGTGCGGTGATTACAGCATTCTCCTAATGGGAGAGGCATATGTCCTGCTGAAGATTTTACAAGGCAGGCTCGTACCATCAAGTTTTTTCAAAACCTTATGAACGATTTATATTGTGAGCTTGGACGTAAGCAAGACGACGGGCTCACCATATATGACGTTGTCCCAAAAACTTCTTCGATGGAATAAGGGTCGAAAGGACTTAAGTCCTTTTATTAATTGCCTAGACCTCTGTCTACCCAAGTATTTGGAATGGCGTAATGTAAGTTATACGAGTTTAAGATTATTTGTTTATGTTACGGAATGACTTGTGCAATGGAAAATTCTGGACTAAGCGAGTTGTGGAACACATTATAAATATCACCGACTTTCCCTTGCACTTTGCAGTGTGCTTTTGTTGTTAGAAATCTTAGGGTGCGAACATTTCGAGTCAAAGGTTACTTAGAAATTTAAACATAATAAAATTCTCCGCTTTTTTTTTTTTTTTCAAAAACGAAGCATACAATTTTAGCAATTCTTTTACACAATTTTTGCAATACTTTCTACAATGTAATATAGATTTGTTCTACAATTCCAATATCAGAAATGTAAGACTAAATATAAGGTTTTATAAATTAAATATTTGTTTCATGTTTCTTCAAAGGGTTTTTGAAAAAATTATGTATGATTTATATCGTTGGTTTGGAGATAAAAACGACGACGGGCACACCATCACCTGTCGAGTTGTCCCACAAAATGTCATGGGTGGAACGTGGGTGAAAAGGACTCAATTGTCTAAACCTTTGTCTCTCTGTCTGTCTCCTGCATTGGGAATGATTATTACTAATAAATTATTATTAGTTTTTAAGGTCTTTTTCTGGGAGGTCAATTTACGCGTGCACGTCCCGACCCCTGCCACCCTTTTCAAGGCTGCAATTCTACACAATACACATCAGCTTTAGGAGATTTACTAAAGCGAAACATCTATCCCCCGGTTGGTGTGAAAGTTATAAAATCGGAAAAGCCACGACAGTCGAGAGGTTGGGTGATCGCAATTTGAGTCAAGAGACCCAAGATCGATACCCAGGCTCGTACCAATGGGTTTTTTCAAAAACTTATGTACTATATTATGTATAAATAATATAATAAACCAGGGTATAAGCTTCAGTGAAATACTATCAGCCGTTTGAGTAAAAAACTAAATGAAAAGAGACAAAAATAGGACAAGCACAATGGAAATAGGAAGAATTAGTAGTATAAAGATTTCCTGCTAATTCTTGCTATTTGTATTTTAATATACTTAAAAGCTTAAATATTGGATAAAAATCACTTACATTTTATTATTATTTCACCTATACCTATGAAAATGTCCTACTTCGACAAGTGTAGGCTATGTTGTCAATTAGATCTGGTACAATTAGTCTACGAGTGACACTATTGTGACCATTCTTTTCATTAAAACAAAGAAGTACTTATATTGTAATTTTTTATAAATAAATAAATAAACACATACATAGATAGGGGCAGCACATGCTCTGATCTCAAGTAACTAAATAAAGCACATGAGGTGTAGAATCTGAATTAACTAAGACGATGTCCCTACCCGAGCCAGAAAAAGTGGTCTTCTTAATTCTTAAAAAAGTGGTCTTTAGAAAAAGTGGTCTTCTTAATTGACCCGTCCCGGAAACGATCCCGGGACCTCCGAGCTGACAACACCATGCATCCCGGTGTGCGTCACTCGTCCACGGAGCAAGCTTCTAGAATTTTCATATTATTACGTGTGCCATTTACTGCTTTTTCTCCTTTATTTACTTACTTCATTACATCATCCCCATCTTAGCGGCCTCTAAAGGTCCACTGAACATGGCATCTTACGTAGATTGCCATAATCACCATGCTTTCGCGGCAAGCAGATTAGTATCGCAGTATTCCTTGCAAATTGGACGCTGCTGCCCTTAATCCGTTTTCGAAATTTTGGTCTGATTAGTTTCAACAATTAAGTTGTTTCCACCTACCTTCCACTGAAGGTATTTTGGGACAACGTGATAGATAGTGAACCCGTCGCCGTCTTAATTTCCAAGCCAAAGATATATTATGACGACGATATAACGACTTCAATTTATAATTGATGCCTTTTAATATTATTTTAAAATGAGCAGTCGCAATAACCTTATTTATTTTTTTTCTTACTCATAATAAATCAAAGTAATGAAATCATTAGATACATAATATTCATCACTATTGTACTCATACGGGTTCTACAAGATTTAAGAGAGTTTAAATTACTCTAACATACATGTAGGAAATAAGAATGATTCTGATAAAAGCGCAAGAGGAATGTAATCCGATAATGATCTGTTCTCTCAGAATACTTGGTAAAGATTATCGAATGCAAGAATAAGAGTATATGAATATATAACGTAAGAAATATCTAATTTGAATCCGGCACCTGATATAAAAAAGTCCTGCAAAAATTTGAATACCTTATTGTTCAATGCATCTATAAATATTATTCAAATGCTAAAACAATCATTGATAGGGTGTCCCTTATGTGTAATAGGTTTGAATTTGGGTTCTTCTCATACCAAATTTATTAAGTTATATATCCTTCAAAGTTTAAATTTATGTCAAACCTATTTGGAACGCAGTTGAAACTTCTTTCTGACCAGACTTCGCTTTCTTTTGAAGAAAAAAAAAACGACCACAGAGTGACTTTCGTGATGTAACCTCATTATTTTTGTGACCACCGACTTACTTATAGTAGCAATGTCTTTTTTATCTATGATTTCGTTTATTTTATATTAACACTAGACGCTCACAGGCCATTGACGTGTGGATACTCGGAATAAAATGTATCTACTGTGTGATTAAGTTGAAGAGAAAAATACTGAGCGCAATTTCTGGCATATTAATAATTTTATGTGACTGAATTTAATGTAGAACAATCACCAAGTCTTTGAAGTGATATCCTAATGTGGTAAGGAACATTTTTGGAGGCGACCTATGTTCAGTGGACTTTTGTTAGACTGTAAAGGTTTAGCAAACATTATAAATAATAAAATGATAAATAAAATTATTTCTTTAGAAACTACATGTTTTTTTCAAAAGTAACGTATGATTTGGTAAAACTAAAGAAGCTATGGAGTCATAAATAAATCAGAGGTTATATATAGTTGTTTAACCACGACATGTACCTACCTCCATGGTAGTGTAATATTATAATTTGACGACCTCCTAGACTAGCGCTATACGTAAACAAGGTTTTCACGTTTGATCCCCTGATGGGTCAGTGTAGAAAACTACTTTTTCAACGTCTTGTGTCTGGGTGTTTGAGGTACCTTCATTGTTTCCGATTCCTCAACGCATATACTTATCTACTTACTTTGGAATCAGAGCAATGTATTTAATGTACCTATCTGTATATGTGTAATGTGTATAATATATTTTTCCATCTTCAGTTAATTTCTAATTCCACTAACATTTGTCGTGGGAACATCAAATTATAACAAATACGGTTATTTAATTACTAAGCGACTTGAGGCGGCCCAACAGCTTTCCTTTCAACATATCATAAAAGGCGTTGAAACTTTATTGCCTCGTACATCCTGTGTTGATTTATAGAATTTAGATAAATAAATATCTTCACGCATATTACCCCAAGGCTGGGGTAAACAGAGGTTTAGACAATTAAATCGACGAACTTTCGACCCACCTACAATAAGGTTATATGGGTTTAGCCATTTTCAATCTCGAACTCTTCAATAACGAACTGATGACAGCTTTGTCTAGGTAACAAGACGGATGCATTATAGTTCATATAGAAATAGAAATGTCTTCACGCAATTCCCAATGCAGGGGTAGACAGAGGTCAAGTCTAGACAGTTAAGTCCCTTTGACCCACCTTCCACCGAAGATATTTTCGGGACAACGTGACAGGTGGTGAGATCGTCGCCATCTTCATGTCCAAGCCAACGATGAAATTCGTACATAAGTTTTTGAAAAACTCATTGGTACTGCCACCTGGGGATCGAACTCGGGTCTCTCGACTCGAAATTCCGACCACCCAACAACTCGGCTATCGTGACTTTTAGTTCATATAAATTATACATTTATGTACCAGCTACACTTATCTAATATCTAAATCCTCACATTATTTATGGCAACATAGCTATCTAACTAGAAAACAAAAAGGAATATAGCGTTTATGTTGCAAAGGTGATAAAAATAATATTTTTCATTTTCAACTGTTACTATCAATTAAAACTAGAAAATAATTCTACAGAGACGAAAGAAATCATACATAATAATGACGTAGTGTTAAAAGGCTTAAAATTTTTATAAAAAAAAATAAAAAGAAAGAAGTCACGATAACCGAGTGGTAGGGAGGTCGGAATTTCGAGTCAATGGACCCGAGTTCGATCCCCAGTTGGTAGACTCGGGTTTTTAAAAAAAACTTTTGTACGAATATCGTTGGCTTGGACATAAAGACGGCGAAGGGCTCACCACCTGTCACCTTGTCCCGAAAATATCTTCGGTGGAAGGTGGGTCGAAGGGACTTAATTGTCTAGACTCGACCTCTGTCTACCCCTGTATTGGGAATTGCGTGAGATATTTTTTTTATTCTGTATAAAAAGAAAGAAAAAGAATTAGATGTTTTTTGTTTGCCGGACACCAATTCTATTGGTATCGAAGAGTTCGCATCGTGGGGCGTTAATTATTTGGTCCGGAGTACCGGAGGGCGAGTGCCTGCCAGGGGGTGGGGTTGCTGCTATCGTATCACTTGGTCGATCTTATGACTATCATGAGATATTCATGAGATCTAGAAAGCTAGTGCACTCTACCTTCCATTTTGCTTCCTTTTTTTATAGAAAAGGGAGGCAAACGAGCAGATGGCTCACGTGATGGTAAGTGATTACCGCCGCCTATAAACACCCGCAATGCCAGAGGCGTAGCAGATGCGTTGCCTCCCTTAGAGTCCACCCCACCCCCCGAATTGGGGGATGGGGGGTGGGGCACCGGATACCTACACTCACCAGACGAAACGCAGAAGTTTGTTAGACTTCTACTTCACGCCGGTATTCTGTGAGGTCGTGGTACTTCCCCGGACGAGCCGGCCCATTCATGCAACAACAAAAGCTGATGATGATTTTCTTTGGCATGCACGGAGAATGAGAAAAGAAGACTGTGTGAGGAATAAGCTTGAAGAGGCGAGGGTCAGGAGATATATACATAATACTCGGATACCTAAAAAAATAATATTGTTCATTTTCGTACATGCGTGTACGAAAAAAAAACATGAATTTGAAAGAAAAGAAAGAGGTAAGCAAGTTTCGTGATCCGTGTCTCCGGCTACCTTGACGGGGACTTTGCGTGAAGATATATTATTTATATTATTATTAGAATAGGTCAATTTATATTTCTAGGATAGCTTTTGGAAGTCTAGAATAATGAATTAAATAAAAGAAGAACCTTCATCTTCATATTTTCTTTTATAAGATAAAAATAGATGGTAAATTTCTTTACACAATATAAAAAGGCATTAAATAAATTTTGTAACCGTTACAGTCAATATAAAATTGTCATTAACCTTTCCCATCGGACACTTACAAACATGTGCCTATAGGGTATAAACCGTGTAATTTAAGGAAATTATTTGTACATTTATTGAGTACTTACGAAGATTTGTAACTTTCACCGCGGTTTCTTAACCTCGGGCTCGCGAAGATATTAAATTGGATGACGAAATATTATAATTAAATTAACTCATTTCAAGTATATGATATAAATGATGAGTCTGAGTGTTTTGTTAATTATCTTCACGCATTCCGAATAGACAGTGGTCTAGTCTAGACAATTACGTCCCTTCGACCCACCTTCCACCGAAGATATTATCAGGACAACGTGATAGGTGGTGAGCCTGTCACCGTCTTTATGTCCAAGCCAACTATATAATTCGTACATACGATTTTGAAAAATCCATTGGTACGAGCCTGCCACCTGGGGTCTAACTCGGGTTTTGTGACTCGAAATTCTGACCACCCAACCACTAGGTTATCGTGACTGTTTTTTTTTTTCATTAACCTACTTAAAAGTCTATTGAGGGAAGAATAATCGAAGCCTGGTAATCATTAAACACTGGTGTCCTGCACTGGTCTTCTTAATTTTGTCAGGTATTATTTGAGAGTGTAATCCTTCAATAGTCTTTGCCATTTAATTGTCTTTGTTATTTTGTCCTGTCTTAAGTCAACCAAGTAACAAAGTACCTTGGTGAAATCCTACACTGTTATCACAAGCATATCAATTACCTGGCACCCACCCTCTTGGGAGCAAGAACAAACGATGTTGGTCTACCATGGAAGGCAGGGAAAGCGGGGCGTTGTATCATTCCTCTTCCCCGCGACCCACTTTTATCGCTTCTAAGAGTTTCAAGGAAAGGAAGTATAACGCAATGAAATTATAAAACTTCTCTTTTACCTTAATTCCACCTCAGTAATGGAGGACAAGGAGTGCGGTTCTAAGGCAACAATGCAAACACTCTTCTCACAGTCCGTCCATTAACAAGCATTCAAATTAACCTGACCAAAACAGTTTGGAGCGGCTGTAACTAGACAGCATTTCCCCGTAAGGCCGTCCATAAGAGTACTTCTAGGTTCACTCTGGGTGTCCAAGACACGACGAAGGGGACATGAACGGCCTGGGAAACAGTTTTTAATAATAGCAATTTGCAATTTAGAGAAAATATCAGAGGTGACCAGGCATGGTTTACGGTCTTTAATTGGTGGAGATGTCCATGAGCTGTCTCATCTTACCAACAGGTGAACTCTTAACGAAAAAGTTTTTTTTTTTACTTTTTTTTTGCGTATTTTGCCAATATTGGGGTTTGACAGAGGTAGAGCCAATTTAGTCCTTTTTCGACCCATTTTTACTAGGCTATTCGACCTAATTATTTGGGAGAACGTGACAGATGGTAAGTCCTTCGCCGTCTTAATGTCCAAGCTATTGGTACTGTATATTTTCATAGATATAAACATCCATGAATCGAGTGCAAGCAATTCATCACACAAATGTTTGCTACTAGCGGGATTCGTAATCGCAACCCTTCGATTCGAAGGCAGGGCCACCAGCAACTAGGCTATCGGATCGTTTTATCTATTACGCCCACTTACTGCGCCAGTTATTTAGAACGGAGGCTTTGACCAATTATTCAGAACAGAAGCGAAATCATTTAATATTCGACGGCACAAATACTTCGGGCCATATTTAGCCGTATTTTGGCAGCCACGCGAATTCTGTTTACATTATGCATGAGTTCCATTGACTGTATTGTATTACAAGTCTACTTTAGACGTCTCGTATATTGAGTAACCGCGACAGTGAAAGTTTAGACAAAATTAATATAAAACATATATACATATTTAACATATTATTTACATTAATTTTAAGTCTCATTAACATAACAGATGTTTAATTAGCGCGGAGAGGAAATTGAAGGAGAAATTATTAATATTGTATTAATCTTTACATATTTTAATTATAATAAGTTTACGACAGCCAAGTGGTCGGGTGATCGTAATTCTGTTGAAAGTGATAGGCTTGTAGAAGTGAGTTTTTCTAAAAACTTATGTGTATATAGTCGTAGGCACACCGCCTGTCACGTTGTTTTAAAATAACCTCCGAAGAAATGTAGGTCGGAAGGACTTAATTTTCAAGTACATAAGTTTTCGAAAAAAACCCTTTGGTACGAGCTGGCCACCGGGGATCG
Source organism: Sericinus montela (assembly GCA_029286605.1). Classification (NCBI taxonomy): domain Eukaryota; kingdom Metazoa; phylum Arthropoda; class Insecta; order Lepidoptera; family Papilionidae; genus Sericinus; species Sericinus montela. The sequence continues at coordinate 9,831,439 of JAGSMR010000030.1, read as the reverse complement.
AAATCTCTTGGGGTCTTAATTCTGTTCACCCATTCCGCTATCGTGAATTCATTTTTTTTGTAATTATATAAATTTCTTAAATTAACTTTTTAATGTGGATTTATCATCATTACACTCTTTCAGTGAGAAACAGTAAGGCCTATTTATTTTTCAAACTTTTGCTAGAAAAGTACAAATATGTTTTTGAATGTTTTTGTCAATATTAGATATTTAATAGTAAGTTTGTGTTTACAGGTTCACGGGAAATTATCTTAAATATTATAGGAGACACATTTAATTTAAATGAAACAGGTGGCGAGCAACAAACAGTTTAATTGATGACATAGTGATCATAAATCAAATAATTTAGTGAATTGACTGCGTACATTGTGTTTTAATATATAAATCATATCATATTATAACTATTTACAAATCTAGTTTTGAGCACTATTTATATAGCAGTAGAATATAACATCAAGTTTAAAATTCGTACAGATAAAAAAGCAACCAAAAATAATAATTTATCATGTTTTATTTGAGATAATTATTTTATGATAAAATAGATAAATAAACATAATAAATGCAATATTTTATTTACATATGTACATGATATAATTTATTTTATGACAAATATAATACCATACGTACATATTATTCGTAAATACTAATACATACAACATATGTTTATATTATATAATAAATATTATTTAATAATACTGATATACACATAAGTATAATTAACATAATAAAATAATATATAAATACACTTAAGTTACAAAATAATATATTACAAACAATTAAAGCAACATCCAAAGTCTATAAAATATCATAATACGTACACTGCATATAAAATTATTCAATGTTACGTCAACATATTTATTAACTTGTAAATCATAACAGATTATATTATAAAGAAGTACTGTATTATAACTCACCTTAGAGTATTGAGGTACTTTGAAACTTACTATAAAAAATAAATAAATAAATATTTTTTTACTTCTCTGTCATTAGACAGTAAACTGTATAAATATATAAAATTTGCTCATAAATTATTGTACTCCGTGAAAGTGATTTTATAGATTGTAATCTAATAAACTATAAAAAATGACAAAATATAAGATTTCCGAAAATAATTGTTCTCGTCTGTTTAAAACCCTTATTTTTTTGTTTTAAATTTATGCATAAATTCGTGTATATATATTTAGTGTTCAATAAATAGTGCTTAATAATTTATTTATTCTTTTTATACATTAAAATAACTTATTTTCTTTGGTGGGTTGATAGATTATTGGGCGTAGGCACTGTATACTAAGTCGTGGGCGTTGTCTAGGGATCTGAAAAACAAATATATGTTGTTTATATTTACAATTCAGCAAATAAAAACTATTTGTTAAATAGTAGTTTAAACATGGCGTAGAAAGGAAAATCCATCAAGCATCTCGAACGTCTATTTATCCAAATACTCTTGTCCCAGCTTTCTATGAGTAATATGCTCACATGGTCTTCTCAATCTTTCCTGGTGATATATGTGAGCAAAATTGAAATAAAAAAGAAAGCTTCGTATTTTATTTCTTTTTTGTATTCCAAGGGAATGAGTGAAAATTAAACAAAATAATTGGATAGTTTTAAAGTAAAAATCTAAGCGATGATACCGGCTCTGATTTTTCTCTTTTTTCTTTCTCTTCTCATGATTTTTAAACCACAAATTTTCATACACCCCTTGATAGATACTTTTCAGATAATTCCATCGTAGTTTTCATTTATTTTACATAAATTATGTCATGATCCTAGACGCAAATGATTCCAATGTGCATTGATTAGTGATTTTTGATATATTAAATTTAAAAATATTATTATGTCCCTTCGACCCTGCTTCCATCGTAAGCAACGATATTAATTCGTACATATGAATTGTTTAAAAGACTCATTGGTAAGGGCCTGCTGGGGATCGAACTTGGTTCTCTTGACTCGAAATTCCGAACACCCAACCACACGGCAATCGTGATATATTAATTTTGAATAGCCTAATGATTTAGTGTTATGTAGTATAATTTTTAGTTTTCGCGAACCACTACAGACAAAAGCAATGTTTAGTTTGACTGGGTAACAGGAAACTAGTAAAGTTATTTGGAATTGTTAGTATTCTTTAAATAAATATATTAAATATATTGTATTTAGCAATTACTTAGCAATATATTAATTTAGCGAGTATTTTAACAAGTCACGGTAGCCGAGTGGTTGGGTGGTTGGAATTTTGAGTCAAGAGACCCGACTTCGATCATCAGGTGGCAGGCCAATGGCAACCAATGGGTTTTTCAAAAACTTATATACGAATTATATCGTTGGCTTGGATATAAAGACGGCGACGAGCTCACCACCTGTCACGTTGTCCCGAAAATATCTTAGGCGGAAAGTGGGTCAAAGGGACTTAATTGTCTGGAGGTCTAGCCTCTGTCCACCCCTTGGGAATTGCGTGAAAATATTTATTTATTTTATTATAGTATTCTTTAAGTAAATATATTAAATGTACTGTATTTACCTGCTCCATCCGGATCCACCATGGCCAGCAGATACAACCACTTCGTGGGCTTCACCACCACCGCTTGACGACAGCAGCTTCTTAAGACCAATAATACCAGCGAGTACAAGAGCAAGCTTGGAGACGATTAGAGCTTTGCCAGCGAGTAACGCTAGTGCACCAAATGCTATTGGCACCATCATGCCACCTATCAGGAGGGGAATTGCCAGAAGCGGGGCGAGCTTCTTCCTCCTACCGCGGCCTTCTTCGAATGCGCCTTGCAAATCCGAACCGGTCGGGAACTTGATCTGAAATATGGAAGATATTTGATTATTGTTTATGTGGACCCGATATCCGAGTTGATAGTGACCCTGCCATCGAAGCTGAAGGTTGCGGGTTCGAATCCAACTAGGGGTAAACATATTAGAGATAAAAAAATACATATAAATATCTTCTCCAGTCCAGATTCTCATCCCAATTTGGAGTCACTCAAGACATTCTTGATTAAGGCAGCCGCCGATATTGACATGGACCTAGTTCGTGCTGCGATAGACGACTGGCCGCACAGATTGAAGGCCTGTATTCAAAATCACGGAGGTCTCTTTAAATAAACTTTAGTGTCATAAGAATCTATGTTTTGTTAAGTTCATTTTGGTATATAAATAGTTACATAAAGAATAAACTTGTTTTCATTATTTAAGGTTAAACAAGTGACAGAATTTATGACCTGACTAGGTATATAGTCACAATAGCCGAGTGGTTGGGTGGTCGGAATTTCGAGTCAAGAAACCCGAGTTCGATCCTCAAGTGGCCGTACCAATGGGTTTTTCTAAAAACCTATGTACAAATTATATCGTTAGCTTGGACATAAAGACGGTAACGGGCTCACCATCTGTCTCGTTGTCCCATAAAATTTTTTCGGTGGAAGGACTTAATTGTCTAGACCTGAATTAGGAATGGCGTGAAGAAATTCATTTATTTTATTCGTAAATAAAAGTTAAATATGAGATAAAATTAGCATCGTTAATTGCAACAACAATGCGAAACAATTAACGTTTTATTATTAATGTGTTGTCTATAAAAATAACAATCATAAACAATTCATTATCAACACACATCCAATTAGGGAAAGAAACTGTTATTAACGTGATCAAGTAGGCCAGGAGCAAGAGCAGTTTAATAGAGTGTGATAATAAAAAAGAGTAAAGATGAATTAATGGCGTGCAATTAAAAAAAAGATCCGAGAAAGCGGTCACGGTGCGTCAACGTGCGGTATGTTGCGCATTATTTCATATGCGTTTTCGTGATGGAATTGATTTCATGTCATTTATTTGCTGTATATTTTTCTTGATTTTCATTTTTAGTGCACGGTATACATAAATAAATATTGAATACATACATAGATAGAGATAACATTACATTCAATGCTCTGATCGTAAAGTAAGCAGCTTAAGCACTCGTATTATGAAATCAGAAACAACGTAGGTAGCCCACAAACAGGCGGATCAGATTACATTGACCCGACAGGGAATAGAATCCAAGACCTTAAAGCTGGCGACACCATGAAAACCGGTGTGTACGCCACGGAGGTTGTCAAAACATATAGAACCGAACAGATACAATAAACGTTAAAGATGAAATAAGCAACTCTATGTTTTATTTGTATTTTGGAAAGGCAAGGAAGGCATGGTAAATTTATTATCAGTTTCTCTTTATCTACTATCGGGTTGGTTGATTGGGATCAAAGATCAAACAATAATTTTATTGAGTATTGCTCTCACCAATTGGAGTAATTGCTGTTTTAGGATTTAGATAACAACTCGGCTATCAAAAGTCACGATAGCCGAGTTGTTGGGTGGTCGGAATTTCGAGTCGAGAGACCCGAGTTCGATCCCCAGGTGGCAGTACCAATGAGTTTTTCAAAAACTTATGTACGAATTTCATCGTTGGCTTGGACATGAAGATGGCGACGATCTCACCACCTGTCACGTTGTCCCGAAAATATCTTCGGTGGAAGGTGGGTCAAAGGGACTTAATTGTCTAGACTTGACCTCTGTCTACCCCTGTATTGGGAATTGCGTGAAGATATTTATTTATTATTATTATAGGATTTAGATCTAAGATTTGAAATAAATACTTACATTAAAAAAGATGTTACTCTTCTTTCAACCTATACATTTTGTTAAAACTAAAAGATACTTCAGGAAATCAGGTATACTAAGAGCTATCGTACATAAACGTAATTTACGATTTTAAAGTTGTTTAACCAAAATTAATCAGGCAGTAGATTTATATAAGATGTTATAAATTGACCGATAATGCTATCGCCAATCTGTCAGGATTTAATGATGGTAGAACCTACCCGAACAAATTAAAGGAAACATATTTTCAACGATAAATTAATGAAGCCTGATTAGAAAAAGTAGAATCTAATGATGTGCAACTAGGCGACTGTCATAACTATATAATTAAAAACAGCTTAATCAGTACAATACATGTATGTTTTGAATTTCGACGGGTTCGTAAGGAAATAAATAAATAAATAACTATAAATAATCAAAATTGGAGGTCACGATAGCCGAGTGGTTAGGTGGTCGGAATTTCGAGTCGAGAGACCCGAGTTCGATCCCCAGGTGGCAGGCTCGTACCAATTGGTTTTTCAAAAACTTATGTATGAATTACATCGTTGGCTTGGACATAAAGGCGGCGACGGGCTCACCACCTGTCACGTTGTCCCGAAAATATCTTCGGTGAAAGGTAGGTCGAAGAGACTTAATTGTCTAGACTAGACCTCTGTCTACCCCTTTATTGGGAATGCGTGAAGATATATCGTAAGGAAACACTCTTAATGCTCTGGACACCGAGGTATTTTAAATATTTTTTTTACTTATTTCAATTATTATACATTTAGATAATAGCGATTTAGCCCTGAGGGGTACAGAATTCCTAAAAAGTGGAAGAATATTTTATATTAGTCAAAATAAAGATATATTTAACTATATACATTGATGTTTTGAGTTTATCAATGTATTGCAAAACAGGAGGCAATGCAGAAATTTAATCATATTGTTTCCAAGTATAAGCCGTGAACACGTTAAAATCACCCAAAAAATTATTACTCGATGGTGGTTTCATGATCACATATTTCTCTAAAAAAAATTGTGTTTCATATTTTTGTCACAATATTTAACTCCTACAAAGAATACTACTTAGTTTTTAACGCCATAAATTATACATCATAGGAAATAAAATCGATCCATACATTATTTTTAAAGGTAGTGCAAAATGTAAGCATGTTCACGCTACTTGATTTCTAACTGTATAATCGCTATAAGACACGCACACATAGAAAGCGTTCGTTGCATTTTCTAGCGTCCCAGTCACTACATACAATTCCTATAGATTGTAACTCTTTGAAAATTAATGAATATGTAAATAAATATCCTTACGCCATTCCCAATACAGGGGTAGACAGAGTCTAGACAATTAAGTCCCTTTGACCCACCTTCCACCGAAGAAATTTTAGGACAACGTGACAGGTGATGAGCCCGTCGCCGTCTTTTATGTCCAAGCCAACGAAAACGAAACCTCCCAAACAAACCCTATTGGAGAGGCCTATAGCTAGCAGTGGACTTTGTACCGTTAGGCTGTAATGTACCTGGAGTACTTGGAGTACTGTTAATGTTGCCAATGTGCTTACTACATATATACAGAATTAGCTTGTATAAGGTGATACTTATAACGAAGAAGACAGAGTACACCATAATTTAAAAGTAAAATATAATTTACACGAACAATAACTTATAGCCAAGTTACAATATTCGCCGCTAATATTAGCCTAAGCAAAATCTGTGTAAAAATAGATCTGTAAATATCTATTTTCATAAAATAATTCAATAAGGTATTATTGTGTATCCAATATTTTTTAATCACGTGATAATTTAAAATTATCGCCATAGTGGACGGCTGAAAACATTATACTGCATTGAAATAGTAGTTTAACAGGGATTAAAGCTTTCTAAAATTATTTGTTAAACTTCAGTATTTATAATTTGACAGTGAAAATGTACCTCATTATTATTACATTGCGACCTTTAAATCATTTAAGCTAAACTTTCGACTAACTTCCATATAAATAATGAAAAAACTGTAAAATAAACATATATCATTGCTTGTTACGCTAGCCGTGTGGTAAGCCGTGTGGATTGGAATTCGAGTCAACAAACTAGAATTCTGTCTTCTAGTGAAGTTCCAAGGAGTTTTTACAAAACTTATATACGAAATATATCGATGGCTTGGATATATAGACGGCGATAGGCTCACCACAAAGTGACACGTTGTCCCAAAACAATCTCCGGTGAAGTTTGAGTCAAAAGGACTAAATGGATAGATCTCTAGCTACTACTATTGGGAAAATCTATTTATGTATTCAAATCCTTGCTTAACTGTTGACCTAATAATGAGCAATATTCAGATTTTAAAATGACCATCCCTGTTAATGGGACTGTCATCTGGAGGTATAAAGTATTTTGTTTGTAAAAACGAGTTTGTTATGACCTCTGTTAATTACAGTCATCTGCTGCACTTATTTTATACCTCTTTTACTATTTTTACTCTTATTTTATACCTTACTGTTATACCTCTTTTAGAAAGAACTTTTATTATACATATAATGCAGGCAAACTGGCTGATGATTTCGACGTCAGTTCGCTAGCTCTTGAGTTCTGGTGAATTCAGAATGAAATTTTGTGATCATTCGGTGACTAGAATATATGAACACTGACTAGACAACACACCGTTAGGGCTTGTTGTTTTATAACACTCAGTGCTCTTTATATGGATACACTACTTATTAAGATTCGAACTTATTGATACAGGAAAATATCTTCCCGCCATTCCCAACACAGGGGTAGACAGTAGTCTCGACAATTAAGTCATTTCGACCCACCTTCCACCGAAGACATTTTTTTGGGACAACGTGACAGGTGGTGAGCCCGTCGCCCTTTTTTTGTCCAAACAAACGTTACAAATCGTACATAGGTTTTGAGAAAATCCATTGGGGATCGAACTCGGGGTCTCAAGACTCGAATTCCGATCACCCAACCACTATGCTATATGTTGTTCTGCCTGATCTAATCATAATTTTGTAAGTGTTGGAATCATAAGGATATGTTATCCTGCTATAAAGTAATAATGTAATACATAAATGTATCTTTAAATTTGTCTAGATCCTCATGACGTAGGGAACAACGTCATCGTCGTTGACACATTACAAAAAAGGTAAGATCAACTTGTTCTGAAGTGTATTTCTAAAGCTCTTATTCCGAAAGTATTAAAGACTAAAATTTAATTCCCGCAGAAATACTATCATTTAACGGATACTCTATTTGTTTAATGCTATTAAATTTATCACTTGAGGGCAAAGATTCATCATTAATTTATCATTCGCAATCATTAGCTTTTTTGACACCAATGTTTGATTGTGTAGTTACTATTAACTTCGAATACTACTAAGTTTTTTGTCATTATATTATATACTATAAACCTTTTACTTGAATCTTTAAGGGAATCTGCCTAATACTCGTAAGTAACTTTGCCTAATAAAGGCCAAAGCAAATTTAACAACTAACACAGGACAAAATATTAGACGCACATTTGAAGCATATTTTTATTGTTAGCTACTCGTCATGAATAGTGATTGCTATAATTACGTTCCATTGTACCCATGACGGGTAATCCGACATTAACCCCGTTATTCTTATATCATTGTTTGTTATTATGTCATAACAGTAAACTATGACGTTGACATTGAATTCTTTGCAGAATTTTAATAGATATACTATACTAACAATTCATTTTAGATTGAACTTTTTTATTTTAATAGGAGTATATTAAGCCTAAGTATGGTAAGGAGCTCGTTTAGCTTAGCTAGCTAGCTTAGCTATCTCGTTTAAGAAGCAAATTTAAACACCAAAAAGAAGAAGGAAGGTGACTAAGAAGTGCCTCATAGCCCATGATTACACCGTAATTCTCTTCCCTTTAAACTGGAACACACAGTTATTACAGCTCCTAATATATAACACAACAGTGTTGCGTATTAGACGACACAAATAGATAATATTTTGGTTCTGATACATACGACTTTTAAGCAGTCTGTCACCTTTAAAAACTACAAATAATAATATTCCTTCGGCGTAAAAGGAGAAATGAGGTGAGGAGGGTGTTGATGATCACAGAATGAATTGTCAATAAACACATCACTGCCGAGGAAAAGTAAGGTAGAATTATTAGAAACTGGTATCATAATTCTTTTAGAGGTTATGCATTTGAAAACATACTGAAAGTCAGAACAATATAGCGAATCTATTTTATAGAAAAATAGCGAATCAACAATAAACCTAAACATAGTGTTTTACTTTGTTTTATACACATTAGGAAACGCAAAGATACATTAGAAATGGTTAAAGAGTGACTAGAAATATATAATAGTAGCGAAAATAGCTCTGTCTGTTACAAAGACAGAGCTATTTTCGCTCTTTTTCCTCTTTTTGTTTTTAGGATTAATTTAGATAGCTGGAGAATTTTGATAAAATTTGATAAAGATAAATTTGCTGGAATACTTTCATATGTTAATTTTTCAAATTATTTTCTTCAAATCTCTCTATTTTACTCGAATAAAATAAAAAATAAAATTAAAATTAAATTAAATCTATGTATAAAGATTAACTTAACGGGTGATATAAATATCATGGTAGTGATTTTCAGTAAAATGATGTATTTTAAATTTGAAGGACATGAAAATTAAAAAGTATCTCTAACTATAAACTGTATAGAAACTATAGAAGTATGTGTAATAATTTTAAGTTACCTGGATGGTATGAGTTTGCATGAATCCAACGATTTTGTCCAAAATAAGGCTGTCCAATGAGTTTTCGTCAAGACTTCTTGGAATCGCCTCCTCAACTTCGACCTTTTCGACTGCATTTTTGTCTTTTGAAATTGTGACTCCATTGAGGAGTTCAATCTCATCACTCTTCGATATTTTAGTGAGAGCTTTCGCCAATTTCAATTTCAGGCAGTTGCCAATATCACTATTACTGCAGTCTCTGTAGGTTTCATAGGCTACTTTGAGGTCACCTAAAACAGTGTCTTCCGAACTCCTGGCTTCATCCAGTTTGTTTTGGTTGGTTGTGGCAGTCCTGCCGCTGACTGCGGCTGCCAACGTTAGGATGAGTAGGTAGTGTGGCACCATTTTGGCTTCGTTCGCACTTCGTTGGCTCTATTGGCGCTCTGTTTATAACTAGAACAATCTTTGCGTTTATATGCGCTTTGTTTCACGGTACAGTGGATGCTACTGAGAGGGATGCATTGATGCATTTATGCAGTTGGTTGCACTGTCTAGGTAAGAAGTTCTTGTTTTGTATTATATGTATATTAAAATATTATGTATATTAAATGCATTATTTGATTTAATTTTAATACCGTGATATGTCTTTTTTTTTTTTTTTTTATATTTTTGTGATATGTCTTCTTAGACATATTGTTAATTAAGGGCAAAATTTTTTAAAAAGATTTTTCTAAATAACATATTTAGTTTAAGAGATAAACCAAATCTTTATGGTCGACGTCCGTGGACTAAATACGACTTACTTTGGGATCTGAGCAATGTATGTGATGTATCTATGTATGTACGTACTTATTTTTGATTTATTATTACTACTATAACATTTGTTCTCCCTCGGGAACATTTTCTCTGTAAAATATGTGGAACAATTATAAAGACATCTAGCATATAATATGATCAAAATCTGATAACTGTCTTTCACCCATCAGATTTTACCTAACGTATAGAAGATACATATAAAACGGCGAACAACGGCAAACATCTAAATCTACATCTAAATAAATAAATACAAATACAGATAAGATCATTATCACATACAATGCTCCGATCCCAATGTAAGATGCTAAAGCACTTGTGATACGGGAATCGGAAGTAAAGAAGGCATCACAAACACCCAACCCGAGAAATTGTAAAAAAGATTGTTTTTTCTACATTGACCCAACTGGGAATCGAATTCGTCCACGAAGATCTGTTGCGATAGTAACAGCAGACAACTATAAAAGAAATGCAAAGTTAATAACCAACTTAAAATAATCAATGTTGTCCTAATGAATGAGCTTCGGTGAAAAGACTTCATTATCAGGACCTCTGCCTCAGTATTGGAAATTGCGTCGCGGAAACCACTATAAAGAGGATTTATTGACTTACAATATATATATTATCATAGCCTATAGCGTGAAAATCATGAAAAATAACGGAAGGTGCTTGGTGCCTGGTACTACGATCGGCAATCCGCCAAGCGTGGCGATTATGGCAAATCCTTATCGGGCACAGACGTTTGTCCTATATTTATACATATAAATGAAATTGTAGTGTCTGTTTGTAATATTGAAATAACCGTTTTTTATTACATGTATATTATACGGTACATACACCAAATTTTTGTCTGTCTGCCTGTTTGTTCCGGATAATCTCTGAGATGGCTTGACTGATTTAAAAAGGGACTTTCACTGACAGATAGCTAATGTTATAAGGAGTAACATTGGCTGTTTTTATTTTAGAAACATAATTAGGGTTCCGCGTTAAGTGTTAACCTGCGGGCAAAGCAGATTTATGATCTAGTGTCATCGGCATATTCTCGTCGGCTACTCCATCTTAAGGGAAGTGTGAATAGTCCACTGCTGGAGTTTGCCATAATCGTCACGCTTCGGCAAGCTCATTGCGATCGGAGTACCAGACATCTTGTTTCCTAGACGTGGCTGCCCGTCACTTGTCTGTTTATTATGCTCTAGTATTTTTCGCAATGGTGATCCCGCCATTTATCAGTTTTCATTAATATTGGCAAGGGTGGAAACAACTTAATTGTCTAGACCACTGTCTACCCCAGTATTGGGCATGGCGTGAAGATAATTTATTTCACAAATTAAATATTAAGCACCAAATTTAAGCACAAATGTGCTTTTGGGCAGTTCCTATTTAGGCTATGAGCCATTCCATTCTTTATCTTGGTGGATATCAACACATGACCTTCATTATTTTAAGTTGGTTCCAAGTGTCCTTTTGCTGCATTACTTACTACCAAGCAGGCTTTGCCTCGTTTTTTACTGTCTACTCTAATGTTGTCTGAAGGAAAGTTGTAAATAAATATAAATATTTTTTCTACTAATACAGGGGTAGACAGAGGTCTAGTCTAGACTATTAAGTCCCTTTGGCCAACTTTCTGCCGAAGATATTTTCGAGACAACGTGACAGGCGGTGAGCTCGTCGTCGTCTTTATGTCCAAGCAAACGATATAATTCGTACATAAGTTTTTGAAAAACCCATTGGTACGGGCCTGCCACCTGGATATCGAACTCGTGTCTCTTGACTCTAAATTCCGACCACCCAACCACTCGGCTATCGTGACTTTGTAAGTTATAATAGACGAATTTAACATATTGTAGAACGTACGATACTAAAATAAGCTGAAAATGTTCCTCTACGTACATCAGACGCAATCAATAGAATATGAAACGGTCACGCTCGCATTAACGTGATCAAACTTTATTCATTACCAAGTTAAATGAAGAAAAAAACAAGACGCATCAGATCTGTTAGATGTGGGCTTTATCTGTAGTCTGAATATACTTATATCATTTAACGACTAACTTTAGTTTTTAAGCTAGTCGGCGTAAACTTAAATTATTTTTTCGTTATGCTATTATGTATTCTATTTTCTTTGCTAATATTTTGAGAAGGAACCCTTACCCTTGTTAGTCAAATTGCGTTAATGAAAATCATGTTAATAATATAGCCAAAATACAAGCCAATCAAGTAAATCTTTTAGGACCAAGACTTTTGTTCATATTATATCATTTACATCGACGCGAAAATGGCGACAAGTTCACTAACTGTTACGTCGTACAAGATAACTTACTGTGAAATGTAAGTCGTTAGGAATAAAAACTGTTTAGTCTTCGACTATTTTGTTATGAAAGATACGTAAAGATATTAAATAATGCTTCAGATATCCCAAAAATATCGTGAATATTTTCGGAACAAAAATTACAGCGGCCAGAGTGGAAATTCGTGTGTGATTAAACATTAAACATCCAAACTTTCGCGTTTATAATAATAATAAAAGTAACAGTATAGTATTATAAATTTAATAATATTACAAATTATAGTATAATATATATTATAAACAAATAATAACTCTTAAACTCAAATAACCATGTAATTATTAAAACACTAAAGAAGTCATCTATTTTCACTTTCACTATCTATTTCGAAAAACTCTAAGAGAAATACTTCTGAGCACATATTTTTAATAATTAATGTATAACGTGTCATCGACGTAAACAACCAGAGCATTGTGTTATCATTTATGCTAAACCGAGTAACAGAAAATTAAATAAAAGAAAAGAGGAAAAAAGTCGTGGTAATAAATAGTAAAACAGCTTCGACTATCTCCAATATTCCAGTCTTTTTAATTAAAGGCTACCTACTAATTAGTAATGAAGGGTAGAGTTGAGATAAAATTAAATTGGAATATTTTATTTATCTTAACGCATGTTCTCTGACAGTGGGATAGACAGATGGCTGGAACACTTTCGACCCACTTTTCACCGAAACCTGTTTGAGATACCGCGACAGGTGATGAACCCATCGCCTTTGTAGTGTCCAAGCTAACTGTACACCATGCTTACCTGTGTACGTATTCATATATACATATAAACATTTATAACTCGAGTACAAACATTCATATTCATCACACAAATCTTTACCGTTATGAAATGCGAACCCGGGACCTTTAGCTTCGAATTCAGGGTCACTTCCAACTTCTAACATTTGATAATAAAATAATAACTTACAAAGAGCTTGGCTAATTACCCAAGCAGACGTTGAAAAAAAATTTAAAAAAACTTTTAATAAAAAAACTTTAGATGATCTCCGTGGGCGAGTGGCATAAACACTGGTTTTCAAGGTGTCGCCATCTCGAGGTCCCGGGTTCGATTCCCGGTCGGGTCAATGTAAAAAACCACTTTATCTAAATTTTCTCGGGTCAGGGTGTTTGTGGTGCCTTCGTTGTTTCCGATTCCCATAGAATTCTCTTTAGAATCTTACATTGGGATCGTCCATCGTGGGGGTGTTCGAGTATGTGACGTTGTCCCTATCTATATATGTATTTACTATTTTTTTAATTAATTGAACATAATATAACATAAAATTTATGTATTTTCTGTTGCTTAAAACATGTAACGGATATGCAAATAACCTAACTACAGATACGGACCTATTACCATATTGCATTATAACATCGCTGCATGTGAGTATTTTGATACTATTTTCACTTTTGAGAAAATTCGTCGCTAACATAGTCATACATTTTCTTTTCAGCAATTTATTCTTATAGAGCAATGGAGATTTCTCACATAAATACAAGAATAACGGTATAAAAGTTTGGTAAGAAGTAATTCAGCCGTGTTCTCGCTTCGTCGTGTCAGCTTAATATAATAGTAACCATTACTTGTGTAGCCAGGGTGATCCGAGAAGAACCAACATGGTCGCACATTGTGGCGATGCCCGTCCCGCAGAGACTTGGTCTTGCTCAGCTCACTTCTAATGCATGCAACTTGCACGTAGACTGTCTTATCACCACTCTTCTTACCCTCCACAATCGAGCTGGAGTTGTGGTGGAAGATGCGTTTTGATATTGCGGTTCACAATTCTCATTATTTCTGGTGGGAGTCAAACAACTGATGCGACTGGGGAGGAGCTGTTCCGAATGAGGAGAGTCGGTATTGCAATGCGCGGTTCTCCCAGCCCTCAGTGGCCGAAATGTTGTGGGTGACGGGTTGAAAAATCCTGATTTACTGTGTAGTGTGGGCAGGAGGGAGAGAGAGGATCCGTTCTATCCATACGAATCCGGTGGGCAGGAGGGAGAGAGATAGAGAGGATCCGTTCTATCCACGCGAAACCGTTGCCATAGCCCTGCCAATCTGCGGAAATAACGGAACACCGTGAACTTAGCCACACATCACCGTGTTTAAAGTCTGTTTGTTATAATCGGGCTTTGCGATATGCGTAAGCTACGCAATACCAGATGCTGAAAATATTTTGGGAATTCTGTTGAAGTTTTTGCCGCATTTTTTCTTTTTTTTTATCAAATAATAAACTTAAAAACTTAAAAAAGTACTAGAAACTTTTTTTACTCTTTATTTTTCTTTTTTGAAATCTAGTACAAACCAAAAAGAACAAGTGTTTTAATATTGCTTTACACCTACCAGTAATTATAATACGAAAAAACCTTTTCGTGGACCTAATGTTGTCCATCGTCGTATATGACATAAAAAAGTAAATATCCTCACGCAAATCCCAACAGAGGTGTAGACTGAGGTCTAGTCTAGACAGTTAAGTCCCATTGACCCACTTTACACCGATAATATTTTCGGGACAACATGACTGGTGGTGAGCCCGTCACCGTCTTTATGTCCAAGCCAACGATATAATTCGTATATAAGTTTTTGAAAAACTCATTGGTCCAAAAACCCCCTGCCACCTGGGGATCGAACTCGGGTATCTTGACTCGAAATTGCGACCACCCAACCACACAACTATCGTTTATGACATATAATATGAAACAAAAAATCGATAAAAGAACTTGAAACACATTAGAATCTCCACTTTTACCACGTACCCGGCTTTAATATCACAACTGTCGATTATAAACGTAAAATTGAATTCGGAATTTCATATCCATATTATAATTAAGCCTACGATACGTAGTATTAACGAGACATTTTGAACGTAGCATCAAAAATAAGTACGTACGTTACGTATAATTTGGTACCAATCGGTTTTCGCTTTCTCGTTTTATGGTACGGAGATTACGTATAACAAGACTAAGTGATAAAAAGCTCGCCAGGTATTGATAGTCTTAAATTGCGGATGCTGTGAAGTATCCTAAACGTTGGGAAGTAAGAATAGTTTCTTGAAAACGAATAAAACACGCTATAAAATCCGAAAATCGTTTTATTTAAGAAGTTATAGAGGGCACATTTACTACAAAGCGAGTGTAATTTACAAAGATGTTTTTATGATATCTTTTGCTAAATATAAAAATTGTTCATCGTAAGTCTAGTATAGTAGTCACGATAGCCTAGTGGTTGGTTGGTCGGAATTTCGAGTCGACAGACCCGAGTTTGATCCCCAGGTGGCTCGTACCAATGAGTTTTTCAAAAAACTTATGTACGAATTGTGTTGTTGGCTTGGACATAAAGGCGGCGACGGGCTCACCACCTGTCACGTTGTCCCGAAATTATCTTCGGTGGAAGGTTGTACTATAAACGAATAGCTTGTGTCTGTTATTAGTATTTGAAAGTAATTGCAATAGTTAAAATTTATCAAGGCATTATCACCACATCACCACATATAATTTTTCTTTGAATCAACCAAAAATACTGATAGGCACAACAATATTACACAAAATGTTATAAGTGGCCGGGTCTCCACCTGTTCCTGTGAAATGTGGGTCAAAAGGTAAACAATATCTGACTTCCTCATAAGTGGTAATTGTTGGCTAAAAAGGGGCTTTTTAATATTTATTTAAATACATATACACCGATTTTATTTCCATTTTTTTTTCTTATAATTTTAATTTTATCTTATAATATTTATAATGCTTTCTTGTATTTACGGGAACACTACTAATTAATAAATATTAGTTAAGTAAGTAAGTAGCCAAAGGTAACAATGGCAGCGGGACTTTCATGACCTCAGTCCCCCCGTGACCACCAAAACCTCGGGAAGTAAAAATAGTTTGTAAAGAAACTAAATAAAACACGCGAAAAAATCCGAAAATCAAACCATTTTAGATATACAATATATCAATGAAATGTATATTTTTTTAGTTATTTTCTATTGATTGGACAGCATTACTGGTAACGAATGAAACACATTTACAAGTTATATTAGTTAAAAAGTAGTAACAAATAATTAGTACTAGGACAATAACAATAGTATTACAATCTTATAAAAAAGTATAAATATCATAAAGTATCCTCAAGTGATCAGTTCTAAGTAGTCATGTTACACATTTCGTATTGCTTGAATATGAATGAAAGACACGCGGAGCCTACTCGTAATAAGACTGATTTCTAGATTGTATATTGTATAATTAATTTGAAAGTATAGTAATGTAAAAACCACGCAAAGAAATTTTCAAATTCTTTCCAAAATAAAAATTTCTTTCCATAATATCGATTAATTAGTATTTAATAGCAAATCAATGCTTAATTTTAATTATGTGCGAAAGCAGGAGACAAATATGAACTTATATGTACTTACTTTACTTACTTAGTCCTCCTATTCTATCTATATATGACTGCTATCTATATATGTGTTTATTTATTATTATTGTTACATGAACTTAGTAATTGATATATTACATATCTAATGTATATTACGTAATGTAATCTTCATAATTTTAGCCGTTGGGTGGGCGGAATTTCGAGTCAAGACATCCGAGTTCGATCCCCAGAGGGCAGGCTTATACCGAAGGGTTCTTTCAAAAACTTATGTGCGAATTATATCGTTAGTTTGGACATAAAGACTGCTACGGGCTCACCACCTTCCACGTCGTCCCAAAAAATATCTTCAGTGGAATGTGGGCCAAAACGACGTAATTGTCTAGACCTCTTTCCCCATTATTGGAAATGGCGTGAAGATGTTTATTTATTTTATTTTTAGAATTAAAAAAATTACATTGTTGAATAAGTTTCAATTCACGATAAAAAGAAAGATTAAGTACGTATTACGTAAAACGCATTTTATTGAATGGGACACGTCATTTGACGGCGGAATGAAATATCTGTGCCGTGCGCGCCCATGGCATCCTTTTCATGAAATCAAATAAAAACGATTCGAGTTTCTCTTCCCACGTGTCCCTGTGTCCGGTTTACATCCGCTTTTCTTTACATAAATAATAATTCTAAACGTCACTAGTAAACAGTTAACACATCTAAAACGTGTCTTAAACAATATTAGATTAAGAACTCCATACACAAGAATTAAACGCAAAAATAAGTTTGCACGAGTGTATCTTGGGTTTAAAAAATAAACGAATTTATACCTTATGGTCTTAGAAAAATTCTTAATGTATGGAACTTGAATGATTAGGTAAAGACGCAACCTGTCACGACAACTTTTTATTCCTATCTTATCTGAGGTCTTTGTCAATTTAGACCTTATGCACTTTGTAATACTGTGGTATAATTTCCAAGAGCTAGTGAAGCTACGGCAAGAGCCGGTTTTGAATGATGGAAAAGGGGAGGGGTAGGAGAGAGAGATTACATAAAACACGTGAGACAGAACATGCGCCTCTGGGGACTGGAGCGAAAGCTCCGTTGGATGACTAATGTGCACTGTACAGTGCGCGCAAAAGGACATGGGATGAAAATTACATACGATTTAAAATTTTTTTTAATTAAATCAGAATACATATAATAATTGTTTCATTAACTGTTTGAAATTTTTGCGCAAATTAATTTTTTTATTTTCTTTAAACTTTTTATAGAATTAATAAAAATTATGAAAGTAATATGTAATTATAAGTGAATCAATTAAAATATAATAAAGTTTAGATTCATTTATATATAATTAATTAATAAATATAAAATTAATAATATAATAATAATAAAATTAATATTAAAATTTTCATCGGGATTTTAATAACAATGCCAAGGAAAAGATATTTTATAAAACTCAACTAATGTAATATCTCAGTAAATAAAAGAGCTTATAAAATGATTACTAGGACTAAAATGTATTTTTTTTATTTATGCAATTAAAATTAAAGAAATTGATTTCATACTACTATAGTGAATGATAATTTTTAATAAAATAGAATAAAAAGAATGTAAATTGGATTTTAATTACGTATTGAAACAACCCAGTACAACGACATATTTCTCGTATTCAACAAATTTATAGTTAATTGAATGGAAAGTTAATTTCTAATATGAAATACTGAATATTTTTAGTATAATTTTTCACTAAATACGTTACCAATTGAATAATTTACCATAATTATGAATAATTATATGCGAAATATAACTGATTATTAGCATGTATAATTATTATGCGTATACAACGTAATATTACCGGGTAAATTTAAGACGGGAGAATGTTACGTCAGACAAACAAAACTTTTACTAAACTGAACCGGACGTATAGGGGAAAAAATGTGTGTACTTTCACTTCACGATTTTTATTTTTAAACACAAATGCGATATCAACCAAAGAATTTTCATTGGAAGCTATGTCGTACGTCTAAGACTCAAAGCACAATATTGTGTAACTTCTCCAAGAAGTTAATGTATCTGTTCCACATTTGAAACAGGTTGAGAGACAATAGAGAGGTCAGAGGCCCTAACAACGTACTTTTAACTTCCGACAACAACACAAATAGGATATCTGTGTGTTCCACACTTTTCAAAGAGAAATGTATATATCTTCACACCATTCCCAATACAGAGGTAGACAGAAAATGTATAAAAGCAAAAGGCGACCATTTCGAATAGACTAATAAATATTTAAAAGTAAATAAATATCTTCTAGAGGTCTAGTCTAGACAATTAAGTCCCTACGACTCATCTTCCACCGAAGATATTTTCGAGACAACGTGACAGGCGGTGAGCCCGTCGCCGTCTCAATGTCCAACCCAACGATAAATTCGTACATAAGATTTTGAAAAACTAATTGGTTCGAGCCACCTGGGGATCGAACTCGGGTCTCATAACTCGAAATTCCGACCACCCAACCACTGGGCTATCTTGACTTTTTGCCTTCACGCATTTTCCCAATACGAAGTAGATGCAGAGGTTTAGACAATAAAGTCTTTACGAGTCATATTTTACCGAAGCGTATTTGGGATAACAAGTTAATGCGACAATGTACTTCCATACACATATTTACATATATAAATATTCATCTTCTTCTTCTTTTTTACAGCCTATCCAGAGTCCACTGTTGAACATAGGCCTCCCAAAAGCTTTCCACAAAGAATGGTCCCCAGCCACCTGCATCCATCGACTTCCTGCAACATCTTCTCTCCTCTCTCCTGTCAATCCATCTCGTGGGGGGTCGTCCTAAACTGCGTTTGCCTATACAAAGTTATTACTTGAGAACCTTTCTTCCCCAACGGTTGTCAGTTCGTCGAGCTATGTGGCCGGCACATTGCCACTTCAGAGCGTTGATACTAACAGCTATGTCAGTTACCATAGTTCTGCTGCTGATTTCTTCGTTGCGAATTCTATCACGCAGAGACACACCATATACACCGCATAGCCCTTTCCATTACACGCTGAGCATCTTTGAGCCTCCTCATACGGCCCGCAGTGAATGACTACGTTTCAGATCCGCAAGTCATCGCTGGCAACACGCACTGGTTGTATGTAAAAATTCATAATTAATAAAATATATATACGTAAATAAATATATTTGAAAATAGCCCGTCTAATCTAATTTAATCTAACAGACGACCTTTTTTGGGACTGCCGATACATGGCGATGAAGAGCAGCAGCATGTTAGTGCTGCTGCTCTTCATCGCCCAACCAGTTTGACATGCGTGGCGATTGTGGAAATTCCGTTCTATGAGAGTGACTGTAAGTGTAGTCCTGTTAAGTAAAAACTCTTACTGTCGTAACGACTAATCAATCAATCACGTAATTAAAAAGTATTGTTTTTATAACTTCTATGTTTATTTCATACGAGTTACTCAATTCAAATCAAATTGAATTATCTTTTTTTCGGGCAACAGTGTCGGTGTCAATATCGCGCAACGTTAACAAAACAAATCTGAAAACTTAAAATTACATTAATAAATAATAGGAATATTAAATAATATAATGGAAAATAGAATAGAACGAGTAAGGTTTTTTATTTTATAATGTACCAGAGAGGCTTCCTGTGCCAACAAGTACATTTTGCTTATCTTCTTTTTCAGCTTGTGTTTTGTTATGCCTGAATGAAGGCATGAAAGTGTATATATCCGTATATACGCGGCCGCGAGAACAAAACCGAGTCCTGTAAATGTATGTGGTACAACTATTACTGGACATGCAGAGTACTCAGGCATCTATTACCATATCTCTCTCTGTCTCTCTTTCATATCAAATTCAGTGCACAGACCGGATGCGCCTTGAGGGGTTGCCTCGGGTGAGGTTTTCACCAGGTATGAACAAAGGGCGTACCAACGGACAAGTACGTTACCGCGGACCGCCAAAATAATAAGTTATTGATCGCCAAAATAATTGATAGAATCGAGACATATTCTTGTGGCATTAAAGACTTTTTACTTTGACTATTTACTTTTCTTCACGTTTCAGTCAAGACCATGTGACCGAGTGACTCCTCCTCTCAACAGTGATCACAGTCCGAACCTGCAATGCCATGTTAAAGAGCCCATATCTCACATCACACTCATAGACAATATTTGACCATTTAACATTGTTGGTCTGTTTCGCAGACCGATATTGAAAAATATTGAACGCCTGCAGCGCTATACAACTGTCGTTATTCTTTCTCTAGAGTAATGATAGCGTCAGTGGATGAGTGGCGTACACACCGATTATCATGGCATCGCCAGATCTGAGATCACAGGTTCGATTAGACTGGTCCACATAGAAAACCATGTTTTCCACATTTTCTCGGTTCTTGGTGTTTGTGGCAACTTCGTTGTTTCTGATTTTATAATACAAGTTCGTAAGCTGCTTACTTTGAGATTAGAGCAATTTTTATAATGTTGTCCCTATATTTGTATGCATTATTTAAGTCTTACTATATCTAAATCACATAATCAGTAAACAGGTAGATGATCCGATAGCATATTCTCTATTACATCTACTTTACTTCTTTGTACTTTTACTTATTACTTCTTTTCCAATTGTCTAATGATCTGAGTAGAAAATAAGTAGGTATAAGTAATATACTTCAGTGCATGCTCTGTTTTCCTTTAAGTAATGAGGCAATTTATTTTTATTGTCGTATATTGTACTTTGTTACGCCGCAATTGTACTCAGTATTGGAAAACTTTAGTAAATCCACACATATAAATAAAATTGGAGTGTCTGCTTGTTCTGGCTAATCTCTGAAACGACTGGACCGATTTTAACAGGACTTTCACTGACAGATAGCTAATGTTATAAGGAGTAAAATAGGTTACTTTTATTTTAGAAATATAGTTAGGGTTAAGCGTTAAGTGTTAAACTGCGGGTAAACCCGGGGGGAGGGAAGTA
This sequence comes from Sericinus montela, assembly GCA_029286605.1. Taxonomy (NCBI): domain Eukaryota; kingdom Metazoa; phylum Arthropoda; class Insecta; order Lepidoptera; family Papilionidae; genus Sericinus; species Sericinus montela. Next base: position 9,809,600 of record JAGSMR010000030.1, on the reverse strand, counting down.
AATACATAAATAATGAGAAGGGTTCCTTTGAAGTTGTTGTTTTTGCTTAGTATTTTTTAATTTGGCTTATAGGAACATAAAATGAATTGAATATTTGTAAATTCGATCGTTTCTGATTTTTACTTGAGTTGTAAGTGAATTGAAATTTTAAAATCAACGAGGTCATAGACAATCTGGTTTCATGTTAAAAGTCCTAAAGTTGTACAAACAAAAATAACAGTAATACGATGAATATATGTTCGAATTTACAACTTTAAACTACAAACTTGCCACCGTTCGGCAAATGTCGCGGGTTCGAATACCCGCCCGTGTAAGTTGAAATTTTAAAAACATTTTTTTCTCTTTAATTTTATCACTTCAAACTATAATTTAAAAAAAACAAATGTTCTTATATTGTGGAAGACATTAGATTAACTGAATAACTAAAGACGAAACAGAAACTGAAATATATTCTTTCTTTGTAATTTCTTACGCATAAATTACGTGATCAAGTTATGCAATGTTCTGTAACATTTGCGATATGCAAATTGCAGATCAGCCTCACAGATTACCTCGCAAACTATACACTTCCAATTTTCACCCTATTGTCAGCTCCGACGTGGGAAGTGCCCGTGACGGGCCACGCGAAACAATAGCAAAATCCAACCAAACATAACAAGAAAAGCTATAAAACTGGGCACTTGCAACTACACCGTTATACGTAATGCTAAAGTTCATAAAGCAAGAACTCACGAAGATAACGTCATAATAACCAATACCTGTTTGAAATGTAGATAGAATATTTTCAACTATCCAATATGTATTTCATGAAGAAAACTCTCTTCCTAATCCTCATATTAATATTTGAAGTTATACCAATTCAAATAGATTTGCAAGAGGGCGAGAATCTGAGTGATAATAAAATTCTAGATTTTCAGTTGAATGAGTGCTTAAGTGATAAACGAGCTGCTGAAGTGGGAGTGTGTTTTAGTAAGGAATTGCTGACTAATTTGAATCAATACGACGAAGCTGAGACCTTCAGTTTAGCGACGGGTGTATCATTTGTTAGAGATGAAAAAACACCAAGGAATATAGGAAGCTTCCTTGACAAGGATCCTATGGATTTCCGGTACTTACTTAAGTTTCTTAATTTTCAAGTAATTATGAATGATTGCTATACTAGTCTATAAATATATGACGTGTTTCACGTCCTTATACCTGTGCCGTCACATCTGCCAATCCACTTGTAGGATTATGATCTGATTTCCCTACATATTTTCTGTGATGGAACATGAGCCTATTTTTTATTAATTTGCATTACTAAAGCGCCAATAAAGATAATATTAATAATAAATAAATGAAAGAAAATTAAAAAATATATGTAACTATAATATAACTTCACGCCAATTTCAATACTGGGTAGACAGAGGTCTGAAAAATTAAGTCCTTTCAATCCACTGTCCACCGAATTAATTTTTGGGACATCATGACAGGTGGTGAGCCTGTCGCCATCTTTATGTCGTTTAGCCTATACTGTTAGTCATAAAATAAGTTCTTTGAAAACGCATTGGTACTCGTCGAATCCGAACGAAGCCGAATTCGGGTCACTTGACTCTTATTCAGATCACCTAATTACTCGGCTATCGTGACTGTTCATAATCATAATCATAATCATTTACTCGTATAAACATGATAGGTTTTGTTAAATATGTCATTAGAAAATTGTAATTAAAAATTCTAAAAAATGCCGTTGCAATCTTATCCTTTCGTGTGAGGTAATAGCGAATTTTATTGTTTCAAAGCTGATAAACCGATTGAACATTTATTTGTAAAATCGAATAAAGAAATTATTGGGATGATTTTTACCGATTGTGAAATTATTGCAATGGTTTAGTTTGCAATTTCTAACAGAAATCCACTTCACAGGGTACGTTTTTTTTCCTAATTTTTATTTTTATTTAAATTTAAATATCATGTAATTGTTTAGAAGACAAACACACGTAAAATAGCTATTCATGTAAAGACTTGAATACTTTAATAATTTACTATATCTATAAATTTAATTACCGTCTCAAATTAATATGGGTATTATTGTGGGCTTAGTATGTATAAAAGTGGGATTTCTTTTTTTTTATTATTTATAAATATATATGGCGACACCTTGAAAACCGGTGTTTACGCCATTCATTCACGTTAAAGGATTAGGTAAGTATTAAAACCTTCATGATTTATTTAATGCAATGAATTTTTAGTTATTATATTAGAAACAGTTATTTTAATAAAAAAAAATCCCAATTCATACATTAATATCAGCACCTTTTATTTATTCGCAAATGACAACATAATGATAAATTACTATTTGTATATCTTTGACTGAAGGTAGGTGCTTATAATTATAAACTAAAAATATTATCAAAATATGTAGGTAGTATAATTTATGTAAATTATTTAGGGTAGCCCACCAAGAAATTTTCCCTAGAATAGAGGTAATATAAAATTTGTAAAAAAAAAATATCTTCACGCCGTTCCCAATACAGGGATAGACAAAGAACCACCTTCCACTGAAGAAATTTTTATAAAATTAATTATAATAATAAATTCAATTGCCCAGACAATTTCATGTTCTTTAGTATTGCTTATGGGAAAAATCAATTACTCCTTACCAATTATTACTCGATGTGATATTCTCAAAAGCACACCTACGTACGAATTACATCGTAGGCTTGGACGTTTAGGCAGCGACGGGCTCAAGCTGTCCCAAAAATGTCTTCGGTGGAAGGTGGATCGAAGGACTTAATTGTATTTGAAACGGCGTAAAGATATTTTTTATATAATTTAATTTATACACATCAATATAATTTATTACAAAATTTTTCAGATCGATAATGGAAGACGCAAGCGAGCTGATTTCGAAGCGATCTCTACATTGGGACATGAGTGCACTTTATCCAGGACTGGTTATGAGGATCGGACCCACTTTGGCGAACGGCGTGCTCGAATTTGTGATGGACCCGAGGATCAAAGACAGAACTTATCAAAGTCACGGCGAAATAACTACAGGTGAATGATTCTTTTAACTGCAAGAAAACGCGATATTTCTTGTGCTTCTAATATTCCTTAAAGTCAAAATACATAGATGTAAAAGAATGGTGTCATGATAGCCGAGTGGTTGCGTGGTCGAAAATTTGAGACAAGAGACCCGTGTCGATCCCCAGGTGACAGGCTCGTACCAATGGGTTTTTCAAAAACTTACTAACTTTGGCTTGGACATTAAGACGGCGACTGGCTCACCACAGTCACGTTGTCCCGAAAATATCTTCGGTGGAAGGTGGGTCGAAGAGACTTAATTGTCTAGAACAGATCTCTGCCTACCCCCGTATTGGTATTTGCGCGAAGGTATTTAATTTTATTTAATGTACAAGAATACATAAATAGGGACAACATCACATACCTTACTCTGATCCCAAATTAAGTAGGTAAAGCACTTCTAATTCTTATCAACCCCGCTCATCGTTCGTGGCTGTTTTTACGTAAGGATATTATTTTTGTAAGGAAATTTAAAAATAAATACAACACAATGAATTGTTATCTATAATTTATTTTAAAAAACAATACAGAATAATTGAAATTCCGGAATTGTCACGAAAGCCGAGTAATCGGAATTCGATTCAAGAAACCCGAGTTCGATACCCAGGAGGTGGACTGGTACCTATGCGTTTTTGAAAAAACTTATGTACGATGTATATCGGCTTGGATACAAAGACGGTCATAGGCTCACCACCTGTGACCTTGTCGCAAATTAAGCTCCGGATAAATGTGGGTCGAAAGGATTAATTGTCTATACCTCTGGCCTACGCACACAATGAGAACTGCGTGAGGATAAGAAAGAAATATATAGATAAAGATAAGAAAATAATTTATTGGACCAGCATAAAGAGACACACATATATATATTTTACACACACATACACATACACATATGGGAACATTTTTATGCAAATATCTTTGTTTATTAAAGCAACATCGCCTCGTGGCCACGGATGCTGTAAAGCATCCGAAAAGCAGTTTGTTATATTTAAAATGTGTAATATTGGCGTAAATGCAAGAAATCATTAAAAGTATTTCCTGTTAGGTTTAGCGCCATCTATACACGTGACCTTGCACTAGAAGAACGAAACGATTAAAAGACCTTGCTAACATTGAACTTGATATACAGCGCCATCTGTTTTATTGCATACACGTGATAAAAAACCTGTGTCCTTTACATGTTCTTAAATATACTACCACTAAAATGTAGTTATATGTATCTTATTGTTTTATGTATTAAATTTAGAGTTTAAACCAAAATATAATCATATTTAATTTCAAATACTTTATCGTATTTCTTAGTATGAGTATTTTTTAGCTTATATTTGTAAATGTGGAGGAAGAATGTATCTGGCTTATTTATAAAAATATAAAAGCTTCACTTGATAAAGTAACCTGTTAGGCACAAGCATCATTTTCAGTATTCAGTAATCTAGGTTCTTAACTAAAATACCGAGAAACTGTTTTAAAACACCATTGCAACAGACTTGGAAAATATATGAAATATAATCTAATGTAGTTTTACAAACTATCCGCTGGGGCGCTCCTGTTGCAAATATCGTTAAAATAGGCGTATTCGGTGACCTAAATATGATAACAATTTTTTTTCTTCATCAATTTTTGTTGAATTCTTAAAGCATGCAAATCATGCTGGAATTTTTGTTATTAAATTAAAGATAAATTTTTAAAAAATCAACTGACTAAAGCGGGATATTTGAAATATAAAATTTTATATATTTTTTATTATATAAAAAATGGGTAAGCTTCTTGAACAGGTGATAGGCTCGTACCGATGGAGTATTCAAAAAACTTATGTGGGAGTATTATCGTTGGCTTAGACATAAAGACGGCGACGGGCAGACATAAAGACACCACCTGTCTTAATTGTCTAGACTAGATCTCTGTCGATCCCTGCATTGGGAATTGCGTGAAGGTATTTATTTATTTATTTTATTTATTTTGTACAATGTAGCTTTATTTTTATTTATACAAATGTATTACTGATAAATTTGTGGAAAATCTGCCACCATTTCGTAATCAGGTTATTATACATAGGTATTCTATAATTAGTGAATATTTTTAACTAAATGTAATTTAAAATATATTTTTCATTTCAGGTCGTTTGCTGGCAAGAAATTTACTGGTCCCATTCCTTCTCGGCATCAAATTTCATATTTCAACTCTTTTACCTTTGCTGTTGGGTTTAGTTCTCATCGCCAGTAAAAAGGCGTTCCTCGTAGCGAAAATAGCACTACTCGCCGTAACCGTATTCAGTGGCAGTGCTGGATATGGAGGACAGTACTTCGGTGGTTTTGGGTCCCCATCAATACCGTCTTACACCTCCCATGAAAATCATGGACATTATCATTCTCATCATGGAACAGGAGGTAATTTTGATATTTTGTCATTTAAATTCCTATAATATATATTTTTTATTTTATTTTTAATAACACTGGCAATTCTAATTACTACCAATATTTATATTAATTATTTCAATTAAACTATAATGCTTGTTTACAACAATAGTCAAATGGTGCGTTCGAATTTGCGAAGTCATGCGTCCGCACCGTAAGCACATTAAGCTGTTGAGAGTTTATATATTGGCTTAATACTGTAATAAAATATCATATAATTATAATACCAAGGATTTTTTAATCATAAATATGGAAGAGGGAATTATTAATGAAAATACATAAAATTAATAGACTGGATATTGGAGGAATTTAGGCGATCGCTTCCTAATTTTACTACCACAGGTCCAATGACATGTCGATGTACGGTGACCAACCCCTCCCTCTATCCTTAAGGACATCAACCTTATCCATACATTTAAAATAACGTAAGTATGACACAATGAAATGAGTATAATATAATAATTTAAAATAATATTTGCGTTTAGTTTGGAGTAAAACATAGCGTTGGCAGCAGTGTAGTACAGGCGTAAGAACATACCACGCCATTTCTTCCCGTGAATGTCGTAAGAGGCTAAGGCAAAAAGACAAACTCTATTGTCTACCGACGACATGACCATCTCGAAAAAAGGCAAACCAAATTCAGCAAGTTATAAGTCACGATATAAGCATTTATAAGTCACGATAGCCGAGTTGTTGGGTGCTCGGAATTTCGAGTCGAGAGACCCGAGTTAGATCCCCAGGTGGCAGTACCAATGAGTTTTTAAAAACTTATGTCCGAATTTCATCGTTGGCTTGGACATAAAGACGGCGACGGGCTCACCACGTGTCACGTTGTCCCGAAAATATCTTCGGTAGAAGGTGGGTCTTAATTGTCTAGACTTGACCTCTGTCTACCCCTGTATTGGGAATTGCGTGAAGATATTTTTTATACTTTATTTTTTTTAATTCAGCAGACTCCTGGTCTGCTGAATTTTGCGAGCAGCAGCGTCTAAGGTGCGAAGCGAGTGGTACTGCTAGTGCCAATCTGCTTGCCAGAGTGGCGATTATGGCAAACTGTCTCTTACGGAACAGGTTATGTCCTGCTGTGGACTTTTAGTGGCCGTTATGTATGTATGTACATGCTTACATTAAATATACGCGGGATCAAAATTTCAAAAATGTTTACCTTTTTTGTACGCCAAAGTATTAATCAAATCAAATATCTATCGAAATAAGAATAAAAATTCTTTTAGCAGAACTATTGTTTTTCCTCTGCCAATGTCTCGTAATGTACTTCTAACAGTAGAAACAGGCGAAAGAATCTCTGTAGTTATCCTCTTGTGTGTTAATTTTTTTTTTGTATAATTAGCATAAATGATTTCTTGTATTTACGCGAACTCTACACATCTTAAATAAAACGGTTTTCGGATTTGATCGCGTTTTTTAATTAGTTTTCAACAAAATATTTTTACTTCCGGATTCCCACGGAATACTACGGGCATCTCCCAATGACCACGGATGCTGTAAAAATAGTTTGTTAAAAACCAATTAAAAAAAAGCGATAAAATCCGAAAATCGTTTTATTTAAAATAATTAGCATAAAGTTATTTTCTTGAAAAATTTCGTGAATAATCACCACATGTTACACTAACCACGGATATTTTTTATTTTTATTTTATTTACGTAACGGCACCCATGTGAAGAAAGGGGTAACATGTTCTTGGACCGTAACCATACGGTTAAAAGAAATAATTAATCAAAATTTTATTTATACTAAGAAATATCTTTTAACTTACATAGTTCATGATCTCACTTACAGGTTATTATAATAGACATCCGCATTACGATGAACATTTCTACAAGGAGAAATCCGTGGAGCAAACGACTGCTTCACCAATAACACCTGATGAGTTGAGAGACAGACTGGAGAGATTATTTATTACTAAGAAAAGTATAGAGGATCCAAGGGATGATGCTAAGATTCGTAGTGTCAGAAATTTTGCTTGGACGCCCATTAACGTGGGTTAAAGATAAATTAATTCAAAATTATTTATTTATAAAAATTCAGAAGTAAAAGAAACAATTTTTATATCAGTATTAAATTATAACTGTCGATTTTTCTTAATGAATGACGTAATTATTATAGATTGTATTTGATACATTATTTCTTCTTAAAATTTCTTTATGGCTTTTCTTATTCAGACTATTTACTCCTATCTAATAAATCCATTTGTTTTTTTTTTTAAATAAAAATGTTTTCTAGTCAAATTTCATGTTCTCTGTCCATGGATCATTTGTTTTGAGAATTGTGTACCGCATTAATAAATTTAGAAATAAACTCATGTAATTTAATTTCCAGTCCTTAATAAAGTCTTACGTAACGACGATATCTATTTATTTACATATTTCAAAAACAATGTTGACCTTCGTGATCAACGGTTTTCATGGCGTCACCGGCGGCTCTGAGGTCCCGTGTTCGATTCCCGTACAGAAGTCGGGAAGATACGGAAGTCTCGTAGAAATATACCTTATTTCGTGTCTGGGTATTGTCGTAACTTCGTTATTCCCGATTCCATAATAGTTTTTAGCTACTTATTTTGGATAGAAAAGAGATTTAAGAGAAATTTGTCTGATGTCGTCCCTATGTATGTATATTTTTAATAAAAAAGTTAAACAAATCCCCACTGCTGGGCAAAAACCTACTCCGAATTACATTGAAGTGGTAACTTTTGAACTCACAATATACTAGACTAACTATTAATAAACTAGAATTAATTGATCGAGCTTGAGTGTGTTAGAATAGATAAAATATAATCTGCTTTCAATAATAGTATTAAAGTAACAAAGCCATTTCTTATCACATTAAATACAGGAAATATTTTGAGGTTACTATTTGCACTGATTGTAGATCCAATGGAAATTTCAAAGATATTCTAAACTTCAACATCTAAGGCAATCTTCTATAACTAAGTTTTAGCATCTCAATTCGAGGTAATTCTAGGTAATATTAAAAGTCACGATAGTCAAGTGGCTGGGTGATCAGAAATAGAGTCGCAAGACCCGAGTCCGGTCCCCAGGTGGTAGGCTCGTGCCAATGGTTTTTTTTTAAAAACTTATGTAGTATTTGTATCGATGGAATGGGCATAAAAGACGGCGACAGGCTCACAACCTGTAACGTTGCCCCAAAAAATGTCTTCGGTGAAACATGGGTCGAAACAACCTAATTGTGTGGACATCTGTCTACCCCAGAATTTGGAATGAGATCCTAAAATCGTTGGATGAGCTTAGGGGCAAGGCCTACACTCCTATAAGAGAGACCTATTGCCTGCGTTATACTTACTTTACTACTACAACTCTGGTGAAAGGTAAGTTGTTAACAGTGTACACTATCATGCTCGGTATCTGCTATTGCTATCGCCAATCCGTTTGCCAAGCGTGGCGATTATAGCAAACCCTCCTTTATGAGAGAGGTCTGTTATATTTGAGACTATTATAAGCCTTTCCTTACGTAACGTACGGAAGTATTTATAAAAATAAAGAAAATTATCTGCCAATATCTGACAGATGGGATCAACACCTTTGCCGTACCGTGGCAGTTGCAAAGCTTCCATTAGATGTCGCCAAACCCATAAAAAACACAAAACAAAGAGAATTTAAAATTTCAACTGCTGCGTGTGGGATATGGTGGCTCGGAGGTAAGCCACGGAACGGTAAAGGAGTTCGCGGGTTAGAAACTGTCAGTTGTTTCTTTAATTTCTCTTAATAACAAAAACAAAAAGTTCGGCATAACTTACATGCTTTAAAAATTAAATAAGAATTAAAAAAAATATCTTCACGCCATTCCCAATACAAGGGTAGACATAGGTCTACCCTATAATACCATAAATACCCAATTATGTCGTTTTGACCCACCTTCCACCGAAGACGTGACATGTGGTTAGGCCTGTCGCCGTCTTAAGGTCCACGCCAATGATAAAATCGTACGTAAGTTTTTGAAAAAACCCATTGGTACGCCTGCCAACTGGGGTTTCTTGACTCGAATTTCGGGGGGAATTTTTTCGGGAATTTCGGGTTTCTTGACTCGAATTACTACTACCTAACCACTTAGCTATCGTGACTATCTACTTAATAAAAATTGCATAAATAATATTTAATTTAGAATGATATTATCAGGTAGTGACTAGATTTATATTCTCTGTTCTGTTCTCGGGCCCCTCTTACAACGTATCCTGCTTTGTACACTCGATTACACGCTCTGGTTGACGGGAAACGGCTGTTAATGCATTTGTTATACATTCAGTCAGTATATAATGCGTTTTCGATTAAAGAAATTATAGGAGAAAGCGGAAAAAGTACAAGTATTTGCTTAATCCTTAATTTGTATTTAGATTCTTTTATTAATTTGTATTTAGAACTGGGGTAGATTGAGGTCTAGACAATTTAGTCTTTATGATATCTCCTATCACCGAAGCTTGTTAGGGACAACGTGAAAGGTGGTGAGACCATCGCCGTCTTAGTATCCAAACGAACAGCGATTACAGAGACAATTTCTTTTTAATTTATAATCTTACTTTAATCATGGATATTTGTATGTATGTAACATACAAGTATCCTTGAATTAAGTAGAATATACATATTTAGAAAGAAAAATATTGATATATATAAATAAACATCCACGACTCGAGTACAAACATTCATATTGATCACACAAATATTTGTCCTAGCGGAACCCGAACCCGAAACTCGCCTTCGTAGGCAGGGTCACTGCGAATTAGGGTTATTAGGTTTTATTATTAGCCTATACCTTTCTTTGTTTATTGTGAGTGATAGGAAATTCAAATTATTTCAAAGTAAACATTTGAAATGGAGTTATAGATTTACAGATGAAATAATTCAATTTATCCAAATAATCCATTTATCTTTTTAAAACAGATGATAATAGTCATAACTGAACCATGACTGCTGATGATTTAACTGACTCATATATTTTGTGCTAGAAAATTCTGTTAATTTTTTTACACACACCTTAAAGGTTATATAAAAATTACAATAATCTCTGTATAACTAAGTATGAAATAAATCAGATTTTCACCGAAAACAGATTTGTTACAGAATTATAGTTACTCGTACCTGCGACTTTTTAAACATAATATAACGTGATTAAATTAAAGAGAGAAAAAATGATTTTTTTTAAATCATCTGACACGGGCGGGATTCGAACTCGTGTCCTCTGCCGAACCGTAGCAAAGCTCTTACCTCCGAACCTATGATATAACGTAGTAATGTGTGTGTGTTCTCTTAAAGTAAAATAGATAATATTTCCTTAGCCTTTTCTGTCTAAGTCTTTTCTCTCGTCGTAGGTCCTTACCACACTACTATCTATTTCTTCTACCAAATAGCAGTGCAACAACTGTTTTATTCCGGTTTAAAAGGTATATATACAGAGCTCCTGTAGTTACGGGCAATGATGCCTTCCATCTTAGCCCTCCGTGGTGATTACTCATCCACATCCCAATCAGAATTATACCTTCTTTCTCAGAAATGATGCCTTTCCCGATAAACTTTGACCGTACGAATAATAAATAATAAATATTAAAAAAAAAACCTTAGGGTAGGTTTCTAGATCTAAATGCATAAATTTACATAAATAAAGGATTAGGGTTATAAGAATATCTACTTTTTTTATTACGCAATTTTTAATTGATTTTTAAAGCATATTTGTTATGTTGAACTTTAATGTGATTAAAATTAAAGAGAAAAATGTTTTTTTAAATTTCAACTGATACGGGCGGGACATTTTTTTACTTGAAGGGCAAAGTCGACATTCAAAGATATCTGTTGTCGGGTGGCATGCACACCGGTTTTCATGGCGTCGCCAACTGGGGTCCTGGGATCGATTCCCGAACCGCTCAAATACAGTAAGCCACTTTTTCTAGATTATCTCGAGGCTGGGTGCTCGATTCCAAATGTACCTAAGCTACTTATTTTGCTATCGGAGCAATGTGTATGAATCTGACACTATGTAAGTATTTAAAAGCTGGTCATTTATTTAAAGAAAAAATTAATAAATTGTGTAATTAGTAAAAGTTAATTTCAATTTATTTAAAAACAACAACAGGGACAACAATAGTAAATATTCTATTTATCTATCTATATTTGTATTTTATTTATTTACCCAAGCCAGTTTCTTTACAGCAACTCGCCACTGTTGGGTTATGTCTAACGCATCTCAGCTCTGTACTAATTTATAATCACACACCACTACATCTTTAGCGTTGATTTCTTGACTTTCATCATTTTTTCAACGAATACCGCTCACTGGTGGTGCAGCGTCGCGTGATACAACTTCGTGCCTTCGACCATAGTCTCGCGTGACCACAGGAGATTCTGAATTTTCTCAGAATTATAGATTTCTGAGCTAATCGCTAACATCTGACGGATAATTTTATTAATCTCATTAAATAAAAACGCATATATCGATATATTAATATGAGAACATAAAATTTTCGTATTTTTTTCACTTTATTTATTGTCCTTTTTGAATGTGCCAGCCCCATATAATTACAAAAATTAAAAATGTACGTAATATTAGCAGTACGAAAAAACAAACAGATGGTGCTATCATCTGTGTATGTGTGTGTTTAAAAAAATATCTTCACGCCATTCCCAATGCAGGGGTAGACAGATGTCTAGTCTAGACAATTAAGTCCCTTCGACCTATCTTCCACCTAAGATATTTTCCGGACATATTTTCTGTTTTTTTTAAATATTAATAAACAGCATAATGCTATTTATTATTATTAATAACATTATTTGGATTCCTATTTAGTTTTTTAGCAGATTCGTGTTTTAAATGGTTGATCACGTTAATGAGTATTTAACTTAAATTCATTCATTCAAATAATCTTCGAAACCACATATTTTTTTTTAACTTGGCAATCATACACATCCAATTATAGTTTTTCAAGCGACCATACACTCTTACATAACAACCCACAAAAGTCCACTACAGAACATAAGCTTCATAAAGTTGCAAAGAAGACGAAAATGAATGAAGATGTAAAAAAGGGAAAATAGCATATATTTTTTTTCTTTCAGCACAATTATTATCGTTCCCGTTGGTTAAGCTTGCGTTAAGTGACTTGGTGCTTCACTTAAACGCCTTATAGAATTGGGATGAGTAACTGTCCACGATTTGCTTCAGCTGGCAATCTTATAATAACTTATATTCGAGATATCGGTCTAATAACTCGCTGGTTAAGAGATCATCGATTAAACACACCCATGTTTTTGTTTGACACAATTAATTTGTGTATAAGAATAGACTTTTCCAATTATTTATAAGTTGTAAATAGGTTTGTTTATATATGTTTATATATTTATATAAAATAATATTATTTCGGAAACTAATCACAATTTTATTATTATTAATAACATTATTTGGATTCCTATTTAGTTTTTAGCAGATTCGTGTTTTAAATGGTTGATCACGTTAATGAGTATTTAACTTAAATTCATTCATTCAAATAATCTTCGAAACCACATATTTTTTTTAACTTGGCAATCATACACATCCAATTATAGTTTTTCAAGCGACCATACACTCTTACATAACAACCCACAAAAGTCCACTACAGAACATAAGCTTCATAAAGTTGCAAAGAAGACGAAAATGAATGAAGATGTAAAAAAGGGAAAATAGCATATATTTTTTTTCTTTCAGCACAATTATTATCGTTCCCGTTGGTTAAGCTTGCGTTAAGTGACTTGGTGCTTCACTTAAACGCCTTATAGAATTGGGATGAGTAACTGTCCACGATTTGCTTCAGCTGGCAATCTTATAATAACTTATATTCGAGATATCGGTCTAATAACTCGCTGGTTAAGAGATCATCGATTAAACACACCCATGTTTTTGTTTGACACAATTAATTTGTGTATAAGAATAGACTTTTCCAATTATTTATAAGTTGTAAATAGGTTTGTTTATATATGTTTATATATTTATATAAATATATGTGTTATAGGTTACCTACTTATTGTTAGCTTGGACTCACCACTACCTTTAAGTCTTCCTGCAAATTTACTGAAGCATTATTATTTTCTTAGGTGTTGACCTTGGACCGGTTAGGCTGAGACAAATTAATCGGTCTTTATACCTGTGACCCTATCATTGATCGTCTCTAAAATTATCAAGCAATGAAAATAATATTATTTCGGAAACTAATCACAATTTTATTATTGTTCATTCCATTGAAAGTCAGAGATCAAGTCTAGACAATTAAGTCCCTTTGACCCACCTTCCACCGAAGATATTTTCGGGATAACGTGACAGGTGGTGAGCCCGTCGCTGCCTTTATGTCCAAGCCAACGATGAAATTCGTACATAAGTTTTTGAAAAACTCATTGGTACTGCCACCTGGGGATCGAACTCGGGTCTCTCGACTCGAAATTCCGACCACCCAACAACTCGGCTATCGTGACTTCGTCCATTCCATTGAAATTAAGTTAAAAAATTTGAAAACGTCTTTTTTATTATGGCATTTGAATATTAATGGCATTTGATTTTCCAACACAGGGCTAGGCAGAGGTCTAGACGATTAACTCCCTTTGACCCACCTTCCTCTGAGGATGTGGGGCAACCCTGTCACAGGTGGTGAACCAGTCGCCATCTTCGTCGTTTTTTATTATCTACTTACTATTTTATTTAGCAATCTTTTGCACATTTTTTATTTTTCAGTTCAATTTCAGTTAAGCAATATATAACTTTCTGGCCATGTTAAGTTTTGAATACAGTAATATTAAAGACAATATTATAATATTCATTGTAAGAAAATTAAATGACAACTGAAAGCTGCCATTAAACACAAAAAATATATAAATACATGAAAGTTAAGGAAATTCGTTCACGCAAACATCACAAAACTTACTATTAAATATAATTATGTTAATTAACCACTACAAGTCTATGCTAACTTATATTTTGCTATTAGTACGGCAAGATTGATTTTCACACGTCATAATGGAGTATTACAAATCATTTGTGATAGGTTCGGTATTGTAAATTACTAGTTTGACTAGAAAGAAATGGACATTCGTCACGCAGGTTTTATTAGGAATATTAATGGATTATTATTGTACTTGGTTCTTAAATTGTGCTGTCTAGAGTCATATGTTTAAATTTCAGATGGAACGAATATGACGTTAAAATGTCTACTATAAAAACTTGGGGTGTCACGATAGCGGATTGGTTGGATAATCGGATTTCGAGTCTGAAGACCCGATTTCGATGCGAAGTTCACCAACTCGTACTAATGGGTTTAATCAAAAAACTTATGTACGATTATATCGCTGGATTGGACATTAGGACGGCGAGGGGCTCACCACCTGTCACGTTGTCCCGAAAAATGTCTTCGACGGAAGGTGGGTCGAAGGGACTTAATTGTCTAGGCTAGACCATGTCTACTCCTGTATTGGGAATAGCGTGAAGATATATTATATTATTATTATAACAGGAACAAGGCCTTTTTCCGTATCAAAGATTTCTTCTCGAGAAATACCTATTGAAAAGGTAAAATAAAATACCTATTGAAAGATTTCTGGATAAACTCAAAAATACTAGACGTATGTGTGTTGAGGTATATGTACAGACCGCTGACGGCTAGTAGTGTCTCAGGTGCGAGGTGACTGGAATTGATCGGAATATTTGCCTATATGATCAGTAGTTGACTTTCTACGCCTGCATAAATAAGTAAAGTAATGCATGAAAGATTTCAAAGATTTTACAAAGCATTCTAGAAAATATAGAATGCGGTAAAATACCAATAACTTCAACTTAATCATGTGTATAATCCATCGATCGCCTTCCGTGTTCATGTCTTAGTAAGCTTGAAAGACACGCGACAGTGAAACGTGATACAGGAAACGATTATCTCTGCCAATACACTACTCTTTACGGTTTGAGTATCGTAGATCTCTCCTAAATATCTCTCTTTTTTTTTTCAAATTAGTAAAACTCTTCTATTTACCGAAAATATCTTCGGTGGAAGGTGGATCAAAGGGACTTAATTGCCTAGACTAGACCTCTGTCTACCCCTGTATTGGGAATTGCGTGTAGATATTTATTTGTTTCTATTTCCATAAATATACTGTATGTCTGTGATGGCCAATAAAGTATTCAGTGAAGTAATTATGATGTGGCTTTCGAAAATGATACGTACTGTAATGACCTTAGATTGATTTCTTCTTAATGAAAAATACATAAATTTGGTCAATACATATGTGAAACTTATTGATTTGAAGGGCTCGGAGTTGCACAGCAGTTGAGAAATTGAGACACAATTTTTGAATTTTTTGGCTGCTTTTATCAGTTTCTTCTTCTTCTCATTAACTTGTCATCAAGAAGCGACTACATATTATAGGCCTCCCCAAAGTTCTCTAAAAAGGGCCCTGCGCCACGCATTCAACGACTTCTCGCAACATTTACTACTTACTTAATAATTGAAAATTAAGTTAATTGGTGAAATATGATTCGAAAGACTAAATTGTCTAAATCTGTATTGGGAATAGCGTGGAGAAAAATATATTAAAAACGGATCCACAGAGGTCCAACTTGTGTAGGTACCGACTAGTTTTGAGCTGTCGTAGGTCCTTCATCAGAGTGAGTTTGAGAGAGATTGAGAGTACCGTGAACTCACTCCACGAACGCACTCGCAGCGCACCGCCTAACAGGGCCACTCTTCAGGGATCCTGCTTTAGGACCTCCGACAGGTTCGTAACTGGTCCGTACCTCCAGCGTTTGGTACCTACAGCGTAAACTCACGTCAGTTAAGCCGTTTTTAAATATTAAGTAAGTAACGTCTCACAAAAATTTTAATAATTCAATCAACTTAGTAGCTATTGTCTAGTAACCGAAATAGTACAGAGTTGTATCAAGTAATATCGCCAGTACTTCTACATTTTTTTAAATATTAGCCATGCTGAGCGACTACCTAATAATATTGCTAATATCTAGGTTACTAAAACTAAGTTTCATTATTAGGTATCTATAGTGGTTCACGTGAATGGTCGAAAGGTGGGCTCGAATCTCTTACTTTTCGCATTTTACTTACTTAACGGCTTTGTAATCCCGATAGCCGAGTTTTTGGATAATCGGATTTCGAGTCTGAAGACCCGAGTTCGATGCGAAGTTCACCAACTCGTACTAATGGATTTTTTCAAAAACTTATGTACGATTATATCGTTGGCTTGGACATAAAGACGGCGACAGGCTCACCACCTGTCACGTTGTCCCGAAAATATCTTCGGTGGAAGGTGGGTCGAAGGGACTTAATTGTCTAGGCTAGACCATGTCTACTCCTGTATTGGGAATAGCGTGAAGATATATTATATTATTATTATAACAGGAACAAGGCCTTTTTCCGTATCAAAGATTTCTTCTCGAGAAATACCTATTGAAAAGGTAAAATAAAATACCTATTGAAAGATTTCTGGATAAACTCAAAAAATACTAGACGTATGTGTGTTGAGGTATATGTACAGACCGCTGACGGCTAGTAGTGTCTCAGGTGCGAGGTGACTGGAATTGATCGGAATATTTGCCTATATGGTCAGTAGTTGACTTTCTACGCCTGCATAAATAAGTAAAGTAATGCATGAAAGATTTCAAAGATTTTACAAAGCATTCTAGAAAATATAGAATGCGGTAAAATACCAATAACTTCAACTTAATCATGTGTATAATCCATCGATCGCCTTCCGTGTTCATGTCTTAGTAAGCTTGAAAGACACGCGACAGTGAAACGTGATACAGGAAACGATTATCTCTGCCAATACACTACTTTACGGTTTGAGTATCGTAGATCTCTCCTAAATATCTCTTTTTTTCAAATTAGTAAAACTCTTCTATTTACCGAAAATATCTTCGGTGGAAGGTGGATCAAAGGGACTTAATTGCCTAGACTAGACCTCTGTCTACCCCTGTATTGGGAATTGCGTGTAGATATTTATTTGTTTCTATTTCCATAAATATACTGTATGTCTGTAATGGCCAATAAAGTATTCAGTGAAGTAATTATGATGTGGCTTTCGAAAATGATACGTACTGTAATGACCTTAGATTGATTTCTTCTTAATGAAAAATACATAAATTTGGTCAATACATATGTGAAACTTATTGATTTGAAGGGCTCGGAGTTGCACAGCAGTTGAGAAATTGAGACACAATTTTTGAATTTTTTGGCTGCTTTTATCAGTTTCTTCTTCTTCTCATTAACTTGTCATCAAGAAGCGACTACATATTATAGGCCTCCCCAAAGTTCTCTAAAAAGGGCCCTGCGCCACTTGCATTCAACGACTTCTCGCAACATTTACTACTTACTTAATAATTGAAAATTAAATTAATTGGTGAAATATGATTCGAAAGACTAAATTGTCTAAATCTATATTGGGAATAGCGTGGAGAGAAAAAATATATTAAAAACGGATCCACAGAGGTACCGACTAGTTTTTGAGCTGTCGTAGGTCCTTCATCAGAGTGAGTGAGTGAGATTGAGAGTACCGTGAACTCACTCCACGAACGCACTCGCAGCGCACCGCCTAACAGGGCCACTCTTCAGGGATCCTGTTTTAGGACCTCCGACAGGTTCGTAACTGGTCCGTACCTCCAGCGTTTGGTACCTACAGCGTAAACTCACGTCAGTTAAGCCGTTTTTAAATATTAAGTAAGTAACGTCTCGCAAAAATTTTAATAATTCAATCAACTTAGTAGCTATTGTCTAGTAACCGAAATAGTACAGAGTTGTATCAAGTAATATCGCCAGTACTTCTAAATTTTTTTAAATATTAGCCATGCTGAGCGACTACCTAATAATATTGCTAATATCTAGGTTACTAAAACTAAGTTCCATTATTAGGTATCTATAGTGGTTCACGTGAATGGTCGAAAGGTGGGCTCGAATCTCTTACTTTTCGCATTTTACTTACTTAACGGCTTTGTAATCCCGATAGCCGAGTTTTTGGATAATCGGAATTCGAGTTAAGAGACCCGAGTTCGATCCGCAAGGCTCATTCCAATGAATTTTTTCAAAAACTTATGTACGATTTACATCGTTGACTTCGACATAAATACGGCGACAGGCTCACCACCTGTCACGTTGCCCCAAAAAATGTATTCGGTGGTTCGAAAGGACTTAATTGTCTAGACCACTGTCTACCCCAGTATTGGGAATGGCGTAAAGAAATTTATTTATTTTATTTATTTAGCGGCCTATAAAATTCAACTTTAAGACACGAGAAGGTAAGGTAGAGGTCCTTAAGGACCACCCTTAAGTAGTTAAGTGGTCCTTAAGGACCTCTACCTTTTTACCTACAGCGATTATGCTAGAAACTTCTAGCATAATCGCCACGCTTAGCAAGCGGATTGGCGACCGCCCTACCGGAAATCTAGCACCGGAAATGCTGTTACCCGTCAGCGTTCTTGATCCAGTATATTTCTGGATTGTTGTTTCGCTATCTATCTGTAGACAATGCTGTTAATAAGGCTTTTTCCTTGGTTACATTTTACGACATCCACGGAAGGAAAGAAGTTGGTATATTATTGCTCAGTGATTACAGAGTGTGATTACACGGACAATATCATCACTAGCTATACTATATGTTCATGGTAATATTGTTTTAATAAAATTTTAGAGATATTAAATAATAATAAAGATTTCGACCTTAGACTATTTAATAGAACTAACTTATTTTAATTACTGACCTGTTTCAACTTCAAATTATGTTCAAATAAAACAAAGACGCAGGTGGATCAAAGTTTTATGAAATTACTATCTTCTCATTGGTTTCATTGTTTAGGATATTTTTCATCATCAGTTACTATAATTAAAATAATAAATCTAATAACAACAATAAACAATTCATAAATAATAAACAACCTATGCGTTTTCACTTAAAAGGTACTCGCGTAACCACCATAATATAGTAATAAGCAAGATTTTTTAATAATTAATATTAAATTGTAACAATAATTTAAATACCCTTAACAGCACCATAAATAATCTTAAATAATCCCTAAAACTATTTTTACAAAATTGGACAAAAGAAAAACTAGAAAGAAATGCACAGTACCCGTCGACTAGCCTAATTAAAAATCGCAATACAATTGCACTTTACATAAAGTTACATTATAACAATTAATCTTAGTAACATAAAATATTCAATAAGCACATTAAAATTAATATTACTAAAATACATTTTATTTCCTACCGTTTACTTAGTACCTTGTAAATTTAAATTACATTGTAAAACTTATTTACATTATTTCCATAAACCGTACCAGTGCGTTAATGTGTGTTATACAAATATTAAATTAACAATAAATATCATTTAATAAATATCCTATTCTAAAATAAGTAATTAGTGTCGTATTAAATATTTCTTTAAATATTTCCTGTTTTTAAGCTCATCATAAACTGCCAAAACTCACTTCACGTTTTGGATGTTAGATTCACGAAATTTTCATAAACGCCGTATCGTCGTTGTATATTTTATAAGGAGTCGTAAGCTGTTATGTTTGAATGTCATTTCTACTGCTTCTTAGCGTGGGCTCTGTATGCCCTATCCTGAGCAGCCGCTTCATCTTCCACGCTCCTCCTGTAATGACCCCCTGGGCCAGTTGTGTCGAAGTCGCTTCCGTAATGAGAAGATGAATATGTATGGCTCTGAGATACCTGTGGGTGTTTCACGATTTCGTATGTTGTTTTCTCATGGGACTCGCCACCCGCAACCAATTTCTTCAAACCAATTATCGCCGATAATAATAGAGCAATCTTACCGATGAGCAGAGCCTTGCCAGCTATGAGAGCAATCGCTTGGAACGCCATCGCGAGAAAACCACCCTTAATTGCAACGCCAGCCATGATAGGTCCGATCATTTTCTTCAGTTTACTTCTAGCCTGGCTGAAAGAACGACCGATATCATCACCTATGCTTATTGGAGATATGATAACTCGGTGTGTCTGGAGGAGTTTTGCTGCAGCTTGCTGAAGACACTTATCGACTTCCTCTGATGTTAAAGAGTTCAGATCACCTCCTGGCAATGTAGACGGATAAGCGCGATTCTGCTCTTCCCTTCTAACTAAGGATACTCCATCAAGGAGAGGTAATGTCTCCATACGCGCAGCCCTATCAGCTAACTTCGCAGCTTGGATCTTGAAACACTTGAGCATCTCTTGCGACCGTTCGCAACTGTCGTACATCCTACCAAGGAGCTTCAAGCCCGCTCCGAAGGTGTCAGCAGAAGCTGATGCAAAGATGACACATAAGCACAGGACAACAATCTCACGGCACTGCATTTTTAATGAATTACCGCGTTTGCCCCTCGTATCTTAATTCTGGACCGATGTCCAGTCAATGCGCTTGCGCCTATTGAAATGTGTAGAAAACACATGAGCACTGGCATTTATCTATTTTCACCGGGAACTGCATTTATCTATAAATCTTTTAGAGCGTGCAATCGTTGCATCGTATTGTGGAGCACTGAGGCGTGTATGTGCATGTCTTTGATCTTGTGTGTGTGAGTGTCATCGTCTGGTATTGGCCGGTGGTTGTTCTCGCAATGAGGAGGTTTTCGTGGTCAATGTCAAGGATGATTGAACGGTTTAGGACATTTCTTAAAGTTTCTGAATCTTACACTGAGACAAAAGTTACATACATTTTTGGAATGGAGCTTTACTAACTGAACTTTAAATAGAATAGAATAAAATGGAAGAGCTACTGTACTCCTCTGTATTTATTGTAGGGTTATCGATAGGTTCTTCAATTGTGTTTAGAAGTTCTCTTGTAATGCTATGGGAGAGGACCATACCCTGACGTGTATTATACAGCCCGTAAATTAAGTAGGGCTGTTAGTATCTCAGTTATTGTGTTTGTAACTCAGTTTTATGTTGATTTTGGTTCGTGGCAATTAAACATATAATTAAGTAGTGTTTATTTGTTTTAATTAATGCATCACAAGTTTGGCGTTGTGCTCATTACACATCACGTTGTCTGAAATAAACTTTGGTAAGAAGTTGGTCCAAAAGACATCAATGTCTAGACCTTGCTTTCTCAGAATGGAAAATTGCGTGAAAGGTATACAAATGGTAACATGTTGAACATGGAACAAAGTTATTATTCACTTTTTGTGTTCACTAAGGAGGCTTATTTTCAAAAAAAAATTAGTGCACCAATAAGTACCAATGGGTTTTTCAAAAAAACTTATGTACGAATTATATCGTTGGCTTGGACATAAAGACGACGACGGGCTCACCACCTGTCACGTTGTCCCGAAAATATCTTCGACGGAAGGTGCGTCGAAGGGACTTATTTGTCTAGACTAGACCTTTGTCTACCCCTATATTGCGATTTGCGTAAAGATATTTATATATATTTATACTTAAATAATCGGGAATATTCTTGATTTCCTTCGATTCCATCGTCAGATCCAGACTTATTAAAAAAGTACTAGCGTATTCCTATATAGAATAGTCGTTTTTCGAACGAATAATTTTCTAAAGCGCTTTACATATGACAGAGTTGTGAGATAACAAACAAAATATAACCGAATTAAGAACCTACTTTATATTTGACGTATGCTCATTGATGACTTTAATCATTAGAACCATTTTGAAAAATCTATTTTTTTTGACAGTATTGAATTGACAACACAATCGCATTTAATAATTTGTTATATAATCTTTGAAGGAGGTAAACTACCTGTTGGGAATCGTCTAGTTTAAACGTTCAAATTACGAGCTATTAAGTGATATAAATTGCATTTGTTTACAGATTTCATATCATAATACGAACTTCAGTAAACACTTACGTAACAGAAAGAAACAAATATAAAATGATGATTTTAAAAATGGTGATTTAAAAAAAAATACTAATATATTTTTCAAAGAAATGAAATAAATAAAAAAATATATCTTCCCGCTATTCCCAATGTATGGGATTCGAACTCGGGTCTCTTGACTCGAAAGTCCGAACATCCTATCTCAACCACTCGGCTATCGTGACTTTCAAAGAAATTAAATAATATATTTAACAAAAACTACTTTATATTAAGTCCGATTACATACATTACCTGCAACATGTGTGGAATGTTTGATCTGTACTCTAAAATGATAAGCAGGAATTATTTCGTTAACTTATCCTTTTGTTTCACTTAGGAATGTATCATAGCCCAATTTTATCGGTATAAACAATTGCAGCTACAAAAAATGTAGATCCTAATCCATTTATTGACAATTTTAGTAAAAAAAATTATATTTTCACGCCATTCCCAATACTGGATTAGACAGAGATATACTACTAGACATTTAAATTATTTTAGACCCACCTTTGAAATTTGAAATCATTTTTGAGACAACGTGACATATGGTAAGCTTGCTCCATCTTTATGTCCAAAACAACGATAAAAATCGTACAGAAATTGTGAAAAAACCCATGGGTAGCCTACATAGATCGAATTCGGATCTCTTGACTCAAATTGCAATTTCCCAACCACACAGCTATCGTGACTGTCAATTTTAGTGACATTAACAAAACAAACTTGTTTCGAGATTAATACAAATGTTTCGAATCTGAAACATTAGTATTTTTATTCGAATTGAAAAAAAATATTTGGATAGTCCTTACTAATATTATATCTTCACCCATTATCCCTGTACCTGCGTAAACAAAAGTATAGATGACCCAATTGTCACCGTTACTTATATAAGATTACGTGTCAGGCTGTGATAAATATTCATGTACACATAAAAATCGAGTACAAACATTCATATTCATTACACAATTGTGTGCCCCTAGCGGAATTCGAACCCGCATCCCTTTGTTCCCAAGGCAGGGTCAGTACCAACTAAGTTATCGGACCATGATAACATTTTTAACCTTATAGTAATAATAATCAGAATAAAACAAAGGTTATTTATATTATTTTTTTGGATTGCTTTTTTGGATTAACTTGTACAAGTTCAGTACTTCAATAAAGATATGAACTATTTACTTCATATCACGCGATTATTGAAGTACTGAACTTGTACAAGTTAATCCAAAAAAAGCAATCCAAAAAATATATATAAATAACCTTTGTTTTAAATAAAATATGTTTTTTATTTTATTTAAAACAAAGGTTATTTACATATTTTTTTTGGATTGATTTTTTTGGATTAACTTGTAAAAGTTCATTACTTCAATAATCGAGTGATATGTAGTAAATAGTTCCTATCTTTAAAAGACATTATCAATACATGACAGAAACATTCGATCATCACCTAATCTTAAATTTTGTGAGCAAACTTCAGCATATTGTTTTTAAATAAATAGAAAATACTTTAAAAATAATAGACAAAAATTTCTTTCACATTCTTTTCACGCGGGTACAAGGAAAGGTGATGTCGCTTCTACCGGATGAAACCACAGCGTGTTGTGCCTTCGACACAATTGGTCGGGCCAACAGCAACCAAGAGGAACCTACGTGTTAAATAAGAAGGTGGCCCCGAGTAGACTAAACCAAGTAGTTTGATCAGCCCACTTCGCCGTCACGTTGGTGAACTGTGGAGGAAATATTTGCGACGTTGCCTAAGTCACTCCCAATACTGGGGTAGACAGAGGTTTAGACAAGTAAGCCCTTTCGACCCATCTACCACCGAAGACATTTTTTTGGCACATCGTCGGGGATGGTGTGCCTATCGCCGTCTTTATTTAACAACCCATTGGTACGAGGAGCCTACCAACTGGAGATCGAACTCGGCTCTCTTAACTCGAAATACGATAACCAAGCTCGCCGCTATCGTGACTAAGCACCGCTCCCCTTGCCGTCCGCGGCCGAGTTGGTATCACGTTGTAAGGCAAAGTAATTTATACTGGTAAGTTTTAGCTCTAACCTCGTCGACTCTAGTAGAGGTGGCAGGGGAAAGGAGTGTCGATATTACTATGCGCCGTTCTCTCGCGACTGAAATGTGAGGATGAAGACAAATCCATCAAGGTAGGCTGACAAGTCACCAGCCTTATTGAACCCGTGAGCCTTGCTCTCCGGGTGGAATGGGTGGTTCTGTTGCCCAAGTAGGATTGCTAGTAATTCTAACGCTTTAAACATTCTTTTGTTATATTTGTCACGATAAAAAAGTCACGATAGCCTAAAGCATATATCTAAAGACTATGGCTTTACCCTAGGAAAGGTATCAAGAAAAATGTTAACAAAATGAAAGTATTTGTTATATCCATGAATTATATCAACGATGTTTTTGAAAAAACCATTGGTACGAGGCTGCCACCTAGGGATCGAACTCGGGTCTCTTGACTCGAAATTCCAACCACCCAACCACTCCGCTATCGTGACTGACTTTGCACTGTCGTCTAAAAATATTTTACCCTGCAAAATAAAGCCTATGCTTGTTTATTTAGACGCAGATATGTTACCCAGACAATCACAAAATCTTCTGGATAGCTTCGCATCTTTAATATACAAAAGTATGATCGTAATTCCATTCATAGTTCTAAGCACAAATTACTATACTACTCAGTATAGACGCAACTACAGATTTCTATGAACGCTATATTTCCGTTTTAAGGAATCCTGTGTTTTATGAAATAATGAAACCATTTCTTGGGGATGTCTTTCAACTCAGAAACTAAAGATTTGTATTCCACAACACAGTGACAACTCTGGAACGCATTACCCTATAACCAACAAAGCCGTTCCCAATAAACATCTATTTAAAATATTTTTTAGTAGCATGTAAACAACTAATTTCTTTATTGTTATTATTTAACAAATCTTTTTTTATTAAAAAAATAACGACTGGCTAGACATCGTAATCTAGGAAATGACGATCAAATCACTAATCTAAGTTTTATATTATATAATAGAATATACATAAAGATTTTAATTCTTTATATAATCTATAAAACATTATATTCCTCTCAACATGACTTTGAAATTAGACTCTATTCAAAGAAAGAGGCGCGCTCTTAAAGTCCACTCGTATCTCCCTTCTTACAACTTAACACTACTCCGAATAGCGAGGACATGAATGAACCCAAATACAAGATGTTTTCTGAGGCAAACATCTAAATATTTAATCTACCAACATTTCATAATAATTATAATTAATGAATTAATATGAATTCATTTACTTTACTTTTTAAATTACTACTAGTTCAAATTGTTTTGCTACAATTCTACTTCAGGTCGTGGAAAACTGAAAGCAGCTTTAAATAAAAAAGCTAAACATGTGAGTTCGACCTCTGAAGACAAAAATTAAGTGCCTCATAAGCCCGTAATTACACCATGAAGTTTCTTTGCCTTTTTATGCCTATGGCTTCTCATTAAAGAAGTATCGATATCTCGATCGATCGATTCTGTTGTTCCTAAAGTCATGTTTTACGTAATGTACATAAATGTTTAGGTTCATAATCATGACTTTTAAACAATACGTAAACTGTAACGAGGGACAATTTAAACATGCATTATTTAAAGAAAACCAACGACGCAGGGAGTAAAAGCAAAACAACAGTTACTAAACGTGACAATTTAACAATGGCAGTTAACGTGCGGGAAAGCATTTAACGTGTTCAAGACTTAATCGCGTCGAAGTGAGAATTATATGCTCCAGAGATAGCCCAATGCACACTTAGTCTAACATATAATTTTATCGTATAAATGCGGTGGGTGGGCAGTTATTAGGAATTTAATTTGGCATGCTTTGCGTATTCCCATTGCTTTATTCCAGTCATTCTATACAACAAGAAGATTTCAACATATTGAAGGCTTGTTCTTTATTTAGGAGTTGTCTAGACGAGTACACAATCTTTCTCGATAAAATTATCATAGATACTTATTGTTAATATAACAATTTAGTCACATTATTCTGTTATATCTTATTCTTCATCGACTCTAAATTTTTTATGAGTTTTATCTCTTCCGATGTTTAAAATATTTTTTTGACAGAGTTGGGTCAAGTTCAAGTTGGGTCATATTTTCACCAGGTCAGGATCTTATGTAGGAATCCCAAGTCAAGGAAATTCCTAAAATTTATTTATTTGTTGCCAGGAAGATTTTTTTTTTATTATATAACAATTTTCAGTATTTCACCTCTTTTGCCGTAATTAAGTTTTTTGTGTGTATGAGTCGTCATATAAGGATACTGAGCTGATTTCAGAAGCCATAGCACTCCGTAACGGTTACTCCTAACCGTCCTAACCGTTTTATTAGTAACAATAATTAGTTGACACACCCGTTACATAGGTATTGTATAATAAGAACGAAATGGCGTTCAATAGTTTCGACAAACTGATATGATCGTCACCATTAGGACTTCCAGTTTCACCTTGATTACTAGTATTTTTACGTATTTATATAAGTCACGATAGCCGAGTGATTGGGTGGTCGGAATTTCGAGTCCAGAGACCCGAGTTCGATCCCCAGGTGGCAGGCACGTACCAATGGGTTTTTCAAAAACTTATGTACGAATATCTTTGGCTTGAATACGACATAAAGACGGCGACGGGCTCACCACCTGTCACGTTGTCCCGAAAATATCTTCGGTGGAAGGTGGGTCGAAGAGACTTCATCGTCTAGACTAGACCTCTGTCTACCCCTGTATAGGGAATTGCGTGAATATTTTTATTTTTTATTTTTTTACATATTGCTTATACATAATGCGCGTGTGCATTTTTATTTACCCACTCAGGGTGTGTGGGCAGGAAGAAGTCGTTTCTGATTGCCGAAGGTTGAATATGTATTATCAAGGAATGGAGCGATGGTTAGAACGGAACTACTTACTAGCTGCGCGCAATTTGCGTGCGTTGCGTTAAAGACGCTCGCCAAATAATTACAGCGCGCGAGCAGCTCGCGAGCGTCGCATTCGCCCGTTCCGAACGAACCCTAAAACGACGACTCTTAAAATCCTTTTGTTAGATATTTGCTAAATTTTTATTCCACATAGATAGTTTCATGTCTCCTATTGATAGGACGTGCTAGAATTTACACGACCGTGTCCATAAAAAATAATGTGAGAATCAAGAAAATATATGCTGGAAGATATTTCGCGATATTTCGATATTCAAAATACCTCCAGAAACGAAAAGTCACGAAAGCCGAGTGGTTGGGTGGTCGGAATTTCGAGTGGAGAGAGCCGAGTTCGATCCCCAGGTGGCGCGCACGTACCAATGGGTTTTTCAAATACTTATGTACGAATTAAATCCTTGGCTTGGACATAAAGACGGTGACGGGCTCACCACCTGTTACGTTGTCCCGAAAGTATCTTCGGTCGATGGTGGGTCTAAAGGACTTAATTGTCTAGACTAGACCTCTGTCTACCAGGGATACTTCATACTTCTATTCGAATCCCGCTCGGGATTCTAGCGTACTAGGGGTTGATACTTCAATTCGAATCCCGCTTGGGGCAAGCATGTGATGAAAATAAAAAGATTATACTCGAGTCATGGATGTTTATACGTATATATGAATATTTAGCTAAATAAATATACTAATACGTATGTAATAATATTTTACAGTTAGGTTTTACACGAAGGCCACGATAAGCTCATCACCTATTACGTTGTCCCAAAATAAGTTCGTTGCATAGACCTCTGCCAACATCGGAAAAGCATAAATATGGACGAAAATATAAAAAAACTGGTTTAGACATAAGTCTAGACAATTAAGTCCTTTCAACCCACCTTTCACCGAAGACAGTACAACGTGACAAGTGGTGAGCCTGCCGTCGTCTTTACGTCCAAGCCAACGATATAAACCGTTTAAAAGTTTTTTAAAAAACCCATTGATCTCCCCCCTGCCATCTGGGAATTGAACTCGGCTCTCTTGACTCGAATTCCGATCGCCCAACCACTGTGATATAGTAAATATAGAGATCAAAACGAATACCTCCGTTATCTCATAATGAATACAAATCGCAATCGTAATAGCATCTAAACACTTGTATGGGAGAAAGCATACTTTTTCATTTCAAGCATTATTCGTACATATGTAAGAGAAATTAAACACGAACTTCTACATATGAACATCCACTACCAACGATTAGTGTAAAAACATTTTTATTTTAGGAGGCATGTTAATTAGTAGTAAAATTGTCCATTAAATTATCAATATTAACGCTACTGACTAAGGTATGTTTTAGCTTGTGCATTGGAAAGTTATGAGTATGCGCAAGACCGTACTTTATGGCGTCTAATTGACAATGGAACAGAATTTCATAACGATTTACATTCAAATGTTCTTTAAAATTGCAAATTATTCATTCTACTTACAAATAAGACTTTTTCTTTGGCACAATTTAATGGCAGAACGAATTATTATCGAGTAGATTGAAGTAATATTAAACATACCCATGCTAAATTTAGATGTTGGTAATGAAAGTTTCGATTCGAACAATTTAGGCTCTTCCGACTAAATACCCATCCCGAGTTGAAATCGTAGAAATGTAAAAAAATATCTTCACGCAATTTCCAATACAGGTGTAGACAGAGGTCTAATCTAGACAATTAAGTTCCTTTGACCCACCTTCCACCGAAGATATTTTCGTTACAACCAGCTGGGGATCGAACCGGGTTTCTGGACTCGAAGTTCCGACCACCCAACCACTCGGCTATCGTGACTTCAAAATATATAAGTAATCAAATTTCTTTACATATTTCTGTTATACGAAGATCTTTCCCAGTTTTCAACAATGTATATTTGTTCAAAGTAGGAAACTTTTATATAACTTTTATATTGGATCTAGTATGAGCAAGCATTATAAATCCAAGATGACTGCAGATATCAAATCTGACATATCGATTATATGTGTATTAAAATACGATTATCTCTCGAGATTATCAACGTACCTAAGAAATAGGAAAGATTATTTGTATGTATGTAGTTGCAAATTACATAATATATTTAAATAATAATATTATTAAATAATAACAACATTCTCAAATCAAAATTATGATCTTGATGTTCTATAAAAATAATCTGGATGTTCTACATAAAAATAATAATGATTTTAAAAATAAAAAATTGAGCGAGATCCCGCCGGGGTAGTTCACTTTTTAAATTTCTTTGATTTAATAACAAAAAATCTAAATAAACGCTTAATTTTTTTAAATATATATTTTACTAAAATCTCGTGTTAACGTTGTTCGTTGTTGAGTGAAGTAGAATTCTTCTAAAGCCTGGGCTTTAGAAATGGATTTTTATTATCATAGATTTTCCAATCTCTTTTTCAGGGGTCGTCAGAGGTATAGACAATTTAGTCCTTTCGACCCAAATTTCACCGTAGCTTATTTTGGGACTACTTGACCGGTGGTGAGGTTTTCGCCATCTTTATGACGTCAGGTCCGAGCCAACGATATAATCGTAAAGTTTTGAAAAAACCCATCGGTACCTACCTTCTGGGGATCGGACTCAAGTCTCTTGACTCGAATTCCGATCACATTGCCATCAAAAATGTACACAATGCCAACAACATTAAACTTTTTAGGATAAGATGAAGTGCTTCAAACTACAACTAGTCTCAACCTCTGTATGAAATTCGTGAACATAACAAAAAGAAGTTATTGGTGAAGAAAAAAATATGACCTGTTGAATTTTTTTTCCCGCGATGGGAAAAGTTATGATATTTAATTAATGACAAGGTCGCAAGTCAACAACATGTGACTATTTTTGCATGTTTTCTTGTTTTAAGGATATAATGTCATCGTTTTTCATTTCTTTGTCGGCAATCGTTCTTTATGAGAACCTTGAAAATACAATGGCGTACAGTATTATATGATATTCTTTAAATTATTACAGAAAATATTCCAATACAATTATTATAGGAAAGTTGTTATCGTAGATAGGTATATAATTGTTATAAGTAAGTTGTTGGTGTAAAGACAAACTTAAACTGAGAATTTAATTTGTTTTAGAATAATAAAAGTAAATAAATATAAATATCTTCAAGCAATATCCCAATACAGGGGAAGACAGAGGTCTAGTTTAGACAATTAAGTCCCTTCGACCCACCTTCCACCGAAGATATTTTCGGAACAACGTGACAATGGGTTTTTCAAAAACTTATGTACGAATGAAACTTATGTACTATCTTCACGCAATTCCCAATACAGTGATAGACAGAGGTCTAGCCTAGGCAATTAAGTCCCTTCGACCCACCTTTCACCGAAGATATTTTCGAGACAACGTGACAGGTGGTGAGGATTTAGGAAGGATTCTTATTATTTTTTAACTATTAGGACTCGTCTTAAACGTGCAAATGTGTGCAAACCCATATTACTTAAAAATTATTAATTAAATAAATTAAATTGTATACAGATTTTGTCTGGGGTACATAATTATTATTTTAATGCAAAAATAACTATTGGTATTATTTTAATATTTACGTATACTATATATGCGGCTAATTATTAAGTATTTTATTTATATCGCCATTTCGTATATCACACATGTTATTTAACTTAATTTTTATTCTTAATTTTCAAGTGTCAGTGTCTTCAGTGCCCCCTATATCCTACATCAATTCTATTCTAGTATGATTAATATTTAGAAAGAATAGCAATGCATATGTATATAATAAAGACACTCGCAAAAGTATTGTTGGTAAAATGTAAATGCAGCCTTAACTTTTTATTGTGCTCAAAGTGACTTATCTCCAAAATGACAGCAAGGTACATACTTTATCATAACTGATAAAGGGCATCTGTGAACAGGAAATCCGTCTGAGTTGCAATCAAGTTTTAATTCAGATATCAGTTTAAAAAAAAGGGCAATGGTTTATTTAAATCACCTGATGCCAAGTAATTATCGCCGTCCACATGTCGTTTGAGTCTCGATATCCGGTATTGTTCCTCAACACCCAAAGATGACCAGAGTGTGTCATACGTACATAAGAAACTATATAACTACAACACGCAGAGGACTTTCCACTGCACGCTATAGACCTCTCGACAGAAAGAAGGTTTGCGATCAATTGCAAGCGGATTAGAGATAGCAGTACCAGCTACATCGAACCTAAGACTCTGCTGTCCGTCACCGGTCTTCTGACTTTTGGGCCTGGTATACTACGAGATGCCCCATCTTCTCACAGCAGAATAGTGCATTTTTATGATCTTTCTCTTATTCACCTGTACGATACCCTCGGAAGAAAAGGGGGTGGTATTTACTCACACTGAAACTGTATAGCTAGTGTATTGCCTACCTTTTATCAAGTGATGGAGAGATACTACGATAAATATACGAAACATTCTTACATTTATACGAAATATCAATTTATACTTGGCGGTGAATTGAAATATTTTGTTGTCCAATTGAGGACATTCATGGTTTTCGACAGCAAACTGTCGCCATTACAATTTACAATAAAATTCCATATCCTTTCATACGGTCTTTCTCTTAGTCGCCTCTTACGACTTTAACCCTTCTCCTTCGACCAATAGGAGAAAAGAGGGTGGTATCTACATACGCTGATACCATATGGCTAGTGAGTTACCAGCCTCTAATCTGGTGATGGAGAAATACACAGAAAATTGTTTCCAATATTCCTTACAATAAACTTTTGTTTTATTTTTATTGTTTTATCGAGCATTGTTATAATAATAAAAGGTAAGGAATTGATATTTGTATGATATATCGCGTTGATAAATATAAGGAAATACTGAAAGACATCCAATTAGTACAAACTTATTAATAACGCACAAACTTCCGTATTTTATGCATGCTAAGTTAAATAAAACACGGAATTGAAATTGAATTTATGAATTGAGCTGTCATTTGAAGCGTTGTTCTCTCAGTATTTAATTTTTAACTTTTTTTAATGTCTACACTAATTTTATTACATATACACTAGTTACTGTTAGATTTTTTTTTTCACAAAATAAAGAGGTTGACTGGGCTACAATTATGCCATTGCACTAGAAATACTTAACGGATTTTTGGAATTTTTATGAATTGAAGAAAAGGATTTTTACGATTTGCATTTTAGGGGTCATTGATTTTTGGCAGAATGCAAGGTTAAAACGTACTTATTGATTTCTTATTAATTGTAGCCATTCTAATTAATTTAGTTTGAATTGATAGAATGAACGTTATGCTATCTTGGTTCAACCTATTACCTGATGAATAACTAAAGAAACAAGTTATTAATTAAATAATGTTTTAATCCTAAATTATCTTTGTTAATATAACTATGTAAAATTTTAAACATTAATTTAACAAAATATATCTCCTGGTGAGAAATGGAAACATATTACCAAGGTCTCAACATCCATGTTTTTGGATAATAAATATGAATATATTTAAAAATCGATACTAACGCATGTTAAAAAATATTTGTTTTAATATTGATGACAAAACCTTAATATTTTCATCAAAACTATAATCGGTTATAAAAAATCCGTTCAACGTAATTATTACAACGTAAGACGACCACTGCAGCAATTTTCCATTTCGCTACACACTCGTACAGGTGTGAAAAGAAAAGGGGTCTTACACACTTGTAGTAAACGGTATTACGGCTTATCAAACAGTTGTATTAGAAGTACAAAGACACTTGTAGTTGCTTCAGTGTACACTCACCGTAGACAGTACCCCCGATCTAAGAGGCACAATTCTTTCTATAGTCTCTACATAGCCTATAAATACGCAAGGCGCTCACGTGCGGACTTACAGTCTTTTTTATAATCCCAGCCCGTGTGCATCTTCTATTAATCAAAATGTTTACAAAAGTACTTATATTCGCTATTGTATTAGGTACATTAGGACAAGTAAAGGGTGATTTAGGAATGAAGTACGTGATGAAAATTTACGAAGACTGTCAATTGGCGGATGGCGTGATCCCCTGCTTAAAGAAGAAAGCTATACTGTTCTTCGATAGAGCTGCTAGAATGGAATCCATACCTATATTCGATGGTATTAATATAGTGAAAGGTTCCGAAGTAGAATTTCCACCTATTAGTGAAAATGATATTGATGCTAATCTACCAAGAGGAATGGGCAGTAAGGACGAGACATTATCAGCTATGTTGTGGGATAAAATTGCGTCCTTTGCTAATTCAAGAACAGTCCAATTTACTTTACCCAAGATGTCGGGGGAGGAGTTAAATAAAGGAGTTGAAGAAGGTAAGAAAACATAAAAGTAAATATGGCATGTATATTTACAATTTTAATTAGATATTATCCCAATGAAATAGAATTTAAAAATAAAACAACACATGTTTATCTTATTTTCTGTGATAAAGGTTACATACAAACCTTTTCAACCTTACAATTGTAATAAATAACACTTCACAATAAATTAAAAAAAAAATACTAAAACTAACCTGAACAGAGGTCTAGACAATTAAGTCGTTTCGACCCACCTTTCATATTTTCTTACTTTTACCATTAAAATTACCAACCAGTAACATTTGCAATCTTATCATTTGTAAATATAACCGTAAACAACATACAAATTGTAATATTGTACTCTTACCCAATTTCCTTTTGCAAGTTTATTCGCTGACATTGCAGAAAGGGTACAATATCACCTAAAAACGATAATTTATGCATTGCACTTACATTCGCGCTGACTGAGATTCGAACTCAGACCTTAGATTACTGAGAATTTTTTCGATTCAACATAAAACTAAGGTAAATTACGTTAAGAGTCTAGAGATCTTAATAACAACCTCAAATAAACTAAAATTCACTACCGAAATGAGAACCACGTCCTTTTTTAAAGTTGTTAAAGAAATGTAACTTAATGTAGGGTAGGAAGGTGCATAATTAATTCAAATATAGTTGACTACACAAAGATAATAAGGAATATTCACGTGATCAAGAGCTGAAAGACGTCTAATAGAAGATAAGTTAATAGAAATATAAGTTTTTTAATAAAGCTACATTATATTTTCTTAACAAAAAGCCACAAAAAAACAAAAGCATCTTGTTGGTATATTTTACATCGAAAATCTCCTAGATCACAGATGATCTTTATAAAACAATAATGCCTTGCAGCTTAAAGTTACCAGGAAATTTCAGTGAAAGTCATCTAACGACCTGACTGACCAAGTTTTCTATATATAATGTTCATGGTTAGATTTTCAGTCAAATTGACAAAGAACGAATCGAAGAAATAAGGAAAAAAAACTTCAGCATACCATTTGATGATAATTTCAAACATATTGTTTACAGAATAGGAATTGCGTAGCTTGAAAATATATAATCCCTTTCATCAACTATTCATCATATCTAAATATGATCTTCATCATCATTACCATAGCAAAAAAAAACTTTCCGCAATTCCCAATACAGGGGTAGACAGATGTCTAATCTAGACAATTAAGTCCCTTTGACCAACCTTCCAACGAAGATATTTTCGGGACAATGTGACAGGTGGTGAACCCGTTGTCGTCTTTATGTCCAAGCCAACGATATAATTCTTACATAAGTTTTTGAAAAACCCATTGGTACGAGCCTACTTTCTGGGGATCGAACTCGGGTCTCGTGACTCAAATTTCCGACCTAACCACTCGGCTATCGTGACTTATACCTTATCTTTCACAAAACTATATAATAATAATTGTGAGTATTATAGCCACGGGTCATGGAGTTCATCACATGACGAAGATAGAAGATTTGGCCAAGATTAGAATTATTTTTCAATGATAAAAGGATTCAATTAAGATATTTATATGTATGTAGATCTAAACTTTGACTTTGATTTTTGTGCTTTCATATAAACGGTCGTAGTACATATATATAATTAATGTGTATATACAAAATATTATATGCCTTTTGCAAAGAATTTGAAGAAGTTCATTGTTTCTTATTGTAAGCCCATACCTTATCTTCTGATAAGGTGTGTAGGCATATGTGAGAAAAGGCAACCAAAATATACCCTGAAGTACACTGAGCAATATTAGAGACTACAAAGTAATAATTTCATTTTGTAAAAAAAATATTATATTATTTAAATTTATTATATTATTAGGTTTTTTTTGCTTCATTTGATCCCTACACGAACGTGTATAACGTTCTTCTAGGGAATCGCTTGGGCCAAGTTGTTTGTTTTTGGTGGTCTCCTTTTAAGAGTTTTAATTGATAGCCAGTTCATAATTGTAAAGTATATTACTTTTAGGATTTAAATATAACTAATGTATTTATTCTCATATATTTTCCATTTAACTAATTTATTGTTTTAGCATTTTTGAATATTTTTTTTTTCTTAATAAACCTGCGCCCATTATTTGGAGCCTCAGTTTTGCAACTTTCAATTAAAGGATGTTGATTGTGTTTGTCTACAAATTTAAACTTCTTTGGTAATTGCAGAATGATATAAATCAAAACAAGCTTAATCTCCTCATTAGTAAAGCATATATAAGATTAATAGGATAGCATTTTGTTTAAAGTGGCCTACTTCATAGAATAGCTTCTGTTAAATATAATAACCACAAGCCGCATTTTATGTGAAAAGTAAATGGGAATCCGATAAACTAAACGCTCCAAGATAATGGCTTTATCCTCAATAATAATAGAAAACTGGTTCATTACTAATAAAGAATTGTCTCATCGCTTTAAGCACAGTCGCTTTGTCACGATGGATACAGAAAATCTCAAAAAATCAAATGACAAAGCCATTTCAAACGGAATTTGTTTGTCGCGTAGCAAATCATTAAATATTATATTTTTATCATAGGTATACATAATAAACCCAGCTCCGGAAGCGTGAATTTACCATAAAGTTGTAAACTTGTGTTTTCGATGTAATCATTTTGTCGTGAATGATGAACTGTAATTGAATGATGAATTTCCATGAATTTAGAATAAACGTCTAGACTAAGTTAAATGAAATTTGTACATAAAAGAGAAATTGAAAGTTGTTATGTCTAAATCAATTGTTGGGCAGTCACGCATTTATTTTCTGAGAGTTTCTTTATAGGTGTTTTCTTTCAATCAAATGATTTTACTATTTTAGGGTCTGTAATTTATAATTGGCGTAACGCAATGCAAACAGCTTTGAATGTTATGTTATTAAGATTTTTTAAGTCCTTTCCCACCTTTCACTGAACTTGACAACGTGACAGGTGGTAAGCCTATCGCCGTTTTAAGTATTCAAAGAAAACGCCGATTGCTTTTAAACTTAATGCTTTAGAGAAAATATGCTGCTGAGCAGCATTAACAACATGAGGTTTTACTCAATTTTCAAAGTGAATGTTTACACCTAGGTTCTCTCAGACTTAATCAATTTAACTAGGCAGTAGCTCAAATGAAATAGCCTGTTCCAGGGAGTGTTCTCAAAACAAAAAACCACGTACTTCAATTAGAACCGTAAGTGAAGTAATGGAAGAAAACGCATTTCAACATACTTTCGAAGGGTGTAAGTTAAAAGGAATCCAAATCTCAAACACCTTTAATAACATTAAAAAAAATAACCAAATATGTGTAATAAAACGTCTGGACGGACTCTTAAAAGACTTATAAAATAATTAAGTATCTTCACGCAATTCCCAATACAGTCGACAGAAGTCTAGTCTAGACGATTAAGTCTCCTCGACCCACCCTCCACCGAAGATATTTTCGGGACCACGTGACAGGTGGTGAGCCTGTCGCCGTCAATGCCGCCGCCTTAAAAAACTTTATTTTTCTTAACGTATACATTTATGATTGAATATAATTTTGAACTAAAACATGTTTAATGTGCTACATTATTCGTATGTGTATTCATTAAAATATAATGTTCTTTTCATGATACGAATGAAAGTGTGATGATCACAATTAATGCCTCTGATTTAAGAATAACTTGATTTCATCGCTTAATATCACTCCGACTGTGGAAAATGTTAAGTTTGGAAGGATATCTAAATCTTAATCTTTTGTATGATACACGTTTCTGCTCTCTATCTTTTTTCATTTAAAATATTTCTTGTCATAATCTAAAGCTAATAAAAATACAATAGTAATTATTTAAATACTAATTAAAAATTATGACTTTAAATTACAAAATGTTTCATAAATATAATATAATATTACATTGAAATAAATTTTAATTTAACTGTAAAAATAGTCAAAAAATTAGGTCGCAATTGTTAAACTGAAGAGTTGAGACTATATCGTACATGAGACTGGTTTGCTAAGTGGGAGAACCACTTAAAACTTTTATTCTCTGATATATCTATAACTACGACCAATATAACGGTCTAATTTATACGTAAAAATCGTAAACGATTAAATATTTGAGTGCATCTTGAAATATGTAAGAAGCAAAGGTATCTTTGCAGACCAACTAGAAAATATTACGCATTTCTGAATTTATATTGGTAGAATATTCCTAAGAGTTATTCTCTTCAATTTCTCTCCTAAGAAAAAGGAAAAATGTTTTATATTTACCAAACTCAATTTCAATAGTTTAACTTAAAATTTCAGGTCGAGGAAAGATGAAAAAGATGATGGGGATGATGATGATGGGTGGAGCAATGAAGATGGCTGCAATGATCCCGGTCGCAATTGCAGGTCTCTTTGTGTTGGCTGGAAAGGCTTTAATAGTTTCCAAGGTACCTATTATTAATAAGAATATAGATATTCAATATAATTATTTTCATGGTCTATAGAGCTGCATTCTATATACATCTCATTAGACAACGAAGTTAATGGAAAATTAGTAAGTATCTTTATAAATACATTCCGAATTAATAATTAATATATTATATTGTTCCGTATGGTATTTTTCTTAATTACAAAATTATTTTAATCACAATTCTTATTGCAATTGTTAATTCACTTTCGTTACTATTATTCTAAGAATTCAATTCTATGACTGGCACAATGAACATTCAGAAACAGTCTTTCTAATTATAAAAAATTACATGGCAATTAATTCAATAATTGTAGCTCAGGGAACTTCCATTCTAACTTTGTGGTATGTTCCGTTGGAAACATTTTATTAGGTTGTGCGTTACTTTGCCTCTTTATGACTGGTACGTTTTTGATTTTACGTCGAGATTGGTTGAAAGGCCTAGATTATCTAATCTCAAACGTGTCTGGAGTTTTAATTTTGACAAACCATGGAGAAATTTAAACCAACTTTGCAGTGACGATCATTTTTATGGGTTTCATTCACGCATTTTTCAATTACTGGGATACTCAGAGATGGTTTTATTGATTTTTTTTGTACCAATTGAATTACAATATCTCATCAATAAATTACAAATATCTTTGAAGTACAACTAACAATTATTATATCTATTATTATATCGTAAAGGGCTGCAAAAGTTGAAGTAGGTACTGCACTTGCAAATTTTTATAAGAAAATGAGCTATGGGAATATCACTAATATTCTTGTTACTCCTGCGACATAACTTCAGTGATTGTAATTGAAATAAAAAAAAATATCTTCACGCAATTCCCAATACAGGGGTAGACAGAGGTCAAGTCCAGACAATTAAGTCCCTTTGACCCACCTTCCACCGAAGTATTTTCGGGACAACGTGACAGGTGGTGAGCCCGTCGCCGCCTTTATGTCCAAGCCAATGATAAAATTCGTACATAAGTTTTTTGAAAAACTCATTGGTACTGCCACCTGGGGATCGAACTCGGGTCTCTCGACTCGAAATTCCGACCACCCAACAACTCGGCTATCGTGACCTAACCACTCAACTATATTGCCAAAAATATAATCAGAAAATAGACTCTAAAAGCAATACCTAAAAAGCTAATTTTCTGCGCCTCGTAGTTTCAACAAAATTCCATTACACAATGCAACAACGACGCCCCAATTTACTTATAAACCATTAAAGTAATAAGCTCAACTGAGAGAATCAGACCCAGCATTGAAAGAGCTACGTACAGTTTCGAAAGTTAATATCATAACCTAATTGTGTAAAACCTACAATTGATAACATCATGCATTTGGTAAGATGAAATTGTATAGAAAAGAGAGTATTTTGTATACTAAAACACAGTTATGATAAAAAATTGTAATTTGAAAAGAGGAGCTAAAATAACAGGTTTCGTGAACGAAGGAATGAAATCCAAAAAAGTATTGTCAAATTTTGGCTTTTAGTTATCTTTTGTATGTGCTTAAATAATAGGTAATATAAAACCGACAGTTTTATAGAGAGATACATATTTATTTAACATTACTAACCAAACAGTGTGGCTCATACTTTCCGTTGAGAGTTTTTTGACAAATAATATTAAACCTATATTAGTATGTGTCAAAACGTCAATTAAGAACTGGAACACACTCAGCACTAAGACAAGATTTTTCATGGCGCTGGTTTTCAGTGTATCCTGTGAAAAGTAGTATCTTTTATTGCAACGAGAATAATATAATTTGTTATAACAAACGGTTATCTCTCATTACCATGATAATCGGTGAAACAAACTTTCAACTTTTCAACAAAATATTTCTCGTTTCCTTGGGAAATTTAGGTTACAAGGTATTTACAAATACTCTTGGGCAAAAATACAACGATCTGTCAAAAATTTCTAGATAGTCTATATTTCTAAATTTCCGCCACATTGTATTCTTATAACTATCGATTACGACTATAGATTAAGTGACATATTTTTGTTTGAAAAAATCTTCTATTGAAGTTTCATTTAACATTCTTCGTAAAAGAGGATCAAAGAACGAAAACTTACTTGTTTTCGTTTATACGTTTCTTAAGTACATAACAATTCAAATTCTTGTACAATATCTATTTTGACACGTTTTCCGCTGTTTCTAAATCGATGAAGAGTATTGAAGTGATAGAAGTATACTTGACATCAAATTCAAAACAATTTCCTACACGCGGTATAAATCTCTCGATAAAGATGTACCATCGAAAAATAGATTCATCCCACGTCCGATGTAAAAGCGACATATCGCTAATGATCTTACATGTAAAAACGGAACTCACGATGTCACAGAAACACATATTCGCATTCATATAGTTATTCTTGATAGCGCTGACATTGATTTTCCTATGATCCATGGCATAGTTTACGTGTGACAAGAAATGTGGAACAATGATGAAAATCTCACCATCATATTATAGTGAAATGGTGCTTTTTGCAGTTGAATGACATTTCTATTCATTTGAATCATGTTTGCAGATTAATTGTTCGTAGATGTTCATGTAAACACATAGAAGACAAAAATCAATTGTTGATTGATGATTATTTTAATGTTATCTTCTACTACTGGTGTCTTTAATCTGCTAGGGTCCACAATCGCAGTCATTCCTTCTCATTCAAATATTTAAGCTGTCAACGCCCTAGTAGTTCATCTGGTGTCAAATCTTCTTTTGTATCGACTTATTCTCGAAGACTGATATTTGATAATTGTTGTACGGCAATTGGATCATTGTTGCGTTGTCTTAAATAAGTTTGGGTGGAATGTGAGCCGAAAGGACTAAATAACATAGACGTACTATAGTAGTGGAAACTTTGTTTATAGCGTAATGGATGTAGTCTAAGAACATGGTATCACAGGTTCGAGCCGGCTATTGCATTGTTGTTGCAAGTACTTGTAGTACTAGTTTTTTAAATTAATAAGAAATTAATAAAATCGACTAATACAGGTGGTATTCGGACCCGCGACCTCTGCTGTAACTTAGAAGTAGTAGTTTGTTTAACAAATAAATACAACTATACCAAAGCCTGAGAAATCACATGTTACAATATCAGAATTTAGTTACTCGCGAATATCTTATTCTCCTTGTATTGCCTCTTACAGAAATATTTTCCATTGTTCACGATCCTCGTCCAACATTTTGACTTCTTCTTACTAATGATTTCTTGTATTTACGCGAATACTACACATTTAAAATAAAACGATTTTCGCGTTTTTGATTAGTTTTTACAAACTATTTTTATCTCCCGACGTTTCGGATGCTTTACAGCAACCGTGGTCACGGGGGGACTTTCTTCTTACTGCATGACATTTCCTCAATCTTTTATTTAGTCGTATGTGGTCCATTTAATAAATATAAATTCAAGTATAATGAATTAAGAATTTAGTATTTTAACGGCTCATTACTGTCAGTTACATTTCATCCATTACATAAACTTTCCAAGGAAAGTATAGTCACGATTACCTTAATCTACAAATGGTTGTGACCTCGTTATTAGGTCACTTGTATTAAATTAACGTTGAACCTTAATACACGAGTATGATGTGGAAGACGTTTCACGTCTCAAATTGATGAAAGCAATGAACAATTCAAAATAATGATTGATGTTAGAAAGTGTTGAAATTGAAATTTTAACATAGCTTAAATTGTTTGTAGTTAGTATAAATAATGAATAATATTGTACTCGTTTGATGTAACCGAACGAATTTTATAAAAATAATTAAAAGAATTATTGGTAATTTCACAACTTCCATGGATAGAATATATTAGACTGGCATTCTCAATACTGGGATAGGTTGAGATTTAAACAAATTAATCCTTTCAATCAACTTTTCACTGAAACTCATTTGGTACAACGTGACGTGTGGTGAGATTGTCACCATCTTAGTGTCCAAGCTAATATCTGATTTATATTTGTAATAATAGTTTTTACGTCACTTCGACTTACACAAACCTTTAGGTGATGTGGTCAACGCCGCCCATAGAATCTGGAAACAAATTCTAGTAACCTTAAATTAGTAACCTACGGGGAATACGATAGAATTTCTCATAACCCGTTATTACACTGGATTTCTACATCTTTCCAACGGTACAAAAGAATTGTTACATTTATGATTGTCGGCATTTGAAAGCGTG
This sequence comes from Sericinus montela, assembly GCA_029286605.1. Lineage (NCBI taxonomy): Eukaryota > Metazoa > Arthropoda > Insecta > Lepidoptera > Papilionidae > Sericinus > Sericinus montela. The sequence continues at coordinate 9,767,367 of JAGSMR010000030.1, read as the reverse complement.
AGTATTATACTAACCACGGCGATTGCTAAGCAAATAAAGGATTCTATCATTTAAAAATTAAGAAAAGAAAGGACGCGACCAAACTCTGTTCAAATAAGTTACTACGGTGCACTCAGGGGAATAAAATACCCTGAAGTACACAATATTATTTGAACTAAAATAAATATAATTTTATCTGGAGATTTAGAAGCATAAATATTACGGCAATACTCAACAATTTTATTTATTTTAGAATAAAAAAATATCTGTTATCGATCGATTAAAAAGAGACCCGAGTTCGATCTCCAGGCTCGTACCAAGGATTTATTTCAAAACTTATGTACGATTTATATCGTTGGCTTGGACGTAAAAACGGCGTCAAGCCCACCATCATTCACCTAATGCATTTATTGGGAGAACAAAAAAAAAGAAGTCATGATAGCCGAGTTGTTGGGTGGTCGGAATTTCGAGTCGAGAGACCCGAGTTCGATCCCCAGGTGGCAGTACCAATGAGTTTTTCAAAAACTTATGTACGAATTTCATCGTTGGCTTGGACATAAAGGCGGCGACGGGCTCACCACCTGTCACGTTGTCCCGAAAATATCTTCGGTGGAAGGTGGGTCAGAGGGACTTAATTGTCTAGACTTGACCTCTGTCTACCCCTGTATTGGGAATTGCGTGAAGATATTTATATTTATTTTATTTATTTACAAAAAAATTTCATTGGTGAACGATGGATCGAAAGGACTCAATTGTCTGGACCTCTGTATACTCCAGTATTGGGAATGGCGTGAAGATATTACTATTTTTTAAAAATACCGGAATTCTTGTGTAAGTAGTAAGTGTACTGAAGTACCTGAGTACCTGAAGTACCTGAGGTACTTATTTGGGCAAGTTATAGTTAAGTGGGTTTTTGATCACCTTCTTTATTAAGATATAGTCAACAAAATATTATCGAGCATAACTTAATATCATTGAAAAAAACCCCGACTCTGCGTGTTTGAAAACGATTTACATAGTTACAATAACTCCGGTTGCTTTACGTATACCGTTTTTCAGAATTCCTAAGAAAATCTTCATAAACCATTCGCAAAGTATGTTAATGTGCATACATTTAGCATAATTCATTTGTAATTTCCTTTTATTTAATGATGACGTACATTAAATATTTGTATTTTTATTGCATTTTAATTAAGTAATACTATATCGCTTATTTAAACTTGCTTACATAGACTGTTACTTGTTTTATTTTTTATGTTGAAGATAAACTTTTTATTTCTTTTCATAAAAGAAAAGGCAGGACTCAGGTCTCTGCAAAAATACTCGCCATAAACGCTATTCTTGGAAAGCGGATAGGCGATGGCCATTTGCCTGCTATTTGTTCAGAAGATTACTCCATCAACTGTCCATAGCTATTGTTCTTTTAAAGGCTTTTAAAATTCTTATGGTGACAGCAGCTCTTATCGAATAAGAAGTATAATAAGTATAATAAAATAAACTAAGGATTTAAAAAAATTACTCAGGGGTAAGAGCAAGGTCGCGGTTTCGAATTCCAATCAAATTTCAAGCTACTGTAATCTACAAGCTACAAGCCAAGCTACCATCAAGTGATCTGTTGCTTTATTTTTTTGCCGCAATCCTATCACAAATTGTTCAATTATGGTCTATGTTACACTCTCTTTCTGAAATGGTATGCAGATGTCACCAACTTCAGTATTCAAACGGTTTGTTTAAAATTTTTTACCAACTGCAGTACCCACTCATAAACAGGTGGATTATTCGCTTTTTTCACAATAATCTTCGAATAATTTTCACATAATATGCCATAATACTAGATTCTGTTCTTTTCTATACATATTTTTTGCCCTGCATTCAATTATACGACCTCCGTGGACAAATGGCGTACACTCCGGTTTTCATGGTGTAGCCATCTCTGTGGTCCCGGGTTCGATTCCCGGTGGGATCAATGTTGAAAACAATTTTGCTACATTTCACGGGTCTGGGTGGCTATTTACTTTACAATGTATGAGATGTTGTCCGTATATCTACCGTATGTAGATATTTATTTGTATATTTTATTTTTTATGCACATCTATTTAAGTCACGATAGCCGAGTTGTTGGGTGGTCGGAATTTCGAGTCGAGAGACCCGAGTTCGATCCCCAGGTGGCAGTACCAATGAGTTTTTCAAAAAACTTATGTACGAATTTCATCGTTGGCTTGGACATAAAGGCGGCGACGGGCTCACCACCTGTCACGTTGTCCCGAAAAAATATCTTCGGTGGAAGGTGGGTCAAAGGGACTTAATTGTCTAGACTTGACCTCTGTCTACCCCTGTATTGGGAATTGCGTGAAGATATTTATTTATTTATCTATTTACGACTAATTTTCGATTAAGTTACTTAAGTAAAGCATATCATCTTACAATACGTACTGTAATAACGATATCTTTAATTAAAGGTTCATGAATAATTTATCTCGATTTAAACGGTATCATGATTTAATCAGTGCAAGAATATACTACCATCTTTATCCTCGTGGGTTTTGTAAAAGGCGACTAAAGGAAAAACTTTGAATCATTGACTACCGATACATAGAGGCATAACTATCTCGAAATATAGCAGGGTCTAAGATACAACATGTGAGTTCTGCTATCGACAATCATCAATCGTAGTATCCGTACGTTGTTTGTTACGCCTTCACGCCAACACCGATCAGCCGATTATAATGAAAATAATAAATAAAAATAATTTCTTCACGCAATTCCCAATACAGGGGTAGACAGAGGTCTAGTCTAGACAATTAAGTCCCTTCGACCCACCTTCCACCGAAGATATTTTCGGGACAACGTGACAGGTTGTGAGCCCGTCGCCGTCTTTATGTCCGAGCCAACGATATAATTCGTACAAGGGTTTTTGAAAAACCCATTGGTACGAACCTGCCATGTGGGGTTCGTAATGGGGTCCCTTGACTCGAAATTCCGACCACCCAACTATCACTCGACTATCGTGACTCAATATTATAATGAATTTTGGTATAAGTATAGGTGAGACTCCGGAGAAGACTATTTTTCCCCTTCCCTTAAAGCAAGCGACGCCCAAAACTGGCAATACATAAAACAAAAAAATATATTTTCAATTCCCAATACACGGGTAGACAGAGGTCTCGTCTAGACAATTAAGTCCCTTTGACCCATCTCCCACCGAAGATATTTTCGGGACAACGTGACAGGTGCATAATTTTCAAAAGAGTAGTTTAATTTACAAAAGAGTTATTTAATTTACAAAAGCCAAACGTAATACTACACTAACCAACTTATTGCGTGACAAATACGATAAGCATCCATACAATAACTACAGGTGTTGAGATATTCCATTTTAATCTACTGGGGTGACAGCGCATTTGTCACTTTCTACGATTGAAGCTATGTCAATTAACTGCAGAACCACTTACCATCGGGTGAAATATTACTTAGTTTTTAATACAATCATCGTTAAAAAGTAATTGAATTTTTTATTACTGGCTAGTAATAACTTTTTATCTAGTACGATAATTTTGTAGTATTAAAAAAATATCTTCACGAAATTCCCAATACAGGGGTAGACAGAGGTCTAGTCTAGATAATAAAAACCCTTCGACCCACCTTCCACCGAAGATATTTTCGGGACAACGTGACAGGTGATGAGCCCATTGGTACGAGCCTGCCATCTGGGGATCGAGCTCGGGTCTCTTGACTCGAAATTAGTTTGTAGTATGAAGATTAAAAAAATAAATGTACATGGACAACATCACATACATTGATTCCATAGTACCTTCCATTCCTTACTATGATTCCATAGTAAGTAACTAAGGCATGTATCGATATATTATCGGATATTGTTCTACATTCTCTAGGGTGTGGGTGTTTATAGAACATTCGTTATTTCTGATTCCATAACACAAGTGCTATAGCTACTTACTTTGGAATCGGAGTAATTTATATGTTTACCCTATCTATTTACGCATTTTTATTACTATTTATTAATTCAAGAAGGCTGACAACCCGATGATAGCCAGGTGTGCTGGTGTCTATGTACCTACATTATGTCACGATAGCCGAGTGGTTGGGTGATCTGAATTCGAGTCCAGAGACCCGGACCCGAGTTCGATGCACAAGACTTGCAGAGCCAACCAATGTTTTTTTTTAAACTTATGAACGATTTTTATCGTTGCCTTAGTCATAAAGACGGCGATGGGATCACCACCTGTCAAGTTGTCCCAAAAATGTCTTCGGTGGAAGATGGGTCGAAGGGACTTGATTCTTTCGACCTCTGTACATATATCTGTATAAGATATATTTTTTAGGCCTGCATATTATTTATTATTATTAATTTCGTATTGTAGGCTTGGACATTAAGACGGCGACATTCTCACCATCTGTCAAGTTGACTCAAATAAGCTTCGTTGAAATATGTGTCAAAATGACTATACTGTTTATACCTCTGACTAACCCAATATACGAAATGCTAGAAAAACATAAAATATACAAGATTGAAACGTTTAAAGTATAATGGATTTGCTAGGTCTCTGCGAATCTATCGTGGCCATCTTACTTTCTAGCGTTTAACCTTAAACCTTACCAGGTTGCTAGTGCTTAGAAAGTAGGTACTTAGAGTATCTAACCACGACAAAATTTTAGCATGTCTACTCTGTACCTAATCTTGATATTCTGATAATAGAAGTAAAAATTACGAAACGATACAGCGAATTTATAAGCGTCAATAGCCTAATGGTTTAAAATGAAGACTTTGAAACATAATGTCGCAGGTTCGGGACCGCCTTTCGACCTATGATATAAACCACTCCAGACACAAGTATTGCAGCTTAGTTGGAGTGGTTTACTGGAATATTAGAAATGTTATGTGGCATTGGTAATATTCTTTAAAAAATAAATGTACATGGACAACATCACATACATTGATTCCATAGTACCTTCCATTCCTTACTATGATTCCATAGTACCTTCCATTCCTTACTATGATTCCATAGTAAGTAACTAAGGCATGTATCGATATATTATCGGATATTGTTCTACATTCTCTAGGGTGTGGGTGTTTATAGAACATTCGTTATTTCTGATTCCATAACACAAGTGCTATAGCTACTTACTTTGGAATCGGAGTAATTTATATGTTTACCCTATCTATTTACGCATTTTTATTACTGGCTAGTAATAACTTTTTATCTAGTACGATAATTTTGTAGTATTAAAAAATATCTTCACGAAATTCCCAATACAGGGGTAGACAGAGGTCTAGTCTAGATAATAAAATCCCTTCGACCCACCTTCCACCGAAGATATTTTCGGGACAACGTGACAGGTGATGAGCCCATTGGTACGAGCCTGCCATCTGGGGATCGAGCTCGGGTCTCTTGACTCGAAATTAGTTTGTAGTATGAAGATTAAAAAAAAATAAATGTACATGGACAACATCACATACATTGATTCCATAGTACCTTCCATTCCTTACTATGATTCCATAGTAAGTAACTAAGGCATGTATCGATATATTATCGGATATTGTTCTACATTCTCTAGGGTGTGGGTGTTTATAGAACATTCGTTATTTCTGATTCCATAACACAAGTGCTATAGCTACTTACTTTGGAATCGGAGTAATTTATATGTTTACCCTATCTATTTACGCATTTTTATTACTATTTATTAATTCAAGAAGGCTGACAACCCGATGATAGCCAGGTGTGCTGGTGTCTATGTACCTACATTATGTCACGATAGCCGAGTGGTTGGGTGATCTGAATTCGAGTCCAGAGACCCGGACCCGAGTTCGATGCACAAGACTTGCAGAGCCAACCAATGTTTTTTTTTAAACTTATGAACGATTTTTATCGTTGCCTTAGTCATAAAGACGACGATGGGCTCACCACCTGTCAAGTTGTCCCAAAAATGTCTTCGGTGGAAGATGGGTCGAAGGGACTTGATTGTTTCGACCTCTGTACATATATCTGTATAAGATATATTTTTTAGGCCTGCATATTATTTTTTATTATTAATTTCGTATTGTAGGCTTGGACATTAAGACGGCGACATTCTCACCATCTGTCAAGTTGACTCAAATAAGCTTCGTTGAAATATGTGTCAAAATGGCTATACTGTTTATACCTCTGACTAACCCAATATACGAAATGCTAGAAAAACATAAAATATACAAGATTGAAACGTTTAAAGTATAATGGATTTGCTAGGTCTCTGCGAATCTATCGTGGCCATCTTACTTTCTAGCGTTTAACCTTAAACCTTACCAGGTTGCTAGTGCTTAGAAAGTAGGTACTTAGAGTATCCAACCACGACAAAATTTTAGCATGTCTACTCTGTACCTAATCTTGATATTCTGATAATAGAAGTAAAAATTACGAAACGATACAGCGAATTTATAAGCGTCAATAGCCTAATGGTTTAAAATGAAGACTTTGAAACATAATGTCGCAGGTTCGGGACCGCCTTTCGACCTATGATATAAACCACTCCAGACACAAGTATTGCAGCTTAGTTGGAGTGGTTTACTGGAATATTAGAAATGTTATGTGGCATTGGTAATATTCTTTAAAAAAAAGTAAACATTTGTTCGCTTGAAATGACAAGCCATTGTCTTAGTAGAAATTTAAGCGTTGGCGGTTCAAATCTTGCTTGGTGCAAACATATGTGTGATAAATATGGATGTTTGTTATCGTTTTACGTACTATCATTTGTTTATTTATATATGTAGGTATATGTATTTCTATCTTATCATCCTTTTATCTATTTGTCAAAACACGAGGAGCCCTACTTAACACAGATTTATTACAGTTACCGGAATATTAAAAAGGTAATTTTAGCATATTTTATAGTAAACCTACCTTCGAAGCTAAATAAATAAATGAATGTCTTCACGCAATTCCCAATACAGGGGTAGACAGAGGTAAGGTTTGCGGATTAGAATCCCGCTTAAGTTAAACATTTGTTTAATGAATTTTAATGTTTGTACTCGATATATGGATGTTTATATGAATATTTGAATATTATATCTTTCTAAATATATACGTATGTGTTATGTACTTTCATTACATAAAATTGCATTACACAACTTCCAAAACAGGGGTTGACAAAAGCTTTGACAATTAAGTCCTTTTAACCCACCTTCCACCGAAGACAAAAATGTCTTCGGTGGAAAACAAAAATGTCATTTTTTAAAAAAATCTCATCGGTAAGAGCCTTGGGGATCGATTGAATCGAATTCCGATCACCCAACCACTCAGCTATCGTGACTACCTATCTTATATGCTATACTATACTATAGGAGTTGTGATTAAAACACTAACGGAGCGAGACTTAGTATTTATTGCGGAAGAAACTTAACAATAATTATGGAGGGTAGCAACAGAGACGTTTACAAACTATGTACAAATACCTTATTTATAATCATTCATAACATAATGCTAGTATATTGTTATTGTTGTATATTGTTTGACATTAAGATAGCGATAAGCTCACCACCTGTCACGTCCCAAACAAGCTTCGGTGGAAAGTAAGTCGAAAGGACATCAGTGTCTAGACCTCTGCCTACCTCGAGGGAATTACAAGACATAAAAAGACATAAAAAATAAGCTATAGTTGTAACTACGCCGATAGAATATAAAATTATAAATACTTAAAAAAACGCACGATAGCTTAATGGTTGGGTGATCGGAATTCAAGTCGGGAGACCCGATTTCGATGTCCAGGTGGCAGGCTCGTACCATTAGTTTTTTTTTTCAAAAACCTTTGTACGGTTCGTATCATTGGCTTGGACATAAAGACGGCGACGGGCTCACCAACTGTCACGTTGTCCCAAAATATCTTCGGTGAAAGCTGGGTCGAAGGCACTTAATTATCTAGACTAAACGTCTGTCGACCCCTGTATTGGAAATGGCGTGAAGATATTTATAGTAAAATTAATTTGCATGGAAAATATATACATTAATTTGAATATTTAAATAAGTAAATCTATTTATAATAATGGAACTGACAGCTTAGGGACAGCTCATTTGCATCTTTAGTTCTATGCTTATATTCGAAGAGGACTTATCGATCGTGGCTAAAGTATCTAAATAAAATATGCAACCGACTTTGACCTTTATTTCTTTACCGTTACGGTTGGCGAAACATTTATCTTTAAAATCAGCCATTATGAAACATGATCGCTTCCATGAAACATTGTCACTTGGAAACGACTCAAGTTTTGTAATAATCATGTAAAATGTATGTAAGGTGTACAGTCACGATAGCCGAGTGGTCGGAATTCCGAGTCATGAGACCAGAGTTCGATACCCAGGCAGGCTCGTACCAATGGATGTTTCAAAAACTTATGTACGAATTACATCGTTGGCTTGGACATAAAGACGGCGACGGGCTCACCACCTGTCACGATATCCCAAAAATATCTACGGTGGAAGGTGGGTTGAAACGACTTAATTGTCTAGACCTTTATCTATCCCTGTATGGGGAATGGCGTGAAGATATTTATAGTAAAATTAATTTGCATGGAAAATATATACATTAATTTGAATATTTAAATAAGTAAACCTATTTATAATAATGGAACTGACAGCTTAGGGACAGCTCATTTGCATCTTTAGTTCTATGCTTATATTCGAAGAGGACTTATCGATCGTGGCTAAAGTATCTAAATAAAATATGCAACCGACTTTGACCTTTATTTCTTTACCGTTACGGTTGGCGAAACATTTATCTTTAAAATCAGCCATTATGAAACATGATCGCTTCCATGAAACATTGTCACTTGAAACGACTCAAGTTTTGTAATAATCATGTAAAATGTATGTAAGGTGTATAGTCACGATAGCCGAGTGGTCGGAATTCCGAGTCATGAGACCAGAGTTCGATACCCAGGTGGCAGGCTCGTACCATTAGTTTTTTTTTTTTCAAAAACCTTTGTACGGTTCGTATCATTGGCTTGGACATAAAGACGGCGACGGGCTCACCAACTGTCACGTTGTCCCAAAATATCTTCGGTGGAAGCTGGGTCGAAGGCACTTAATTATCCAGACTAAACGTCTGTCGACCCCTGTATTGGAAATGGCGTGAAGATATTTATAGTAAAATTAATTTGCATGGAAAATATATACATTAATTTGAATATTTAAATAAGTAAACCTATTTATAATAATGGAACTGACAGCTTAGGGACAGCTCATTTGCATCTTTAGTTCTATGCTTATATTCGAAGAGGACTTATCGATCGTGGCTAAAGTATCTAAATAAAATATGCAACCGACTTTGACCTTTATTTCTTTACCGTTACGGTTGGCGAAACATTTATCTTTAAAATCAGCCATTATGAAACATGATCGCTTCCATGAAACATTGTCACTTGGAAACGACTCAAGTTTTGTAATAATCATGTAAAATGTATGTAAGGTGTACAGTCACGATAGCCGAGTGGTCGGAATTCCGAGTCATGAGACCAGAGTTCGATACCCAGGCAGGCTCGTACCAATGGATGTTTCAAAAACTTATGTACGAATTACATCGTTGGCTTGGACATAAAGACGGCGACGGGCTCACCACCTGTCACGATATCCCAAAAATATCTACGGTGGAAGGTGGGTTGAAAACACATTAATTGTCTAGACCTTTATCTATCCCTGTATGGGGAATGGCGTGAAGATATTTATTATACTGTTATTATTAATTTTAAATATTTTTAAAAAACTGCTTGTTAGTATTTTTGTTCTTTTCAAGCGTAAAAAATAAAGATTCTTTCTTTCTTCTTTAAACTGCGGGTAGACCTTGAAATACGCACTAGCTACTAAAAGATTAAGGTAGTGAGAAAGCAAATTACTTTGTTGCCTTAAAAAAATCCGAGCGTAATGTAAGTGACAAAGCGATTGGTTGCATTAATTCTTTTGAAATATTACAAAAAAACTACGCTTGTGGTTCCGTGGCAACGTAATGTTGTCCCATTTGCACTAGTTGCTATGTGTATTTATCTCCCTTTCGAATACAGTGAAAATAAAAACTTCATAATTTACTAGTTTATTTCCAGGCTGAAATTCTGAGAAAACATTAATTATAAACAATATAAATTAGTTCGTTTATTATTTATACTCAAATTTGTTCAACACAAGTATATTAATCTATTCTATACTTTAAAAATAATTTTTATTTAATGACATATATTATATTATGGAAATCGTACCTTATGACTTTAAGTTATGACACAAAATACGTAATTCTATTTGTTCCATTTTATTTTAATACCACGGAATCCCATTAGCCTGCTCTCGGTCGGTTTCTTATCATTCCTACACGTACTCCGCTATATAAAGCTGACAGTACTGTTCTTGCGTTGCGTCGAGCCAGCCGCTGAACAGGTTTCCCGCGTAATTAAAACACTATGAAGAAAGAAAAATCGACTGCATAATATTTCAATGTTGTTTTAAGTAAATCTCGTGCGGTTTATTATTCAATTATTTAAGCCGCACGAGATTTACTTCTAACAATTGCGAATAAATCATCGTGTCGGCCACGTGGGAAATCAACGTGAAACGTTTGTAGGTTACCTTTTAATTTTAATTATATTCAATTTGATTTATAGGGGCTCCCATTGTTTCTTAATAACACATTAACAACTTTCTTAACCCATATGAGTATTTACAAATTATATATATTCATATTAAATTTACTATATATTTATAATTACTAATTACGTAGGTGTATATATTAGTAATTTAGTACGTAGTTATTTTTCTTCATTTCAAACGTATTTCACAATTTATAGCTGCAAAGTATTATGTGTTATTTATTTTAAAAACAAAACTTAGTTTATAAAATATAACTGGCCATATAAATCTGTTTCTTTTTTATTTATCTACGTAATAGCTTTCAATGTTGTTTTAAGTAAATCTCGTGCGGCTTATTATTTAATTATTTAAGCCGCACGAGATTTACTTCTAACGATTGCGAATAAATCATCGTGACGGCCACGTGGAAACTCAATGTGAAACGTTCTAGGTTATCTTTTAATTTTAATTATATACAGTTTGATAATTTTAGGGGACTCCCATTGTTTCTGCATTTGAACTGTCTTAATACTTAACTTATTACTAACTTACTTAACACATATAAATATTTATCATATATTTTACATTTATTATGTACATATTGCAAAAAAAATTTTTCTTCATTTTAAACATATTACACAATTTATAGCTGCAAAGTTTTCTGTGCTATTTATTTTCAATACAAAACATTGTGTATAAAATATAACTGGCCACTTAAATCTATGTCTCTTTTTTTATTTATCTACCTAATTTATGTTCTTACGTTTAGTAAAACAATATTTTAACCAAATAATGAACAGTAAACTTAATCTACCTGTAGGTTGTTTTTGTTGTTATTTGACGAAAATTACTTAATAATTATTTAAAGGTAGTTGCGAGGTCAAATGTTTATTTAGAGATAAAAATATTGCATTCACTATAAGCGACTCGATAACAAGAACGCTGTTTAAATATAGTTTGAATTTGTACAAATTCGATCAAGGTCGAATATAGAAGGTCATGTGTTTCGCAATGTTCGTTAGGTATTTTGTTTTAAATACTTTTAAACAGTTTTATAGAAAATCAGTCACGATAGCCTCCTGATTGGGTGATCGGACTTCAAGTCGAGAGATCTGAGTTCGATCCCCAGGTAATAGGCTCGTATCAATAAGTTTTTTAAAACTTATGTACGATTTATATTATTGGCTTGGACGTACAGATGGCGATAGACTCACCGCCTGTCACGTTGTCCCAAAAAATTACTGCGATGAAAGGTGGGTTGATAAGAGTTTCTTCGTATTTCGTAAATTACATTATTATTTTAGTATTTAAAAAGGGTGGGGTGATTTGAATTCAAACTGCAGTTCAATCAAGGGTATAAATTTATTAAAACTTTTGTAAGATTTGTATCTTTGGCTTGTAGACTAGGACAACGACAGGCTCATCACCTGCCGCATCGAAGCAAATAACCTCCGGGTGACATATAAATCAAAAACATTTAATTTTATAGACCTCTTATTAATAATATCGTAGGATATTGTAAAATGTGTTAGGAAAAAAAGATTCGGAGATTGTTAATAGTATTATTTATGATGTATCCAAATGGCAACGTGGGTTTGGTCGGAGGCCGAGGTACCCTCATCAATATTCATTGTAAGCGCTTGGCCTTGGTTCGATCGGATACCACTTCATTGAATCTCCAAATCATCACTATACGTACTGACTGAACATCTCTTTTGTTTGACTATAAAAATTAAGTTCCTTCTGACAATTCCTTTGTTTCTAATAAACAGAGACTTATGAAAACAAAAGATCTCGTAATTTCCAATACTTCCCTTAACAATTCCCTTACGGGAAAGGTGCATATTCTGCAATAGACTTTTACATGCCGTTATGTATGTATAGTATGTACAAACATAAATACATAAATAAAAAAAATCACATACATTGCTCTGATCTCAAAGAAACAACGAAGGTACCTCATAGTATGTAGGTGTGTATCACACAGGTGTTTAATATGTAATATTATGAGGCATGATATACAAATATTTTAACAAAATCATGAATTTTTCTATAGACAGAACACTCTTTACCGCACACCAACAGAGAAAATACACTTCATAAAATATCAGATTCATAAAGATAATGTTAAAACAATGAGCGGTTTTATCGCCACAAACGATTTCTGTCAGACAACCTTTGGATAGATAGGATTTTACTAGAAAGGTCTGGTGTTGGTCAGTTATGCCAACGTAAAACTAAAGTATTTTTTATTATTATATACAAAACCACATCACATCGCTGATCAAACCTAAGTGTTTGAAAAACATATAAATAAATAAATACACATATGGATAGGGACCTATGTATTTATGTATTTATTTAAAACCTATTATATACTATCATATACAAAGAAAATATCTTGACGTCATTCTCAATACAGGGGCGTAGACAGAGGTCTAAACAATTAAGTCCTTTCGATTCATCTTTCAATGAAGAAATTTTTTGGGACAACGTGACAGGTGGTGAGCCCGTCGCCGTCTTCATGTCCAAGCCAAAGATATAATTCGTACATAAGTTTTTTGAAAAACCCATTGGTACGAGCCTGCCCCCTGGGGATCGAACTCGGGTCTCTTGACTCGAAATTCCGTCCACCCAACCACTCGTCTATCGTGACTTTTTTTAACTTTAAAAAAAAACAAATAAATAAATAAAAACACATATAGAGGGACCTATATATTCATTTAAGATCTTTTATATACATCCCTTACATAATTTAGTAATTGCAAAACGGCTTGCGTCTTAAACGTTTTATAAAAAAAATATCTTGACGTCATTCCCAAACAGGGGCGTAGACAGAGGTCTAAACAATTAAGTCCTTTCGACTCATCTTCCACTGAAGAAATTTTTTGGGACAATGTGACAGGTGGTGAGCCAGTCGCCGTCTTTATGTGCAAGCCAATGATAAAATTGTACAAAAGTTTTTGAAAAACCGATTAGTACGAGCCTGCCTCCTGGGGAACGAACTTGAGTTTCTTGACTCGATTTTCAATTACCCAACCACTCGGCTATCGTGACATATAATTAACTAAAAGTAATTTAAATGCTCGTCTAAATATTTACATGTTACATTTTGTTAATGTAACACATAGGTTTTACAATTTATATTTAGAGGGTATCTTATCACTTTTTAATATCTTTCTCATCACTTTTTATACAATAATAAATACAAAAGTACCCACACTTAGTCTAATAAATTACCCTCGTCTTGTTTGTGCATGTTTTACTTTTTAATGTTATTAGTGCGCGTACATGATGGTTTACTTTTTTACATTTTTTATGTACACATATGTTACTTATTATTTAAGATATAAACATCTACGTAAACACATTCATATATACTCGTACTTCCACGCATACACGTAAATACTTGCATATATACATATACTCACGCTCACATATAAATAAATAAATACATAGATATGGACAACATCACATACATTGCTAATGTATGATGCTAAAGCACTTGAGGTATGGGAATCGGAAGCAACGAAGGCACGACAAACAACCAAACCCGAGAAAATGTAGAAAAAGTAGTTTTTCTATATTTTATCTTCATTGACCCGACCGGGAATCGAACCCGGGACCTCGAGATGGCGACACCTTGAAAACCGGTGTTTACGCCACTCGTCCACGGAGGTCTTCAGCACATGTATGCCATACACATTATTTTAATCTGCTAATATTGTATTTTAAAAACTGTATTTAATTTATTTAATTAATATATTTGTTGTTTTTCGGTGTAATATGTTTTGAGATGATATTTTATATTTTGAGCTGTTAATTTATTTCTTAATTCCAAAGTTTTATATGACGGCATCCGAATTCAGATGTTCTTTTCCTATCATCAGTAAATGCTGTTTCTCTGAGGTGAAAAGGGGTTTTACTTCTGATGCGTATGTATTGTTTAGGACAAGATTACGCAAAATTATCGTAAAAGTAATAAATAAATAAATAAATATCTTCACACAATTCCTAATTCTAGGGTAGACAGAGGTCTAGTCTAAACTAGTGCGCCCCTTTTGCCCACCTTCCAACGAAGATATTTTCGGGACAACGTGACAGGTCGTGAGCCGACGGGCGAAAGCCAAAAGAATTTGGCTTAGACTTATAGAAGGCGACGGCCTTCTATATGTCTAAGCCAAATTCTTTCCTTCTTTATGTAAAAGCCTTTTGAAAATCCCCATTAGTACGAGCCTGCCACTTGGAGATCGAAATCGGGTCTCTTGACTCGAAATTTCGACCACCCAACCACTGGGCTATCATGACTAAAATCATCTTAACGTTCTTTTAATATCATACTTTTCACATAATAATGTACCGATAATATTTAAATAAAAATTTAAACAGGTTACTACACAACATATTTTACATTTACGTTGCATGTGTAAAAAACAACAGTATTCGACAATTAAGTACTACTTATATCAAGTTGTAAACTTAGATAATTTTGCGGATATCCGAATTAAAAAATACAGTGCTTGAATAAACACGACCGTTTGATTACGGAAACACAAAGCTGAAAAAACACTAACACGCAAGTTAAATAAAAGACGATCGAGCGTGAGATTGTTCCACAACTGTGAAAAAAACCATGCGAATACTTATAAAAGTTTTTTTTTATTTTCACGCATCTTCACAGTACTGAGGTAGACAGAGGTGTTAAAAGTTAAGTCATTAGGGACAACGTGACAGGTGGTTAGCCCTTCGTGTTTAAGAGAACGGTACAATATATTTATATAGATACATATTCATATAGATATATGAACATTCATGTCTTGAGTACTCATTCATTTTTATCACATAAACGTTTATCCTTAGCGGGACTCAAATCCGCATCTCTTAGCTTGAGACAAATATACTAAACAGATATTCAGATAGGCAGGTTCGTTCGTTTTTTTAAAAACTTATGTACGAATTATATCGTTGACATCGTTGACTTGGACATACAGTCGGCGACAGGCTCTCCACCTGTCATGATGTCCCAAAAATTGTCTTCTTAGGAAAATGAGTTAAAAGGATTTAATTGTCTAGACCTCTGTCTACCCCTGTATTGGGAACGGGGTGAAATTTTTTTTTTTTATTTTTTTGTCTTATTAGCTATTAACATGTAAATTTTATACATTCAATACGTAAAGCACGAGTTGTGAACGATGTTTACACCTGTAAAGTTAATAACACACAGAACTTAGATACTTTTGTAGAACGTGGATTGATATAATCTGTTTAATTTATTTCAGATTGCTCTGTTGCTTGCTGGAATCATAGCGATAAAGAAACTAGCCTCGCAAAAGAGCAGTGGAGGTGGTGAAAGTCATGGGTGGTCGTCGGGCGGCAGTGGTGGTGGTAGCGGCGGTTGGGACCGAAGGGCGTACAATGATGTTTCAGATTTAGCGTATTCAGCGTATAAGAAAAACTAGACTTTTGTACAATAATTATTATTTAAGCTTCGTAATTAGTATTCCTAACTCGTTTACTTAAATTAAAAATATTTAAATTATGTAAATTGCGATACTCATAATGTATGATTATTTATTTTAAATTTTTAAGTTTTTTGCTTGTTGCTTCATACTTTTCTTTACAAGATTAAATCTTGTACGAACGCTAAAAAATATTTAAATCAAATAAGATATAATTTCGTTTTGTGTCAAAAGTACATTTTTTAAATTATTTTTTGATTCCAATCAAACTTGTATTATTGAAATACGGATTTGTATTTAAATTGACAAGGTACGTGAAAATATAAACTCTTTAGACATTTATTTAGTAACTTATAAACTTACAATTTATTTTGTATCTTGTTTAATGGCTGCCTCGCTATACAAAACAGAGTTTTATTTTTGATTTATTTGGCTGCATAATCTTGGGAAAAGTCGGCTTTTTTATTTAAACTATGTTATGATAAGGCAAATATTCAAAATTAGTTTCTTCCTATATTTGCAATAGATTAAGTTTGTCTAATTCTTGTCTAATACTTGTAGAACACAACTCGCAAAAATTGCTTTCATAGTAGTGATGTACTTAAAATTAATGGGCTACTCAATGCTATATACTTATACGATAATCGTAGAACAGTTGCCTTTCTTATATTCTATGTACAGCATTATTATTTTTTTACTTTATGTTTATGTTGCGTCCTCGTAATTTTTTATTTTATATTTTTATTTATTCTTTGTTATACTCTAATTAATATAATAACTTGTTCCTAAAGTAATTTTTCTTAGAAACTTACTTTCAAGAGATGGAACGTCTCTTCGCAATGCCAGGGGATCTAGCCTATCAGAATAATAGATCGATGACAATTTACGAGCTATGAGGCATTCATGAGAAAATATATTTGTTGCTACCCAAAGTAGCAACAAATATATTTTCTTTTTAAATAGTTATAAGGTGTTATAATCTGCCCCTCTTAATTTTCAGGCATCAGTAACTTATTGATGTTACAAATGTACCCTGCATTAACGCCTATTTGATTTGGAATTTAGTTTTTTTTACATATACCTATTTTATACACATGGTAAAAACAGCTTGGTGGTGGTAGAAAATAAATCCATATTGTTATCATCATGCAGGGAAATTTAACTTTCGGTTGTAAGCAAACGTTAAAAATTTGTTTAAATACGAAATTTCTATAAAACTTATTGTTGATTGACCGCATAGTTGTTGCTTTAATGTTATATTTTACTTTAATTTGCTCACGTTTAATTGTTGTTATTAATATTGTTTAATTTAATTATTATTTATTTAAATTGTTATGTTATATTAAATTAAGATTATTTATTTTAGTGAATATTGTCTACTTAGTGGACAATTCGATGTACTTTTTATTAAAAGATTTGTTAAATAAAATGAGAAAGGATTCCTTTGTATACGTCATTAATTTATTGTTTTTCCTTTAATAAAATTTTTCTTGATCGTTTTATTTGTTAGTTTTTTTTCCACCCTTTTTCGGTGTCAACAGTACTCAATGGTCAAAACTAGGGTTTATGCAACTTTTTAACAAATTTTATCATTATGGGTTCAGAGGTTTAGGGGTTTTTCGTGATAGCGTAACAGACATACAGACATTCACATTCATGACATTTGTATAGATTAGTAAGGATGTTTTATTATATAGAAATATGGTACACACAATCTATACTGTATATGCAGAAGCTTGTATAAATAATAAAGGCTTACTAATAGGCTTGCATTCAAACCATGACGCGATAATATGCCATTTGTTCGTTGTGAGGCTTCGTGTGCAATGTTATGTACTACCAACTCTATTTCTATGATTGTTAACTACATAAAGTAGGTTAGAGTACGTCTTCACGGCGGAAATTATATAATAATAAATACATTGACAAGGACAACATCCCATACATAGCTCTCCTCCCAAAATAAGTAGGCGAAGCACTTGTGTTATGTAATCAGAAACAAATAAAATCAAAAGACATGACAGCCCAATGGTTGGGTGGTCGATATGTCGATTCAAGAGACCCGAGTCCGATCTCCAGATTGCAGGCTCGTACCAATGAGTTTTACAAAAATTTATGTATGAATTATATCTTCTTGGCTTGGCTTTGACATAAAGACAGCGACGGGCTCACCACCTGTCACGTTATCTCGAAAATATCTTTGGTGGAAGGTGGGTCGAAGGGACTGTCTAGACTAGACCTCTGTCTACCCCTGTATTGGGAATTGCGTGAAGATATTTATTTATTTATAGCAATCTTTGTAGTTCTAACAGCACGCGGCCGCCCTGATCTTTTTTGGTCTTTAAGAAGGAAGTGATGTTGCATCTTGATAGCACGATATACGAACATACGGCTGATACCAGACTTTTGAAGTGTCTGAAATATGGCCGCGGCTCCGTACCCACTTTGTGCAAGGCGATTACTACAATCCTAATTTTCCTTAACGCCTATTCCATATTGTACTTTTATAATGAACACGAAAAAATATGTGAAATGGCGCAATATCGAAAGAAGTTTTTAAAATAATATACGTGTTCGAAATTCAAAATAATTAAAAAGTTGAAAAAAAAGAAAAGTTAGTCCAAGTCCAAGTAGTTATGTCCAGACTAATTATTTATATCAGGACAAGTGATGAGCACAGGATGACTACAAAGGAGTAATCGGTTCACCGGTCGATAACCGACCTCCATGAACACCCCTAAAGCCCGAGGTGTGGATGGAGATTTAGACCTCATTCGATAACGTTCGACGATCTATTCGACGACCCAGTTTGACCACTACCCACTTTGTGCAAGGCTCTACCACTGTTAAAACTTTGTCCGCCCCATTCCAAATTGTAATTTGACAATGAACACGGAAAAAATATGTGAAATGGTGCAAAATCGAAAGAAGATATACGTGTTCCAAATTCAAAGGAATTAAAAAGTTGAATAAAAGAAAAGTAATAGTATTTATTATAGTATTTTATGTAACAGGATTTATGGCCAGACTAGTTATATTTTGTATGTTTATTAGTCAGTTTCCTTCGATATATTCCTTTTATATATTCTTTCATTACATCAATTTATTAACGAAATGTGTGCAAAATTGCCTCCACAGCGATTTCCTGTTCATCGAGTGAGTAACAAATCTGCAACTATCAGAACATCCAAAGTTTCACATTTACCACCTGCATCTGATGAAATTTCAAAGCTCCTTCGTTCGCCTATTTTTTGACAACGTCCATGGGAAACTTTTACAACTGCCAACTCAATGCTTATGACTTGATAACAAAGAAGTTAATAATACAATCCCAATTGTACCTAGTATTCATTTGTAAATAAATAAATAAATATCTTCACGCAATTCCCAATAGAGGGGTAGACGGAGGTCTAGTTTACACAATTAAGACCCTTTGACCCACCTTCCTCCGAAGATATTTGTGGGACAACGTGACAGGTGGTGAGTCCGTCGCCGTCTTTATGTCCAGGTCAACGATATATTTCGTACAAAAGTTTTTGAAAGACCGATTGGTACGAGCCTGCCTGGGGATCGAACTCGAGTCTCCTAACTCGAAATTCCGACCACCCAACCACTCGGCTATAATGACCCAAAAAAAGTATGCATTTGTATTTGTATAATTGTAAATTAAATTGCAAGTTATAGTAAAGGGAGGCAAACGAGCAGGTGGCTCACGTGATGGTAAGTGATTATCGCCGCCCATGAACACCCGCAATACCAGAGGTATAGCAGATGCTATGCCGCCCTTAGAATGCCCCCAGAATTAGGGGGGGTGGGCCTCCGGTTACCTGCACTCACCAGACGAAACGCAGAAGTTTGTTAGACTTCTACTTCACTCCGGTATTCTGTGAGGTCGTGGTACTTCCCCGGTCGAGCAAGCCCATTCATGCAACAACAAAAGCTGATGCGTGGCTCTACCACTGAAAAAAGTCCTCCCTCAATTCTGTGGTCACTCTAAGGGAGGTAACGCATCTGCTATGCCTCCGATATTGCAGGTGTTCATGGGCGGCGGTAATCACTTACCATCTCGTCAGCCACCTGCTTGTTTGCCTCCCTTTTCTATAAAAGAAAAAAAGCAATTTTCTAAGGGTGGTGGTAATGACTTACCCACCCGCGGACAGGCCTATATCCTGCAGCTGACTTTTACAGGCCATATTAAAAAAATATATCTACCCGCCATTCACAATACTGGAGTAGACAGAGGTGAGATTATGATATGAAAGACAGTTATGTCCCTTCGGCACCACTTTCTCCGAAGTCTATTTGGGACAAAATTACAGGTAACTTTATATACAGACTACGTTACTTTTTATAATAATCTTTCACAGTGCCGAAATAGTAGGGATTATATTTTGAAAACAACGATACTGTGCATTTAATAAAACTCAAGATATCTTGGCTAAAATGTAATAAATAAATAAATAACACATAGATAGGGACAACATCACATACATTGTTCCGATACCGAATTAAGTAGCTTAAGCACTTGTATTATGGACTCAAAAACCTATGTATGAATTAGATCACCACCTGTCACGTTGTCCCGAAAATATCTTCGGTGGAAGATGGGTCGAAGGGACTTAATTGTCTAGACTAGACCTCTGTCTACCCTTGTATTGGGAATTGCGTGAAGGTATTCATTTTTTTTATTTATTTGTATAAGTATGTATATCTATTTTGTCATCTTCAAGTTGCCAATGTATATTAATTCAAGTTGCTAATTATATAGGAAATTCTATTTTAATGGTTACTGTTTTGGTGGTTGACGGTTTGGTACTTGTAATTTTTTAAATTACAATTTCAATGAAAAAATCAATATTTTATTAGTATTTATAAAAACAATTAAAAAAATATCTTCACGCCATTCCTCAAGACAGGGTTAGACAGTGATCTAAACAATTAAATCCTTCCGACCCTTCTTTCACCGAAGACATTTCTTTTTCTTCGAACTCAGGTCTCTCGACTCGAATTCCGATCACCCAAGCTCTCGGATATCGTAACTTCCCTATTATTATATATAGTATATATTTTTATTATATTTTATTGATTTTTAAAGCATATTTATGCTGCACGTTTATGTGATTAAATTACGTGTAAGACACGGTAGCTCGGAGGTAAGAGCGTTACCACGGATCGGCGAAGGTCGCGGGTTCGAATCCCGCCCGTGTCAGTTGAAATTTTAAAAACTTTTTTTCTCTTTAATTTAATAGTATATTATTTTTCTCTTTAATTTAATATTATATTTTGCTTCTTTCAGTGGTCTAAAAAGGAAGTATATTTAAAAAAAGAACAGAGCTGTAAAACAATTCACAACAGGAGATTTCTCGCAACGACAACACGATTTTGCGTGCTGCAAACTCCACCCAGCGTATTACAATAAACCAATATTCACTTTCCTAATATACACAAATAGCTAACAATTGATTTTCGATTCAAATTGTCTGGACACAACGCTTCCGCCGAAAGCGTTCCACACGCGAGCAAATTGCGCACGCATCTTTCCGCGGTGCTCGATTGTTTTTCATTGATGGTTAAAACAGTCTCGCGTGGTCAGGATATTACGATCAAAATTTAATAACTAAGCATTACATCGCTTACACATACGCAGTGTGGGAAGAACTTGCACGAGACGGCGTGATGACCTGTCTCGTGTTTCAGGGCGTCGAATTAGAGTTGGCTGATGACCGTTCTTTGGGGAGTATTTTAGGAAAGACATGTGTTAAGTGGACTCTTGATAGGCTATAAAGAAGTTGAAGAACAAACATTACATCCAGACAGAAAGAAGTGCGGCTCCGAGAAATTTTGTATAAATGAAATTATGCAATTTTATTGATTTTTAAAACATTTTCATGGTGAACTTTTGTGTGATTAAATTAAAGATGATTTTTTTTTTCTCTTTAATTTAAATAATAAATAAATAAATATCTTCACGCAATTCCCAATATTATCTACCCCTGGAAGACAGAGGTCTAGTCTAGACAATTAAGTCCCTTTAACCCACCTTCCACCGAAGATATTTTCGGGACAACGTGACAGGTGGTGAGCCCGTCGCCGTCTTTATGCCCAAGCCAACGATATAATTCGTACATAAGTTTTTGAAAAACTCATTGGTACTGCCACCTGGGGATTAAATCGGGTCTCTTGACTCGAAATTCCGACCACCCAACCACTCGGCTATCGTGGCTCCGAGTGATTTTGTGTGAATAAAATCTTTAATATCGTCACGATGTCCGGTTATTTACATTGATTTTCACGTATATGCTACTCGTCTCTGGTTCGATTACCGGACGGGTCAATGTAGAAGACTACTACATCTACATCTAGTTTGCGAAACCGTGAAAACATTTTGTGCATTAATGTTGCCAGACCGAATAAATCAGACAGTAGCTGTTACAGTTAATTATTACATGTACCCAATGTCAACGATGTTGTTGAGGCCACGATTCCGTGACGGCTAATCAATAGTTTTATGACTATTTAAAGTGATACATAATCAGATAATTGCGAGCAATATTACATATAATTATGGACTATAACATTATAACTATACTAGCTTCTGCACGCCACTTCGTAAGCATGAAAGTAGGTAACTATGTATACTTTTCTTTGTTGGCAGGTGCGAAAAACCTGAACATCATACATTAAATCTTTTTGCCTTCGTGAACGAGTGGCATATACTCCAGTTTTCACAGTGTCGCAAGCTCAGGTCCTGGTTAGATTCCCGGTCAGGTCAATGTAAGAAACACTACTTCTATATTCTATCGGATCTGGATGTTTGTGGTACCTTCGTTGTTTCTAATTCCATAATACAAGTGCTTAAGCACTGTATTATGGAATTAGAAACAATGATGTTGTCCCTATCATTGTATGTATGTATTTTTTATAAAACGTACCCATGTTATTTTCCTTTTTATTAGATACTTATTGGATTATGGAAACCTAATCTTATAATAAAAAAAAATTATACAATAACTTTGACCATGGCCTTACAGAAGAACGGTGTGAAATAGAGCTGTGTGCTTCTGTGTATTTCTTGTATATCTACATTACATGTAGGAGCAACACAGGATGCGTTTTCTTGAAACGGACCATGTAAGCAAAGAATTACCGTGACCTTGAGAATTCCCAACATCACTCGTGCCATCACAGGCCTACTAAACAACTAAACCAGCGCTATAGTCTCGTATGGGCTAAAGCATTTAGCTGAGTGGTGTTGGCCAATGGTCTGTTTGCCATATACGCCACACAGCACACCAACTTGAGTGATCGACCTGTGTGCGTTTCACAACAATTATCTTCTTTTGTCTTTTATTTTTATTTTTGTTGACTTTTGTAAAATATGCACACTCAAGATGTTCATATTGTTTGATCACGATATGGCCTATTAGTGCAATAAATTTTTCTTTCTTTCTTTTCTTTCTTTCTTACCAGAGATAACTCACAAGGTATACCCTTTACGTGTCTTGAAGACATGGTGAGTGTGTTTGCAAACACCATAGGAGAGGCCCATCGAAAGCGAAGATGTATGGAGAGGAGCCGAGACTACTTCTACATACATACATATTTTCACACATATAACAAACTTAAATAAATAATAACTTCAAAAGCAATAAAAGCATCCCAAAATAAAAGCATCATAAAATCTCCTCCAAAGCTTTCCACAAAGTACGGTCCCCAGGCCTTCCTCGTCCTTGACTGCGTTTGCCTAAACGAGGTTGCCAGAACCTTTTTTTCCCCAACGGTTATCAGTTCGTCGAGCTATGTGGCCATCCCATTGCCACTTCAGCGCGCTAATCCTGATATGGAAAATAAATATTTATATATGTTATCCTTATGAAAGCATTAGCAACTTTAAAGTATTGAAATAAAAAATAAAATAAATGTCTTCACACAATTCCCAATACAGAGGTGTAGCCTGGACTGGAATTAAGTCCCTTAGACTCACCGTCCACCGATATTTTCGGGACAACGTGACAGGTGGTGAGCCCGTCACCGTTTTTATGTCTAAGCCAACGATATAATTCATACATATGTTTTTGAAAAACTTATTGGCCTGCCACCGGGGGATCGAACTCGGGTCTCTTGACTCGAAATTCCGGCCACCCAACCACTCGGCTATCGTGACTTTTTTAAGTATTGAACTGTCTTATATTTTCAAAGCATTTTCGATACAACCTACGCAGCAGTAAATCAGCTCCATAGTCGCATTTCATTTTAATGCCGCATATCTCGTTTGCTATCCATAATACTCAGTCGGATAATTTTATAAGAGGGTAGACATAATAATAAAAACATTAAATTTTTCATCGGAAATATTTTAATTTGTTAAAGTGGTCAATGTGGGTAATGTGGTGGCAATAAATGTTCCGTGCAACCGACAATAAGTGGATGTCTGCATTATAATATTCTTATATTGCTTTCGTTGTTCAGGTATAGATTTTAACCGACCGATTTTAACCGACTTCAAAAATTAATGAGTTTCTCAATTCGGTTGAATATTTTTTCACCGAAGATTAAAGGTGAAAGTTGGGTCGAGAGGATTTAATTGTCTAGACTTCTATCTATCCCTATATCGGAAAGAAGAAATACTTTTTTTCATTACCTACTTGAATTAACGTTTTTTTACATAAAAAAAAAAACATTTTTCGTGTAAAATCTCGCCCGTGACAGTTGAAATTTTAAATCTCAGTATGATTTAATAACAAAAAGTCCAGAATGATTTGCAAGCTTACAAATTTAATAAAAATTGTATTAATAAAAAACATTTTTTTAAATAACTCGCTTTCTTAACATAACACTAAATAACTTTCGTAGCTAAACTCAATTAATAGTCATGACAGCCGAGTGGATGGGTGAAATGTGGGTCGAAAGGACTTCATTGTCTAGAGCTCTGCCTACCCTTGTGTGGGAAATAGCGTAAAGATAAAAAAGCTTTTTTCTTTTCTATGCTTTTCATTGTGTACACTGTATTTCTATTGTAGATGGCTAGATGCTACTGCAGAACATGACAACATCAAACCATTTCAAAGGATAAAGGTACAGATACGTTTTCACCTACTAAAAATAAAATGGAATGCCTTATGCCCGTGATTATACCAGCTCTCTGTACTTTTCAAACCGTAAAATAACCGTTTTTTTATTAAACATACAATAGGAAAAGAAATACGTTCAAGATTTTGTAAATTCTTGCCTTGTAATATCTACATTATATTCATACATAACGGCATGTTAAAGTCCACTAGGGGTATAGGCATCCCTTAAGAGAGGATTTGCCGTAATCGCCACACTTTCGATCGCAGTACCATGCACCTTAAACGTTGCCGCCCGTCATGGTAGCCAATTGAATTCACTTGTCCCAACGTCGGCTCTTACTGCTCCCACGGTAAGAAAGGTGACGGTACATTCTTACGTCGATTCCACGCGGCATTTAATTTTAATACATGCAAATTAAAAATTCATATTGTCATACAACCGTACACCTCGTGGTATAGTACCAAGACTGCTTGATACATATTCACGTTGAACGGTTTTATGTGTGGCTTGGATATAACTCATTACTATTAAGAAGTACTAAAGTTTCCATCATCAGTGCAACTGACTTAATGATTATTACTAAACATAAAATCAATCTTTACGCAATTCCCAATACAGGGGTAGAAAGAGGTCTAGTCTAGACAATTAAGTCCCTTTGACTCACCTTCCACCGAAGAAATTTTCGTGACAACGTGACAGGTGGCGAACCCGTCGCTGTCTTTATGTCCAAGCCAACGGTATAATTCGTGCATACGTTTTTGAAAAACCCATTGGTACGGCGCTCGACATCTTGACAACCGGTGTTTACGCCACTTGTTCACGGAGTCGTCAACAATATAATTATATATATCTTCACGCAATTCCCAATACAGGGGTAGACAGAGGTCAAGTCTAGACAATTAAGTCCCTTTGACCCACCTTCCACCGAAGATATTTTCGGGACAACGTGACAGGTGGTGAGCCCGTAATATAATTATATACATGTATGTTTACTTTAAAACATATAGAAATAAAGATATATACACGCACACCTCGAGTACAGACATCATCATCATACAAATGTCTGCCTAGTCCTGTCGAGATTCGAACCAGCATTCTTTAACTTAACCCATTTAACGCAACCTTTAACCCTTTACTAACGAAACTAGTATCAACTCAGCTATCGGTTCGTCAAAGAAGAAAGATAAAGAAGAAAAGGATCCTCCTTTTTTTTCCATTTCTCTTCAGATCTATACCAACTTGTTAGTATACCATTTCGAAAAAAGAAATGTGTTTCATAACAAACGTAAACATTTGATAACATTTTCATTACAACGAATTGAGGACCTCCTTCTTTTTGAAATCGGTTAAAATACTTTATCCTGATTGACAGATGGATCATTGCACAACTTACACCGCTGATTGTAGTACGAATTTCTTACATGACGAAGGTATTTAGTAAGAAAGGAATTATAGAAATTCCATCTCCATGTATGCTATTTCATGCCAGGTATTCACGGCAGATAAACAAAAATTCTTCTTGTCACTAGTACGTAGTGTTTAACCTACGTACTAGTGGTTAACCTTTGTAGAAATAGCGGTGGTGGTGTCAGTTCATGCAATTTATGCAACAATTCGTTAATTACAGAGATATGAAGTAAAAAAGTATGACACGTGACTATATACAGAATTTAGATTATGCTATTTCTTTATTATTATCACAAAATAACCATAAAATTTTAATTTATCGCATATTATAATATAATTGTTTACAAACTTCTTAAATGACGCTTTTCGTAACTAAATAGATTAGAAAAACCTTTACGTAAAACAACTCTTGTTAAGGTTTGACGATAACTACATGTCCTGACACAAAAATGAGATCGAAGATTGGTTGAATTATAGCGACATATCAAATTAAGTGATTGCGGGGCTGGTATCCGAGAAAATTTCTTATGAAGATGTAAGTCATTAGCGGAAGAAGCAGCGCGTAGTGTTTCGGCAAAGTCATGCGACGCGCCCAGATTTTTTTTATTTTTGGGCTATTCTACATTTCGTTCGTATCGGAATTGCAACTAAGCCGAGGTAGGTTCCGCGAGATCATCCGACCGTAAATAGTCGGGAAAAACGCAAGTTTATACTTACACATGTATAAATATAACGTCGTCTAACGATAGTGATTCAGTTTTGCGCGATCGCTTGCAACAAAATGATGGTACGAACGGGGTGAGGGTCCAGATACCTATTAAACAGAAGAAAGTGAAGTGATTGGAATTGTGCAATCAGTGACGCGTCACTGGCTTGGAACAGCATTAATTAAATATCAATATGAGGAGCCAAATGTGGTGTCAAATTATCGTGTCATGCTTGATTGTGTTTTCAAAAGCAGACCAAGATTATGAGAACACTTTAACGAAACTTTGGTCTATATCTAGTGCGGCAAATAGTGATGGACCTCAAGTATTTGACGTTACCAGTGCATCTATTGTGATCCAACCAAACTACGGTGACAGCCAAACGGTTTTTGCGCGCAAAACGAAAGATTTAAAAGAAAGCTCTCCCAATTATAGGTTCAGGTTTAAGCCTCGTGCGATACCCCTTCAGGGTGAACAGCCTCAAGTTGAGAAGAATGTTTATTATTCACAGAACGATGTGAACGACAAGTACAAAACTGAAACACTTTTCCCCGGTAATTATCCCCAAATTGCCAAAGAGAAAAGTAACGAAGACCTTGAAAAAGAAACTTTGTATAATCCAAGTGAAAGTACATTTTATCCAAAAACGATACCACTAATAAGTAATCCAGAGTTTCAGGGGCGATCGTTAGATTTAAATGAGGAACCTATTATAGAGAAACCAGAAGAATTTTCGGAACACGCTGCGTCAAGGAGATCACTGTCATGTAAGTGATTTAAGTTAATAATATACACATAACGGTATGAAACGTCGTTAATCAGTGTTACTGAAGATTGAATTATTCAGCATAATAAATAAACAAATGATGTGTGGCACTGAACTTTTCTTTTTTTTTAAATAAAAAAAAATACTGAACACATCTCCATCGATTCGAGTTACTTTTTTTTTTGTATTTTACCTTTTATTTTGTCTTTTATATTACACTTATTCGAATGTTGGTAGAATTCGTCTTCTTCAGCCTTTGAGTACTATCGGTTAAAGGCGCAAGGTAAATATACTATAAATTAAAATAATACTAAGACTTATTGTATCTTTATCTTCTTGTCTCAGATGTATAAAAGTCACGCTAGCCTAGTGGTAGGGTGGTCCTAATTCGAGTCAAGAGACCCGAGTTCGATCCCCAGGTGGCAGGCACGTACCGATGGGTTTTTCAAAAACTTATGTACGAATTATATCGTTGGTTTGGACATAAAGACGGCGAAAATATCTTCGGTGGAACACTTTCCAGTCCCTTCGACCGGTGGGTCGAAGAGACTTAATTGTCTAGACTAGACCTCTATCTACCCCTGTATTGGGAATTGCGTATCAGATGTATACAGTTAATGCAATTTGATGACAAAAAGTACAGACGCTGTATTTAATATTAAAACGAGAACCTTTCCACCCACCCTCCACCTTCCACCCTTCGGTGGAAGGTGGAAGGGCATCCAAATGGCAATCAAGGGCAATCAAAGGGCAACATAATCATATTTTCGGGATAACGTGACAGGTGGTGAGCCAGGAGCCTTTATATCAAAAGGTCATATTTTGTGAACATATCAGCACTTATGTTTGATATTTTGCTTCTTAGTTATCGGCTATATATAAGAATTTCCCAACAGTTTTCTCCTCTGTTTCCCATTGGTATAATAGGTGCGGCTAATGGAAAAGCCTGAGAAATAGCAAGGGTACCAACAGTTAACAGGATAACCATCTCAAAAAATATCAGACTAAAGTTAAGCTGAGGGGTAATGGGCATTCTTTAACGCTCGTGATGACTATGGCTTAATATTTTTACGGGAGGGCCCTATATCCAGGATATATTATAATGGACTGCTACGGTGGACCCTGGTAAGGTGCAGTACACTTTCACAAACCTTTTAAATACTCTTTTAAGTATTACTTCAACATTTGGACCACTTTTGAAGGGACTCAGAACTCGTAGAGAGTCTCTTCCCGCAGAGGAACTTTTATACTTTTGTCATGTTTAAGTCTTGAGGAGACAAAGCCCCTGGCATGTCTATCTCAATACACTATGAGTGATTCGTTTCTCTTAAATATTTGACAACCTCGAGTGGCCTACACACAGGCTTTCAAAGAGTCGCTGGGTCTGAGGTCCCGGGTTCAATTGCCGGACGAGTCAATGTAGAAAACCACTTTATCTCGTCTCCGGTATAGGTGTTTGTGGTGACTTCGTTGTTGCCGATTCCATAACACAAGTGCTTTTAGCCACTTTACGGAATTAGAGCAATGCATGTGATGTTGTCCCTATCTATGTATTCATTTATCGTTTACTTGTAACAGAACAATATTGTCGTGTAATAAAAGAATCCTTTCTAATTTGAAAATATCAGTATAATAGAAAATTTCACTCTATCATTATGCCCCGTTACAACTTCACCGTCGAGCGACCATCTGTCATCGCTCTCCCCGAGGCCCTAAATTTCATCGATACTCCACCTTGTAATCTTTTCCGCTGGTGGACAGCATAATGCAAATACCTATCATGAGTTATAATAGTATCGCGTGGCTGGCGTACTTCTGTGGACGTGGTCACGCAACAATTCAATGAACTTATCGATATTCGTGTAGCAATTATTATTTTCTATCGGTTGCCATTTAATTATCAAATTGACAAATAAGTTCAAATGAAACTTGGAATTGATAAAAAACTTCTGTGTCATTAGTATTTCGATAATGTAATATCATTGTTATATATTTTCGCATTTCTTGCGCTCATTCTCCATACTTGTATGTACATATAAATATTTGTACTGTGCTTAAGTATTTGTAGTTGAAAATGCCGTAAAGATATTTTTTCATTCCTAATACTAGAGTAGATAGGTGTCTGAACAATTTAGTTACTTCTTCACCGGAGCTTATTTGGTATAACGTGAATCTATGGGTGCGTCCAGATCAGGCGCAAGTGGCGCGCGGGGACCTCTGTTCGTAGCCTAACGATGCAATATACATATGCAGGATATAGGCCTCTCCCAAAGGGAGGATTTGCCACAATCGCCACGCTTGGCAAGCGGATTGGCCATCGCAGTAGCAGACCACTCGCACCTCAGACGCTGCTGCCCATCTTCGGTCTGATTATTTTTGTCTGTTATTTTTAGAGATGGTTATCTCGCCATTTATCGGTTACTATATCGATATTCAGGGCTGTTTCCCTTAGTCGCCTCTTACGACACCCACAGGAAAAAAGAGAGTGGCAATATTCTTACACCGTTACCACACGATACGATAGAGTTATAAAGATATACACTTGAATAGATATATTTTTACACAAACAAACACCCATAACTCGAGTAATACCATCCATATTCATCACACAAATTCTCCTAGTGGTATTCAAACCCACAACCCTTTGCTTAGAAGACTTCAAAACGGGTCCCTACAAAATCTTATTTTCATTAAAAATATTATGGTCTCATAGTAGGCGAAATTTTACGCATAACGGCCTGTAATAATCCAGTTTTGATCATAAGCCTGCCACAATCGCCACGCTCGGCAAGGATATGGCGATAGCAGTACCAAACATCTTATATCTTAGATGCTGCTAACCGTCACAGGTCTGCTTGTCGCCTGCAAATAATCGACTTCAAGGTTATAGGACACATCGGTCGATCCCATGGTACATAAGTTTCGAAAACCTTTAGACCACGAGCCTTTCTCCTGGAAATTTAATTCAAGTCTCCTGATTCGAGTTCCGATCATTCTCTATAGTTACTATAAACTGTTCTATAAACTACTCGACTATAGTATCTATAACAACATCTTTATTTCTTATTGCAGAAAACACATATTTTCATTTTACAATTAATATTTATTAATTTAATCTTTGATATTATAGATAGAAAGAACGCAATGTTCACAATTATAGTAGAATTAATACCAATTATTATGTAAATGAGCTGATTACGCACGTTTTATTTCTACTGTTATAAAATTATATTAGAAATATTTGAAAAAATAAGTAAAATTTATATTAGTTTTTAAATTTTCTACATGTCTTTTAGTTCAAGCATCACGTAAGAAGTATTAAACGGGTTTTAATTAACTTTTCACTATTCAATATGTTGACAACGTTGTGCGAT
Organism: Sericinus montela; assembly: GCA_029286605.1. NCBI lineage: Eukaryota > Metazoa > Arthropoda > Insecta > Lepidoptera > Papilionidae > Sericinus > Sericinus montela. The sequence continues at coordinate 9,736,002 of JAGSMR010000030.1, read as the reverse complement.
AAGCTTTTCATGGATGCATATTAATATTTTTATAAGTTTTAGAACCAATTCACATAAAAATTTTTATGCTTGGAGTAAGGTGGGCATGTTGGCCTATAAGTATTACATTATTTTACACATATGTCCGTGAATTCTAAATATTAATTGTTACATAAATATATTATAACATGTCCTGACTGACTAATTCATCAAAGCAAGAGCTTAAAATAAAAAATTTTTGAATTTTCCGTCTTTTATGTTAGAAAACTGTTATAAAACGTCTTCATTAATCGTAAGAATTACATTTTTCAAAATATTAAAATATATATTATTATAAATATTAAAATATTATAATTACACGATAGTCGGGTGGTTGGGTGGTCGGAATTTCGAGTCAAGAGACCCGAGTTCGATCCCCGAATGGCTGGCTCGTACCAATGGGTTTTTCAAAACCGTATGTACGAATTATATCGTTGGCTTAGACATAAAGACGACGATGGGCTCACCACCTCTCACGTTGTCCCGAAAATATCTTCGGTGGAAGGTTGGTCAAAGGGACTTAATTGTCTAGTCTAGACCTCTGTCTACCTCTGTATTGGGAATTGCGTGAGATATTTATATTTATTTTTAATTACATTTTTCAAAATATTAAATATGACAATATTAAAAAATGCGGTGTCATCCATTCACTCAGTTGATTTTATGTTACGTTTATATTTTGCACAGTTGCAAAATATAAATCCATTTTAGTTTTACTTGTTTTGTTGAAATAGTTTCCAATTGTTATGGACTGCAGTAGCCAGGTGTAATATTATTGGGTATACACCCGTCCTAAAATTAAAGAGATTTTTTTATAAAGAGACATGGGCAATATTCCAAACCGTGACCTTTGGCATAATTTGAATCATGTTACTCTTTAATAATTATATTACAATAAAATTATCTTTAATAATAAAATTTACCACGAAACACAGCCATGAAATGGAAACATCAAATGTTTTCTGCGTTTCAGCCAAAGATTCAAGTAAATGTAGTCGGCAATCTATCTGCTCTTCTAGTGTTACAAATACAAATAAGGGAGACTAGCTAAACCAATTGCTTGCTAGTCAATTTTTTCCATGAAAAAATAGGCAGTATAATTTATGAGATGGTTCAGAAGCAGCGACAAAAACACAATAAACGTAATTATTAAAATGACGAAACTATTTAATTAAAATATTATGACACTATTTAATTAAAATGACGAAAGAAAAAATTTATTGACAACATTAATTAATACTTGGAAGACATAATTTTATTTTAGTAAATTGATCGTAAATGATAACCAAATGTGCCTTTAAATTTGGACTAAAAAATGGACATGTGCCTTTACATTTAGGTGAGGAATTTTGAAAAGAAAAGAGGTAGAGAGAAAGCTCAACTTATTATAAATAAATGTATAGGTGTATATACGAAAGGCAGAAATAGAAATCGGTGTACAACGTAATCAAGATGAATGGCCAGTATTAATACGCTATTCCTCAAAATCATTATAAAAATATTTTCTTTTTGATTAACAGATGTCTTGGGAGCCGAAGACGATGATGAAGACCCTGAAGAAGAAGAAGAAGAACTAGAAGACGAGATCGGCGATGAAGTAGATGGACACAAACACTCTCACAATCACCAACATGAACACTTAAAGAAGAAGTTGAAAAAGAAAACGAAAAAGATGACCAAATACATGATGCCGTTGCTCCTGGCGTACAAATTAAAATATTTCGCCCTAGTCCCAGTGATGATATCAGGACTTGTGTTATTAATAGGAGCAACAGGACTTGCCGGATTCTTCTTCGCCTTGTTCGCTGCTGTAATGGGTCTACAGAAGGGAGGTTATTAAATAGATAAATAAAGTTGACGAGTGCTCGCAGATGCCATCCAGATAAGATAGTTATATTAATCAATCTTTTTAGTTAGATCTTTCTTTTAGTTTAGAATGAATTGATATAATGAAGTGCCAATAGCCTTATGGTTTAGGGTGCGGACTGTTAAATACGCCTTCGCCGGTTTGTGCCCGCCGTTTGACTATTGTCGATAACCATTCCAAATACAAACACTGAAACTTCGTTGGAATTGTTAGTATTAGTAGATTTTTAGAATTGCTATTATTCTTAAAAATCAATACTACTCTCTACTTTTTCTAAGCATTGCAATATTGGAATAGTAACAATAAAGGTTGTGACCTTATATAGATATTCTATTTGTTTTTTAGTTTAAATATCGGTGGACATGGCCATTTTTACTTCAGAATATTCATTATAGATAAAAATAAATATATTGTGTAGTAAATAAGGAATTTAATTGTATTCCTATAGTGCTATTAAATATTAAATGTCTTGTTCTTTTGCTATTGTAAATATGTTATACCGATGATAAGAACTTAATAAGTAAGTAATTTATTTTGTTTTATTTCACATATAGCGAAATAAACTAGAAAAGATTTATTGTAGTTACCATTAAAATTGTTTACTATTTACGCAACCAGTTTTGATAATATAAATGTTCTATATTTGGTATTGTGTTTTGTTTTGATATCATATCGATTTTGATTAATGAGTAATAACATATGCTTTTATTATAATAACTTATTTACGTGTCACCTCATCTGATAAAAAATCAGATGTCTAAAATATAAAAACGTCACGGATTCCATTGGGTCAGCCCCGATTCATACATGGTTGTTCCCCCTACTTTGTGAGTAACAGACTCACAATGTAGGGGGAACAACCATGAGTGCATAGTGTAATGCAAGGGCGGAGGTTTTATTTTTATTTTGAATAGAGAAAAATGTTAGATACATACCCTGTTTCTCCTCAGACAGGAAAGTCAATGAGTTTTGTCGGATTCTGAGAACTATACCGACTAAAAACCATTACGAGAGATGCTATTTGCCCGAAGCGAGTATTACGTTAGAGCGAAGCCCCACAAGTTGGATCTTCGAACATATGCGATTTTAAATTATTTTATATTATTTTATTTATTTTTAATTTATTTTTCAATTTTCAAATTATAATCCAATAATTCGGACAAATAAGAATTTATTTTTAATCATCATCATCATAACAGCCTTTCAGAGGTCCACTGCTAAACATAGGCCTCCACCAAAGACTGCCACATAGAACGGTCCTGTGCCATCTGCATCCATCGACACTTCTCAACATTGTGCTGGTCGTCACTCCATCTTGTGGGGGTCGTCCTACACTGCGGTGGCCTGTATGAGGTTGCCACTCGAGAACTTTTCTTCCCCAGCGATTGTCTATTCTACGAGCTATGACGCTAGCCCTTTGTCACTTCAATGTGCTGATCCTTACAGCAATGTTGGTTACCCTGGTTCTACTACGGATATTTTCCTTACGGATAATATCAAGCAGAGAAACACCGAGTATAGCCATATCCATAGCACACTGAGCAACTTTGAGCTTCCTCATACGGCAATCAGTGAAGGACCTCATCTTAGATCCATATGCCGTTACTACGCTAGGTAACACGCGCTGGGTATAAACTTTCCTCTTAAGACTTAAACAGTTAGGCGATCACTGTGGAGGCCGGTCTACTATTTTTGGTACCTCTGTAATCTGCTAAGAATATAAGATTAGCAGACGCCAACTCCGCAAGCTATTTCTCAGAAAACTTCTGATTTCTAATCCTTGTGGCATTATTTTTTTAACACTTTGGGAATAATGGAAATTTAAAACCATTAAATCTGACAAGCTAGATATTTGATCGAGCGTACCTGAGTCTGGACTGAGTTTCTTTTTAAATAGACAAAAGGTTGTATTCCTATATTTTCTTATGTTCAAATTGTACGTTTATGAATAAAGAAAAAAAATTATCAATTTCATGAGATAAAAATGACTATATCGGAGGCTTAAGACATTATAACCACCTTGGTTATAATGTCTTAATCGTCTAGACCTCTGTCTACCCCAATATTGGGTATGGCGACATGATATTTTTATTTCCCTCGTATATAAAAGATACGTCATTGAACGTGTTATGAAATCGAAAACAACGAAGGTACCACAAGCATCCAGGCCCGAGAAACTGTAGAAAAACTACTTTTTCTTCATTACCTCGACCGGTACACCACTAAACAATCAGGTTCATAGAAAGGTAAAGTTTTTAAATCATTTTAAATTGTACATCATCAAATCTAAAACAGAAACCGGAATAAATAATCCCTTTTGATTCCCCGGCCGGTATCGCAGAATGCTGCAGAATTTACCACGAGCTCGCAGGTGAAAGGAACAGGCATAACCGAATATGTAATTAACAAATAATGCATTAAATAAATTAAAATCCACTTAAATGGAGTATTTAAAATATACAGTGTACGATATTAAAAATATTAGCTAAAACTGTATTATTGCTATATTTCAATGTGTAAAGTCAACTCATTCTGCAGTAGGATGACCAAAGTTCCCAGGACCAACAGGTTTAACCATCAGGATGATAGGACAATTAACAGATTCTTCTCTTCCTCTTATGGTGAAACGAGCTCGCGTTCCCGTTGCGAGCTAGAAGAGTTCTTTTGTTGGGAGACACTAACGGCATATTACCGCAAATATTTATATGAAAATAAGTATTGGTAATAGTTAAAGAAATTTAAACACTAAAGTTAAAATTGTAAATGCTTATCGGATTAAATTATACGTCTATCTAAAGTCAATTTGTCAATTTGGTTTAAATAACACTAATAAATCTTAAAATAATTAGACTATTAAAATTTAACTATGTAAGTCAATTTAGCTGAGAAAGTTATTCTTTGCTTTACCGTGTTCTTTTAAAAAACGGTTAAATTAAAAAAAAGTTTAATAGTTACTAGATCCTAGTTCAACTCTCTCGAGCACACTGACATGTAAATATGTTCACGATATACCCAATACGGGGGTATACAGAGGTCTGCCACCTAGGGATTGGACTCGGGTGTCTTGACTCGAATTCCGACCACCCGACCACTTGGCTATCGTGACTTATATACTGACCTGCATTCTTAAATTTGTGTCATTCTTAATAATTAGGTTGATTACAATCAATAAGTCACGATCGCCGAATGTTGGGTGGTCGGAATTTCGACTCAAGAGACCTGAGTTCGATCCCTAGGTTGCTCGGCAGGCTCGTACCAATTGAAAAAAAAACAGAACACTTATGTACGAATTATGTTATTGGCTTGGTGACGGGCTCACCATCTGACATGTTGTCCCAAAAATATCTTCGGTGGAAAGTGCGTCGAAACTACTTAATTGTCTAGATCTCTGTCTACCCCTGTATTGGGAATGGCGAGCAGACATTTTATTTTTATAATAATACGGTAAGTATTACTTACTTAAAAATAATTTTTGACTAATGGATCAATAATTAATTTTGACAGTACCATTAATAGTTTTAAATTTTGTGCATAATCTAACAGCCTTGACATCATTTAATTATTATCTTCATGATTAAATGGGCATTATTTTATACATTTGATACTTATAAATTTTACATACGGTATGTATGTCAAATTTATGAGTATCAAGTGTACTGAACTGATACCTGTGTCGAACTTAAAGTATTATAAGAACTTTTTAATTTACCAGATGTTATAATTAGTATAATGTATCAAGGCAACAGAAGTTACTGCAACCTGTTGTTTAATTTTATCACATGCTGTTTGTGACGGTTTATCTATAATGATAATCTTAAGTTTTAATCAAAGAGAATATAACCACTAGGTTTTAATTGCTAACCATAGAGGTTATAACCGATTTGATCTAGTGTTAGTAAATAATAATAGTCTATAAATAAAGACTGTTTGAGGGAAGGTACTTTCCAGAAGTTTGCCAGACTTGAGAAGTTTCTTGTTTAAAAGAAATGCAAAAAATCGATCAGAGAGTCCATAAATCATTTAGGGCCGATCCCTAGGCTCCACTCCGAATAATATCGCTTTAGATATAAAAGCAATTTGATTGATTTCTGCGGTTTGTAAAGATTGAAGATAAAACGTTGTAATTTATTTTAATAAAACTCAATATAATAGAAATATTTTTGCAAAAATAACCTGAAAGAAAGCGCATTTAAAATAATAACGTCTGTTATTAGATAAACTTGTAAAGGTTCCGGTGGTTTCCATAATAATTGTTATTACGGAAACCATTTTTACAAGTTTTATTTAAATAATTTACTATGTTTTATTAAAATAAATTACTAGGTTTTGTATTCATAAATAAATAAATAAATAACTTCACACAATTCCCTATACAGGGGTAGACAGAGGTCTAGTCTAGACTATTAAGTCCCCTCGACCCACCTTTCACCGATGATATTTTTCGGGACAACGTGACAGGTGGTGAGCCCATAGCCGTCTTTATGTCCAAGCCAACGACATAATTCGTACATATGTTTTTGAAATACCCATTGCCATAGCCTGTCACATGGGAATCGAACTCGGGTCTCTTGAGTCGAAATTCCGACCACCCAACTACTCAAGGGGTTTCCTGTCGTAAATCCTATACAACGGACAAACAATACTGAGCATACCGATCAGCAGTAATTGTCCTTCCATCATACAGCAAATCTGTCGAGAAATTACGTTTTCGACCAAAGATCGAGACATTCGTCTCTTGTTTTTGACTTCTTCCTTTCTTTATCATAGTCGAGATTGACGAACTCCGTGGACGAGTCGATTAAAATACCAGTTTCCAAGGTGTCGCCATCTCGAGGTCCCAGGTTCGATTCCCGCTCGGGTCAATGTAAAGGGGAGGGTCAAGAGTATTTGGATACCTAGATGTGCATGTATGAAGAAGATGATGAATCTGAAAGAATCGAAAGAAGTATATAGGGATCGTGACACGTATCGTGACATCGTATTTATTTATATATTTAATGTAATTATATAATAGTCAACCGACTTTCAAAATGAAACACCCTCTGAGCAGACAATCTTTTGGTTACGGGTTCATAACAGTAAAATTAGCTTCTATGGTCTGTGTCGACGTCAAATACAGCATTCAAGCCACCTCCGTCGAAGTTTAAGAAGATACCAGTCCATGTGAAGGTTTATCTGGTTTTCGTTCAAAATATGGGGAATCCATCTGGTGACAAGTTTCCTGATGCCTAAATGTTCGTATGTAATTTTTTGTACTTGAGTCATACCAATGCTTGAGATTGCTGGAATGTCACAGTCTTAGCTTCCTCTATCATGCGTGGCACAGCACTGGTGTCATCAGCAAATGTCGCTGTTTAAGGACAAATTAGGTTACCAAAGAGTTCCTGCAATCGAAATTTTAAAAAGTTTCCATTGCCTATGTTTGTAACTGGTCAGTTCTAAAAACGTGCATGTGGCACTCGTATAATATAAAACATGCACTTTTGTAATAAAGGAAATTAGATTTTGCTTTTATATTATTTTTAATGTGCAATAGATTAAATTAATATTTATTTTGACGACATAATAATAGTACATCACAATAATACATGCTGGAAAAATATTATATTGAAATAAATGTGAATTAAAGACTCACTGTTTACGACCAATCTCTTCTTATTATTTCATTTTATTTGGGGAGCTTACTGCTATTTTTACAATAAAGAATTACTAAAAATATATCTATCTAACAAGGTTTATTATAAACATGTTTGTCTCCGTAATAGTTTAGATCATTTTTGGGAAATTTTCGCCCAAGCGAAAAGATAAGGGTCTTTTTATTTTTATTTCTAAATATGAAACATTTTAATGTTTTTATAGCATATCAAAGGGAAAGTGAACCTATACTATAGCGATCTAGTAAAGTTTTCACAAAGAAGCCTTAAATGTGTCATTTAAGATAATTAACTTTTCCTAGAGACCACATTAGCGATTTTAATTAGCCATTACCTTGAAAAAACGTATCATTTTATTAAAGCATAATACTTGATAGCTCAATATTAACTGTATAAAGTGATATAAAAGTCCAAGTGACTATATGCAAACGTCATTTATAAATATACCTCCACTTGTGTTTACTTCAACTAAAAATAAACAAATAAATATATCCGAAAAATACTATTAAATTATAACCTTAAATCAACAATGTAAAGAAGTACACGACAGTCGTCCTAATACTGCAGCGTTCAGAGCTCTTGGAAAGGGTTGTTTTTCAGCCCTCATTTGAAAAGGGATTATTTGGGACGTCCACAGCCTTATATAAATGTTTGACTTTAAATTACTGGAAACATAATACCGGAATATGAACAACTATCCAACAGGTTTTGTTCTGGATAGTATACGTAACTATGGCATAGTTAAAACGGAAGCTGTGTTTGGTTTCGATCTTCGAAATGAAAATAATTTTCTTAATAGCAGTTCGAGAGATAACAGATCTGTGGAATGGATCTTCTCACATTCTCCTTTTGAAGGAAGATCTTTACAAGGTATGGCATTAGATGAATACTATTAGATTTATTTGTTACCTTTCATTCATAGTCTTTCATGACTTCACTCGAACTCCGATCACCCGACCACTATCTATCGTGACTAGAATATTCATAAAGACACCAGAGTTCGATTCCCTAGAGGCTGGCTGGTTCCAATAATTTTTTCAAAACTTATCTACGATTATATCTTTCGCTTGGATATAAAGGCGGCAGCAGCCTCACCACCTGTCACGTTGTCTCAAAAAATGTCTTCGGTGGGAAGTGGGTCGAAAAGACATAATTCTCTTAAAACTCTGTCTATCACTGTATTGGGAACGGATTGAAGATATATTTTGATTCATCATCACATTCAGACCATTTGGACAAGAATATCAGAAAAAAAATTTTTGATGTGAAACATCTATAGCCGCACGTAAAACCGATTTCTGGCGTGGCGACGCATGCCGTGCACGTACGTAGTAGTGTTTAATTATAAACCTTAATATTCAGGAAATAGGGTGTAAATTAGTATACCTTTGTATGCACGCTATACAAAGGTATCCTAATTTACACCCTATTACCTGAGAATTAAGGTTTATACTTAAACACTGAAATCCCTTTTTTATATTTAATTAATTATATTCATATTATTCATATTAGTGACTATGTAAATTATATTAAGATTTCATTTTTACATGAAAGGTCATTTCCTTATAGTCAAAAATGTTCAATAATTTTTAAAACGAATAAACATAAACTACCATTAAAATTAGCTGGAGATTTTAATGTAAATTTGCAAGAGCTGAATCACTGCCATTAATGACATTTCTTCAAAAATAATTTCAATTGCAAGTCAACAACAATCCAAAAGAATCTACTACCAAATATGGAACAACTATAGATGCTGTAATTGTGAGATATCTTGATAATGTTTCATCCAATACTTTTGTAACGTATTAAATAAATATATAAATATCTTCACGCAATTCCCAATACAGGGGTAGACAGAGGTCAATTCTAGACAATTAAGTCCCTATGACCAACCTTCCACCGAAGATATTTTCGGGACAACGGGACTTTACTACTACGGGACTTTTGTAACGTAGTTTAGTTATCATCGACCAATCGTAACAGTAATACCGGCAGAGGAAAATCGAATATAACTATAACTGAAGTCACAGAGAGAGAGAGAGAGAGCAAATTTTTAAATTGAGGCCACTTGATATTAATATCGAATTTTTATATCAAATGTAAATAAATGTTTATTAAATAAATTTACCATTTTCTGTAAGCAATTCGTAATACTTCATTTTTTCATTAGTATTTTGTTTGTACTTCATTTTTTCATTCCTGTAATAATATTATCTTTTATGCATATTACTTGTACACACACGATGTTTCACATCTGCCAGGCGTCCCATGACGGCTCACATTTTTTTTTGTATTAAAATATAAATTTATTGATGTGTGAATAATTTTTATTATTTTTATTAATTAACGAATAACAAATTTGGTTTAAGGAACTGATGATATCCCTATAAAACCTTTAAGATCACAGAAAATTTCTGAAGTGAGAAAGAATAAAGAAGGGAAAAAGAGAACTCATCACAAATTTAAAAAGAAACACAATCATATGGGAAAATTGAAGAGATGTCTATTTAATGTTTTCAAAAAGGTAAAGAAGAACAAGAGAAAACTGTTCGGAATAAAAAGTAAATACGTCCATCCGCTGATTTTAGGATTGTTGGCTGTTAAAATTTTATTAATTTCGCTCGCTTTGAAGATTCTAACTTTTATAACTACCAAAGGTAATGTACTTATTTTTTATACAGTTTCCAATACAGGGGTAGACAGAGGTCTAGTATAGACAATTAAGTCCCTTCGACCCACCTTCCACCGAAGATATTTTCGGGACAACATAACAGACAACCACTCGGCTATCGCGACTTATAAAAAATATACAGTATCTTAATACACTACCTGCCTTAGTGGTTACAATCCCATTTCGAACCGAAGTCATATTTATTCAAAAGCGTAGATAAAGATCACATACAGCGTACACTTACAGTGCTGAATCTTATCCGTAGTTAATAACTAACCATTTCATCAAAGATAATTTCGGTGGTCAGAAGCGAATTACGGATTGAGAAGGACCAATATTATTCTGGTTTTAGGTTCTAGTACTCCGACGTTTCGAGTGATTTACAGCACCCGTGTTTACGGGGACACTGAGGTCTTGGACGTTCTTTTGGCTCAGGATACCGTTAATTAATTTTGGTCCAATCTATGTTGAGTGAGCTCATTCATTCTTCCAATTTTATTTGGTATTATTACGATCTCGTAAAAATACCAAGTAAAGAGCATCTGCTCTCAACACCTGACAGTAACCAATGTTATCGTGAAGGTTTTCCCTGAGTCACCTATTACGACACCCATGGAAAGAAAGGAGGTAGTGTATTCTTGGTATGGTGGTATATTCGGTGGTATACTCTTATTACCATGCGTTTTATGTTAGTTTTCCAGTAACAGCGTAAGAATATTACCACTACCTTTCTTCCAGAGGATGTGGTAAGAGGGGACTAAGGGAAAAACAGCGTTGAATATGGCTGAGGCAACCGATAGATAGCAGGATAACCATCTCTGAAAATATAACACCAAAATTATCAGACCGAAGATTATGGCAAATCTTCTATTTAAGAGGCCTATGCCCTGCAGTGGACTTTAACAGGCCGGTATGTATGTATGTATGTATGTATGTTAAATCCGTTCGATTGTGTGCTTGACTTCTGTAGAAGTCATTGCGTTTGTTCTACGTTCGGCAATAGAATAGATATGTAAACCAATTAAAAAGGTAAAGGCACTGTCCCAGTCCTCGGGCCTGATAGATATACTTTATACTTATCCTTTATATGTAATCTACTAAGTTACAGTAAACTATTGGGTTTTCAACGTAATCCTATAAGAAAAACTCTTCTGTAGGAATTCACATCAGTATCCTCGGATGAAAGTTTGTAATTGTTTGCAATTGTCCATAGGCAGCATTAACCTGATAAATATCAGTCAATCTTTTTATTTGAGTCACGATGGCCGAGTGGTTGGGTGGTCGGCATTTCGAGTCAAGAGACCCGTGTTCGATCCCCAGGTGGCAGGCTCGTACCAATGGGTTTTTCAAAAAAAACTTAAGTACGAATTACATTGTTGGCTTGAACATGAAGACGGCGATGGGCTCACCACCTGTCATGTTGTTCCGAAAATATCTTCGGTGGAAGGTGGGTCGAAGGGACTTAATTGTCTATACTAGATCTCTGTCTACCCCTGTATTGGGAACTGCGTAAAAATATTTAATTTATTTTAATATTAATCTTTTTATAATACTAGCTGCCCTCCGTGACTTAGCTCGCGGTTTACCACTTAACGCGAAACTCTTATAATTTTTCTATAATATAAGTAGCCTACATTACTTCGTATAACATAAGCTACATGCTAGTGAAAAATGCCTTCAAATCGGTTCCGAGGTTTGAGAGATAAGCCGGAACAAATTGACAGGCAGACTATAATTAAAATATATTTTTTTATGTAAATAATGTATATAAGTTCATACGCATTTAGAGAAAAGCTGTTAATCAGGAATTACAAAGGGACACTTCAATTTCATTTATATGTATGTAGATGTATAGACTTGATACTATTTTATTAAACTTGACAGGTCTGATGATGGGCTTCTTTTCAACGGCTCTGGTCTCAGCTCTCAGTCTGAGGGGCATGTTCGATCATTCCCAGGTATATTCGAATCGCAAGGAAGACACCAAGACCCAAGTGGAAATTATTCAAGTTCCGCCAAATAACGAAGACAGTTACATTTATGATAAATATTATAAAAGAAGAGATTATATACCTATGACAAAAATAATATAAACAGATATCAGCAAGCTTGTTTTATTTCATGATGTATAGACACAGATGCCGTTTGGTTAAAGGCGAAAAAATAAATAAATACATAGATAAGGACAACTCACATGTATTGCACTGATACCAAATTAATTAATTACTTGAAATACAAGAGAGTCACGATAGTCGAGTGGTTGGTTCCATGGTCGGAATTTCTAATCAAGTGACCCGAGTTCGATATCTAGGTGGCAGGCTCGTACCAATGGGTTTTTCGAAAACTTATTTACGAATTATATCGTAGGGACGACGACGGGCTCACCCACTGTCAAGTTGTCCCAAAAATATCTTCGATGGTAGGTAAGTCGAAACGACTTATTTGTCTAGACCTCTGTCTACCCATGTATTGGGAATGGTGTGAAGATATTTGTTTTATATTACTACTATTTACACAAAGTCGTGTTATGGAATCAGAAACAACGAAGGTACCACAAATACTCTTACCAAATATATTTTTGTTTCCGTTTTGTTTGTGTAGGGGATATTATGTCTTATTCATATATTTTTTTCAGTCAGTGTCAGTATTTGGAATGTATTATATAACATTCCAAACACTGAGAGTATTTTGATATTAATTTATTAAATTAAATTACCATCAGTATTTCTAAACAAATCATATTTTAATTTGAAAATAAGCTATTAGCTGGCCACTAGCTACGACCTTGAGCTGAAGGGAATGCCATTGATCTCAAGCCTTAAGGCTAGTTCACATGTAGCAAAAAAATCGGCGTCAGGCTCACCACCTATCATGTTATCTCAAATAAGATCCGATCTAAGTCGAAAGAACTAAAAAGTATCTAGAACTGTGCCTAGCATAATACTGGAAACCGTGAAAATACTTTTTAAAATAACGAAAATGTCATAAGAGGCGACTAAGGGAAATCCCGGTAAATGTGCAAAGCCTGTTTATTAACAGGTTTAAGAAATTGGCTAAAGAAAAATTATATAAGAAGTGTTATTATAATATTAAAGAATATATTTAACCCCTGGGAATGAGGTGATCGCTCGCAAGCTATTTCTAGAAAATATCACATCTCAATTGTTTACAACATTATATTGTAAAAAAAAGAGAGAGAAGATAATTGACCAAAAAAGAGGATACCTACGGAGTTCCTTTCGCCTATTTCTTTTCCTTTAGAGGAACCTCATTACGAAACGGTGGTAGATTAAAAATGACTATCGATAAACGAATATACATTCTTGTTTCGATAAATAACTGATTTGATTTGATTTGAATGGTTATAATAAATTACCTATAATAAATTACCAGCCCTAAATAGAGATTTCTTCTCTTTGTCAGAAGCCACAAGAGTACCTAAGGGTATTCATGGCTGTGCATGGAAGACTTTTATCATGTATACCATGCATCTAAACTACATATCAACATACAAGCATGAAACAAAAAATAATTATATTTATTATTTTAAATGAATAAATACATACATTTAACAGTGGTAGAGCCACGCATCAACTTTTGTTGTTGCATGAATGGGCCGGCTCGACCGGGGAAGTACCACGACCTCACAGAATACCGGCGTAAAGTAGAAGTCTAACAAACTTCTGCGTTTCGTCTGATGAGTGCAGGTAACCGGAGGCCCACACACCCTCCTCCCCCAATTATGGGGGAGGGGGGGAACTCTAAGGGAGGCAACGCATCTGCTATGCCTCTGGTATTGCGGGTGTTCATGGGCGGCGGTAATCACTTACCATCACGTGAGCCACCTGCTCGTTTGCTTCCCTTTTCCTATAAAAAATACATTACTCTGATCCCAAAGTAAGTAGCTAAAGCACTTGTATTGTGGAATCGGAAACAACGAATGTACCACAAAAACCCAGACACCAGATGATGTAAAAGTATTTCTTTTTCTTCATTAACCCGTTCAGGAATCGAACCCGATCCTCTGAGCAGGCAACACATTGAAAGTCGGTAAATGAAAAATTGACAATAAAATAGTTTATTTTTTTCATGATTATAGATAAAGATAATTCACTTACAATGTGTAGTGAAAAAAGTTAAGCTACGTATTATATTATACAAGTTTGTGCCCGCGACTTCTTGCCCGTATAACGTAACTCGAATTTCCCGCGGTTTCCTTCAATTTCCCGTGATCCGGTTACATGTGTATCCACTCACATGTACTATTAGTGAGAATAGAAGCAACAAGTAGTATATTACGGTTTCGTAAAAATTTAAACAAATTCTTAAAAAAAAATTAAAAGTCTACTGACTCAGCCGAAACTCGAACTTCCGTCACCGTACCGTAGTACTAACTCGAATTTCTGCAGGCAAAGATCCGTGGTTCGAATTGTCTTTTATTAATTTCTCATTTTATTTCTTATAATTAATACAAATTAATTTTATTCTTACGTGAACAATATCAATCAATATTAAATAATAGTTTTATTGCCTTATCCAGAAACGTATGTGAACACAGCTTTATTCATTGGAGAAAGTTAGAGGCTGTCCTTGACACGTTTTTAAGATGAGAAAAGTTCGAACAGACGTAGTTAAATATTATTTTAGTGCAATGACCATGTCAACGATCTTTCAAGACCATGTTTGAGGAATGGAGTGAAAATTCCTGATATTTTTAATTGATATTGTGGTTGTTCTTTGATTTGTTAAACTAATATCATTTGAATGTAACGCCTAACATCTAATCCCAATGTACGCTTTATTGTGTGTTGTTGATTGTATGGTGATGAAATATAAAAACAATATCTTCACGCCATTCCCCACTGGAGCAGACAGAGGTCCAGGTAATTAAATCCTGAACTGAAGACATTTTTGGAACAACGTGGCATACGGTGAGTCTGTCGCCGTCTTTAAATCTAAGCCAACGATGTAAATCGTATATAAGTTCTAAAAGACTCATTTGTATGAGCCATCGAATTCGGGTCTCTTGACTTAAAGTACAATCACCTAACCACTCGGCCATCGTGACGTAATACATACAAATATAAACCGATATAATGAGACAATGTTATAAATAAGTATATTGTTATAATATGGTTAGTATAGTGAGGTATAATATAGTGAGGTTTTCATTTATTATCTATAACAATATTTTATAGTTTTGTATGTTTAACAAAGGTGTAGACGAATATTGTTTGGTTTCCGTACACATTATTGTTGCTGCCGGGGAAATAAAAGGGAGCGGCAATATTCTTTAGCCGTGCGGTAACGCCTTAAGAATATTGCCACTACATTTCTCCCGCGGGTGTCGGAAAAGCCGACTAAGGGAAGCAGCCTTCGATATCGTCAAGGCATCCGTTAGATGGCGGGATAACCATCGCTTAAAAATTCTCAGACCAAAATAATCTGATCAAAGATGGGCAGCACCGTCTGAGGTGCGAGTGGTCTGGTACTGTGATCGCCAATCCGCTTGCCAAGCGTGGCGATTATGGTGAAGCCTCCCTATGGAAGAGGCCTATGTCCTGCAGTGAACTTTAACAGGCCGTGATGTATGTATATTCCACTCCGGAACCATCGATACTACCGATACCATGGTATTCACTAATGAATGGCGTTACCACATCGATTCGACAATAATCTACGCATAATAATTTATTGTAATTCTTTTTTTTACTTGCACCTTAAAATAAGGTAATAAAAGGTTGGCTGATACACGAATTACGATAGAAAAGCCTTGAAGATAACAAATTATACCAACTGTTGGTAGAATAAACATCTTCAGAAATCTCTGACTATAATAAAACAGAATTTTCCTTTATTCTGACGTAAAAACATTGATAGTGAAAGTTCAAATAAAGTACAATATAGATAGTGGCACAGAATGCATGAATTGTCCATCACCTGCCAAGTATTACAATGATTTCGCATAAATAAATTCCACTCATGCAATGCAGCCATTGTACTTACCACTTTATTTAAGATAGCTCCACAAAAAAAATTCAAGAGCTACGCTGGAAGAGGAGCAAACGGTATATGCCGGTATCGGTATAAACCTCTCCCGTAATGGAGGGTTTGCCTTATCGGTTTGCTATGCAAATTGCTTTTACGCTTGGCAAGTGGATTGTCGACTGTACAGAACAGAACAGACAGTAACAGAAGCCTTGCACCTAACACGCTGGTGCCCATCACCGGTCTGCTAAATGTTGGTCTGGTATTTTTCGAGATGGTCTCCCAGCCATCCTTCGGTAGCCAATTGCAATTTCAGTGCTTTTTCTCACTCAATACCTAAGACACCGGAAGAGAGTGGATGGTATTATATTTGTACTTTTTTCCCTACTGTTTTTCTGTTTAATTGATCGAAAAATCATAATTTATACCTATTATAAATTTGAAAGTAAAAGAAAAACTACAGACGGTGAAAATTCATACACAGTTTATTTTAAACAAACCTGTAGATTTCTGTGGCTTAGCGAAGTCCTCTATACTCTATAATCTGAAACTATGTAAGCATGTCTAACTGATAAATGTCTCGCTAAAATCACGAATAGCCCGAATTTCGAGCAAGAGCACAAACAATTCATATTTAGATCTATTGGTAAATTTAGTTATTTGGATAGAATTTTTTATAAATAAAATCTTCTCTCAATTCCCGATACAGGGGTAGACAGAGGTTTAGTCTAGACAATTAAGTCCCTTCGACCCACCTTACACCGAAGATATTTTCGTCAAAAAGTGACAGGTGGTGAGCCCGTCGCCGTCTTTACGTCCAAGCCAACGATATAATTCGTAAATAAGTTTTTGAATAACCCATCGGTACTAGCCTGTCACCTGGATATCGAACTTGGGTCTCTCGACTCAAAATTCCGAACACCCAACCATTCGGCTATCGTGACTTTTTAGAAATATTTAGCTACTCAAATAGCTTTTTTTCATCAAAAGTATTAACTTACTTTTAGGCAAGGAAAATATGTGTTGAATATCAAAGATAAATGTTAAAAGAAAATTAATCTTTTAATTCTATATCTAATTAAAATTTATAGACTCAATTAAAATTGAAATTTATACAGTTTGTAAACACAATTCGTATGCCTTACCGATATCAAAACTATTAGTCAATGCCTGATATACCTCGCCTACCAAGGAAAATGTTATTTAATCATATACCATGTATCGTGAGTAAATAAAAGTGAGTCGTATCGGCGAAAGAATTCCACCTTATTTTTTCTGTGGGTGTCGTAAGAGGCGATTAAACGAAAGCTTCTCAATAGTTACTACCAGATGCCGGGATAAGCGTCGCGGCCACAATTCATCTCTAAAGATCAATTCGTAGTTCGTGTTAAGAGACCCGAATTCGATCCCCAGGTGATTGGCTCGTACCAACAGGTCTTTCAAAAAACTTATGAATGATTTATATCGTTGGCTTGAACATAAAGACAGTAGTTGTTAATTTCTCACACCTGATATTCTGTAGTTCATACTAATATCTGAATATTTCATACATCGTATAACCTCAATACAGAATATCCACACATTTCATTCTTACCTTCCATTTATTAGATTTAATTATATTTAATACGCCCTTTTTTGTTTTCTAATATAGCAGAAATAATAACACATAAAAATATTCCAGAAACATAAATATTATATTATTCAAATTTAATGACTTAGTTTAAAATTGAAATTTATAATTTTTATAGATTAGATGTGAAAACTGTTACTTATTTTCTTTTTAATAGAACAATTCTAACGAAAATTACCTCTTTTACGTATTTTATTCAATGACGTATACTGATACTGTGTTGTTGAAATATATGAATGAACTTTAGTACTAAAGGTTATGTTAGTCTTGATACTTGTAAAGACACTATGCGATAGTCAATTTATTATATATGCCTACTTCTGAGATTTATATAAATATGTTAACAAATTTTTATATAAACATGTGATTCTTTTGACTTTCTGTGAGTGTCGTAAGAGGCGACTAAAGGAAAATCCTTAAAATTTTAATTGCCACCGATATGGCTTGCTATCTTGGAAAGTACAAGACAAATATTGAGCAGACCGATGAAGGGCAGTAGTGTTTAAGATGGTTAACTAGTATGTACAGTACCAGATATAAAGTACCAGATGTATTCCGATCGCCAATCCGCTAAGTCCTACAGTATTTTAATAAGCCGTTAAGTAAGTGTGTCTTTAAGTATAAGTTCATAAGCATGTTTTTTCAACCACATACTAAAAATATTCTCCTGTTAATTTAGACAACTAACAATAAACATAATATTTCCATCAATGTCAAAAACTATATTATAAATGTAACAATACAATTAATTTACAAAATAAAGACGAAGTAAGCAAGTATCAACATTGTTCAAGTCGCATACTTCACGGAACTTAACCCATTGGAGTTTGTGCCTCAAAGAAATCATTTGTGTTCCTCTTCCAATATATAAGCGTGTGTATCCCGGGCGGATTTCACTTGATCCTCGACTACGGAGTAGTAGGGACTTCCGCAACTCAGTCACACATAATTATTAAATATAGTCATATAAATATGAGAGTGTTGTGTACAATTCTGATTGTCGCCGTGGTAGCCTGCAGCGCCGCCCCAGGGTCCAGTAGCGAAGATGATGGAAAGATCGAGTTGTTTTCAGGGGTCGCTATTGAAAGGTAAGTTTTTCAATTACCTATATTATTACGCCGATAACTTTATCGGCCGATAAGTTTTCTTACTACTTTTTTTTTTGATTACAAATCTATTTGCAATAAAACACATTTTTGTAATACCAAAAAATTAATTAATTAATTGGATCAATAAAATTACATATACATAAAAATATTTCTGCGGATATAAATAAAAAATTGTAATCATAAATTAAATGATAAATGAATTTAGAACTATGAATTTTTATTCAAAAATCAATGACAGATCACGTTTATGTAATATCTTAAAAACAAAATTAAAGGAAATTAAATTTAATATGTTTAATGTTTTACCGTTTTCGGATTGGTCCATCAATATGTAATAACTGATATATGTATAAACATATTTGAATGGAATACGGAATAGATATAGCTAAGATAATAGTTTAAATTTATCCCCAAAAAATTGGTTGGAACTCTGCTAGAAACATAATTAAGAACTGCCTGCATTCGTAATGCTTTCTTGCAGAGATGTTCTTCTATCGAAATCAAATATTCCAATCAAAATACTTTAAGCGAAATCAAGATTGAGATTTCTGCTATAAGAATCTTAAATTTATTCCTACATCAGAAGGAATTTGATTTAAATCCTTTAGCTATGCTATGTTATGGCGTGATAAAGTAACAAATATCCAAACGTACAAAATATCACATTTATAATCTAAGTCCATTAAAATGTTAAAATTTCTACCTACATGTGTTTTCCGTAAAGTGAAAATGTCGAGACATTGATCCTAATACACCGTTACACCGTTTTCCCTAAAGACATAATATGACGAAGTGTCATGCTTCACACCATGTTAAATTGTTTGGTGTGAGCTGTTGCGTAAAAGAGCGACATGAATAATAATGGCCGAGGTACTCACAAAAAGATAGTAAATGTGCAAAGCCTGGCCATTCACAAGTTTAAAGAAATATGTGGCAGTAATAAGATAGTAAAAATATGGCTATTATAAGATAGTAAAAGACTGCCGAGTGGTCAGGTAGTCGGGATTTCGAGTCAAGAGACCCGAGTTCGATCTCCAGGTGGCAAGGTCATACCAATGGGTTTTTCTAAAACTTATGTAAGAATTATATGGTTGGTTTTGACCTAAAGACGGCGACGGGCTCACCACCTGTAACGTTGACCCGAAAATATCTTCGGTGGAAGGTGGGTCGAAGGGACTTAATTGTCTAGACTAGACCTCTGTCTACCCCTGTATTGGGAATTGAGTGAAGATATTTATTGTTTGATTGAATGATTATATCAATATATATATACTAGAAGTATACAAATATAGCCCTATTCGTTAGGATATAATTTTATAATTTACCAATATTAACTTGTTTAAATTAAAAGGATAAAAAAGATTAATTAAACAATAACTGTAAGGTTTTAAAGATTTTTTGGTAATTTAAGTTAATATAGTGAATTAGTTTTACACATATATAATATTAGTCGGATAAAGATAGGCACAGGACTTAAGATCATACAGCCTTAATTCTTCCGTTAGTTAGAATTAATTTTCAAAAGATTTCTAAGAAAAAGGTCGTTATTTCGTCTTTGCTTTTTATATAATTTATAAGATATATTCTTAACTATAATGTAATAGTTAAGACTATTTCTACAAAATAGATCGATATTGTGGCGCGAAACTTTAAAAATGTACAAGTCTTGAAATTTTTACGCAACCTTAAATTTTTATAAAATGTACGCTTGTTAGTACTTTTAATCCAGTCAAGTCTTTTCAGAACTTGAAACTCTAAACGGAATAGGTCAAAGGTATTAAAATTGAATGTCCTCAAGATAATTATTTACTTTCCTAATGATTACCAGATTGAGACACAACAAAGCGTGCCTAGATTTAGGAAGTAGCTTTGTTTAAATTCACAATAAAGCTCTTGATGAAAGCTTTATATTTTATAAAGCTACTGTCAAGCTTTATTATATTTAGTAACATTAATCTACTTAAAAGATTCATACAATGACAAGATTAAAGAAACTAAGGATTTAACCAACTATATAACAGCGGATCTATTGTATCTACATACACTACAGTAACGATTAAAATTTTCATTTCACTCATTCACTAATACTGGGATTAATTCTTTCGAACCACACTTCAATGTAGTATTTATTTGAGATAACGTGGTAAGCCCGCCGCCGTTTTAGTGTCCAAGTCAAGAGTACTGTTTAGTACCTTAGTAGAGTAGTGTTTAGTACCTTCATAGATAAACATTCATTACTTGACAATTATTCATATTCATCACACAAATGTCTACCCCTAGTAGGATTCGAACGACTATTAGGTCGTGGTCAAAAACCTTAAATATATTTATTAAAATGAAATATAATATTATTGTAAAATCAGAACAGAAAATGAACCATGAGAGAGTAGTGAGCAGAGCTCACGCTTTAATACGCGTATGACCCGGGTGGAACTTTACACCGAAGAAATTTTTTTGGGAAAATGTGACAGGCGGATAGCCCGTCATCTCTATAGGCCAATGATATAATTTGTATATAAATTTTTTAAAAACTCATTGCTACTGAGCCTGCCTTGGAATGGAAATCACCTAATCTAACTAGGGTATCGTGACTATCGGAAAATATAGGTAATATATTAATATTTTTACGTGAAATCGACAAATACCATTAATATATATTTTTTCAGGGACGCTAAAGGAGAAGAGAAATTGAACGTGAAATTTGAACCGGGGGAGCTGCGAGAGGCTGCAAGGACATTTGAAGAAGGTGAGTTGGATGATTTTAAATAAAATGAAAAAATATTAAATTTAAAGTAGAAAAAAAAATTATAAGTCAAACAAAAACTTGAAAAACTACTTCTTTTTAGGCAATTAATTTATTCATTTGATTAATTTAATCAGTTGATCTTATTTGCCGTAATTGTCTTAGAAATTCACTTAAATTTCATAGCATACAACTAACATTTGTAACCTAATTTTAATTTTGCTTTTTTATTAATTCCAATATTCATATTATTGAATCCCCGCCAATAAAGAATCGATTTTCAATTTAAAATCTTTAAAAAGTAAAATAAATAAATATCTTCACGCAATTCCCAATACAGGGATAGACAGAGGTGTATTTTAGACAATTAAGTCCCTTCGACCCATCTTCCACCGAAGATATTTTCGGAACAACGTGACAGGTGGTGAGGCCATCGCCGTCTTTATGTCCAAGTCGACGTTATAATTCGTATATAAGTATTTGAAAAACTCATTGGTACGAGCCTGCCTGCCACCACTCGGCCATCGTGACTTGATCAAAGAGTAGCCACTTTATTATCAAAATTAGTATACGTATTCTTACCAAAAATATAATTAGTTATTTAAAAAAATTATATTGTATTAGTATTGTTATGCTATTAAAATTATTATGAATTATAAAATAATTAACAAAAATAATTCAAAATAATTCTACAACAAAATATACAAATCGCACCTCAAAGCGCGAGAGCTCATTAATAGGCGTCCATCGAAAAGAAAGTCACCGAGTGAGTTCATCGACCCATTACGTCAACGGACGCAACGCTCGGTCAAGGTTACGTCGGCCGGTACAGAGCGACCGCGACGCACTGAGCATGCGCCATGCGCTTTGCAGTTTCAGTTGTCTATTACGTATATTTCTTGACAGATAGGCATTAGTATTAAGATTATATAATTTTTACATAAATTTGATTTTTTTTACACCTATGGATCTGTATAAGTCACGATAGCCGAGTGGTTGGATGGTCGGCATTTCGAGTCGAGAGACCCGAGTTCGATCCCCGGTGGCAAGCTTGTACCAATGGGTTTTTTCAACAACTTATGTACGAATTATATCGTTGGCTTATGTACGAATTATATCGTTGTCCAAACATTGAGACGGCGACGGGCTCAGGACCTGTCACGTTGTACCGAAACTATCTTCGGTGGAACGTGGGTCGAAGGGATTTAGTTGTCTAGACTAGACCTCTGTCTAGACTCCCGGATAGGTCACGTAAGAAACTACTTTTTCAGTCTCTGATTCTTTAACTAACTTTCGGTTCAGAGCAACGTATGTGAAGTTATTGTTTTGTTTATTATATTTTTATTTATTATTTTAATATATTAATTTGTTTCAGCTCGTGGTAAAATCAAGAAGTACACGCCTCTGCTAGCCGGGATTGGAGTGAAGGTGATCGCCGTGGTGGGTCTTCTATTCGGTGCACTGACATTGCTGGTGACAAAGGCGCTGGTGGTCGCCAAGCTGGCGTTCTTGGCAGCAGCTGCTTTGGGTCTACATAAGATCTTGAGCGGTGGAGGATTAAACAACATTAGTGGCAAGGTGTTTATTTATTTTATATTTATTACTCAACATTAAAAATAAAGTAAATACTAGTTACGATAGCCATGTGCTTTGTTGATCGGAATTCGGTTCTAGAGACCCGAGTTCGATTCCTAAATGGAAAGTTTTGTTTGATTTATGTCGGTGGCTTGTGCATAAAGACGGAGATAAGCTCACCTCCTGTCACGTCCCAAAAATTATTTGGGTGGAAAGGTGGGTCGATAAGACTTAATTGTCTAGACTTCTGTCTACCCCAGTATGGGAAATGGCGTGAAGATTTTTTTCTATAATAACGGCTATAAATTGCAGAATTAATGCTTTGGACAGTGTCGGTCAGTCATTTTAAAATTGTACGCCGTTGACTGTCAGCCTAAATATTTACCATCCCCTATTACATAGATTAAAGTAATATGCGATAAGTAATAGTCTTAGAAATGACAATGGCTCCCTACAGATGAAGGGATAAACACCTCGAAGAGAATCAGCACCGGGTAAGATTTCAAGTATTGAAATCACTTATTCGTTTGCCGAGCGTGACGATCATCAAAGGGCAGTGCACGTAGAATTTCGGTGAAGCTGTGAAGCTGTACGGAAATTCCGATCGGTGACGATCAATGACCGAGGAATTTGGCACGTACATGTTATGTAAATATTATACTGTCATTATAAACTAAGTCTTAATTTAATAGCACTTTTTTAATTAGACAAATGTGTGTTTTGTTTTCATGTCAAACTTTTCTGTATCTAACAATACATTTAGGCTCTGATTTAGGCTCTTGTTTATCTTTTTATCAATGGTTATATTAACATGACGACCTCCGTAGGCGAGTGGCGTACACTCCGTGGCGTCCTCCGTCGTCATCTCGAGGTCCCGGGTTCGATTGCCGGTCGGAACGGGTCAATGGAGAAAAACAAACCTTTCTATATTTTCTCGGGTCTGGCCTTCGTTGTTTTCGATTCCTATACCACAAGCTTTATCATCTTACATTGCGATCGGAGCAATGTATGTGATGTTGTCCTTATCTATAAATGTATTTATTTATTTATTATTAACAAACCGAAATCATCGTAAAAGGAACAAAAACCGAACCAATTTCTATGACTATAAACTTTAAAGCAATCCCTGTTCTATTTCATATTTTTCAGATTGCCGGCTTCAACTCATCACCACAGCAATGGTCATCTCCAACAGCATCTGCTGCGTCATACCCATACGCGAGATCTGCCAGCTTAGCTCAAGATGCCAACGATCTAGCTTATAAAGCGCAAATTTCTTCATAAAATAAATCACAGTTAATACGATATTACGATAGAATGACTTACGCGATATAGTACCTGTAAACTTACCGGTCGTTAAAATGGTAGTAAGATTAGTCCATGTCAAAATTATTTACAATGTTTACATGTAATTCTTTATGTTGTTGACAGACTATAATATTTTTAAAATTAATTATGAACTAGGTGATAATAATCAGGCGTTGTAAAGGAATCCAACATTGAATATGGGCAGGGTCAGTTTTAAAATGGTAATTTAAGGTTTTCTGTGTAACACTTCAGGGTACAGAATGAATTATGAAAATCATAAAGTTTTTCAAGTATTATTTTCCATTGCACATCACTATATCTCCTATAGAGGAATCACGATAAGTAGTGACCAATGATAATGTAATTTCTGCTTATTACCATAGTATTAATTTGTTTACAGTTATAAACAAATTAATATTAAAGTAATAGGCGGAATTATATTAATCAATTAATTAACTACAGTAAATTGTTTCCAATAATTTAGATTTTTTGACTCGAAGCGATTTATTTGGCTTTATATTTAAAAAAAATTAAGGATACAATACACGCTTTGTCAATCAAATCATAATAATTGCCATGAACAAAATATTGCATTAAAATATTGTTGATTTATTAAATTTATAGTAATTTTACGAACACAAAATTTTAAATGCCTTTCCAATGATCTTATGAATCTAATTATGTTAGTTTTACATCTATTAGCTAATTTATTAAAATTTATTAGGTTTAGTTTTCAGACACACGTGGATAAGCTTTAAAAATAGCTGAATTATATGGTGCGTAATGTTATAGTTATAATTTAATTTTATTCTAGAAGTTTATTAAAAAGGTATTTCTATTTGTTGGTGTAAAATTTGAATAATTTATTTTAATTATAGCTTCATTCGCATATTTATTCGCATATTATAGCATAATTATAGTTATATGATAAGTTAAATTTATCCCATTTGGCTTTCGCACTGCGTAATTGGTCTGGCAACTAGATATGAATAACACAACATTTGATAAATCAGTTTGCTAATGACATTACACATTATTACATATTCATTTGAGATGTAATTATAAGGAATTTATGTATATATATATATATATATGATACACTTTTGGAACAACAGGGTAAATTATAAAACAAACAAAGCAGTATAATTTGTGCTAATAATTAAAATTTGTTTTTACATTCAATGCAACTTAGGTTATATTTTATTTTAATATTTAATTTATTTATTTATGTGAAGGATTTTTTTAATATTTTATTAACTTTAATATAATTGTATTCAGTGTTTACGGGTATTTTGTGTGGGTTACAAAGGAAACAAATAATTTAAATGTAATAAATAGCATTATTAAATAAAAGACTGTACTAAGTTAATGTGATTTTTATATTACAATACATTTAAGTAATAATATTTCGTTTTTTTTTAAACCTGATGGGTGATAAAGTTAAACTTAAGAATTATGTATACATTAATCGAAATACTTTGGCGACCGGCTTATAGTCGTGTAGTCTCAGCCTCGTCGAAAAAATTTTATTGCTTTTTTACTTTATTATGACAAGCGCGGAAAGAAAGAGGACAGTGAATTATTATGTCGACACCACGAAACACAAGTTGGTAAACTCTCTCTATCTCTCTCTCCTCTCTCTCCTCTCTCCTTATCTCCCACTCCCTCCCTCCCTCTCTCTCTCTCTTTCCTTCTACTTAAGATTCGTCTAGTTCGAGACAGGCGACGAAGGGAAATGCCTTGATTTTAAACAGGTATTCGGTAAACCTCCTCTAAAAAATCCAGGTTTAAATATATCAGGCAGGTGACGAAAACATTAAAGTTGCTAAGTATTTGCTACTACGATCGCTAATTCGCTGTGGCGATTATAGCAAATCCATCCTACAAGGAAGACGTATGTCGAACAATGGACTTTTACAGTTCGTTTCGCAAGTATGAATTACCTGAAATACATTTTATGCCCCAATCATTTGAGATATGAGACATTTTGGGGGCAAATTGACAGATGGTAAGCCTGTCGCCATCCTTATGTCCAAGCCATCAACATAATTCGTACTTAAGTTTTTGAAAAAAAAACCATTGGTAAGCTCGATCGTGACGCTCTACTAATACTAATTTTAGTGTTTCATTACGTTTACAATATTTATTATCGTATAACATAGACAATATATATCGTGATAGCCGAGTGGTTTAGCGATCGGAATTCGTGCCAAGAGACCCGAGTTCGGTCACCAACACCGACACGTTGTCCTAAAAAAATGTCTTGATGAAAGATGAAAGTTGGATCGAAAATCCTTAATTATCTGTCCACCCCAATATTAGGGATGGCGTGAAGATATTTTTTAAATTTAAAATAACAACTATGATTAATCAATATCGTTATTATGAGTTTAGATCGAAAACAGAATGTCCTTTTCACTCTTTTTGGAAATCTGCGCTGCCACGACCTCAAACTCCTTTTTTTAAGCGTCTGCGTATGGTCTGTCTGGAATTTCTGTATAGTATTCCAGATTGACGATTTATCTTGCAAACTTAGTGATTTAAAGACAAGCGATCGTCTATATTACTCACGTTTCTGCATAACTTAATGACTATTTACAGATGCTGATTGCTGCTTTGATTCCTAGGAATGCTTGTTCCTAGGAACACTTCTCTCCTGCGTGTGTACGTTACGTTTACATATACTTTTTACGTAAAAATAAAACAAAAAATACTAAAATATTTTCACGCAACTCCAAATACAGGGGTAGATAGAGGTCAAGTCTAGACGATTATGTCCCTTCGACGCACCTTCCACCGAAGATATTTTCGGGACAACGTGACAGGTGGTGAGCCCGACGCCTTCTTCGATTCGTACATTTTTTTAAAAACCCATTGGTCCGAGCCCACCACCTGGGGATCGAACTCGAGTCTCAGGGCACGAAATTCTGACCACCCAACCACTCGGCTATCGTGACTTTTTTGTATTTTATATGGATTATAAGATAACCCACGCTCTTACATGGCCGAAGTATTTCACCCAAAATTGACATTTTCTTGAGTTAACAATTAGTATGATTAATCATACAAGTAGCGACATCTAGCGACAGCAACTGTAAATAATAATAAAAACTTTGTTGGTAATTAGCTTGTATCTTCACATAAGAAAAACAGAAAAAAGTAAAAAAAATCTTCGGTGGAAGGTGGGTCAAAGGGACTTAATTATTTAGACTAGACCTCTGTCTACTCCTGTATTGGAAATTGCGGAAGATTAACAAAATTAAGATTATAAAAATAGTGAGAGTGACGTTCTGTTCTAGCTAAACTATGTAATAGTCTGTATTAAGAAACTACAGTATCCTACCCCCATATTATTTGTATAATAAATTGTTTATTTTGCGTTTGTACAGTTTACAATCGAACAAAGAACATAGGTAGGTCAACTAAAAAATTGCATACTTTAAAAAATTTAAGTTTTGTGCTTATGTATAAGTCGATATTTTTAGTAAATTTCACATAATTTTTCGATTTTAAAATTTCACATAATTTGGATTTAATTTATTCAGTGTTTATTAAATATTAATATCTTAGTATCAAAGAAGAATTAATAGTTATTTATGTCTTATATTTTATAATAATATAAAGGAAGTTTATGATGTACGTATATTAAACTAGTTAAAAATCAGTTCTTTGTCACTATAATTTCCCATAAACATAAAAGGTATTTTTACATTTTGTAATTTTTTTTGTTTACATGTGTTTATTTGTTTTGCACCCTTTCTAATTTATTTCTTAACATAAATTAACTATATGTATAAATTAACTAAATATGAGACAGGTTACTTGACTCATTGCTATTTTAAGTCCGCGAATTTAGTCAATTTAATCTTAAGTTTACTATATAAAAGTTTGAACTTTGAACAACCCGCGCCATCTCGCGGGGAAAGATAGTAACAAGTAATTAAATGTTTTAAAGTATTTTACTAGGCACGATTATTCACCTGTGTTAATATGATGTAAATAAACAACTTTATTTATGGAGACAAGCGCAATTTTTATTTATTTTTTTTTTTCAATTATTATTTATCGAGAATTTAACATCCTCTTCCTTCCGCGTAGGAGGTGACTGAGGGAAAGGTTAAAAAATAGCAAAGGCTAACAAAAGCAGACCGATGACGGATGGCAGCTTTTAAGCAGCGAGGAAGATGATATCGCGATCGCCAATTCGTTCCCGGGCGTGGCTCTTTAGCCAAACCTTAATATAAAAGAGACAGTCTTACAGTTTTAATTTTTTAAGTCTTTTTAGTATCAGTAGAAGAAATCTTAATTTTTAAAATAAATTAATATCATAAGACTGTTCGTCTTATACTCTAAACTTATACTATAAATAAGTACTATAAATAGTAGTCTTATACTATAAATAATTTCATGTGTAAAACATATAAAGTGACAAATAGTCTAGGCTATTTTATATTACGCCGCATACATCCATATGTGATCAAGTCCTAATGTAACTTTGTATTTAAAAATTGTATTCGTTTCTCATATTCTTATCTTTTTCGTTTTGATAATTGTGAAACATAAAAATAAAGCTAACACAAAATGTACCCAATTATAACATTTTTTATTCTCTTAAATTTAACATGAAACTTTCATCATCTTTTGTATCATATATAAAACTATCATAAATAATCGGTTTTATTATAATTATTTATAATAAGTTTAATTATAATTTCGTTATTGGTTTTAATTCTTAAAATTAAATAAATTAAAATGAATCTCTCATTCTAATTTGTTTTTTTAAATATTCAAAGTGTTTGAGTAAAAATCGCTAATTTCTCTTGAATCCTGAAAAACATGACATCCTCCACTCTCTATTACAGTTTAGAAACTAAACGTCGTTAACTCACAGACCCACTTTTATACTGGTTTTGTATTGTATAGTGCATGTAAAAAAGAATGAATACCATCTTCACCCACACACTGATTGTACGTAGCGTGGCTACATTGTTATATGTACACGCCTTTCACTCACGCAAACATACAAATTTCATCGGAACAGAGTAACTATGGAGTAGTTATTATTAATATTTATTAAATGTACGATTTCGATTTTCTGACAGTTGTAAAAGTGAATGAATCAGCTAACACTTGATTAAATCGAAATCTTATGACTTTAAATTTTTTTATCTAAGAAGATATGATCGTGGGAATCATGATTCGTATTGGAAGTTATCCGTTTCTATATATAATCTATCTATAATCGAGATCGACTGCGTTTGTGTGATATCATCACTTATGAAGGATCTTAATGAAAGTACAGAAGGTAAAATATGATATAACCTAAGTCTAAACCAACAGAACGTTTTTAAAAACTGCTAAGAGAGTCGGATCTGATCGAGTTCTCCGATTCTATACTCGACTGTTGAAGCTACAAAACAGCTAATGTTAATAGATATTGATTTTTATTTAATGGTACTTTTATTGTATTACTTTAGATAAAGTATGTTTAAATAATCTGTTCTCACTGGCTACGTAGTCAGAGACTGTGCGTAAAGATAAGTAGTAGTAAGTAGTATGTTTAATAAAGTTATTTTTCTAATAAAACTCTTATGAGTTTCCTAGTTCAAGATTATGATAATTACAATGAATTTTAAAATGTGTATATGAGATGTCTAAATGTATTGATGCAAAAATTGGGAGCTTCAAACTGTCCAACAAATAACTAACCATGTTATGTTTGATAACCTGTAAGTTAACTAAATCTAAACTTAACTATTAACTTATAATATTTATAAGAAAAAATTAAGATCACTTTACTCTATAGTTTTCTGTAATGACATTCTTAAGCCGGGAAACTTTCTTAACCTCTACAAAGATGAAGTGTAGTGTGGGTGCCACTTTCACTCCACACATTTTTGTTGTTTTGTTCTGTTGATTATGATTTATTTTATTGAGTTATTTTGTTATATCATTAAAACTTTCCCTCGGATAAAATAATCGTTATGATAGGTTAAAAGAAAGTTATTTTTGACTTAATGCTTCCTTAAAAAATATAATTAAATTAATTTTTAAAACACGATTTTTATTTCTTTTTTGTTTTGGTCAGTTGTTTTGTTTTAATTTTTAAAGGTTTCTTTTAAGGTGTTTAAGGGTTCGTTTAAGGGTTTAAAATATTCTTTAAAAGATATTTGTTTCAAGAATGTGCTGAAAGTACGTTAATACAATAAAGGAGGTACTAACTTAAAAACTTAATGTTATTTAGTTTAAAATATCATCTTGAGATTTTAAAGAATTTATCAAAAATAAAAAACTTTCTAATAAGGAAATTTTATAACAATTAATTAATATTAGTCAACTTGAGTATAATTTACTAATATTGGAATAAACATAATCAAAATAATATAAAATGGATTGTATCACTTAAATAAATGAGTTTAGTTGACGAGTGGTTACGCCTTAAGAATATACCACCCCGTTTCTTCCCTTGGGTGTAGCTAGTGGCGACACAGGGAACCATCCTTCAATGTGCAACATACGATCCCGATAAACCAGAAAATTCATCAAACCGGTGCAGGCAGCTTCGTCTAAGGAGGAAGATGTCTGGTACTGCGATCGCCAATCCGCTTGCCGAGTGTGGCGATTATGGCAAACCCTCCGAACGGGAGTGACCTATGCGCAGCAGTGGACTATTACAGACAATTATTATTATTCATTGATTGAAGAGATATTTTAATGACACACACATGATCGTTTGATATCATTCTAAGAATACTGTGGGTTACATTTCATGACTAGGTAGCTCTGAAAATAACAATAATTTCGTGACGATGCTTAATTAGAATTAGTACAGGGCAACCTCCGTGGATAAGACAGGTCTCGGGTTCAATTCCCGGTCAACTCAAAGAGGAAAATACTTTTTCTACAGTTTTTGTTTGTGGTACCTTCGTTGTTTCTGATTTCATAATACAAGTGCTTAAGCTGCTTACTTTGGGATCAGAGCAATAAGAAATAAATACTGGCACAGATTCTTAAACTACAATACCAAATCTGTCGATTCATATGGAATGATAACATATTTTAGCTTATAACTTTTGATGACACCCAAACATATATGTATAAGACATCAAACAATACGTAGACATATAGCTTAAAAACATACATCTGTAAGTACCACAGCGATATCTACGAACCGGATAAAGTTAACTAGGTAACAGTAGTAATACATAATGAGTTATTGCTAGTGTTTAACTATAGAAACCTCTTAATTTCAACAAACAGACGTTTCTAGCACCTGCGTGCGTCGATTAAGAGTAGAAAAAAAATCTTTCACCGCGCTTGGAATTTGGGGCCCACGTCCGTTTACGCACCTTTCTCCTCGCTTTCACGTTGAGAGATCAGGCAAACATGGTGCTCTCGATGGCATATACCGACCCACACGAAAGAACCTATCTCCTATTATGATATCATTGAACAACGAACGTTTATAGACTGGAATTACGGTCCAAAATACCTTAAGTGTACATTATGTTATATGTTAAAGTTGTTCGCGGGTGAACGAGTAGTTTCCATTTTTTTTTCTGTCGTATTTATTTCTGGTGTGGTCCGACGCCCACTGTAGAGCTACTAAGAATATAGTTAATAATAATAATTTTTATTATCGGTAAAAATGAATTTGGATTGTGTGTAAATTAACTATAGTATTGTTGTAACTTTGTTACATTTTGATTAACTCACAAACTCGATGTAACAAGCTGGTACGTCATTAGGATAATAAAAAAATCCTCTGCTACCCGTACAACGCCAGGGCGGGTCGTTAGTAATGGTAAAACATCCATCCAGATCATCCAGACCCTTGCGTGGATTTATAGTCCCTTTATAAGGCGGCCATAGGATGTTGATGCATAATCCTCCTTTATTTCAATAATTTCAATAAATTTTCACAAATATAAATTTTTTTAACGACTGCAAACAAACATTGACTACCCAATCCCCCTCTAAAGCTAAGGGTTGTCCGTTCGAATCCCGCTAGAGGTAAATATTTTATGACAAATGTGTGTTTGTACTCGTGTCTTGTATAACTAACGTAAATAGATTATACCATTGGCTTAGACAGCAAGACGGCGACAGGCTCACCATCTGTCAGGTTGGTGGCCAAATAGGCTAAGTGAAATGTGTGTCGAAAGTACTTCGTTGAGTAGAGATCTGTTTTGCGGGATCAATAAGTATCAAATAAAATATCATAATTCGATTACAAAACATACAAACATATATACATACATGGACCTTGTCTATGACAAATGCCGCCTCACTATAAATCAATCGTTGTTTTTTTTGTTTATTTATTGTTATATATTTTTGTTCTTAAAAGCCAACAGGTTAATGCACATCCTATCTCTATGAATCGCCATAACAGCGCCCGATGAAACAGATATAAATCTTCAAATCTACTTTCCACGCCATGACATTGAAAATTGTTGCTTTCAAATTAGAAAGCGGAATACCACAAATTATCTCGAATGTGCATTAAATAAACGTGAATTTTTGATAAAAAAAAGAGTTTATAGAAAGCCAGTTCTTTCTGATGGTTATAACGCTTTCAAGAACTTGTTATGTAACATCAGTGTGAAATAGCGTTAAAACAATGAGTAAATAAATAAATATCTTCTCGCAATTCCCAATACGGGGATAGACAGAGGTCTAGTCAAGACAATTGAGGCCCTTCGACCCACCTTCCATCGAAGATATTTTCGGGACAACGTGACAGGTGGTGAGCCCGTCGCCGTCCTTATGTCCAAGCCAACGATATAATTCGTACATAAGTTTTTTAAAAACCCATTGGTCTGCACGAGCCTGCCACCTGGGGATCGAAATCGGGTCTCTCGACTCGAAAACCCGACCACCCAACCACTCGGCTATCGTGACTTTTTTTTAATTCATTAAAAATGCTAATGCGATATTTGGTTCGAGTTACAGACGCAGATTTTGTTTTCTTTCACGATGACAGGAATTGTCTTGTTTAAAGAATATAACTCAATGGATGAGTGGCGTACACACCGGTTTTCATGGTGTTACCAGCTCTATAATGCCGGGTTCGATAACCGATTGGACCTATGTAGAAAAAATTTTCCCGAGTCTGGGTGTTTGTGATACCTTCGCTGTTTTTGATTTCGCTGTTTTTTTATAGAAAACGGAGGCAAACGAGCAGGTGGCTCACGTGATGGTAAGTGATTACCGCCGCCCATGAACACCCGCAATACCAGAGGCTTAGCAGATGCGTTGCCTCCCTTAAAGTGCCCCCCTTCCCCAGAATTGGGGGAAGGGGGTGTGTGGTTTTGATTCCATAACACAAGTGTAAGCTATTTACTTTGGGATCTGAGCAATGCATGTAATGTTGTCCCTATCTATGAATAAATGTAGTTAGTTACCTTAGCCACGATAGACGAGTTATTTGGTGGTCGGAATTTCGAGTCGAGAAACCCGAGTTCAAAAACTAATGTACGAATTATATCGTTGGCTTGGACATAAGACGGCCATGGGCTCACCACCTGTCACGTTGTCCCGAAAATATCTTCGGTGGAAGGTGGTCAAAGGGACTTAATTGTCTAGACTTGACCTCTGTCTACCCCTGTATTGGGAATTGCGTGAAGATATTTATTTATTTATTTATTATTATTTATTTATTTAGTTACCTTAAAATTATGTAGTAGTACCTTATGTCTTATCATGAACTTACGATGAAACCTTAGCTTAACTTAACCACGAAGTTGCTGACTGTCATCGTGTCTAAGGAACTGAATTTTTATATGGTATTTTACGGGATTATTACCCCGGTATCTTGAGAAGGCCATTGCCATTTTCAAAGCCCTTCCATTTGCCCCTCCTCTTTGGACATGCGCAGGAATGCGGTGGCAAATCTTTATAGCGATAGCAAATGCGCAATACTTAATAACAACTAGCTCCCGGTATTCCCAATTCGGAAGTGGTCATAGGCCTAGACAGTTCAGACAGACTCAAATTTCACCGTAGCCAATATGGGACAACGTGACAGACCAAGTCCAAGCCTTCTGCAAAGAATTCTGCAATATTTCTTAAAAAACTCTTTGATACTAGCGATAATTATAGGTAAAGATTGTCTGAAAGGAATCGCTTTTAGCGACAAGACCGCCATTTGTGTCGACACTGTCTTACAAAATTTAATATTTTATATTTTCTGTGTTGGTGTGCAATAAAGAGTATTCTATCTATCTATCTATCTAATTTTATGGATCGAACTTGAGTCTCATGATTGAAATTAATACATATAATTAATAATACAAACAAATTCAAATAATGTCGTCACTCAGCCACATGGCTATGGTGACGACATTATGTGATTTCTTATAATATGTATTTAATAAAAAGTCTATCAGACAGAGGTTAGTATAGACTTTTACTCTATATGCATGAATGTATCTATTTTTTTCAATTCATAGCCTACTTTTTTATCTTACTTTTTTCAAGCCTAGTTTGTAGTGACTTCGAAGTTCACGGCTGTGGGTTCGAGTCCCGCTAAAGAAAACATTTGTTTCCTGCATATACATGTTTGTTTTCGAGTCATGGATGTTTAGATGTCGATGGTAGGTGGGTCAAGAGTACTTAATAGTTTAGACCTCTGTCTGTGACTACTGGGAATTGAGAAAATGAGCGAAGGTCTACCTTTATACAAGTTACATTTTTAGTATAATATAAAAAAAATGCACAAATACAACAAAAGCAGCAGGTGCGGCCACATAAAACGTTTCGCAACCGCCGCACCGTGAGCCGGATGTGTTTTTTCGCCAGTCGAAAGTGAAAGTGGACATGCGGACTTGAAAGTTGTGTGAAAGTGAGCGCGAGACACTTTGCAAACGAACGGCGTTCGTGTAAAGACGCCGAGAGTTTTAGTAAATGACCGGCCGGTGGCTTTGTGGGGTCCGGACACGCCCTTATGGGGGAAATTCGGCATACATCAATCACTAATTATATTATTGGCCTGTACGTAATTACGTATGCAAAAGTAAAAGTTCATTCGATTATAAACTGATTGCTCCTTTCTGGGCATGGTTATAATATTGTTTGCAAACTTTTCAAACCATTGACGAGTCTGCAATACTATATTTTTTATTGTTAAGGTATAATAAGGTACCTTTTTCACAAAGAATCTTTGAAACCATCACAGTAATTTAAACAAATAAATTTATTGATTTTCTTAAACTTTGACTCTAATCTTAAAATTAATCACCAATGTTTTTTCTATGCATGTACACACAAGCTTTAAAAAGTTTATAAACTAAATATTAAAAGTAAACTAAATAATAAACTTGTATTAAAGGGCATTGCTTATCTATAATATTATATGGTGAAATCGAACCCGGAACGACACCATATACGACGGGTCAGTACTGAAAACACTTTTAGTTCCTGATCTCGGGTCTGGCTGTTTTTGGTACCTTTGTTGTAACGAATTCCTTACCACTTCCATAGCACTACAAGTGCTTTAGCTGCTCTGTGTACAAAAAATATCCTAATATTGTTTTTTTATTTTTTAACAGGCATGTTTATAGTCTAAGTCTCTATTTTCCCTGCCTCTAAGTTAAAAACCTATAAAAATATAAGACATAACATCTTTCTTTGACATTGTATTACAATATACCTTTATAAATCGTGTACTTATAAAGGCTATAAGGGAAAACGCCGGCCATGTTGAAATCGGGTTCAGCTGTGTAAAGGGTCTATATATAGTGAAATAGGTAAGTATGTTTGTTTTGGTCACGTGCATCTAAATGTGCATTTAACGATGTGTCGGAGAAAGTGTCTGAAAAGAGCGGAATCCAAAATTCAAAAGTTATTTAGTTTTTTTTAAGATAGAGGCAGCAAAAAGTTTCTATATCAAACGAGTTATACGAGTATTTTATGACATCATTATCAATACCAAAAAAAGAAATATACATAATGTATACAAGCATATACATATACATAACCCAGTACATAAAGGAAACTCTGCCAGGAAATCATAGAGGTTTAATGTCCTAGTAATGTTATATTACATCTCTACGCTGAAACAAAACATTGGCTGGCTAAAGAAAACATTTGTTTCCTGCATATACATGTTTGTTTTCGAGTCATGGATGTTTAGATGTCGATGGTAGGTGGGTCAAGAGTACTTAATAGTTTAGACCTCTGTCTGTGACTACTGGGAATTGAGAAAATGAGCGAAGGTCTACCTTTATACAAGTTACATTTTTAGTATAATATAAAAAAAATGCACAAATACAACAAAAGCAGCAGGTGCGGCCACATAAAACGTTTCGCAACCGCCGCACCGTGAGCCGGATGTGTTTTTTCGCCAGTCGAAAGTGAAAGTGGACATGCGGACTTGAAAGTTGTGTGAAAGTGAGCGCGAGACACTTTGCAAACGAACGGCGTTCGTGTAAAGACGCCGAGAGTTTTAGTAAATGACCGGCCGGTGGCTTTGTGGGGTCCGGACACGCCCTTATGGGGGAAATTCGGCATACATCAATCACTAATTATATTATTGGCCTGTACGTAATTACGTATGCAAAAGTAAAAGTTCATTCGATTATAAACTGATTGCTCCTTTCTGGGCATGGTTATAATATTGTTTGCAAACTTTTCAAACCATTGACGAGTCTGCAATACTATATTTTTTATTGTTAAGGTATAATAAGGTACCTTTTTCACAAAGAATCTTTGAAACCATCACAGTAATTTAAACAAATAAATTTATTGATTTTCTTAAACTTTGACTCTAATCTTAAAATTAATCACCAATGTTTTTTCTATGCATGTACACACAAGCTTTAAAAAGTTTATAAACTAAATATTAAAAGTAAACTAAATAATAAACTTGTATTAAAGGGCATTGCTTATCTATAATATTATATGGTGAAATCGAACCCGGAACGACACCATATACGACGGGTCAGTACTGAAAACACTTTTAGTTCCTGATCTCGGGTCTGGCTGTTTTTGGTACCTTTGTTGTAACGAATTCCTTACCACTTCCATAGCACTACAAGTGCTTTAGCTGCTCTGTGTAAAAAAAATATCCTAATATTGTTTTTTTATTTTTTAACAGGCATGTTTATAGTCTAAGTCTCTATTTTCCCTGCCTCTAAGTTAAAAACCTATAAAAATATAAGACATAACATCTTTCTTTGACATTGTATTACAATATACCTTTATAAATCGTGTACTTATAAAGGCTATAAGGGAAAACGCCGGCCATGTTGAAATCGGGTTCAGCTGTGTAAAGGGTCTATATATAGTGAAATAGGTAAGTATGTTTGTTTTGGTCACGTGCATCTAAATGTGCATTTAACGATGTGTCGGAGAAAGTGTCTGAAAAGAGCGGAATCCAAAA
Organism: Sericinus montela; assembly: GCA_029286605.1. NCBI lineage: Eukaryota > Metazoa > Arthropoda > Insecta > Lepidoptera > Papilionidae > Sericinus > Sericinus montela. The sequence continues at coordinate 9,698,052 of JAGSMR010000030.1, read as the reverse complement.
TTCAAAAGTTATTTAGTTTTTTTTAAGATAGAGGCAGCAAAAAGTTTCTATATCAAACGAGTTATACGAGTATTTTATGACATCATTATCAATACCAAAAAAAGAAATATACATAATGTATACAAGCATATACATATACATAACCCAGTACATAAAGGAAACTCTGCCAGAAAATCATAGAGGTTTAATGTCCTAGTAATGTTATATTACATCTCTACGCTGAAACAAAAACATTGGCTGGCTACAGAAAAAAAAAAACAAAATTATAAAATTCGAATGTCTGGCTATAACAACTCTCGCCTTACAAAAATTCGTCGGTGTGTGTACAAGAAAGTTTCTTTCAGTGCAATGACATCACGCATGACAGCATCATCCTTGGTAAGGTTATATCACTCCTCTCGATTCAAGATGGCCGCCGTGAAAGTCGGACATTGAACTCGGGCCGGTGTTGTGGCATACATAGTTTACAGTCTTTGTTATCACTTATGAAGGAACACGCTTCACTGTATATAAGTATAAAGTTTTTACTGTTGAATAATAATTTTCTTTTTATTATATTTTTCCTAATTTACCTATCGATTCTATATATAATAGGCAATACATTTGAGATTTTAGCACTCTTTCTTACTGACATAAAATCCACTGTTCTGCCATTATCGTCATGCTCAGCAAGCGGATTGACAACCGCAGTACTGGACATCTTACATCTTAGACGTGTCTGTTCGTTACCAGTCTGCTTTATTAATATGTAGCATTTTTTCCGCCATCTGTTTGTTGTTATTTTCCATTTTCAAGGATAGAGGTGATTGTTACGTAATTTCCCAAGCAGGGGTAGGCAGAGGTCTAGACAATTACGTCCTTTGACTTACTTTTCACCAAAGTTCATTTAGCACAACATGACAGGTGATGAGACCTCAAACGTCACCACACAGTAAATTAATTAGTCTCCTTAATGATATTTACTTAAAATAATGGTACATATTTTACTATTCACAGGATTGAGTTTTCCCTTTTTATCTCTCACAGTACCCACCGAAAGAAGAGGTGAATCAGGAGACCTGAGTTCAGTTACCGGGAAGATGTTTCGTACCAATGAGTTTTTTCGTAACTTATTTATGTCTGTATCGCTTGGACACTAAGACGCCGATAGGCGATTGTTGGTCGAAAGGACTAAATTTTCTAGACCTTTGACTACCATTGTATTTGAAAACGTATTAAGACAGATAAGGTAAAAAAATATTCTCACAATTAAGGCAATATAAATATACATAATGTATACAAGCATATACATATACATAACCCAGTACATAAAGGAAACTCTGCCAGGAAATCATAGAGGTTTAATGTCCTAGTAATGTTATATTACATCTCTACGCTGAAACAAAAACATTGGCTGGCTAAAGAAAAAAAAGAAAAAATTCTTCGGTATCTAAATTCTGTGGAATTTAGGATATTACGAACGATTATCAGCGAGGGCAGGCGGGTCCGAAATGTAAATTAAAGAAATTAATAAGAAAGACTACTAGTAACTTAAATGATTCCATTTTAAAACGAACATTGCATGATAGGAAAGAAAAGAAAAAATTCTTCGGTATCTAAATTCTGTGGAATTTAGGATATTACGAACGATTATCAGCGAGGGCAGGCGGGTCCGAAATGTAAATTAAAGAAATTAATAAGAAAGACTACTAGTAACTTAAATGATTCCATTTTAAAACGAACATTGCATGATAGGAAAGAAAAGAAAAAATTCTTCGGTATCTAAATTCTGTGGAATTTAGGATATTACGAACGATTATCAGCGAGGGCAGGCGGGTCCGAAATGTAAATTAAAGAAATTAATAAGAAAGACTACTAGTAACTTAAATGATTCCATTTTAAAACGAACATTGCATGATAGGAAAGAAAAGAAAAAATTCTTCGGTATCTAAATTCTGTGGAATTTAGGATATTACGAACGATTATCAGCGAGGGCAGGCGGGTCCGAAATGTAAATTAAAGAAATTAATAAGAAAGACTACTAGTAACTTAAATGATTCCATTTTAAAACGAACATTGCATGATAGGAAAGAAAAGAAAAAATTCTTCGGTATCTAAATTCTGTGGAATTTAGGATATTACGAACGATTATCAGCGAGGGCAGGCGGGTCCGAAATGTAAATTAAAGAAATTAATAAGAAAGACTACTAGTAACTTAAATGATTCCATTTTTAAAACGAACATTGCATGATAGGAAAGAAAAGAAAAAATTCTTCGGTATCTAAATTCTGTGGAATTTAGGATATTACGAACGATTATCAGCGAGGGCAGGCGGGTCCGAAATGTAAATTAAAGAAATTAATAAGAAAGACTACTAGTAACTTAAATGATTCCATTTTAAAACGAACATTGCATGATAGGAAAGAAAAGAAAAAATTCTTCGGTATCTAAATTCTGTGGAATTTAGGATATTACGAACGATTATCAGCGAGGGCAGGCGGGTCCGAAATGTAAATTAAAGAAATTAATAAGAAAGACTACTAGTAACTTAAATGATTCCATTTTAAAACGAACATTGCATGATAGGAAAGAAAAGAAAAAAATAAAGAGAAAAAGAAAAAATTCTTCGGTATCTAAATTCTGTGGAATTTAGGATATTACGAACGATTATCAGCGAGGGCAGGCGGGTCCGAAATGTAAATTAAAGAAATTAATAAGAAAGACTACTAGTAACTTAAATGATTCCATTTTAAAACGAACATTGCATGATAGGAAAGAAAAGAAAAAAATAAAGAGAAAAAGAAAAAATTCTTCGGTATCTAAATTCTGTGGAATTTAGGATATTACGAACGATTATCAGCGAGGGCAGGCGGGTCCGAAATGTAAATTAAAGAAATTAATAAGAAAGACTACTAGTAACTTAAATGATTCCATTTTTAAAACGAACATTGCATGATAGGAAAGAAAAGAAAAAAAAAACGGAAATCTAAACTAACGAAACGTCAAGTAATAGGAAGTCACGAGGCGTCTTACACTTTCATTATTCACTAGTGTGCGTGCCATTGGCATTCACACACACAAACGTACACGGACGTAAACATCACAAACTGTATACAACTGTTAACTACTCACACATGCACTCAGAGATATACCGACCTGATTTTCCATCCCGTTGAGCTAAACACATGTATTTATGTATTTGGGATGTGGAATGGAATGCCGGACCCACTAGCCCGGTTCGTAAATGCAGCTTCTTCTACATTTACAACTTTAATTGACTATAAACAAATTGAAAACAAGAAGAGGTATTAGAAATTCATTTCATAAAAGTTGTAACCAATAATAATAAATAAATAAAAAGATACATAGGTAGTAATAACATCAACATTGCACTGATTCCAAAGTAGCTTTCAAGATTCCATATCACAAGTGCATAACTTGTGATATGGAATCGAAACAGAGTACCACAAGCACCCAGAATCGAGAAAATATCGAAAAAGTGTTTTATTACATAAAGCCGTCTCGGTATCGAACCCGGGACGAATAAAATATGCAAAAGGGAGGAAATGACCACCCTTTATCAATCTTGGACATAAAGACGGCGATGGGCTCACTACCTGTCACGTTATCCCGAAAATAACTTCGATGGAAAGTGGGTCGAAGGGACTTAATTGTCAAGACTAGGCTTCCGCCTACCCCTGTATTGGGAATTGCGTGAAGATATTCATTTATATTTATTTATTTTACCAATCTTCACAGACAAACGCAGCGTAGTACAACCCCTCAAGCGACCATAAGCGACCCCCATAAGCGACCTAATAATTATTGCTGGGAGTCGATGGATTCAGGTGCTAGGAATCATTCTATGAGGCAATCTTGGGAGGAGGTTTATTTTTAGCAAAGAACTTCAGATAGGCTGTTATGATGGTAATGGCAATTAGTCTATACCTAATCCGTAGGTCGGTTTCCAACATATACATTATATGTATCTTATCGCCATTCCCAATACGGGGGTAGACAGAATTCTAGACAATTAAGTCGTTTCGACCCAAGATAAAGTGTCCCTCCCCAAAAGTCAAGATAGCCGAGTGGTTCAGTGGTCGGAATTTCGAGTCAAGACCAAATGGGTTTTTACAAAAACTTATGTACGCATAATATTGTAGGCTTTTGACATTAAGACGGCGACGAGCTCGCCACCAGTCACGTTATCTCAAAAATATCTTCGTTGGAACATATAAATTATATATAGTAATGTTTTAATATTTGAGTCGCACCTACCATCCTTTCGACATGACAAGAGTTAAATGGTAGAGAATGCCATCAGGCATTAAATCCGCCCATTGTAGCCCTTACTTGAAAGTGTCACAATAAAGAATAAATAAATAAATAAATAAAAAAAGAAAAAAATAAAGAGAAAAAAAGAAAAAAAAAAACGGAAATCTAAACTAACGAAACGTCAAGCAATAGGAAGTCACGAGGCGTCTTACACTTTCATTATTCACTAGTGTGCGTGCCATTGGCATTCACACACACAAACGTACACGGACGTAAACATCACAAACTGTATACAACTTTAACTACTCACACATGCACTCAGAGATATACTGACCTGATTTTCCATCCTGTTGAGCTAAACACATGTATTTATGTATTTGGGATGTGGAATGGAATGCCGGACCCACTAGCCCGGTTCGTAAATGCAGCTTCTTCACATTTACAACTTTAATTGACTATAAACAAATTGAAAACAAGAAGAGGTGAATCAGGAGACCTGAGTTCAGTTACCGGGAAGATGTTTCGTACCAATGAGTTTTTTCGTAACTTATTTATGTCTGTATCGCTTGGACACTAAGACGCCGATAGGCGATTGTTGGTCGAAAGGACTAAATTTTCTAGACCTTTGACTACCATTGTATTTGAAAACGTATTAAGACAGATAAGGTAAAAAAATATTCTCACAATTAAGGCAAAATAAATACGAGATATTTTGTAACTAACCTATACCTAACCTATCCTAGAAAGTTTGTATATACAGATGATTAGATGTTTGTATTCACATCCGCTCAATGACAATCGAACGGCTGAATGGATTTGAATGAAATTTAGCTCGCAGATAGTTCATAAACTGGAATAGTACACAAGTTATTGTTCATTCCTGAAACATACGCGAATCACGTTTACATACATACGTACATACATACATACTAACGGCCCTGGTAAAGTCCACTGCAAAGCATAGGACTCTTCCATGGGGAGGATTTGCCATAATCGCCACGCATGGCAGACGGATTCAAGAGATTTTAATTATTACAAGTGGATTTTAATTTAAAGCATCCAGGATCTTGAGAGGCGTTTAGGGTTATTATTGCTCCAAAAAATTAAAGTATCCTGCGGGATTAAAAAAGAAAAAAAATAAAGAGAAAAAAAGAAAAAAATTCTTCGGTATCTAAATTCTGTGGAATTTAGGATATTACGAACGATTATCAGCGAGGGCAGGCGGGTCCGAAATGTAAATTAAATAAATTAATAAGAAAGACTACTAGTAACTTAAATGATTCCATTTTTAAAACGAACATTGCATGATAGGAAAGAAAAGAAAAAAAAAACGGAAATCTAAACTAACGAAACGTCAAGCAATAGGAAGTCACGAGGCGTCTTACACTTTCATTATTCACTAGTGTGCGTGCCATTGGCATTCACACACACAAACGTACACGGACGTAAACATCACAAACTGTATACAACTTTAACTACTCACACATGCACTCAGAGATATACTGACCTGATTTTCCATCCCGTTGAGCTAAACACATGTATTTATGTATTTGGGATGTGGAATGGAATGCCGGACCCACTAGCCCGGTTCGTAAATGCAGCTTCTTCTTACATTTACAACTTTAATTGACTATAAACAAATTGAAAACAAGAAGAGGTATTAGAAATTCATTTCATAAAAGTTGTAACCAATAATAATAAATAAATAAAAAGATACATAGGTAGTAATAACATCAACATTGCACTGATTCCAAAGTAGCTTTCAAGATTCCATATCACAAGTGCATAACTTGTGATATGGAATCGAAACAGAGTACCACAAGCACCCAGAATCGAGAAAATATCGAAAAAGTGTTTTATTACATAAAGCCGTCTCGGTATCGAACCCGGGACGAATAAAATATGCAAAAGGGAGGAAATGACCACCCTTTATCAATCTTGGACATAAAGACGGCGATGGGCTCACTACCTGTCACGTTATCCCGAAAATAACTTCGATGGAAAGTGGGTCGAAGGGACTTAATTGTCAAGACTAGGCTTCCGCCTACCCCTGTATTGAGAATTGCGTGAAGATATTCATTTATATTTATTTATTTTACCAATCTTCACAGACAAACGCAGCGTAGTACAAGAGACCATAAGCGACCCCCATAAGCGACCTAATAATTATTGCTGGGAGTCGATGGATTCAGGTGCTAGGAATCATTCTATGAGGAAATCTTGGGAGGAGGTTTATTTTTAGCAAAGAACTTCTGATAGGCTGTGTAATGGCAATTAGTCTATATCTAATCCGTATCCGTCCGGTTTCCAACATATACATTATATGTATCTTATCGCCATTCCCAATACGGGGGTAGACAGAATTCTAGACAATTAAGTCGTTTCGACCCAAGATAAAGTGTCCCACCCCAAAAGTCAAGATAGCTGAGTGGTTCAGTGGTCGGAATTTCGAGTCAAGACCAAAATGGGTTTTACAAAACTTATGTACGCATAATATTGTAGGCTTGACATTGAGACGGCGACGTGCTCGCCACCAGTCACGTTATCTCAAAAATATCTTCGGTGGAACATATAAATTATATATAGTAATGTTTTAATATTTGAGTCGCACCTACCATCCTTTCGACATGACAAGAGTTAATGGTAGAGAATGCCATCAGGCATTAAATCCGCCCATTGTAGCCCTTACTTGAAAGTGTCACAATAAAGAATAAATAAATAAAAAGATACATAGGTAGTAATAACATCAACATTGCACTGATTCCAGTATTAAGATTCCATATCACAAGTGCATAACTTGTGATATGGAATCGAAACAGAGTACCACAAGCACCCAGAATCGAGAAAATATCGAAAAAGTGTTTTATTACATAAAGCCGTCTCGGTATCGAACCCGGGACGAATAAAATATGCAAAAGGGAGGAAATGACCACCCTTTATCAATCTTGGACATAAAGACGGCGATGGGCTCACTACCTGTCACGTTATCCCGAAAATAACTTCGATGGAAAGTGGGTCGAAGGGACTTAATTGTCAAGACTAGGCTTCCGCCTACCCCTGTATTGAGAATTGCGTGAAGATATTCATTTATATTTATTTATTTATTTTACCAATCTTCACAGACAAACGCAGCGTAGTACAAGAGACCATAAGCGACCCCCATAAGCGACCTAATAATTATTGCTGGGAGTCGATGGATTCAGGTGCTAGGAATCATTCTATGAGGAAATCTTGGGAGGAGGTTTATTTTTAGCAAAGAACTTCTGATAGGCTGTGTAATGGCAATTAGTCTATATCTAATCCGTATCCGTCCGGTTTCCAACATATACATTATATGTATCTTATCGCCATTCCCAATACGGGGGTAGACAGAATTCTAGACAATTAAGTCGTTTCGACCCAAGATAAAGTGTCCCACCCCAAAAGTCAAGATAGCCGAGTGGTTCAGTGGTCGGAATTTCGAGTCAAGACCAAAATGGGTTTTTACAAAAACTTATGTACGCATAATATTGTAGGCTTGGACATTGAGACGGCGACGTGCTCACCACCAGTCACGTTATCTCAAAAATATCTTCGGTGGAACATATAAATTATATATAGTAATGTTTTAATATTTGAGTCGCACCTACCATCCTTTCGACATGACAAGAGTTAAATGGTAGAGAATGCCATCAGGCATTAAATCCGCCCATTGTAGCCCTTACTTGAAAGTGTCACAATAAAGAATAAATAAATAGATCGTGCTAGCCCAAATTATCTTCAAGGGTACATATTTTCGTCATTTCAATCATAGCCATATTGACTATCGGTATATCGAGGTGTTGAAGTGCTTGTACAGAAACGCCACCATGTCAGTCCGAGTACAAGAGCAGAAGACGAGGGCTATTCCACTGCAGAGAGGTGTTAGACAGGGAGACGTTATTTCTCTGAAACTGTTCACCACTGCTTTGGAAGATGCCTTCAAGCTCCTGGAATGGAAAAGACTTGGCATCAATATAAATGGCGAGTATATCACTCACCTTCGATTTGCCGACGATATTGTGGTCATGGCGGAGTCGCTGGAGGATTTGAACATCATGCTCAATGACCTAAATGAAGTTTCCAAACATGTGGGTCTTAGAATGAATATGGACAAGACGAAGATTATGTCGAATGTCCATATTGCACCTTCACCTGTATGTGTTGGGAGCTCAGTTCTTGAAGTTGTTAACCAGTATGTCTACTTCGGTCAGTTGATCAAGGCAGACAGTTCCAGCTTCAAGGACGAGGTCTTTCGACGAATCCGACTCGGCTGGGCAGCGTTTGGGAAGCTCCGGAGTGTCTTCTCGTCCAAAATACCTCAGTGCCTGAAGTCGAAAGTCTTCGACCAATGTGTGTTACCAGTGATGACTTACGGGTCCGAAACGTGGTCCCTTACTATGGGCCTCATAAGAAGGCTCAAGGTCGCTCAAAGAGCTATGGAGAGGGCTATGCTCGGAGTTTCTCTACGAGATCACATTAGGAATGATGAGATCCGTAGAAGAACTAAAGTCACCGACGTAGCCCAGCGGATTAGCTCCTTGAAGTGGCAGTGGGCGGGGCACATAGCGCGTAGAACCGATGGCCGATGGGGCAGAAAGGTTCTGGAATGGCGGCCACGTACCGGCAAGCGCAGCGTCGGACATCCACCGACTAGATGGTCGGACGACTTGACCAAGGTCGCGGGAAGACGCTGGATGCAGGCCGCAAACAACCGGTCATATTGGAAATCTTTAGGGGAGGCCGGTCATATTGATATGATGATGATGATGAATCAATGCACATCCTAGTAATAGATGTTTGTGAAACATTCTTGTGTAAACTTTATATGTTTTAATAATATACAGAAACCAATACACACTTCGGCATAGTAATACATTAAAATAAATAAATAAATAAATATCTTCACGCAATTCCCAATACAGGGGTAGACAGAGGTCAAGTCTAGACAATTAAGTCCCTTTGACCCACCTTCCACCGAAGATATTTTTCGGGACAACGTGACAGGTGGTGAGCCTGTCGCCGCCTTTATGTCCAAGCCAACGATGAAATTCGTACATAAGTTTTTGAAAAACTCATTGGTACTGTCTCCTGGGGATCGAACTCGGGTCTCTCGACTCGAAATTCCGACCACCCAACAACTCGGCTATCGTGACTTTTAATAATGAAAATAAATGAGTAATACATTTATATTAATATTTACTTATTAGCTTAACATAGATTTGTTCCTGTTGTGTTATTAAAATAGTATTAGTATATTTTCATATTTGTAATTGTCCCGAAAATATCTTCGATGGAAGGTGGGTCAAAGGGACTTAATTGTCTAAACTAGACCTCTGTCTACCCCTGTATTGGGAATTGTGTGAAGATATTTATTATTTATTTATTTAAATATCTTTCTTTTGGTTTTGTTTATTGGTGTACAATAAAATGTATTTCATTCATTCATTCATAGATAGGGGCAACATCTCAACATTGATCTAATCCCAAAGTTAGTAACCAAAGAACTTGTATTATGTAATCAGAAACGATGTAGGTAAAACACCCAGAACCGGGAAAGTATAGAAAAGGTGTTTTCTATTATAAGCCGACCGGGGATCAAACCCAGGACCACAGAGCTGGGGCAGTGAAAACCGGCATGTACGCCACTCGCCCATGGAGGTCGTTAAATTGTTTAATGATTACTATTTTTACTAATTACAGATTATAACAACAGCTTCCATTTATACATACGTAATGTGCTCTAAAGGTTCCCAGCAGGACATTAGCCTCTCCCTTAAAGGAGAGTTTATAATAACGGACAGATTAATCTAATAATGCATAAGAATATACCACTCCCTTTCTTCCCGTGGGTGTCGTAAGAGGCGACTAAGGGCAAAGCCTTGGAAATAAATTGATTAATTACAGACATACTAAATTTAATAAACCCACGATAGCCGTGTAGTTGGGTGGTCAGAATTTCGAGTCAAGAGACCCGAGTTCGATCCCCAGGTGGCAGGCTCGTACCAATGGACTTTCCAGAAACATGTACGAATTACATCGTTGGCTTCGACATTGAGACGGCGTCGAGCAACTGTCACGTTGTCCCAAAAATATCTTCGGTGGAAGGTGGGTCGAAGGGACTTAATTGTCTAGACTAGACCTCTGTCTACCCCTATATTGGGAATTGTTTGAGGATATTTATTTATTTATTATTAATTTTTATAATAAACTGTTACGGAAAAATTCTAAGGTCCTGCAGTGATCTCTTACATGCCATTATCTGTGTGTCTATAGTCATTATTATATTACAGAGCACAATCAAAATGATACATCAGTGGCTATAATGATAATCGAAAACGACGAATTTCGTTAGTTATGTAAGTAGGAAACACAGGTGGCCAACTTTCACAACTTTCATTTTTCTTGTTGTGCAGTGAAAACCACAAATTGATTCGTAAACGTAGCGGTGTAAAGATTAAATTACCTTCAACGGTATGGACTTCAAATATGATGAATCGTTGGAATATAAATTCATTAAGTTGCATAAGAATCAATAACAATAACATATCTCTGATCATTATTTATCAGATTTTCTTATTAACAAATAATCTCATTGCACCATGTATACTTATGATTATATTACTATTACTATTACTTATGATTACAGTAATATACATTTATTTATTTTTAGGCCATTCCTAATGCTAGAATAGACAGAGGTCTAGACAATTAAATCCTTTCTAGCCACCTTTCACCGGAGACATTTTTTGGAACAACGTGTCATGTGGTGAGCCTGCCAAGTACAGCCAACTATGTAAATCGTACATAAAATTTGAAAACCTAGAGAATACGAGCCACCTGTGGATCTAATTCGGGACACGAACCGTCATAATTTTACCGATTAGTACAAACCCAAAAATTTTTGAAAAAATAATTGAAGCGAGGACTCTGCTACCCACTGAAGTGAAGTCCTTGCCTACTGAAGTGAACGTAAAAAAAGCAATCCCAAAATTGAGTATGTTACCGTTATGTCTATTGAAACCTAATCGTACATTTGATAAACAAAACAGAATCCATACGAGAAATAGAAGACAACAGTTTGATGACTTTTTGATTATTTGACGACCTCCGTGGTCGAGTGGCGTAAACACCGGTTTTTAAGGTGTCGCCATCTGGAGGTCCCGGGTTCGATTCGCGGTCGGATAAATGTAAAAAAAACACTTTTTTCTACATTTTTTCGGGTCTGGTTGTATGTGTTGCCTTCGTTGTTTCCAATTCCCATACCACAAGTGCTTTAGCATATTACATTGGGTTCGAAGCAATTTATGTGATGTTGTCTCTATCTAGTTATGTATTTATTCTATTTATTCTATGTAACTCATAATAGCCATAGAATAATTAAAAAATACCGGAACTCATATGTACATACATACAGATGTATTACAACCAAACCGCCTTTAAAAGTCTACAGCACATGACAAGGAATGTTTGTAATAATCCACACAATAGTATGCTACGATGGCATGACCACGATCTATATTATGTAACTATTGTCTTTTATAAGCCGACAATGACAATAAATAAAACTTTAATTCATTCTGTCGTCTTTACAAAACGAAAGAAAAAAGCAACTAGCGCAATCTATTTCATGCATATGAGAAACATATCTTTTATAACAGCGCCATCTACCGGCACGAATATTAAAATATAACAAAATAAAACCAAGACTGTTGCAAATGAAATCGTCACGGGCCGCTAGAGAGTGTTGTTTTATTTTTTCGTTTTTCTTTATGTACTACAAATGTTTCTTGATGCTGCGAGAAAAAATAAAAGAGATATAAAGTGTACTCTAATAAATTCTCTTTCACTTATAGCTAAACTAGGTCAAACGTGCAAGATGTTCCAACAGAGTAACATGTGTAAAATTTTATATCGTCTTTTATAATTTTAAAATGAAATACTTGTATAACGAGACTGCTAATTAATCTATTGGGTTTAGATTAAAAAATAGATCATTAATAAAGATTAATTCAGTAAAAAGTATTTACCTAGCAGTAAAGTAAATTCGCACTATTTAAAAAATCACGAAACTTGTTTTATTATATTCGTATTAACATTGTGCAGTTGACAAAAAATTTGCATTAAATTTATCGTGTTGTAGTTAAGAAAAGAAAATAAAGAAACGAATTAAAGACCGCGTTCCTTTGTCGTCTCCCATCTCGTTCCTAATAATGCCTGACCCGGCCAAAGAACAGACGGTTTTTTTTTTTTTGATTATCGAAACAGATTTCTCGCCTCTCTGATACTAACGTAAAGAAAAACAGTCATATTTTTATACTTTCCTTACATTTAAGTATTTGAATAGTTTACACAAAATTTTCTGCGTGACCTTGGAAAGAGCTTACGTCACCATATCCTTCAACCTGTTATTTTCTATTATGATAGAAGAAAAGAACAAACAATAATAGAACAAGCAATAGTTCGATTATCATAATGAAATAAAATAAATAACTTTTACGCTTTACTGACACGAAATAATTGACAAGAATCATTTATTGCTATGAATTTTTATGCATGACGACTTTCGTCTTATAAGTCACGATAGCCGGGTGGTTGAGTGATCGGAATTTCGAGTCAAGAGACCCAATTTTGATCCCCAGGTGGGGATCAAACCAAACCAATGGGTTTTTCAAAAACTTACGTACGCATTTTATCGTTGGCTTGGACGTAAAGACGGCGACGGGCTCACCACCTGTCATGTTATCACGAAAATATCTTCGGTGGAAGGTGGGTCGAAGGGACTTAATGGTTTAGACTAGACCTCTGTCTACCCCTGTATTGGGAATTGCGTGAAGATATTTTATTTTAACTTCCGTGGACGAGTGGCGTACCGTTGCGTACGCGACGGTCCCGGGTTCGATGTTCGTTCGTGTCGGTGTGAACACTTTATACTTAAGCTACTTACTTTAGGATTAGAGCAATGCATGTGATGCCCTTATCTATGTCTTTATTTATTATGCTTTATTGCTACGAAATGTAAAGTTTTCAATAGTTTGCCCATTGCTACGAATAAGTATTCTTCATAGTCACTATGAAGAATATTTATCGTAGTTCATTTAGTTTTTAGCATTTGAAAGGATCTTTAAAGAGCACTACGCAATTCCCAATACAGGGGTAGACAGAGATCAAGTCTAGACAATTAAGTCCCTTTGACCCACCTTCCACCGAAGATATTTTCGGGACAACGTGACAGGTGGTGAGCCCGTCGCCGCCTTTATGTCCAAGCCAATGATAAAATTCGTACATAAATTTTTTGAAAAACTCATTGGTACTGCCACCTGGGGATCGAACTCGGGTCTCTCGACTCGAAATTCCGACCACCCAACAACTCGGCTATCGTGACTTGAGAGCACTACGCTTTTATGCCTAGTATACCTGTATTAGAATGTTTTATAGATATCCTACCTACACTAACAAGATGGTAACTGGTTATCCCACCATCTAGGGGAAGCCTTTAAGAACTTCGAAGTTAAACTTTAACCTCTTATACAATAACCACGGGAAATATGGAGTGTTGGATTTAAAAGCCAGTAACGCACGGCAAGATAATTGTCATTAACCAGAATAAAAGAAGTATTTTGGACATTATGACGGCGATATGTTCACCACCTGTCACGTAGTCCCAAGTTGTGGTGGAAAAGACTTCATTGAGTAAACCTCTGCAATGTGGACATTTTGCCATACTGGCATAGGGGAAAATGCATGATGATAAAATAGAAATAATTACTACAAAACTGATAGTCATTGTTCAAACCTGTCGCAATAAAAAGGCTGTGACGTCAGTCGGAAAAAACATGTAATTTCCTCTAATAGAATTGTCATTTGACACTTTCCTTTATTGCGCATTCACTTTCTGTTCATTATTTGATGACGTGCCTACTGAAGTGCTGCTAAAGAAATGTTACTCCTTACTGTTTACTCGAAAGCCTTTGCCTTGACCAAATGTCAATAAATTAATGAAGTTAGAGAAAAGATGTCACTAAAAAAAGGGATGTTTTTCGATTTCACACTGTCGCTATACTTCCGTCACTAACCGTGTTTGATTATTGATTGAAAGAATTTATTCATTAGATAGATAGTATACCTGTTGCATTTTAGGTTATTAAAACTGACTTAACTTATTCGAGCCGATGTCATGTGGTTTGCCACATAAGAAGAGGAGTAAGAAAAAATCCTTATCTTCCCGTGGTTGTCGTAAGAGACGACTAAAAAATAGCTCTTTAAAGGATATCGCCAGATGGCGGGATAACTATCTACATATACACGAAATCAACTGGCAGCCGCACTCAAGAAGGTGTACGACTATGCCGACGCTGACGACCTTCGTGGACGTGTGGCGCTTTTCGCTCATGGTGGCGCCAGCTCAGAAGTCCCGGGTTCGATTCCCGATCGGGTCAATGTAAAAAACATTTTTTTCTAAATTTTTCTCGGGTCTGGGTATTTGTGGTACCTTCGTCGTTTCTGATTCAATAATACAAGTACTAAATCTGCTTACTTTCGGATCAGAGCAACGTATGCGATGTTGTCCCTGTCTATGTACGTATTAGTTTAAATTGCAATCGCGAATCCGCAAGACAGAAATTATTATGATATCTTCACGCCTCATTCCAGACCAGCAACCATCGCAGATTACTTATCTTCACTTCTACGAAATAGGTAATTTTCTTCATACACGTCTAGATATCCAAGTGTTTTATATTTCCCATTCTTAGAAAAATATACTAACACACAATTACAAGGTAAGCATCTCCCTACCATCATCTCCTTACATGTTAATTTTGCGCTAACATTTTCAACATTCATTTATCACTAATAAAAAGATCACGATTCATATATCACGATAAATAAATAAATATAAATATCTTCACGCAATTCCCAATACAGGGGTAGACAGAGGTCTAGTCAAGACAATTAAGTCCTTTCGACCCACCTTCCACCGAAGATATTTTAGGAACAACGTGACAGGTGGAGAACCCGTCGCTGTCATTATGTCCGAAAGATATAATTCGTACATAAGTTTTTGAAAAACCCATTTGGTACGAGCCTGCCACCTGGGGATCGAACTCGGGTCTCTTGACTCGAAATTCCGACCACCTAACCACTCAACTACCGTGACCATTACTAACACGATACTATAATGAAATAACATTCCATTATAAATAACACTCTGCCACAGAAACCTCATTACGATACGGTGGTAGATTAAAATATGACCATCGATAGATGTATGAATGATACACTAGCTGCCCCCCGCGGCTTTGCCCGCACTTTAACACTTAACGCGGAACCCTAATTATGTTTCTAAAATAAAAGTAGCCTATGTTACTCTTTATAACATTAACTATCTGTCAGTGAAAGTCCTGTTAAAATCAGTCCAGCCGTTTCAAAAATTATCCGGAACAAACAGACAGACTGACAAAAATTTAAAAAAAAATGTTATTTTGGTGTATGTACCGTATATACATGTAGTAAAAAACGGTTAATTCAAAATAGCAAAACAGACACTCCAATTTTATTTATATGTAAACACGTATCAATGAATACATACATGATTTGATTTGATTTATTGTGTAAATAATATAATGCGTTGAATTAAAATCTTTAATATTTTCTAAGGGAAATATGATAAAAACATCAAACAGTGTACAAAGACTAGACAAAAAAATGACTAGACTAGAAACCGGCACGGATTACAGGCGTGTCATCGATAAAAGTATTCGATTATAGATTTTATCATTGAACTCTTCGAATCGTTCTGAAAGCCTTTAGAAAAGACAAAAAGAGAGTGTACGTATTGCTATACATTAATACACACCTTTAAAAATAAAGTCAATAAAATAATAGTCGAGTTGTTGGGTGGTCGGAATTTCGAGTAGAGAGACCCGAGTTCGATCCCCAGTTGGCAGTACCAATGAGTTTTTCAAAAACTTATGTACGAATTTCATCGTTGGCTTGGACATAAAGGCGGCGACGGTCTCACCACCTGTCACGTTGTCCCGAAAATATCTTCGGTGGAAGGTGGGTCAAAGGGACTTAATTGTCTAGACTTGACCTCTGTCTACCCCTGTATTGGGAATTGCGTGAAGATATTTAATATTTAATTTAAAAATAAATATAAATCCATTACGCCTTAGGTGACCTGTGGTGCGAAATAGATGGCGGTATTATAAATTTGTCGTAGGTAAAAAAATATATAGTCACTATAGCCGAGTGGTTGAGTGTTCGGTATTCAATCAAGAGACCCCGATCTAGTGGTTGTACCAATGAGTATTTTCAATACTTATGTACGATTTATATTTCTGGCTTGGACATAAAGACGGTGCCAGGCTCACCTCTTGACAGGTTGTACCAAAAAATTTTCTCGGTGAAAGGTTGGTCGAAAGGACTTAATTGTCAGGACCTCTGTCTACCCCAGAATTATAGTGGGTAAATAACGGTAAAATTATTATTTCTTACATAAACGAATTGAAAGTACAAAAACTTTTGAACTGGATATTAGC
Organism: Sericinus montela; assembly: GCA_029286605.1. NCBI lineage: Eukaryota > Metazoa > Arthropoda > Insecta > Lepidoptera > Papilionidae > Sericinus > Sericinus montela. The sequence goes on along the minus strand of JAGSMR010000030.1, from coordinate 9,681,238 downwards.
ATATTTTATATAAATGAATACATAACAGGTTTAGCAAGAAATTTATTGTTTACTTTTTGTTTTTTTTTTAAGACGGTTTAATTTTACGACCTCCGCAGACGAGTGCCATACACACAGATTTGAAGTTGTCGCCATCTATGAGGTCCTAGGTTCGAAATCCGGATGGTTAAATGTAGAAAAACCACTTTTTCTACATTTTCTCGGGTCTGGGTGTTTGTGGTGGGTTGTTCGTTGTTTCCGATTTTACATCACAAGTACATTAGATGCTTACTTAGGAATCAGAACAATGTATATTATGTTGTCCCTATCTATATATGTATTTATTCACTTAACGGATATTGTTTTTAAAATCTACTTTGTCCATCTAGAACACACAAGCTGTTATACAGAATGTTAAAATTGTCAGTCACGATAGCCGAGTGGTTGGGTGGTCGGAATTTCGAGTCAAGAGACCCGAGTTGGATCCCCAGGTGGCAGGCTAGTACCAATGGGTTTTTCATAAACTTATGTACGAACTATATCGTTGGCTTGGACATAAAGACGGCGACGGGCTCACCACCTGTCACATTGTCCCGAAAATATGTTCGGTTGAAGGTGGGTCGAAGGGACTTAATTGTTTAGACTAGACCTCTGTGAATATACAGGTGGTATTGGGAATAGCGTGATGACATTTATATTTCTTTTTTTTTATTTTCAAAATTCTAGCAGAAAAATAAATCAGAGAGCCCCGTCTCAAAGATTTTTAATAAAGCGCTGTTCCACCGCTACCTACGAGTAATGGAAGTTCGCAGCATTCGTGCGTAAAATATTATTTGCTGGTACTTTTGAAGCGATCCGCTCTATATCCAAAACGTTTATGGACAACACCAAACTGAAAATTGTTTGGTTTCATTTAAATTATGTTTATTAAAAACTACAAAGCCAGTTACTCTGTGACAGAAAATTTTAATTTCGGGAGACGGTTTGATACTCTTCACTTTATACTTTAAATATTCATATATTCTTCGTGAATCTATACATATAAATATTGGAGTGTCTGTTTGTAATATTGAAATAACCTGTTTTTCTGTATATATATGAATATATACACGTTACATACACCAACATATTCTGTCTCTCTGTCTGTTTGTTCCGGCTAATCTCTGAAATGGCTAGACCGATTTTGACTGGACTTTCACTGGCAGATAGCTCATATTATAAGGAGTAATATAGGCTACTTTAAATTTAGAAAAATAATTAGTGGTCGCGTTGAAGGGCTAGTGTTAAACCGCGGGCAAAGCCGCGGAAAACAGCTATTAGTAAATAATTACAAACATTCATAGTCTTCATACAAAATTTTGCTAAGAGTTAGAATCCCGCTAGAGGATTCGACCGCTTTGCTCTAAAGGTAGAGTCACCACCAACTAATCTATCGTACCACCAACTCATCTCTCGTATACAAATATCGTATGGTAAACTATATTTTATGTAGTATTTTATGAAAAGTACCTTATGCTAATCCTTATAACATCACCTATCTGCTAGTGAAAGACACATTAAGATCGGTCCAGCCATTCCAGAGATTAGCAGGAACAAACAGACAGACAATGAAATATTTTAAAATATTGTTTTTTTTTTTTGTGTAAGCACCGTATATACTTTCGTATGCATTTAGTGTATTTAGAATTACAAACTGATATTTTAAAATAACGTATATATTAAAATAACAATTAATAAAGTTTTCACTACCGTAGCTGCTATAACCCAGTCAGAGGTCGAGATAGTTTGCAGCATTTCACTTGCGTTTACTTGGCACAACAATGATACAAGCCGTAATGTATTGAAAATATTAAAAAACTCTTTGTTACAGGCATCGAAACAAAGTATATGTAAACGACATCGGCATCGAAACAAAGTCTCCTGATTAGAATTCAGATTACAATCCTAACTCTCGGCATTTAAACATTTTATTAATGTATAATGATTTTTTGTGTAAAATGTGATCGTTGAAGTATTTCTGAGATGGTATCATCTACGATACTTCAACGACCACATTTGAATAAATTTATAAACAAGATTAGATCGAATAAAGTCACAGAATTAATTGTTATCATCATTATAATTATTATATTATATTATTATATAATTTATATTTATAGGTATGAAAATTTATTATCGGAATAAGAAACATAAATTCCATCTAGCGATAGCAAAATTTTTTAATAAACATCGTTTCGTGATAAGGTTCCTCCTAACAGACGCAAGACACTCCGGGGACATCCACTTCTCTTGACTCGAATTCCAATCACCTAACCACTCGGCTATCGCGACTTCTAAAAGATAATTTTTAAAAAGAGGATACCTATAGTGTATCTTTCGCCTGTTTCTTCTCTTTTAAAGGTGCGAAACGGCGATAGATTAAACAATTATAATCAATACATGTATTTATTTATTTATTTATTATTGAGTAGTAGTAAGCAGAAGGAAAACAAAGTAAATGTAATATTAAAAAGCAATTAGTACAAAGGCCTTGCTTATTTCTATTGAAATGGACTCACATAGTCACATGCTCAACCATTAAGTAACCAACCATTAAGTAACCATTAAGTCCCTTTGACCCACCTTCCACCAAGATATTTTCGGGAGTGACAGGTGGTGAGGCCGTCGCCGTTATTATAAAGGAGTAATTACTAAATCTTTCGTGAGTATAATTATTACTACTTAACGGTTAAGTACAATCCATTGTAGGACACAGGCCTCTCTCTAATGGAAGAATTGCCATAATCGCGACCCTTGTCAAGCGAATTGGCGATCGCAGTACCACCGTATTCGAACCGTAGACGCTACTCCCCGCCACGGGTATGCTTAATTTTGAGCTGGTATTTGTTACCACAAGTCACAGATCTACCGATAGATTGCGCATAAGCATATCGAAAAATACCTATTTCGAGATGCTTATGCGCAATCTATCGGTAGGCATTAAATGGCCTCTTAAGACGACCAAAAGAAGAGAGAGTTAGAGTTCTTAATTCTTAGTTTAGAGTTAATTTCCTCAGACAATTTTAAATAAATAATGCAAACTGTTTAACTCATGTTCAATCGCCGTAGGTATCGAGTAGTGTCGGACCTGTCGGAGGTTCTTCATCAGGGAGAGTGGGGTTTGCCCTGTCCCTACTCCGATGGGACTAGAGTTTAACCGTTTCTCATTATTTAATAAGGATGTTATTTTATAGATGTTTCAAATGCCTTTGTGCAGTTAAACTTTATCGACTGTTCTAATTTTGGTTGTATGATGTAAATACTAGCTACCCGCACTGACTTTGCAAGTGCAGATCGATACAGTGACTTATTTGAACAAAAAGCGTTTATTGTGACACTACAACAGTTAGATATACAGCTTCCCGGCCCTTCTTGTAATGCTAAATAATATAATTATGTAGTACGTACTATCTATCCATCATAGCTGACTATTCAAATACTTGAATTATGAGCATCCGCGTTAAATGTTAGAGGAGGCCTATGTGCAGCAGTGGACTCTTAATAGGCCGTAAAGAAGAAGAAGAAGTATTAAACTGCAGCTTTACCCGAGGCAGGTACCGCCAAACACCACATATTTTTTTAAATAAAGCCTGGTTACTCCTTATATCATCAGCTATTTGCCAGTGAAAGTCTAGAGGTTTCAGTGATTAGCCCGATCAAACAGATAATTTTGAAATTAGTTTTTTTTAATTTTATGTAAGTACCGTATGTACTTTCATATGCATTTAGTAAAAAGCTATTACTTTTAGATAAGGACCACATATCTAACGCAAATTTTTTCATCGCTATGTTTATTACTATATTTATACTCCTTTTTTGATATCGTCTAAAAAAACATAATTATTATTTGTTATAATTTTAATACATACATCACGAAACTCCATCGCAATAATTACGTTTGACATCGAAATTATGGTCGTGTCATAATTTGGGACCAGAAAGCGAGAAGTCGTTTGTTCATAATGGCTACTTTTCACGGCCACCAAACTAGGAAATTTGACGATACGAGAAAAACATATAGATTCAAATAATTGTTTCATTGTAAGCAGTATTAAAGTTTAACCAAAGCTAAGACCCGGCTAGTCTGGGTGCTTGTGTACCCATTATTTTTTTTACGCTTCCTTGACGTGAGTTCTACAAGAAAGTAAGAAAAAGCGAATAGATGATCTCGATATGTGACTTTGGAAAAGCATGTTAAGTCTCAAAGTAAGAAGTAGCTTAAGCACTTGTGATATGAAATCAGAAACAACGAAGGTACCACAAACACCCAGATCCAAGGCAGTGTAGAAAAGTGTTTTCTACATTGATCCGGCCAGGGATCGAACCCAAAATCTCAGAGCTGGTGACATTATGTTAACTGGTGTGTACGCTACACATCCACGGAGTTCATCCAATTATTAGGCCATCGAATATGTCTATTAGTCTATTCTTTACGAACTCGGTATAAAGCACTCGCGTATTAAAGTTCTTTAGTGACGTATCAAGACGCGTTGATAATATCTTCAATGAACATGTAGTAGTTCAAGGAAGACTAGAGGGCATGAGAGACAGACCAATCGGCGATAAAAGGCTACTGGCATAAAAAAAGGCAGCTACCAGGGAGTGGAAGCGCTTGACGAAGCTTATAATAACATTTTGTCGAGCTACTATCTCTCTACAAAGTGCATAAACAAATAATATTTTAACTTTCCCTCAACTCTAAATAACCTAAAATAATAATAAATCTGAGTCACGATAGCCGAGTGGTTGGATGATCAGAATTCGAGTCAAGAGACCCGGGAGTTCGATTCCCAAGTGGCAGGCTCGTACTAATAGGGTTTTTCAAAAACTTACGTACGATTTATATCGTTGGCTTGGACATACAGACGGCGACGTGCTCACCATAAGTCACGTTGTTCCAAAAATATCTTCGGTGGAAGATGGGTCGAAAGGACTTGGTTGTCCAGACCTATGTCTACCTCTGTATTGGCAATAGCGTGAAGATTTTTTTACGTACAGTCTGTAACTTAAATGCGATTTTTGAGTACAAGTTATTGTATATTTCAATTAACCTTTTGCATAATCCTTCTCTTCTTCCTTTTGTATAATGCTTCACCGCATGTTATTAAACTTCACATTTCCCATAACTGAGGAAGTCGGAAATCTAGACAATTTAGTCTTTTCGGTGAAATACCGGAGCTTATTTGAGACAGCGTGTCAGGTGGTGAACCTGTCGCCATCTTCAAATTAATAATGTCATGTGGAAGAATGTTTTCATGTTATTAAATTTTATTACATCAAACCGAATTGTGATTGACCTTATTTATCAAATTTAAATCAACTAAAATACTTTTAAAGTCGGTACACAAAAAATGTTTACGCGTTTGTTAAAGCCTAATCAGGCTTTATAGAAAATATATAGACGCTAACACCTACGATATGATGAAAAATTAATATAGGCAATATATAAAAAAACGTTTCAAAGACCTAATTTTTTGATCACATATTGCAAACGTGCAGATTATAGGTGTACACTACAGGGAGAGTTAGGAATCGATATATAGCTGCTTATTAACATCTCAAGTTAGTTATTATGAGAGAGGGTAGCGGGGTAGCGTTAAAATGACTGAGAGAACAGCCTAGTTTCTTCGTTATACTAAGGGAAAAACTATGAATAAAGTTCAGTAAAGACATTAGCCTATAAGAATCTACTAGCCAAGTGGTGGTGATGAAAATACTTCCGTTCAACTAGAATGACTACGATAGCCGAGTGGCTGGCTAAATGGAATTCGAGTCTGTGTTGGCAATGACGTTAAGATAATATTTTTTTTCCCGTTCGACGCCTATGCCATCCAGAAGACTTTTACAGACCGCTATGATGATAATGCTATAAATATAATACAAATATCTTCACGCCATTCAAAATTTACAGGTACAGAGATCTAGACAAGACCAAGTCCTTTCGACCTACCTTCCAGCAAAGACATTCTTTTTTGGGACAACGTGACAGGTGGTGAACCCGTCGCCGTCTTTATATCCAAGCTAATGATATAACTCATACTGAAGTTTTAGAAAAACCTCATTTGTACCACTCGGGGATCGAACTTAGGGCTCTTGACTTGATTCCCGATCAACCAATCACTCGGCTATCGTGACTATTTGATGTTTGATGATAATGTTGAAAACTTAACATTAGCCAAAACATGGCATACACACTACTAGAAGGTTTTTTGTAAAGGAGTAAAAATTAAAAGACGATCTCGGACTTGCAGTTTTATTTGATTTATTACAACTTCATTCATCCGACAGAGGGACTTGTTACACAATTCTCACTTTAATAATTTCTACTTAGGTTCCATTTTACATCAACCGCCTTCAACATCAAATTCCTTTTATAATTTTTTATTCTTATTCCATAAAGAAACAAGAACAACACACAATAGCGAACTAAATATAACAATAATAAAATATTAAAGTATATAAACATAATAAAACATGTATTATTACTTTCTTTTAAACTACAAGTTGTCGCCAAAAAACTTTAACGTCTATGTTTAACTTAAACCATTTTTTTTAATAAATATGAAATCTGTAGTTAACCATTCCCTCTACTCCACTGACTGCGTACGTTAATAAACCAAAACTTGACAATGTGATCGCACACGAAAACATTCTTTATTCCGTCACTAGAAAGGAGTGTTTAGCATATACACTGTGACTTTTTGCAATCAGCCTTCTATGAAAATATAATGGAGCCGGAGTACACAGTACTAATCATCCAACTATGTGAGACATATAAAAGCTGGCCGATTCACTTGCCTTATCAAATTGTTGCTGTCTTCGTTTCCATACAGACGCGAGTGAAAAAAAATGTATAGCGCCATTTGTTTTTGTTTGTTGAGCATCTTTGCTTACACTTTAGCATTGCCTAATCCGGAAGAGCGAGATGTATTTCAAAATTCGATCGAAACAACGGAGGAATCAGGAAGAGGAATGGGAAAGGATTGTTCGAACGGGATTTTCAGTTCGACGTGTTTAAAAATGGAAGCTATTTCTGTACTTGAAAAATTAAGTTCTAAAGAGGAAGTGCAATTGTTACCTGGTGTTAGTGTGGTTAAAGAGGAAACAAATGAGAACGCGAGCAAAGCCGAAGAGTTCGCCGCAGAGCTTGCGAGAGCTTTACCATCGAAGCCTGATGAGAGACTGGACAAGTATCTGTTGTATAGATTGGGGAATTACTTGGACACGCATTCGGTGAAGTTGAGGCTTTTGGATGATAGCACGACTCAAGAAGCGAGGGCTTTATTGAGCGAAGGCAGAGGGAAAGGAGGACTTGGAGGTGGGAAGAAAGGTGGAATGGGAGGTCTCCTCGCAGCCGCGATGATGATGAAGGGTAAGTAAATTCATTAAAATATTTAAAACAGTGAAGAGTTAACAGAATTGATGTTTCTGCTTAGAATATTAAAATCCGAGAATATTATAATGTATAGAAGACGTTAAAAAAATAATGCGATTTTTTATCAATTTCGTAAAACCTCCTGCATACATAGGATTTCATTAGCCACGATACGCATTGGGCAGGTGAACGAAATTCGAATCACGAGCACAGAGTTCGATCCCCAGGAGGAAGGATTGTACCATTAAATTTCTAAAAAGCTATACAAATATAATACGATTTGTACAAGTTTAAGATTTTAAGTACCAAATAGTCACATAAACAATTCATAATTTTAAACGGACTCTCAATATAATACATTAATTTTTAATAGTTTAATTGAAAAATAGTTAAAGTAAAGTCTATTAAAGTAATATCTATTCTGTAGCCTAATCCATAAGCCTATTTTTGAATAGGATTTTTAAATGTTTTAGTAATAATAATAGACCATATAAACTACTGTTTGTATCTATCTGAGATATTGGCGGCAAAAAATTGATCACCCCATTCTTCCGTAAGAGGCTACTCAGGGGAAAGTCTTTAATATGTCAGTGACTACCGACAGATTGTGGGAAAACTATCTCGAAAAAGACTAAAACCAAAATTGAGCAGGTCGGTGAGGGGCAGCAGAGACCATGGTTAGAGGCGTCAGCTACTGCGATCGCCAATCCGCTTGCCTGTAGCATGGCGATTATTTTACTTACAATCTTCGTTATGGGAGAGGCTTATGTCCTGCAGTGAATTTTCACTAATTATTTAGTAAATTAAGTAATAAAAAGTCACGATAGCCGAGTGGTTGGGTGGTCGTAATTTCGAGTCGAGAGTCCCGAGTTCGATCCCCAGGTGGCAGGCTCGTACCAATTGGTTTTTCAAAAACTTATGTACGAATTAAATCGTTGGCTTGGACATAAAGATGGCGACGGACTCACAACCTTGTCATTGTCACGAAAATATCTTCGGTGGAAGACAATATTTATTATTCTTCATTTAATATCTGAGAGGTTTTGGACTATACATAACTGAGGACTTTACATAACTGATGCAGTTATTTTAGTTTGAAAAGTTTTCGAAACATCTCCGCCAGTTTTATGGATTTTTGTCTTTGGGATTTGTCCCAACACAAACACCCAATCTCCTTATCATGACACGGTGGATCGGAGATGAGAACGTTGCCACAGTACGGCATAGGTCGCAGGTTGGAATCCCCGCTCGAGTACAGTTGATTTTTTTGGATTTCTCTTTAATTTAATTATATACGTTTATTAAATTATGCGTAATTCTTATTCTATGAGGGAGCGGATTTAAACTAAATACAGGACACAGATTATGATTCAGATTAACATATTCATAGCTTACGTTTTATCTCGGAATCATGCAATGTTCCTGTACGTTGAGATCTGAAGTATGTCTTAGCTTAATGGATTTTGATTTGCTGTATTGATGATCCCGAGAGCGATTTAGAGTGATTAAATTATGTTGCGCGGACGTAGTCAAGAATGAATCTAGTTTTAAAATAATATTAAGCGAAAGAACAATAATAATAGGCAGGGCACAAAGATAGTTATACATGCAAATGGATATAGATCTTTCTGCCTACTTTTCTTGAATTTGTTTGTACATGCGACAGATTCTTGAGAATTAAAATGATTATGTATAATTTATTTGTATAGTAAAATGTTTTTTATGTAATTCATAATTTCAAATACAAAATAGTCGTGTTTCTTTGAAATGAAACCGGCCTTATGAACAATTTATGCAATGCAAGTGCACAAAAAATATCTCCGAGACATTTCCAATACTAAGGTAGACAGAGGTCCTGACAATTAAGTAAAACCACTTTCGTAAAACCTCCTACATACAAAGGATTTCAATAGCCAGAGATCAACTCCAACTGTATCACTTGTTCTAGGCCATAATTAAATTATCTAAGTATTTTGGAATTCGCAGGCAGTCCTTTTATACTTCGTCATTTTATTGCTATTATTGTAAACTACTGCCAGCGACAACGTCAGCTAATTCCGCGAAATTCCCGTTGTCTCATTTAAATACCCGTAGTATTAAGTCGTTTATATCACTCACCAGGACTTCAACGCAAACTAAAATCAGTTAAATAAAACTATAAGAAACAAATAGATTATATAGCCTTCATAAATATATGTCCTTTTTGTAACTCTATGTTATTTATATACAACAAGACTTTAGCCACGGGAGAGACATTTTACATTTCTTCCGACATCAGCTCCACAAAAAATAAATGCAGAGGCCTCAAAGTCCCAAACGTAAATTTTTCAGATATGTAAACATATAAAAAGCTAGGGACAAATTCACTTACAATGTTCTTATCCCAAAGTAAGTAGTTGAAGCCCTCGTATTATGGATTCAGAATAAACGAAGGTACCACAAACACCCAGACCAGAGACGTTGACCCGTTCGGGTATCGAACCCGGGACCACAGAACTGCCAACACTAAAAGCATAAAAACCGCCACTCTACCACGGGGGTCGACGTTTACGGCGACTTCTCCAGCTCTAGTAGAGGCCGATGGACTCTAAAATGGCGTAAGAATGAGAGACTTTGACAAAAAAAATGTAAAAATACCATTACGCAGTAACAATAAGTACCACACACAATAGGGACATGACCATTCCTTTTTTAAACTCCTTTCTTAAGCACGATAGCCACGATTCGGTGATCGGAATTCGAGTCAAGAGACCCGAGTTCGATCCTCGGGAGATAGGCACTGATAGGTGCCTGTGGTACACGATATGTAACATATGCACGATTTATGTCTTTGGCTAGGACATAAAGATTGCGATAGGCTAACCACATGTCACATTGTCCTAAAAAATGTCTTCGGTGAAATGTGGGTCGAAAGGAGTTTATTCTGTGGACCTGTCTACCCCAGTGTTGGTAACAGCGTGAAGATATTCACATTTCATTTTTTCACCATTACGTAAGTAACCACAATTTTTTCACCATTTTTTTTGTACCATTACGTAAAGTCACGATAGCCGAGTTGTTGGGTGGTCGGAATTTCGAGTCGAGAGACCCGAGTTTGCTCCCCAGGTGGCAGTACCAATGAGTTTTTCAAAAACTTATATACGAATTTCATCGTTGGCTTGGACATAAAGGCGGCGACGGGCTCACCACCTGTCACGTTGTCCCGAAAATATCTTCGGTGGAAGGTGAGTCAAAGGGACTTAATTGTCTAGACTTGACCTCTGTCTACCCCTGTATTGGGAAGTGCGTGAAGATACTTATTTTATTTTATTTTTACCATTACGTAGTAAAATTTCAACTCACAATTAGGCCACGACCATTTTTTTTTCTAACCTCTTAGTCTAATTGCGCTGAACCATCGCGGTTTATTCGCACTGTACATATTTTTATACGACTGTCCAAAGAGTGTAATATTTTTAGGTTTTACGTAAGTACATTAGTGAATCTGTTAATATTCCACCATCAGTTTTAAAATCCTCACCGGTTTTCAGCTCTGTGGCCCCGCATTCGATACCCGGACCATTCTTTACTTACATTATCTTGGCGCAGACTCGAGTATCCTTTTTATGGAAGCTTTGTTTTTCTGATTCCATAATACAGATGGCTACTTATTATTTAAAAACAAACAACATGCAGACGTGACACGAAGATCATAGGAAAACTAATAACAGCTTGACAAAAACTGATACAATGTCGTAGATAATAGTAAATCTATGAATCACAGTATTAAAATTATAGAGAAAAATGTCACCCGATGGCACATAGACCGTTCATTGACAGTAAAACTGTGGTGATTTTACCGCAAAACAAAACACTACTGCTATTAGTGGTCGAACATTTCTGTATTTTAATGTAGAATTCGAACTACGGTCAAATGATTTTTAGTCTCAATGTCTATACTTATTCGATATTTTTATATACACCGCACCGGAATTTTTTCCGGTGCGGTGTGTTCATAATTCTTCGCCACTTAAAGGGTTTGGTCGATTTTGATGATATTTTTTGTCGTTGTAAGTTCTTGGCTATAGTTATGCGCCCAATAGGTGGCACTATGCCGAGGCACAGAAATATTTTAATTTTAATCGGACAAATTTCTTTTAACATATTTATGAAATTTGCAAACATATAAAACTTTATTTTAACAATTCAAAGTCAAAGTCCCGCTTTGTAGTGCAGGTTACGAGACCTGCGAAAAATATTAATTAATATGATTTCGAAGATGTATGAAATCCGTTTATAGCGTCAATAGCCTAATGGTTTAGGGGGAGGACTGCGAAACATGGCGTCGCTGGTTCGAGCTCGCCATTCGAATTTTGTTGTATACCACTCCAGACACAATACTTGTGTCTGGAGTGGTATACAACAAAATTCGAATGGCACAGCACCAGAATTGGAGGGGTTAACAGAAATACTGGTTATGTTTTTGGCTTGTGTTTTTATTATTGTTAAAAAAAAAAGTTCGCCTGCCCGGCTCCAGAGCAGCGGGCGACGTGGCATTCTCCTGCACAAATCTCACTTAAGTTTTTAATAGAAGAATAAACCTTAGTCGTACCTCAGTAAGCATTGACTGTGATGACTAATGTAATCGAGACGAGATCATTCACACAACAATGACAATCAAAATAGTCGGACCGATATGCCAGCCGTAAGCATCAGCGAGCGGAATCGGAAATAACGGTACCATTCATTCCTCATACATGGTATGAAATGTGGTTCAGTTAATTATTAGAAAGAATACATACATACATAGATAGGGACAACATCACATACATTAAACCACCTGTAAAGCACCTGTATTATGGAATCAGAAACAACAAAACTACCACAAACACCCAGACCAGAGAAATTTAAAGTGTTTTAGATAGAATCGTACCCGAAATTGAACCCGGTACATAAGAGTTAGCGTCTCCGTGAAAACCAGTGTGTGATGGCGCACGGTTATACACACCATGTATACATAATGGTAGCTTGAATTCTCATTATGTACTATAGAATACATAACGTATGCCTGAATGAGAAATCCCTCAGCTCGGTTATACATTGATACAACAAACTTTGAGCAGTATTGAACTGAAATCTCTTCGACGGTACCAAGATACACTCGATTAGACTCTCAGGCTCTCGGTATACTGAAGACTTTTACACAATATTATCCGGTAATAGTAATCTGAAGTCACGATAGCCGAGTTGTTGGGTGGTCGGAATTTCGAGTCGAGAGACCCGAGTTCGATCCCCAGGTGGCAGTACCAATAAGTTTTTTCAAAAACTTATGTACGAATTTCATCGTTGGCTTGGACATAAAGGCGGCGACGGGCTCACCACCTGTCACGTTGTCCCGAAAATATCTTCGGTGGAAGGTGGGTCAAAGGGACTTAATTGTCTAGACATGACCTCTGTCTACCCCTGTATTGGGAATTGCGTGAAGATATTTTTTTTTTAATAGTAATCTGAAGTACTGTTCTTTCCTTCCGGATGTGCGCTTTCGCTTTAGATTTTGCTGTAGAGTACGAAACACAAAGATACAAAAAATATCTTCACGCCATTACCAATAAGTCCTTTCGACCCACCTTTCAACGAAGACATTTATTTTTGGGCCAAGGTGACAGTTAGCGAGCAATAAATACAAAATTATTAATTATCATATATTATTAAATCTCAAAACCCTATGTCACTCCATTGTAAGAAGTTTTCGAGCTAAAGAATTAATAAATTAATAATTTTAATTTTACTGTCCACCTCAAATAAAAGGATACACAAAAGTAACAATATATAAACTTTATGGAATGCACAATTTTTCGACTAATGCACTAAAAAAGAAAATTGTATCAATCAATGGCGAATACAACGCCCTCCTTCAATTGTCAAATGATTTAATTCTAATAATAATATCGCTAAAAGCCCATTGGTAAGAGCCTGCCACCTGGGGATCGAACTCGGGTCTCTTGTGACGTGACTTTAATTTAAAAATAGACTTCTGCTATAAATTTGCAAGACTCGCCTCGCTTTTCATGTGGCTTGGTGATCGAAGTAGACAATTGGCACCTTTTAAACTGACTTCATTATAGACTACAAGCTCGTTGAGGTCACAATTGGAGAACTGATTGTAATGCTGCACTATGACTACAGCTCTGATTTTCAGTTGGGACCTGAGGTGACACCACATTCAAAAAATTTCGGATCAATATTAAGCAGATTCCTGCCACGCTGGTCTGTTTAATGTATAAATCGAGTTTTATCGTTAGATGTCGATATGGCTGAGTTGTTTAAACAACTTTTGAAGAAATCATTTGGTAGCCTCTTCCGAAACTCTTCTGGAAAGAGAATCCACAAATAATTTTATATATAAAATAGATTATTAATGAACTCCAGTCATTTTTCCTGATAAATGGATATTTTTGTGCAATTTACACACGATATTTACAAGATAGCCTAATGGTTGGGTGATCGGAATTAGAGTCAAAAGACCCTAAAGACCCCCGGTGGTAGGCTCGTGCCAAGAGGTTTTTCCAAAATTTATGCACGATTATATCTTTGGCTTGGACGTAAAGATGACGACAAGCTCACCACTTATTACGGTAGTCCCATAAATTCAGCTTTAGCTTTCGCAAGAACTATCATTATTTGATATTTGTTATGAAATAACTTTCAAAAATCATACTTTTTTTTTATTTGAAATATAGGTAAACTTTGGAACTCCATCGAGCATGTATTGATAGATGAGGTCTATGATGGAGCGAGTTTATACATGAGAAGCCTGTGTACTTTAGTTAAAAAAGAAAATATTGATTCTCTTATTCTTCCCACAGGAACTCTCCTCTCCATGGGACTTGGAGGACTCGCGTTGTTAGCCGGGAAGGCTTTAATGACAGCCATGATGTCACTTCTTCTGTCGGCGGTTGTCGGTCTCAAATCACTGTCAGGCGGTCAGAAGTCTACAACGTATGAAATCGTCTCCAAACCCATCTACAGCCACTCGCATTCCCACTCCACCGCCCACGAAGACGTTGGGGGATATGGACACTCTGGGTATGGCAGGAATCTAAAGGTCAGGAGACGTTAAACGACTTTTATTCAATTAGATATTTATGAAAATGCTTTTTGATTGCATAATGAATACTGGAATGAAAAAGATTCCACTTTAAACCAGTGATACTTAATTTAAACTATTTATTATTAATGTTAATAAGTTGAGGTATGCTTAAAAATAAATTACATGACATGTTATTTACAACATAGTAATGTTATAACATATTTTAAACGTTAATTATAAATGGGTACATGACCCAGGCATTGCATTTTTGTTATTTAATTAAATACTCAAGTTGTTAAATTATTAAATTTAATTATTTATTTTTACTTTAAGATTACGATGGCTTTATTTAATACTCAATAAATATTTATTTTTATAGCTTTATAAATTTTATTATTTAATTATGTATTTTTTAAAACAAATTATACTTTTCTAAAATCCTTCAGTTGTTCCAAGCAATTATTATACACATTTTTATACAAAATATATTATTATTATGCTTAGCAAGCCTTAGAAAAATATGTAAATATTAGCATCAGCAGGTCATTATTATTTATATCCAATTTCTGAATCATAAATAATAAGATTTAAAAAATATTAAAATTCTTAAATTATTTATATTGAAATACTTTTTTAAATTTTCTTTAATATATTTTCTTGTACTTTCGCAACTACCACTTTAGCTACAAGTTTAGCTGATAACTTTTCTTATTTGAAATATTATTTTGTATACATCAATGTTATTTATAAAAGTTGATAATATGTGTTTTTACTTGTTTTAAATTATTGAACTGTTTGTAATGTATATTTATAATATTTGCAACGAAGATGAGTAAACATTTTGAATAAAAAAGTATTTTTTCTTATTATCCGAACATATATCGAATAAAATTAAAAAAATAATAAGTAAATATCTTCACGCAATTCCCAATACAGGGGTAGGCAGAGATCTTTGAGGTTACCTACCTTCCACCGAAGACATTCTTTTTTGAGACAACTTTGGGATCAGAGCAATGTATATGATATTTATTTATATTTTATAATTACTTAACGGTCTGTTTGTTCACTGCAAGACATATGCCTCTACTATAATGAGGATTTGACATCCATGCATGTCAAGCGGATTGGCGCTCCTGGTTCCAGGCAACTCGCTCCGTTGATTACATTCCGTCACTGTTCTGCTGAAATTTTAATGACTTTCATCCCATGGGTATCGTAAGAGGCGACTAAGAGAGGAGGACGAAGGAGAAAGCTGTCCCTCCTCGAAATAATGATGAACTCGAGACATATTCGAGTGTCTTCCCCAGGTCACGAACATCCGACCTGGCAAGTCCTTTCCCTACAGCAACTCATTCGCTGCAAAAAAATATGAGCGAAGGCGTGTACGCGTTAAGTAAAGTGTACAATTTCTACCAAGTTACTAAATAAATAAATAAATATCTGCACGCAATTCCCAATACAGGAGTAGACAGAGATCCATTATAGACAGTTAAGTCCATTCGACCCACCTTCCACCGGAGACATTTACGGGACAACGCGACAGATAGTGAGCCCGTCACCGTCTTTATGTCCAAGCCAACGATATAATTCGTACGTAAGTTTTTGAAAAACCCATTGGTACGAGCCTGCCACCTGGGGATCGAACTCCGGACTCTTGACTCGAAATTCCGACGACCCAACCACTCGGCTATCGTGACTTATGTAACTAAATTTTTTTATCTAGCATTAGATTTATATCCTCAAACATCATCCTTGATAAGTCGCTCGTAACCTAGTAACCCATAGCATATAGTCATTTTACGTATCTTTATTGCTTCTATCAGATTCATAATTCTCTTTATACCCCGCACATCAAGGTATCCGAGCACTATTGTGTAGGTCCCGAGTTCGATTCCCGGTCAGCTCAATGTAGAAAAACCAACTTTTCAAAATTTTCTCGGGTCTGGGTGTTTGTGGTGCCTTCGTTGTTTCCGATTCCCATGCCACAATTGCTTTAGCATCTTACATTGGGATCGGAGCAATGTATGTGTTTTTTTTTATAGAAAAGGGAGGTTTACCTCCCTTTTCAGACCAGAAAAGGGAGGTAAACGAGCAGGTGGCGTGATGGTAAGTGATTACCGCCGCCCATGAACACCCGTTACCTGCACTCACCAGAGCCGGCCCATTCATGCAACAACAAAAGCTGATGCGTGGCTCTACCGCTGTTAAAGTGATGTTGTCCCTATCTATATATGTATCTATATATGGCGATTATGAGAATAAGAGTACTTAAAGTACGTGAATACAGCCCCTAGAGAGAACATTAACATCTTGTGTCTGTTAAGAGCTTGTAATTTACTTAAAACTACTAAAACAGCCACGCTCGGCGAGCGGATTGGCGATTGCAGTATCAGACACTTAGCAACTTAGATGCTGCTACCCGTCACTGTTCCTCTGATTACGGTTTAGTATTTTTTGTGATAAATAACCCGTCGGTATCCTCCTATAGCATTTTCAAGTTTTATTCCTCAGTCGCCTCATACTACACCCACGGAAAGAAATGGGTGGTATCATTCTTTCAGCTTAGCTTGTAATTTACAGAAAAAAATATAGAAAAAATAATGAAGCGGTTACTTTCTTTGTCTAGTGTTGACCACGGCGCTTACAATGTTTTATATTTTTTTTCTATCAGACGAGCAGAGAAAGTTATGTCGTTTAGTCCAAGCCACAGATAATCTTACTTTGATTATTAATGTAACTTTAATGTTGTTTAGAACGGACTAAGTAGTATTAAAGAACACTTAAGCGTGAAGTTGACAACGGAAAGTTACCGTTTTGTGGCTGTAAGAGAGATTGTCGTCAAAAGTCAAGAACAAAGATTTTTATTTCTGTTTGTTTTACTTACTTAGTTAAGGGCTTGTAAAGAACCACTGCAGGATATAGGCTTTTCCCGTAAGTAGGCAAAGGATTGTAAAGATCCAGAATATAGCCTTCTCTCGTATGGAGAATATACACAATGGTGGTATTTTGCGAACGGATTGACGATCGCAGTACCAGGCAGTCAACACCATAGACGCGACTGCACATCACCGGTCTGCTATGTTTTGGTCTGGTCTGCTGTGTATGATATATATCCTATAGAAACCTACTCTGCCTATAGGTTGACAGGATTGTTACTATTAACCGTTTCCACTGAAAAATAATAGAATAGTTACCAACAAACACTCTGTCAAAAAATATCTTCACATCCCTAACCCGGGGTCTACCCCCGGATTGGGGATGATGTGAAGATATTTTTTATACTAAAAAAAGCGTGATATGAGAGTTTCCCTCTTAGTTCTCTAGGGAGATAAGTAAACTTTATTAATTAAAAGTTGTTATTTAAAAAATTACTTTGCAACATTCCGCACGCAAATATAAAAAGGTATATGTTACCTGAACCGAAGAGAAGAAGAGCCTAACATATACCTTTTTATGTTTGCGTGCGGAATGTTGCGAAGTAATTTTATAAATTACAAATTTACAATGAATTTCCGCAAAGTAATGCCTGAGTCAATTAACTATTTATTAATTGAGTTATTTTCAGTACATAGAGATACAGTAGCCACTTACCACAATAATTACATGCTTATGTTTCACCGTAATTAAAAAAAGTAGTCTACTTGGTAAAATTACCGCGGAGAAAGAGGAAAGGATTGTTTTTACTCGAACCATTCTCTTACGGAGACAGGTTCATTTTTTTAATGCCTAGCATAAAACCTATTCGTCATTAAAGAGACTAAATGGCAATTTCATTTATTATTTCCTCATTATTTTATACCTGGATCTACTATTTTTTTATGGTACTAATATTTTTGGGACAACGTGACAGGTGGTGAGCTCGTCGTCGTGTCAATTTCCAAGCCAAAATATAATTCGTACATACGTTTTTGAAAAACCCATTGATACGAGCCTACCACCTGGGGAGCGAACTCCAGTCACTTGACTCGAAATTCCGACCAGCCAACCACTCTACCTGCCGTATCATTCAAAAATTTCTATTCAATTATTCAACTTAGCTCTGATATCGATTATTCCTAATCACATAATTACTCGTCACGATAGCCGAGTGGTTGGGTGGTCGGAATTTCGAGTCAAGAGACCCGAGTTTGATCCCCAGGTGGCAGGCTCGTACCAATGGGTTTTTCAAAAACTTATGTATGAATTAAATCGTTGGCTTGGACATAAAAACGGCGACTGGCTCACCACCTGTCACGTTGTCCCGAAAATATCTTCGGTGGAAGGTGGGTCGAAGGGTCTTAATTGTCTAGACTAGACCTCTGTCTACCCCTGTATTGGAAATTGCTTGAAGATATTTATTCATTTATTTATTTACATAATTACTCACCAACCCTCCAAAAAAACCACCTAAATGAGGCTTGACCGAAGACCGTTTTATTTTAATATTACCAGGTCACATCAGAGGGGATAAAACAATAAAGTAATCATAAATTTCTTTTTTTTATATATAAATAGTTACCGACAAATTAATAATTCTGCCAATGAAGACGTCATCATTATTCAACATAAATTACAGTTTAAAAATCAATTATTCATTCTGTTAATTCCGTAAATAATGAAATTCGGTAACGTAAATATAACACTTTAGTAACACTTTCGTCGTAACAAATGCAATTGCTCAAGTGAAATTCAACTTTTTCATTAAATACTTCTATTAGTTTATTTGCACTACGCCAGTCTCGCTCGCCGAACAATACTCCGATCAGATTTTTCACTTTTTAACAATCCAATCGGCTTTTGCTCTCTTTTTATGATTAACTGGAGGTATAAAATAAGTTCAGTCCATCAAGATTCTATCAGTCAATTCCAATCATCGATAGAAATGCATCTAACTTACCATTAAATATAAATAGTAAATTATATTGAAACAGTGAAGTGAAACAGTGTTCAAAATGATCAATAGTGCCTTACTTACTTTGTCCGTAGTGCTCCTGTGCAGTGTTTACAATTCCAAAGGCTCTATCGATGGAACCCATTCGAATATGGTACAAGATAAAGCCAACTCAACAGAAAGGACCTCAAGATCCTTGCACAAGGAATGCAACAGCAGCCTAAGCGCAAAATGTTTGAAGATACATGTGCTTTCATTTTTGGAAGATCTAAGCTCTCGCGATGAGCTAACTCTACTTCCAGGGTTGAGCATTGTTAAGGAAAACAAAACAAATGTCTCAAGCCCTGAGGAAATGGCCGCAGAGCTATCGAGGCAGTTCCCTGGGAAACCGGAGGAGAAGCTTAATAGATTTCTAGTTTATAGGTTGCAGGACTATTTGGATGGTCATTCCTTGAAGTATAAGCTTTTGGATCCGCAGACGTCCAAGGAAGCTTTACAGATGGCTAAGGGCGATAGGGAGTCAGTTGGGAGGAAGAGTGGAGGTGGTGGTGGGGGATTTGGTGGGGGCAAAGGTGGCGGTGGAGGTGCCCTCTTGGCTGCTGCGTTGATGATGAAGGGTTAGTAACTTTAGGTTCAGTATCATACTCTTACCAACTGTTGCCAACAAATAGGAGTGGAACAATTGCTATGTTTCAATTTCAAGGGTGTAATAGAGACAGTGTAATAACGGGCTATGACTTCTTCTATCTCAATCTATTCTCATACTGGCGTAGACTAAGGTATAAATATAACAAAGATGGCTTGTAGACCCACGTTTCACCAAAACTAATTTGGGAGAACGGTTTCCTTTCCCGTGAAAGGGTTTGCCCTATTCACCACGCAAAAATGTTATGGTCGGAAAATACGTCATTGGTTACAAAACGTATATCATGTAATAAATTTTTTGTAGTTTTTAAATACATAAAGACATAAAGACTCAGCGTCTGTCACGTTGTCTCGAAAATATCTTCGGTGGAAGGTGGGTCAAAGAGACTTAATTGTCTAGACTATACATCTGTCTATCCCTGTTTTGGGAATTGCTTGAAGATATTTTCTTTCTATAATTTTATCCGGAAATCATCTCCAATTTTGATTTTTTTTTATTAAAGGAAATATTGAACAACAATCTTTGAATCGATTATAAAATTATTCTAGGTAGTTTCTAGGTACTTAAAAATTAAGCCCAATCTCAACACTCGAAAATTCGATTCTCTTCCCTTCTTCACGTGGTCTTTTTATTAGTAAGGTATATTAAGACAACCTCGGGAACACCGTATCCATGTTCTCATCCTTTTTAATACATATTCTTATTTTGTAACTCTTCATTGAAATAGATTAAAATCAATTCCATATATATCTTATACATTACATCACATAATCATTCAGAGGTTCCATTGCTTTCATACATAGAGTTAAAAAATAGGAATCGTGTAAAATTTTTTCAAACTGACTTTTTACATGTTTTTCTAGTATAAAATAATTGTGACTTTTACACGTAAAAAGTATGTCGAATAATTAAAATTTTTAATAAATTTTTTTATCTACCACTGATCAAAGTTCGAATCCAGAATCTTTCAAACTACTTGTAGTGAATAATCTATGAATTACAAGTATCATAAACATTTTAAAAACAGTGGTTATTGGAACATGATCAATAACCCAATAGTAAAGCTTGATAATAATAATTTCACGCCATTCCCGATACAGGGGTAAACAGAGGTATAGACAATTAAGTCCTTTTGATACACCTTCCACCGAGGCCGTTTGTTTGAGCAACGTGACATGACAACGTGGGTGGTGAGCCCGTCGCCGTCTTTATGTCCAAGCCAACGATATAATTCGTACTTAAGTTTTTGAAAAAACCTATTAGTAAGAGCCTGCCACGTGGGGATCGAACTCGGGTCTCTTGACTCCGAATCCTGATCGCCTAGCCACTCGGCTATCGTGACTACTATGGCTTGATAAATACAGCAAACATTTTCAGAAATGTTTGCCAACTTTTTTTGATAAACCTAACTTATTAAATCAATTTATTCAGACGAATTAAATAAAAAAATATTTTTGAATAAAAAGTACGGATTTATTCAGCTTAAATATATAAAAAAATATTTTTATATAAAAGTACGAATACTGAATGGTATAAAAAAATAATAATTTACAGGAGCTCTGGCAGCGGCAGCTTTGGGAGCTTTAGCGCTGTTAGCGGGGAAAGCTTTGATGACAGCTTTAATGTCACTTTTACTGTCGGCTCTCGTCGGGCTCAAGGGTCACGGCGGTCACAAATCCACCACGTACGAAATCATTACAAAGCCCGAAGTCTCCCATCACCACTCCCACAGTCACGAGGAGCATCACGAGCATGAACATGGACACCATGGAGGTTACCGCAGGGCATACGATGCCGATTACAACAGCTACATGCCCTATGACAATGCCAGCTAAATACCAAATAATTGTTTTAAGTTGTTTATATTTATTTTATGTTATTTATTCTAAATATTTAATTGCTGTAGATAAATTATTATTATAAATTACATGTAGTGTGTAAAAATGTGTTAAATATAAAATACATTACATTAAATTATACTCGGAATAATTTAAACGTAGAGTGTAGTAAATGTTTTAATTAATAACAGCTGTTATTGCTAACATATTAGCTGTAACTTTACTGATTTTATAGTAAGTTTTATTATTAGAATATTTATCACAAACAGATTATTGTAAATATATATTTTTAGGTACATAGTTAATCACATGTTAATTGGAAAATAGTTGGAGCAATTTTACAATACTCCAAAAACTAAATCCAGATTAATACATGGTAATAAATTGTAATACCCTTCTCTTTCTAACAAACCTCACTTACTTATCTGTCTAGTGCAGGAGTTGGACCTCTCCTTTAAGGGAGGATTTGCCATAAACGTCACGCTTGGCAAGCGCATTGACGATCCTATGATCGTGGTGACCTGGTACTTTTTATTTTGCACCTTAGACGCTGCTGCGACCATCGGTCCGCACAATTTTGGTTTGGTGTTTTTTAAATATTGTCGGAAGATAATGGTGTTTTCAAGGCTTTTCTTTTAGTCACCTCAACGACACCCACGGGAAGAAAGGGCGTGGTATATTCCGACGGCGTTGGCTCTTTATTGTCTTAATATTATCTTTATTTTATAACTCTGTTCTTCTTACACATATTTTAGTCTTTATCTATTTTATTTCTACTTAAATATTATATTTCTAATGTTAATTATATTATAATTAAGTCAGTTAACCACTCGACTTAAGCTTCAATGCTTTTATCTCGTGTGTTTCATGAAAATCGTGCTTTTTGAATTCATTTGCACTGTATTTCTTATGATCCATACCCATCTCTTTGTTATTAAGGATAAACAATTGAATTTATAACCCCCGTCACATATGATGTGTGAAAATAAATAAAAAGTATATCCAGAATAATTAGCAATGAATAATAAAATAACAGATATTAATACATAAAATATTATCTTGCTTATTTATATTTTAATTTCTTTTATATACTATTATTTTGTATACTTTCCTTTTAACCTTGTATTGCAGTATGTGTAACTGTGATAATCTGTTATCATTATTGACATTTAGCACAATCCAAATATTAATTTTTGCATATATGATTGTTAATTATAATAATATAAGTAAATGATAATTATTTCTGCATATGTGTTTGTTATAAACAAAATTTTTGTATGTCGTATTTTATTTTACACCTCCTGAGTGTTAATAAAGTTTAGCGCGCTTTTCAACGTTTTTCACGTTGGCGCGTTGGCTCTATGTTATTCTGCTCTGTATAGAAATGGCCGATGATTCTTTGCTTATAAAGATGTTATTATAAAATTATTAGATATATGAATTTGATTACATCCGTGACCATGCCGGCGTACAATGCCGGTTAACATGTTGTCGCCAGTTTTAAGGTACTTTTTTACTATTACTTTTTCTACTATATCTTTGGTCTGAGTGTTTGTAGTATCTTCGTTGTTTCCGATTCTATAAAATTACTGCTGCAGCTAATTACTTTGAGATAATTTGGGATGTGATGTTGTCCCAATTTACATCTGTCTGTATTTACGAGTATGTAACATACATACATAACGGCCGGTTTAAGTCCACTGCAGGACTGGGGAAGATTCGCCGTAATTGCCACGCTTGGCAAGCGGATTGGTAATAGCAGTACCAAACCACTTGCACCTCAGTCGCTGCTGCCCATCTTCGATCTGATTATTTTGATCTGATATTTTTGGAAATGGTTATCCCGCCATATATCGGTTGCCATATCGATATTCAAAGCTATTTCCCTTAGTCGCTTCTTACAATACCCACGAGAAGAAAGGGAGTGGCAATATTCTTACGACGTTGCCACACGTCTGTATTTATTGTTATTTATTTATACATGGCAAATAATTATAGAATAGAAGCAGAGCACTACCGTCCCACAGTATACCTGCTGTCGAGGGTGCCTGAATAGTAATGACGATGATTTCTGTAAAAGTAGTTTACGCATCTGTGGGAGGGAGTCTGATACCCATTGGACCAGGTAATTATAGTCATCGCCAGGTGTCACGATACTTACTACTCTTTAGCTTCTTTCAGATTCATCATTTTCTGCATTCATTCACTTCTAGGTATCCGAGTAGATATGATTGACCCTCCCTTCTTCGAGCAATTTGCTTACATGGTCTTCGAAAGTTTGTTTCGGCCTGCCACAACTTTTAATTCAACTTTTAAAACATTCGCGCTATATATTTTCTTCACCTTCCGATCTTCATTTATTCGCTCAACGTACCCAACCCTTCGAAGCACGCCTATATTCATTTTAGGGATAAGATAGTCTTATAAATCTGCCATATTGCGAATCTTTTTGTTTTGCTTTCTGTCCTTACCTTGGTGTAACGCCGCACATTTTACGAAGAGATCGCATTTTCACTGCACATTGCTTTCATACTTCTTCTGACAGTCCCATGTTTCGCTGCCATATAAAAAAGTAGGTACCAGCACTGCGTTAAGTATCGCAAGGGGGGCATCACTAACCTTCCTTTTAACTAAAGTAGTCAGGCCACCGTTGACTTTGTAACCTATAGGGCTCCCTATAGGGCGGGCGATATCTAGTAAATAAAAATCAAACAAGAAACTTCCGCATTCTATTCATAAAACTGTCACTAATTTGAACGTTTTCAAAGAGAAAGATGCAAACAGATAAGAACTTTCATTTCTTTATCGCGGAACGATAAGCAGACAATCTTGTGGAAAGTAAAGCAAGCTTGCCAATAGGCATTAGAGATATCAAAATATCTAGATCATTTCATTGTATCGAGAAACTAGCAACTTAGTAACTGTTGTAACTTTCAAAAAATTAAGATTTTAAATATATTAACGAATAAATCGCAATAAGTCAGGATAGCCGAGTGGTAGGGTGATCGGAATGTGTGTCAAGAGATCCGTGTTCGATGCCCAATAAATAAATAAATAAATACATATATAGATAGGGACAATGTAGGATACTAAAGCACTTGAAGTATGGGAATTGGAAACGACGAAGTTACCACAAACACGCAGACCCGAGAAAAAAAGGAAAAGTGTTTTTTCTACATTGACCCGACCGGGAATCGAACCCGGTACCTCGAGATGGCGACACCTTGAAAACCGGTGTTTACGCCACTCGTCCACGGAGGTCGTACCTGTTAGGTATACGGTCAAGGAGCGAGGTAAACGGCAGCTTGCTATGCACTGGTTTAATTACAGAGGGCGCGTGGGCACAGCCACGTAAAGTAATACGTAGGTATACATACATAACAATACCAATGAGTTTTTATTTATGTACGATTTATAGCGTTACTTGGACGTAAAGACGGCGAATGATTGACCACCTGTCACGTTGTACGAAAATAAGATCCGGTGAAATGTGAACCGAACGGACTATAAAGTGCATATAGCCGTCTTAAAGTCGAGACTAACGATACAAATCGTACGTGAGTTTCGAAAAAATTTATTGGTAAGAGACTTACTCCACAGGAACGCACCGGTTTTCCAGGTTCTAATTCAATCACACACCACTCGGCTACCATGGCTATATTAAACAGAGTGACTGTCTAATTAGTAACGATAGCTTAGTGGTTGGGTGGTCGGATTTTGAGTCATGAGACCCGAGATCTATCCCCAAGGCGGCACCAATAGGTTTTTTTCAAAAACTTATGTACGATTTATATCGTTGGCTTGGACATAAAGACGGCGACGGGCTCTTTACTTGTCACGTTGTCCCAAAAATATCCTTGGTGGTTCAAAAGGACATAATTGATTAGGTATTTATCTACCCCGGTATTGGGATTGATGAGAAGAAATTTATTTATAAATTTAACGTTTTTTTCTGACAGTCTAATAAAGAAATGCTTAGGTTCAACCAGCGATCTACTGAATCTAGCTAATATACAGATAATCCGTAACAAAATGGTTCGGGTTATGGTCCGTAACAAATACTGTGGTATATCTACCGATAGAAAACTAAGTTAGCTATAATAAATAAATATTTTCACTGATATGACTGTATAATTTCTTAGTCATTCGGTCTTCACTCTTTCACTCAACCATCGTGCCCCGACCTTCGAGCACGGCCTTATCCATTTTAGTGATAAGATCATTTTTCAAACCAATGTATTAGCCACATTCCGAATATCTAGAAATAAAAACAAAACATTCCCAAAATTCTCTTGAGTGCCGAACTTATAAGAGTAATAACATCAAGATCTCTACTTTCCACAATTCAGAAAATGCCTTTACATTGATTATAATCCAGCGATAAAAATTCGCCACAAAAACGTCTTAATAAACACTTGTTTGAAATAAAGAGCCATCTTTTAGCAACCTTTAGAATTAACTTTACGAAAGAATAGTAACATTCGTATTGTTAACTTAGTTAACTATTCTATCTACTAGAGGGCGCAAAAATAAATTTAACATTTTAGTACATACTTATAAATAGAAATCGTCATTATTCACGTGACGATGTAATTGGTGTTGATCAGACGGTGGTGGATTTTTTTAAATCTGATTAAAAAAAAACTGTCTATAAAGTACATAAATGTATATAGGGTATGTGGTATATGATGTATGACGGCGTAACAACGCCATCTTATGTTACCTAGTTTAACTAAATAGCTCGTACAAAATATATATGAAGTGTTTTGCTAAACAGAATTAAAATATTTTTTCCGCCAAACGATAACATTATTTTGTTTTTTATTTAGTCTCAAGTGATAAAAAATATGTAAACTTCGTCCTAGATACACCATGATATGTTTTAGTGTAGTGGTAGATTAGTAGCAGTTACCAAATTAAAGAAAGAAAGAAAGATATAATATACATTAATTTTTTATCATAATTTCTTTATTTTTAATATAATAATTAAAAGAATAACTCTTTGTTTATAATTTAGAATAAGAAAATGATAAATATATACATACATAGATAGGGACAACATCACATACATTGCTCTGATCCCAAACAAGCGGGTCAATGTAGAAAAACCACTTTTTCTACATTTTCTCGAGTGTGGGTGTTGGAGGTGTGTTTAATTTAAAAAAAAAAATTAAAAAAAAAACAAAGGCACTTGTGTCATCTTATCAGAAAGAACGAAGGAAAAAACAATCACCCGAAAAAAGTATGTCCGGTCAATGTAGTGATTAGAACATTAATCGGACCGGGAATCGAACCCGGGCCTGCTGGTTGGCGACACCACGCAAACCGGTGTTGGAACAGAACATGCAAGGAATAGGTCTACTCTCAGTATGTTACGGAATCTCGCAAAACTGATTTTCAGCGCAGTCTTTTTATGCTAATTACTATAATCACCCTGATTGGAAAGCGGATTGGTGATCGCAGTAGATAACACCATAGCCGACCCCATAGACCGGTTTGTAGGCTTACTCTTAAATCAAATGATAATTTTTATTTCAATACAAATCTCAATACAATTAATTGACTCAGCCGTCGGAGTTCAGCAGGGTGATCCACTGGGCCCAGCATTGTTTAGTTTGGGAATTCAACTGATTATTTCAAAGTTGAAATCCAAACTCAATGTTTGGTACCTAGATGACGGAACCCTAGGAGGAAAGCCAGATGACGTGCAAAATGACCTTCAAAAAATTATTCAAAATTTTAAAAACATTGGCCTTGAATTAAATAATACTAAATGTGAACTTTTCATTCCTGACCGTTTGTCTTCTCATAGACACAGTTTGTTTCAAAATTTTAACAATATATCTCCTGGCATTAAAGTAACTGAGGCGGATTCTCTTTACCTCCTTGGAGCGCCGTTATTTATAGAGAGTATGGAACCTCTTTTGAAAGTAAAATTTGATCAATTTTTAGAACATGTTAATAAACTGTATATTCTAAATTCTCATATAGCGCTTACTATTTTAAAATATTGCGTTCTTGTTCCTAAATTTACTTATTTACTCCGCTCGAGTCCAGCATGGAAATGTTCTGATTTTTTAAAACAAATTGACCTTAATCTCAAAATAGCTTTGGAAAAAATTCTAAATTTATCTTTAGTCTCATCTAGCTGGACTCAAGCTGTGCCTGTTAGATATGGAGGTATCGGTATAAGAGAGGTTTCAAATATTGCGCTGCCGGCTTTCCTTGCCTCCGTACACAGTGTTCATGATTTGTCACGTAAAATTCTTAAGAATGATTTGGACTTGACCTTTGCTAACGAGGCAAGAGAAGCATGGTTACGTCTCTGTCCCGGCGAGGATATTCCACTGGAACCTAACTCACAAAAACGGTGGGATATCCCGTTGGTTCAGAATGTGCAAAAATGCTTACTGAACAATTTTCACTGTGACAGAGACCGCGCCCGCTTTCTAGGTGTTTCGACAAAGGAATCCAGTTACTGGCTACATGCTTTACCATCAAGTAACCTTGGTACATTACTAGATAACGAAAGTTTACGTATAGCTGTAGGAATACAATTAGGAGCATCGATTTGTCAACCACATCGATGTCCTTGTGGCAGCGACGTCGACGAGTTAGGCCTCCACGGACTTTCATGCTAAAAAAGTGCCGGCAGACTATCTCTTCTCGGTTCCTTGAATGAGGTCATCCGAAGGGCTCTTGTTTCCATAAATATTCCATCGGTTTTAGAGCCTTGTGGAATATTTAGGGAGGATGGTAAGAGACCCGACGGCTTGACTTTAGTCCCTTGGGAGAGAGGCAAAGCTCTTGTGTGGGACGCAACTTGCGTCGATACATTAGCAGCCTCTCATATCAAGGGTACTTCGATAAGGGCCGGGGCGGCATCAGAGGCAGCTGAATCGGGTAAATGGCGTAAATATGAGTCTTTGAAAGGAGACTATATATTTGTTCACAATCGGTCCGTGGGGTCCCCGCGCGATGCAGTTTCTAAAGGAATTGTATCCGCGACTTATCGTTGCCGCTGGTGACAAGAGGGCTGGTTCTTTTCTCGCTCAACGGTTAAGTCTAGCCATTCAACGTGGAAATGCAGCCAGCGTTCTTGGTACCATGCCACGAGGAGTAGGGCTCTACGATTATAATAGTTTTTAGTTAATAAGTACTGTAAATATTAACATAATTTTTTCTGTAAATAAATATTTATGAATACACTTTTACATTTAAATAGTTAAAAAAATATATACAATTATAATTAATTACAATTCCGACAACATTGAATTAACATTGGACTTGTATTAATATTGGCTAGCAATTTTTTAATGAGTCGCGATAAACTTTGCAATAAGGTAAAAACAGTGAGTAATACCTTATAGCTTTAAAATATAACTTCTTGTATAACCACTGTAAAAATGTACACAATAATAATAACTAATAATTAACTCAACATTCATTCCGTTATACATATATATATACATATATATATACATTGTTAGAATTTTTTTATCCGCTTGTTCTTTCCTGCAACGTTGTCATGAAAAGGTTCCCACTCAAATATGTTGTCAAGAGTACCAGTTAACTGTCATCTTCAATCCCAAGCAGTTCTAATATCCACTGAAAAAAATGGCGCGTGGGCACCAAGCCAGAGTTTGAGACGTCCTAAAGTAATTCCTATATCGATTGATCGGATTTTCCCTAAAACGAAATTTGATTGATGATTTGTTACAATCGAGTACTCAGCGTGGTGGTAGTCCCTCCATTCCGTTAGCAGTAAGTGTTTTTCACTTTCGGTGGTATTCACTTTTGTCAACTTTTATACCTCCCACGAGAAGAAAGGGGTTGATGAATTCTCGCGCTAATACCAAATGTTTGTGACAATTACTTCAAAAAAATATTTATAAATGTATTTCAACGTTACAATCAAGTCCGATATGGTCTAGTGGCTAGGATACCTGGCTCTCACCCAGGAGGCTCGGGTTCGATTCCCGGTATCGGAATATTTTTTGCGTTACAATATACATCAGTGGTATTTAAAATTGTCGATGGATAAAACGAATAAAACGATGGATAAAAAAAACGAATTACGAACAGCTATTCCATTTTAATTTATATTCTGAATTTTGTTTTTGTTTTGTTTTATCAAATGACGAATTGGGTTATTTATCTGCCTATAGAAGACCAGTGCACTCATCTCCGGTAAGGAATATGTGCCGAGAATACAAGGAGTTAAAAGAAATATTTTCACGCCATTCCCAATACTGGGGTAGACAGAGGTCCAGACATTTAAATCCTTTCGACTAACCTTCCACCGAAGATATTTTTTGGGACAACGTGACAGGTAGTGAGCCTGACTTTCTTGCTGTCTGACCTTACGTGTGGGAGTAAAAGTGCGATGTCGGTCACGCTCTGCTAGCGGTTTAGCCGTTTATTTTGTGTGGTATTTTAGAAGATTTTAATAACGACATATATATTATTTTTGGCTGCTTTCCCTCCAATTGTTTTCGTTGTAAAGTGGGTCTAACTGGCTTAAGTGTCTACCTTTGTCAACCCCAGTATTGGAAATGACGTTTTGTTTTCTTTTTTTTTCTGTTACTATGTCCACCAATACACGGCAATTAATGAATCCAACAAGACTGCACGACGTTCGAAACAGTTACATACATCTCTTATATCTATAGTAGAAAATGAATTAATATTTTTGATTACTCTTTAAATCAAAATAGTTTCAAAGAAGCTTTCACTTTAGCAAATTTTATTGGATGGACATCGTAGCAACTTGCACGATTTTTTATTATGTAATTTTAAATCTATAATTATTTTAGTGATTGCGGAGAAGCGTCATCTGTGTGTATTATGAATAACTGTTAGAGACATAAATCTACTACAGAAATGCTCGTTTACATTAAAAAGTATGAATCGATGTAGTTCTTGTAGTACACAATAGATGGCGTTGTTCGTATTTATGTGGTCAAACCATATTTATTTTTTTTCCAGGCAGCAGCAGTTTAGCAGACTAATATTCTGGTAGCATTATACTTTGTTTCAAATACTCCACCGAAAATTGGTAGTAAAAAAGTGAAAACAGTAGACACTGCAAGACCCCTAATATAATATTTGCCTTTGATGGTTAACAAAACTATGGAAAGGCTATTTTTTCATTATACAAATGTACTCGGTGGAGGCGATTACAAAGCGCCATGCTTAGCAACAGTGATTATACTTTGTTAGTAATCGGTTATTTCAAATCCCGGAAGGGTTATTGACTGTTTTCGGGAAAGTCGTTTTTGAAAAAGATGAAAAATTGAAAATTGAAAAAATAAATTATAATAAAAATTAATTATACATATTTAATATTTTTTATGACAATTAATTTCTTTTCTTTGCACGTTGTGTAGTCTCAATGCTAAATAGGTGAAAAAAGAGACAAGAAAGTCTCAGAATAATTTTTTATAATGGAGATCGAACTCTTTTTAAGCATGGCATATTTATTAAATCGTTTATAACTAAATATTAGCAATGAACACAGAAAAAGTAAATTCGGTAATTTATTATAAATAAGCTTATTTCAAAAATTGTAAATTACATCGTTATTATCTCAGTTCAAGCAATCAAATGTATACTCGTTTGTACAATGTCATTTTATTTGTAAGTTATTATTTAAAACACGTACACAAAACAATTTTATTTATTTGTTTTATCATATAGATGCTTTAAACATAAGTCTGTGTTCGTCATCGGAAATTTGACGCAACGTCTTGGTTGCCTGGAAGAGATCTCTATGAAGCGATAAAACCCCCAAATTGTGCATTCCATTAATTTGTTTATCTATGTTACTTTTATGTATTCTTTTATTTGTGGTGGACAATAAAAGTTTTTTTATAGAATAGGGAGGCAAACGAGCAGGGGGCTCACGTGATGGTAAGTGATTACCGCCGTCCAAGAACACCTGCAATACCGGAGGAATAGCAGACGTTGCCGGCCTTAAAGAAAAGTATAGGCTCTTTTCTTGAATAGGC
This sequence comes from Sericinus montela, assembly GCA_029286605.1. Taxonomy (NCBI): domain Eukaryota; kingdom Metazoa; phylum Arthropoda; class Insecta; order Lepidoptera; family Papilionidae; genus Sericinus; species Sericinus montela. Next base: position 9,649,412 of record JAGSMR010000030.1, on the reverse strand, counting down.
TCTTTCTGGTATAGGCTCTTTTCTCTTTTCTTCTCTTTTTCAGGACCGATATGACTTTGGGGACCCCAAAGTCATATCGGTCCGGAAAAACCGCTGACGGCAGCACATTCCACAAAGTTCAAGTGCGTGGCAGAAAATTCCGCGAAAACGCACTGTGGTGGAATGCCAAGCATCAAGGTGATGTTGATCGAATTTTTGATTATGCCGTAAGGTACGATGGTGAAATTCAGCGGCTGGTATTAATCCGAAATGCTCCTCAGAGCACTTTCCGTAGTAGATCTTGTAAAAAACGCAAGTATCTTCATTCATTCATACTTTCATAAGCAGTCAGTGAAAAGCTATTAGTTTAGAATTACAGTCTGAAGTGTCTGTTTTGTATTTATATGTATAGATTAGATTTCAATTTGACCTAAATTCTCAGGCAGTGCCAGGTTTTACTGAAAATCAGCACAGAGGTAGTTACAGCTTTTATGAGTACAGCAACTGTACAGCACATACAAAGTTATTGTAAAAATCGTGGTAAAATGCACGATTTTTTATTATGTAATTTTAAATCTATAATTATTTTAGTGATTGCGGAGAAGCGTCATCTGTGTGTATTATGAATATCAATCAAGTATCTTCATTCATTCATACTTTCATAAGCAGTCAGTGAAAAGCTATTAGTTTAGAATTACAGTCTGAAGTGTCTGTTTTGTATTTATATGTATAGATTAGATTTCAATTTGACCTAAATTCTCAGGCAGTGCCTGGTTTTACTGAAAATCAGCACAGAGGTAGTTACAGCTTTTATGAGTACAGCAACTGTACAGCACATACAAAGTTATTGTAAAAATCGTGGTAAAAATTAAAATAAATTCAGTAGAGTACAAGGCAACGAACTGCAGTCACCTCTATTTAACAAACCTTATTTACTTACCGTCCTATAACATACATATAAAAACATAAAAAGTCTTGATAGCCGAGTGGTGCAGACCCGAGTTCGATCCCCAGGTGGTAGGCTCATACCAATGGGTTTTTCAAAAAACTTACGTATAAATTATATCGACATAAAGACGGCGATGGTCTTACCACCTCTCACGTTGGTCCGAAAATATCTTCGGTGGAAGGTTCAAAGGGACTTAATTGTCTAGACTAAACCCCTGTCTATCCCTGTATTGGGAATTACGTAAAGATATTTATTTATTTTTTATTCCTATAACATACACTACAGGAGATAATGCTTCTCCCGTAAAGTGTTTTGCCATAATCACAAGCATATTGGTAATCGTAACACCAGACTCTGCACTTTGGACACAGTCGCCCGTCACAGGAGTGCTCAGTTTTGGTCCGATATTATTTTATAGGTTATCGAACTGTCTGTCGGTGTAAAATTTCATTTTCAAGGCTGTCACTCACCCCTTACGATTCCCACGGGAAGGAGGCTTATTTTAAACACCACTATGTACCACTACGTTCCCACCATTTAAGCCGACCTACCTAGCAACCTTGAGTCTCTCATCCCGAGCAAACTTTTCTCTTCTCGTAAAATCTTTTCTTTCTTCATCTCTTTTTTTTTGTCTTTTGGAAAAAAGCCACGCTGACTATGCTATGATTTGAAAAAAAAATGGTATTCAAACCGTCCAAAATGATATTCAAACCGTCCAAAAAAAAAATTGCACTATACATAATTCTATTCTCGACACCATAGTAGAGTCACGGTAGTCGAGTAGTTGGGTGATCGGAATTCGAGTCAAGTATTTATTTAATTTGAAATCATGCACAAACTCTCACTTACAAACATTTGTATATATGTTTCTACTATCCTTTAAATTAGATTTTTGGTCGCCTGCGCTCATTCCCCTACAACCTGCGATGAGTAATAAAATCTTTTACTCCATATCGTTGTCCAATCGTTCGTGTCTTATGTACGATTTTACCGACCTGTCACATCTTCCTGAAGAATCTCTGAAAAAGTTTGTTAAACAGGCTGAGTCTTGTCTGTATAAGAATAAGCTCACCCCCTCTCCGTGGGTGCTATAAGAGGCGACTGTAGTACAGCTTTGTAAATTGCAATGTCTGACGACAGCTAGCGAGATAACTATTTCGAAAAATACCTGACTAAATTTAAGTGCATCGGTGATGGGTGGTAAATAAAGAGTACAAACTTCCAAAAATTTGTATCATTTATTTAAGATTTTTGAAAAGGTATTTTTTGTACTTTTTTCCGCACGTAACAATTTTTCACGGTTTTAAAAAGAATTGTATTATTCCAAAAATTCTAACTCTAAATTTCAAAAGATCAAGAACTCATATTTAATAAATATTAATGAAGCTTTGTGTCTCTCTTTTCGCCTCTTCACAATCATGACTGATAAGACTGATAAGACAAATTCGACATGTTTCTGCAGTGGACTTTAGCGTAAAGTCTGTGTCATTTAAAAATTCAGTATTTAGTATAGTAGATATTGTGTAAAAAAGAGTATTTTAGCATGTATTTTAGCTGTCTATAACACTAATAGAGTGTTATAGACAGTAATGTATGCCTACATGAGTATAATAGTCTATTTTAGAGTACGGTGGGCAACCCTAAATGCACCTGCAAGCTACTCGCGCGCTTCTCGCACCATTGCACGCGCGCTACTCGCGTGAATTTACTCTCCCTGGTTCCCCCGTGACGTCGGGAAATAAAAATAGTATGTAAAGACTAATTAAAAACGCGATAAAATCCGAAAATCGCTTTATTTAAAACGTGTAGTATTCGCGGAAAAAAAGAAATAACATCAAGTAGAAAATAGGTCAAGGGCTAATAGTTGACGAACGGATATGCGGTCGGAAAAAGCCAACTAAACTTGATTCAAGATGAAAATGACCGCGCGCCTGCGGGAGGCTATCGCTTTCAAAAGTGGGGCCGGTGCCACTGACTGTAGTTAAGATGCGTTGAATCTCATCGTAATATGGACTGGTTTTAAACGTGCTGAAGTTATTTCGCGTTATTTGAATTTAATTATAGTTTAAAAATAAGTATATAGTTATAGTAGAAAAAATTACATTTAATTATAGTTTGTAGATTAAGTGGGCGCTAAGTGTTGACACGTTTATATTATTGGATTGGATATATTATTGTTTCAATACTGGGGTAGAGAGAGGTCTAGACAGTTAAGACTTTTATCCAACACTATTTGGGACAGATTGACAGCTGGTGAGTCTATCGCCGTCTTAGTGTATTAGCCTATGGTACAATATAAAAAACATAATAAAAATAAATAGTACAATTTGCTTACATAAATATATATTTAAATATCAAATTTAAATAAATATTCATGATTCGTGTACAAACATTTAAATTCCTCACGCAAAAGTTTGCCGCTAGCAGGATACGAACGCGCAACCTTAAGCTTCTAAGACGGTCGGATCAGGTCGTCATTATTGGAAACTTGCACATATATTCAATGGTAGGTATTTATTCAATGGTAGATTTGTAATTACGTATTTACGATTATTTAATCATCGCCTTCACCCACATCAGTAAGTATCGCTTATTAAAATATTTAAATAAATATACAACATGTTTGTTAAGCTAGTTCTTATTTGCCTTTCATATTTCTTTTTTATTATTTTATTTTGAATTGAAACAATTGAAACAATTTAAAAATAAAATATATTCTTTCCTTTTTAGTGTAGAAAAATGTAAGTGCATTGTGTACTTAGTATTAGTAATAGGAACGTTACATTAGCCCCGATATCATCGATGCCGACGCTATAGTCGCAACGCGGGAAAATATGAAAATAAAAACATGAACACGATACATATTGTTTTTATTATTATAATTTTGAGCATAATTTTGTTTTCGTCGGGTTTGATTCATAAATAAAAATATTTATATTTTTTAAATTCAGGCATGGTAAAAAAATTTTTATATATGTTTTTCTACATAATAATATTAGTTAACTGCTTGTTAAAAGAAAGGTTGTATTGGCCGCGCGTATTCGGTCAAAGACCTAGATCCTCACCTCGCTCTTGAACGTGGTTTGGCAAACGTTAATGTTGTTAATGAAACTCTGTATCGATATCGACGATGATGATATATCGATATGAATATATTTAAGTTTGCGATTGAAGGTTATAGTGTGTATAGTATAGTGTTTGTAGTTAATTCACGATAGCCGAATCGTTGGGTGATCGGATTTCGAGTCAACAGACCCGAGTTCGATCCCCAGGTGGCAGGCACGTACCAATCGGTTTTTTTTTCAAAAAAGTTATGTACAATTATATCGTTGGCATGGACATAAAGACGGCGATGGACTCACCACCACGTTGTCAAGTTGTCCCGAAAAATGTCTTCGGTGGAAGGTGGGTCGAAGGGACTTAATTGTGTAGACTAGACCTCTGACTACCCCTGTATTGGGAATGGCGTGAAGATATGTTTGTAGTTTTTAGTACAGCAAAATTCACCTAAAAGAAGATATTCTGCTATAGTCTGTTATGACTAGGGTGATAGAATGATCTGTATTAAACTGTGTATGAAATCAATAACATAATATAAAACAGTATACAAAAGTAACGATAGCCGAGTTGTTGGGTGGTCGGAATTTCGAGTCGAGAGACCCGAGTTCGATCCCCAGGTGGCAGTACCAATGAGTTTTTCAAAAATTTATGTACGAATTTCATCGTTGGCTTGAACATACAGGCGGCGACGGGCTCACCACCTGTCACGTTGTCCCGAAAATATCTTCGGTGGAAGGTGGCTCAAAGGGACTTAATTGTCTAGACTTGACCTCTGTATAAAAAAATATCTTCACGCAATTCCCAATACAGGGGGTATTGGGAATTGCGTGAAGATATTTTTTTTATACTACAGAAAGAAGACACAATGTACAAAATTAAGAAAGGTACATAATGTGTATAATAGAATATAGGTAATTATTATGGATGGTATAGAAAAATAGTAAAAAAAAGGATATTTGAAAAAGACATCATCAGTATGCTTGTGACCGTTAAACTCGGTATTAAAGGTATGCAATTTGTTTCATATATTACTGTTGTTATTGTGTTGACAAATTATAATATACAAAAGTAATTTAAATTTAAACGAAAACATTTCTATATCCCACAATTTCTATTTTGACTAATTTTATTAACAGAATAATTCAAAACGAAATGTGACTAGGATAAGCCAGTATTATTATAACCTTACATTAATACTTATCGATATAGAAACGAGTCATCCTTATTTTATATAAGAGGTGCGAAAGAGAACTAACCTTTCCATCGCTCTCTCTCACTACTTACCTCATCTAACTTAGTAAGTTAACTGATAGCTCGAGCGGAGCATGTGTACTGAGATTTACTTTATTGACCTCTAATTATAGCCCACATACGCGTGTAAACAAAAACATTCGTCTATGATAAAAAAAGAATTGTGTTTAAGTGAAATTTTTTTTTATCTGAGAAAGTGGACCGGATAAAGGTAATTATATTTTTTTAATTTATGTCTAATCTTGTTTTAAACTCGTATTAATGCATTTAGAAATCGCTACTCTGGAATTTAGCATTAAAGGGACATTAAATAAGTATTACTACCGTTTTATATATAAATTTCTTTCTTCGCTTTATTTCATTAAACAAACTCAAGAATATCTGGCCAGAATCTTTAAGTAGTAATTTTATTAGTATTGTATATTCTATTAGTATTATGAAAAGAGTCTTTTAGCATACTGATAAGTAATTGTAATTTTTAAGTCGAGACGCTGGGTGAAAAATAAATATTTATCAAATAAACGCCATATTTATCGAACTTTCTTTCAGCATTCTAGCATTAACTTTTACTTATTAACATAATTCATGTTAACCTAGTTATTTGGTAAGGTTCATTATACAAAAACAAGGATTGTGCGTTCTAATTCCGATTATTTGTGTTTTGTCGTATGCACAGGTCTAGACAATTTCGCCTTTTTAAGGCATTTTTCACTGAATATTATATTGAACGAGGTGACAGGTGGTGAGCCTGTTACCGATTTAGTATTTGAGCCAATTATATAAATCGCACATAAGTTCCGAAAAGAATTTCGGGGTCGAACTAGGGCCCTATCACGTAAACATTCGGCTAGCTATGCTGTCAGCATCTCAGCTCGATGTTTCCTGTATGCAATATTTTTTTTAATTATCAACACGGCAAAGAGTTATCAAACACTTTCACTCAACTTTATTGTAATAACAAATGACGTAAAGGTAAATTTAAAAATTTCGATAGTAATATTATTAAAACGTAAAACGCGAGAAACAAGGTCAGAGAGGAACTTTCGGTTTTGGAGTGAAAACCTCATCTGATGTCACAGAATATTAATAGCGAATTAAATCCTCCGCGATACCAACCGCTTTTTATTACATGTTTTGAATTACTAATGCCGGGTTTTCTATGTTAAAAAAAAACACAATGTCTTCATATAAATGCACAGAGCGTGTTCTAAAGAAAAGATTATGTTTACGCTATTAATTTGACTTTCTTACATCGTATTAACATAATTGAGCTCAAAGAAACAATTTTTAATTGTGATGCATTTCCCAATACAGGTTTAGCCAGAGGTGTACAATCCAGTCCCTTTGACCCACATTACACCGGAGCTTGTTTTGGCAAAACGTGGCAGGTGATGACCCTGACGGCGTCTTTTAAAAGACGCCAACATAAACGATAAACATGTTTTTATAAAAGTCATTACTACCTCTTCGGATCCAACCACTCGGCTCTCATATTTGTCTTTATATAGTGACTTTCCCATAAAGAAACAATATACTACAACAAAACCTGTATAGTTTTTTAACGACTAACATGACTAAGCAGTCTGTTCATTGGCTCTAAATCAGCTGAAAACATTTAATATACTCTATGATTTGAACATTGTAATTTACACTGTAATAACTAGCTAAAAGACCACTGAGATGATTTTAAATTTCGTCGAAGAGGTGACAAAATTGGCAGGAATATCTGAAAATTTCACTTCTACGAATTTTTTGTGAAGAACCAAATTAAAGTCACATTTCAGTTCTATTTATTAAAATGTGCACTCGTTTAAACTTGTCACCCTTACCTGTAGTAACACCAGTTACAACAATATTGTCCATTAACTCTCCGCAACCATATACAAGCAGATACAGTCTCCATCTCTACTTAGGATTCGTCTGGGTGAGTATTGCACTCATTCCCACTTCTGCCGCTAAATGTCAGTGTAATAACAGTTTTGTACTAATTTGAAAGGTATAGAGAGCTGGTAAAATTTCGGCCAATGAGGCATTCCATCTTATTCCTCGACGATGACAGGAAACTTCTTCGTTTAAAGTTTCACTTCGTTCAAGTTGTAGGTCCACGAGCTACATAGTCCCTCACGCAGAACTTCTGCCTTAGTGTGGTTTTTCACCCTTAGTTACATATTTCGCACAGAAAAGGTGCACTGCAGGACATAGGCCTATCCTGTTAGTATTTGCTAAAATAGTCACGCTCGGCATCTCTATTTTGGGTCAGATATTTATCGAGGGGCTTATTCTGACATCTGTTAGTAGCCCAAGCAATTTAAAAGGTTTTGTTTCCGTGCAGCGATAGTAAATTCTTACGCTGACATCACTTTTCACTTCTTCTGCTCCCATAAAAATAGATAGTTTGAGTTTGAGGAACGTATCGCAAGGGCAAGGGCTCTCATATGCAACTTGATGTGCTTCAGTTTGGGCAAAAATAAAATTGTGTGCACTGTTATGGTGGCGTTCGCTGTAATCAGTACCAACTTTTCTCAACCAGATATTGTCCAAAAACTAATGGCATAAACGGCCTAAAGCAGAGAATTGAGGATTGGGGTAGCGGATTCAACGGTATACCAAGGGGTCAAAGGGCTTCGAATCGAATCGTCTTTTATGGATCAGAAGAAGCAAATCACTTAAGCGACCTGGTACATGTGGGTCGGACACGAGACCAATTCAAACTGATACAGTTACTGTCTCGCGTAACCTGTGGTCCAAATCCGTAGACCAAAGACTATTGGACGGAAGTAGTGGAGAGACAGCGTGCTGTCATTACGTCCACCTGCTGTCGTAACACCAGGTGACGTAGCTGAGGCGGTCCGCAGGACCTCGAATAGGAAATGTCCGGGACTCAACGGGCACCATCACTATTGGTTCATTGTGTGTCACGCAGTATTTGTCCGGTAGTTCCAAAATGATCAGACATCGTCTCAACCAGAAGTCGCTCCCGAGCCTCTTTACCACAAGAGCTATTCGTTGGGCTCCAAAAGATTATGTTATCACAAACCAAAGTACCGCCCCAATACATGTTTACCCACCATCTATGAGATGCATCTATTCTGAGCGTGTAAATCACGCGACACATTAATATACTCAGAGTACCCTAAATAGAAGAGAATGTATGAAGGGGATAATCAAAGTGAACGAAGCGAAGCAAGTATGTAAGGATCGTAGCAAGCGGAAAGAAGTGGTCTCTGCCTACCCCTACGGGAAAGAGGCATGAATATATGTATATGTATGTTTTGTTGTGTACACAGAATATTGCCATGAACACTGATCTGACATCCATTTTGAGTACTCCTAATTGAGTCGGTCACTAACCAAATGATTAAACACAACCGTCGGATTTTCTCGGCTGCCTGAAAAGACTACAGAAAGACGTTAAATTTGGGTTGAATCGCTCAGGGAGAGGATTTCAGCTTCGGAACTGAGGATAAGGTTGGTCCACCTTTTCTGCTTGGATGTATGGATGACTGACTTACGCCAGATAAAAGTACTTAATAGCCATTTGTCAGGCATATCAAAGTACATGTATTTATCGGCGGGTCACGCCAGTTCTCATTCCTTTGGCATACTCAGGTGAACTGAAACCAACCTTAACGCTTTGAATCGAAAAGTCGAAAGGTAGTGGTCGATAAATGAATTTCTTACTTAACCACCCGTAATAGTCCACGCAGGACATAGGCTTCAAAGACCTCGAAGATGGTTTACCTTGATCGCCATATTTAGCAAGCAAATTGGCGTTCCCTGTACTAGACACCTCGTATGTTAAACACTGCCATCTTAAACGCCACTTAGGAGTACAAAGTAGTAGAAGCGAATGTAGCAAAATGTAGTATACTGCACTTTAAACAAGTTATTATTCAGAATAATTTGAAATATAGTATCAAGACGACACTATAGCCATATTTGTTGTAACCCTGCATTTGAGGAACAACAGGGTTGTTGGTTCGAATTCCACTAGGGACAGAAATATTTGAGTGATCAATATCACTGTGTGCACTTGAGTCATGGATGTTGAAATGAATATTTATGTATGTAAGTATGCCGTACCTTTAACTTGAACACTATGACGATAAGCTGTCCTGTCATGTTGCCCCAAATAGTCTTCGGTGAAAGGTGGGACGAAAGGACTTAATAGTCTAAACCTCTGTCTGATTACTAGGCATTTCCACAGTACTCGGAGAGAGGTCTAGTCGCACAGATAAAAAAATGGTATCGAGTATATAAAATATATATAAATATAATATACATATATATTTTTCATGCCAATACAGGGGTAGACAGAGGTCTACACAGTTAAGTCTTTTTGACCCACTTTTCACCAAAGATATTTTTGGGACAACGTGACTGGTGGTGTGCCCGACGCCGTCTCTATGTCTAAGCCAACGATCTAAATCGTACATAAGTATTTGAAGAAATCCATTGCTCCATCCACAAGCCTTCCTGCCACCTGGGGATCGAATTCGGATCTCTTGACTCGAAAACCGATCACCCAACCACTCGGCTACCGTGACTCTACTATGGTATCGAGAATAGAATAATAGTGCAATATTTTTTTCTGGCGGTTTGAATACCGTTTTGGGTTATCAAACCATACTCGTGGCGTAGGATAAAAACGAGATTTTTACAGTTTCAACAAATATATCTAACGGTAGCATGGAATTAAACTGTGCGCAAGAATCAGCGCGTGTTCAATCGTTAGACGAACATTTAGTTATGATAATATTTGTTACGTTCACGTTCATGAACTTTGAATCGAAGTATGTATAACATATCATTAATTAAAAAAATAATAAATATCTTCACGCAATTCCGTATACAGGGGAAGACAGAGGTCTAGTCTAGACAATTAAGTCCCTTCGACCCACGACCACCGAAGATATTTTCGGGACAACGTGACAGGTGGTGAGCCCGTCGCCCTATTTATGTCCAAGCCATCGATACAATTCGTACGTAAGTTTTTGAGAAACCCATTGGTACGAGCCTGCCAACTGGGGATCGAACTCTTGACTCGAAATTCCGACCACCCTACCACTCGGCTATCGTGACTTTTATCAATTAATTAAATATTATATAATAACTTATTATTATTATTAATTACTTATTATTATTAATTAAATATATTATTAATTAATTAATTTTAGTAACGTTTATATATTTTGATTTTATTATGTGTATATAAATATATATATATATATATATATATATATATATATATATATATATATATATATATATATATATATATATATATATATATATATATATATATATATATATATGTTCAAAACCTAGAAAACGAGTTATAAACCTACCTAGTGACTAGAAAACTCTATTAGACCTAGGTTAATATATATTATAAGATTGATTAGCCATTGTTTTACCACAACAATCGCTTGCTGGAGTTCTCAATTTGAAATGCTTGTGGTGAATGATTTTCCTTAGGAAACGTCGATTTCCGTTTGATATACGTTTTAAATATAGTAATGTGGAAAATTAGATAGAGAAAATTTCTATTTTCTGTGTCATTTTTAAAATTAAACATACTACCGAATTCAGAACCTCATATTTTTTTGGAGTCGGTTGAAAATCTTAAAATCGCGCTACTAGAGAACACCGGCCTACTAGAATACCGGCGTGAAGTAGAAGTTTTGCGTTTCGTCTGGTGAGTGCAGTCGACCGGTGGCCCACACACCCTCTTCCCAATTCTGGGGGGAGGGAGGGCACTCGTAGGGAGGCAACGCATCTGCTATGCCTCTGGTATTGCGGGTGTTTATGGGCGGCGGTAATCACTTACCATCACGTGGTTAACAGGAATATTAGTAATGTTATTTGGCATTGCTAGTATACCTTAAAAAATGTGTTGACCCACTTTTCACCACACCACAGCAAGGTGAATCGAAAGCCGTCTTAGTGTCCAAGCCAACGATACAACATATTTAAAAAACCATAATTCAAGTACAAAAATTCATATACATTACATTATTATATTTTTATATTTTTAACCTCCGTGGACGAGTGGCTTAAACATCGGTTGACAAGGTGACGCCATCTCGAGGTCCCGCATTCGATTCCCGTTCGGGTCGGAAAACCACTTTCGTCTACATTTTCTCGGGTCCCGGTGTTTGTGGTGTCTTTGTTGTTTCCGATTCCCATACCGCAAGTGCTTTAGCATCTTTTATTAGGATCGGAGCAACGTATGTGATGTTGTCCCTATCTATATATGTATTTTTTATACAGTTGTGTGTGTTGGGAACACGCAGGGTCACTACCAACTTATATTTACCAACAATATCGGTTGTCGGATCGGGTCACACTTTATATAGATATACTATACTAATGAAGATATTCACTTACGTACTTCTAATAATACAATTTCCCAATACTCCAATCTATTAATATTTAATAATTGCAATATATATTTTAATTAATGATATATTATATATACACCTAAATGTTTCGCAGTTGAAATGCTCCTATCCATATTACAGAAATGAGTATTCCTTTTACAGCCGGTTTGTCAGGAAGACATCGCTTTTAAGCGATGTGACCACCAATTGTAGTCCGTAAACTTCTACAAGATTGTAATAAAAGTAAGTTAACTGCAATAAAGAATTATCTATCTATCTATTTATCTATTTAATAAGAGCCACGTGGTTGGGTGGTCGAGTGGTTGGGTGGTCGGAATTTCGAGTCACGTAACCCGAGTTCGATTTCCAAGTGGCAGGATCGTACCAATGGGTTTTTCAACATCTTAAGTACGAATTATATCGTTGGCTTGGACAAAAAGACGGCGACAGGCTGGCCACCAGTCACGTTGTCCCGAAAATATCTTCAGAGGAAGGTGGGTCGAAGGTGTCTAGATTAGACCTCGGTCTACACCGGTATTAGGAATGGCGAGAAGATATATTTTATATATATATTTATATATGATATAAAATTGATATGCCAATTGGCCATATTTCTATAATAATAGAGTATATAAAAGAACGATGAAAGGAAGATGATGTAGAAAAATAAAATAAAAATGTTAAAAACCTATTTATTTTTGTAATGCAGCGATCTCTCCATTCTAACCGGGTTAATTCTTAGACTATCGCAATAGAAGCGTTTTTATCGTCATTATCGCTAATATAGAAATTTCCGCTCCTTATATATTCAGCGGACCAACGCAAACTGCTAACAATTATATTCGATGCCAAAAATAAAACATATATGTGTGTTATAAAGCTCTCTATATAGTATTACTCTATATATACAAGTCATTACGCTTAAGAAATACAATTAAAAATGCTTCTAATAAATTAAAAACGACTTGGTATTACTAATAGTGAAACGGGAAAGAATATGTCACGAAGTTCTGACTACCAACATAATATTAACAATAAAGTTATAAAAAACTAATCATGAGGTAGCTACAGTTTTTGAGATTTTTTTAGTGAAATTGCAATTTTGACTACACAGTCACTGAATTCTTCTTCTGCTGTTGCCGAGACGTTACTTACGGAAAATGTAAGTGCTTGCACCTCAACCTATTTTTTTTATAGAAAAGGGAGGTAAACCAGCAGGTGGCTCACATGATGGTAAGTGATTACCGCCGCCCATAAACACCCGCAATACCAGAGGCATAGCAGATGTGTTGCCAGCCTTAGAGTGCCCCCACTCCCAGAATTGGGGGAGTGGGGTGTGTGAGCCTCCGGTTACCTGCACTCACCAGACGAAACGCAGAAGTTTGTTAGACTTCTACTTCACGCCGGTATTCTGTGAGGTCGTGGTACTTCCCCGGTCGAGCCGGCCCATATATGCAACAACAAAAGCTGATGCGTGGCTCTACCACTGTTAAAAACTTTTACTTTGAGGCTGTTAGTTCAAAAAATATAGTGAGAATGTTTATCATTATTGAATGTAAGAAAACGGCAGATCTATGGGGAATGTCCGTTGAAGTAATTGCTTCTACAATAGATTTAATTGTACCTCATTTGTCCATAATATTTAATACTAGTTTAGTGTCTGGTGTATTTCATGAGCTCATGAAGCATAGTAAAGTAATACCTTGTAAAGTAAAGTAACGTAATACCTTTATTTAAATCTGGTGGTACTTCGGACCCCACTAACTTTAGGCCTATTTCGGTACTACCAACTATTATCAACACCAGTAAAATTATCGAAAAATTTATTCTTACTCAACCGTTAAGATATCTTAGTTAAAACAAACTTTTACACTACAATCAAATTGGTTTTATAAGGGGTCGCTCAACAACCGATGCTGGCTTTGAGCTAATTAAGCTTGGGAGAGATCATAGGATGCTTTAGGTGTCTTTTGTGATCTCTCTAAGGCTTTTGATTGCGTTCATCATGAAACACTTATCAGAAAATTACACCATTACGGTATAAGAAATACGGCTCTTGACCTAATTAGATGTTATTTATGTAATAGAATTCAAAGAGTGGTAATCAATGGTTCATAGTCCTCTGGATCAACGGTAACTATGTGCGTACCGCAAGGCTCGAATCTCGGTCCATTTCTTTTTCTCATTTATATTAATGATTTGCCTTCCTTACTAGGAAATAAACACGATATAGTATTATTTGCTGATGATACCTCTGTAATATTTAAAATAAAACGACATTTTGTTACACTTGACGAGGTAAATGATGCTTTGTCAAAAATAGTCCATTGGTTCGCTGCAATTATTAATTCACATTTAAATAGCTATAAGACTAAATATATACAATTATCCACACCTAATGTTAAACTTTGTGGATACGGCTGTTTTTCTTGGAATAACACTTGATGCAAAGCTTCAAAGGGTCCTCAATATATACCAACTTGTGAGTAGGTTAAGCTCTGCAGCTTATGCTGTAAGAAAAATAAGGTTCTTAACTTATCTACAAACGGCTAGACTTGTTTATTTTAGTTACTTCCATAGCATAATGTCATATGGTTATCCGCTTTGGGGTCATACATCAAAAAGAACTATGACACTCAATATGTATGTACTCGTTCCGTACTGTAAAATGTAGCTCAAAAATAACAAACTTTATGAATAAATCTTCTCAATTAAATTGTAGAAATTTTCGTGAGACATTACTTACTATAAATATTTATATTTAATCAAAAAGACCGCAAACTCATCAGTTCCAAAACTAGTCTATATCTACACCGATTAAACTCGGGTTTTAGAGTCCGCATGCAAAAATAAATTACGTATGTTAGCTGGTCCGAAGAGAAGAAGTGCACCACCTTACTTCCAGATATGTGTGTGATACAGATGTTACAGTGATACAGAGACAATTACGCATCAGTAATGCGTGCACTAATTCTACAGGATGCACCACCACCACTACGCAGGCACTATTACGCCTGGTATCTGATACCACCCACAATTATTCAACACGTTTTATTCGCCTTAAAACAAGGCGTTATCAAGCGTGTAGACTAAGCAGCCGCAAAATTGACCCAATTTAATCAATCTACTCGCTCAATACCTTCTCAAAAATAACAGCAGATTGTTATTTCATAACACTTTACGAAGGTTAAAATAGCATCTTATACTTTCAGTGCAAGCCTTTTCGTGGTCAAGTTGTATTCGTTTTACTTTTAATTTCGTTTCGTCTACGTTTAGTTTTGTATCGAATACTTTCACCGTTCAGTTTCGCGTCACGAATGCCTTAAATAATACCTGCATTCGCGTTGTTTAAAACAAATTTAAAACAAAGTCGATTATCGTTTTTTATATATAAACGGGTATAACACACTTGGACATAAAAGACGGCGACGGGCTCACCACCTGTCACTTTCTCCAGAAAATATCTTCGGTGGAAGGTGGGTCGAAGGGACTTAATTGTCTAGACTAGACCTCTGTCTACTTCTGTATTGGGAATTGTGTCAAGATATTAAAAAAAAATTTCAAGATATTTATCTCTTTATTTTTATTTTATAAATAAAATAACGTCTTATAGTAGTCCACTGCTGGACATAGGCCTCTACCATGGGAGAATTTGACATAATCGCCACGCATGGTTAGCGGATTAGCAATCGCAGTACCAGACATCTTGTACCTGAGACGATGCTTCCCTTCACCAGTGTGCCTATTTTGTTTTGTTATTTTTTATAAATGATTATCCTACCATCTGAAGGTTGATACAGCAAGTAATATAACAAAATGCGTACTTAATGTTAGAAGAATTCTCTGTCAGTCAAGCTTAAGCCACTGCCTTAACTATTATTACTGCCTTATCAATAAATCAAGGCGGTAACAAAATAAATAAATATAACGACTAAATATCAATAATATGTTTATTACAGATATTTATATACGTATAATTAATACATTGAATATTTGTAATTAATTCATATATTAATATCTTTTTTATAAATAATATGAATTATAATATTATAAAATACAATATTTGATATTATTACAACTCAGGTATTTGCCATTTTAAGAAAGTGAGCTCAATTGTTTCTCACGACACTCATGTTGTGTTTTGAAGAGACCATTATATTTATTATATTTACTTTAAAATAAATACATTGAATATCGATAACTAGCCTCTACGATTTAGATAATATTTTGTATCTGAATAATATTTCATTTATCGTTTTGTATATATCTGTAACAAAATTCTTTTGAATAAATCATTATTACAATATACAATAGCGCCATCTATTGACAACAAGCGAAGGCTGTTACATTTACCATTTTACAGGTACACTATTTTACGTAGCACATTTGGGTATAATAAATACACACTTTATCTCTGTGGTCACGCTGAGCAAATTGTTTAAGCAAGTTATTGTTTACCTATCTTTTATATTTCTCGAATGTTAACACTTTTCGACCCACACTTCAATGGAGCTCATTCGAGACGAGACAGGTGGTGAGCATGACGCTATCTTAGTGTCTAAGCAATACTTAGTATATAAATTTCGATAAAAAATCATTCAAATGAAATCAATACACATATTTATAAAGCGTTTGTTATTTATTTTTACCTTGGTGGTAACTTTGTCAGAATGAGACCACAATCTTTCTTCCCGTGGGTTTGGCAAGCGGTTACTGAGGGAATAGCCTTATAAATCGCCATTGCTATCAAACGATGGCGTTTCGAAAAATACCAGACCAAAAGTCTGTAGATCAGTGACTGGCAGCAGCTTTCATGCGCAAGGTACCTGGTACTGCGATCGCCAATCCGCTTGCCAAGCATGGTAGTTACAACAAACCCTAAATTACGAGAAATGCCTTTGACACACAATGAACTTCTTCATTTGTGTTTCTATTAAACTTTCATTATTATTTAGCTCGTAATTAATTTAGTAATTAACATAACACAAGTGTATACAACTGTTTTCTATATTCACGAATAACTTTGAATATTATATATCTTTGTATACGGTATATTATATGTTGTATATAGACTGGATCGGCACATTTGTTCACCGTTCTATTTCTACTTTCACATTTTTTCGTATAGCGTTAATAAAAAACCACAGATTTCTTGAACACTTTAAAGTCGTAAGATGTTATTAGTGTTATCTTAAAATATACTAAAAAGTTAGGATTAGTGCAATTTGTGAAATATTTCGTCGTGGTCAATGGGTGTATGTTTACATAAATAATTGACGCTGTTTACATGATTTGGGACCGAGCGATTCTCATACAAATATGTCAAATTTCTGTAAATTTATTATATTTATGTACCAAAGGATTTACGGTACCTTTCTTCCCGTGAATTTATGATAAGACTTGTATTGACAAATACAACAGCAACAGCAGCCGAAATATGACGGTATTTATTTATTGCACCAAAATAAAAATGTATAAAAGGCGAGCTTGTAGCTACCAGCTAACCCTAGGTAGAACAGAAAATATGGTAAAGCAAAGGTGTAACTATTTTGAGAAAGGTCTGTGTAACACAAAATATATATGTTATACATATATTTTTTTTTAATTTTTTGGACACTAGTTTCTGGGTGCAACTTATATATCCTTCCTATTTATCCTGCGACTTTTCACCGGGAACCTTTAATTTCTTACTGTAAAAAGTAGCTTATGCCCTTCTCCCACCTCTAAATATGGGGACTCCATAAAAGAAATCAAAATCCATTAAGACGAACAGCGTTTATGTTTCCGGGATAAAAATAAGCCATTGTGCTGTTCAGCCATTCTGGTGTAATTGAGATACAAACATCCATTCATCCATACAAACCATCACATTTACAATTGTAGTAAGTACAAAAGAAGAAGAATAACATTAAAGAAAAAATAACAAACTAAACGTACGTTGAATCAAAAATAGAATAGAATTTTGATATTGTTAACCGTTGAACTATTCTGACTACCCTAACTGATCTGTTTAAAACAAAACAAAAACTTGTGCGTGTATGTATCAGTAATATTAGAATTTTATGATTTGTGTTATTCCATTTTATTGTTTTTTTTTGTATCTATTGTGATTAGACCGTGAATAAATGTGTTCTTTCTTTCTTTCTAAGAAAATAATGAATTTGAAAGAAGCGAGAGATCGTAACACTTGGCTTCTATTTGGCTACACCGTTAGGCACTATATTTATTTTAATAGGATAATTGAAAGGAATATATTTATTTATTTTAACGTTACCTATCTAACGTTTTTAACGTTACTGATCTAAGACGTCATTTATGGGTTAAAGTTGTAACAGTTATTTGGTAAAAGACAAATCAATCATTTCGATACACTTTAAGAGTGCGACCTCAACAAAGAAGGTGAAGTGAGAAAACCAGTTTCTGATCAAACAAATGAATAGATTAAACGGAAAATACTAGGTTTGCAACCCGGACCTTATAGTGAAAGTTATGTCCACATTTCGTTGAGTCCCACCGAAACGCCGTATCGGTGGAAAGGTTGTGGACCTTCGCTTGGAAACAGAAAACCGGTTGGATTTGTTTTTTATGCATGACGCTGCCCTAAAAGTTTTGATTTAATATTCAAACCTACTTATAGCAGAGTCGACTCGCCGAAAAACTGCTTAAGAAATATGATACTTATTTACAACTTAAATCCACAGTTATAAATATGTAAGATGTAGATGTAGTTACGTTTATTGCAAGTGCAGAGGATAACATACTTATTTTTCAATACAAAATAACTGTACCTACGTTAAGACAGAATGTTTATGTATCCAACCTTGGGGTGTATTATGTTTTAATTTTGTCATACATACTCATTAGCATACTTTGTACAGGCCGCTATTTATATATGATACATAGAAACACGTTGTCTGAATGATTTAAAAAATACATTAATTGGCAGTCTCTGTATAGTAAAAAGTCACGATAACCGAGGTCGGGTAGTCGGAATTTCTAGTCAAGAGACCCGAGTTCAATCCCCTGGTGGCAGGCTCGTATAATGGTTGTGATATTTCTTGTGGTGGAAGGTGGTTCGAAAGGACTTAATAGTGTAGGCCTCTGTCTACTGCAGTTTAAATAAAGCCCGGCCCCCCTCTCCCGCCACCGCAGAGTGAAGGGATGTTTTTAAATTTAACAGCAAGAGTTACCTAAAACATATTAACGACAATAAACTGATTTGTAGTGTAAAGTAAAAAATAATAATTAAAATAATTTTTTGAATAATGTAATTTTCATTCTCTCATTCATCAGACAAAACTTATCAGATTAACCTTGGCTTCTCGAAGAAATACGTAACGCATATTTTAAATATAAACTCGTACTGTTATCAATTATAATCAAGTAAATTTGGTTTTTATCATCATATTCCATATTAGTTATAAGCCCATTTATGTAGTAAATTAAAGAAGGATTTTTAGCGACCAGTAATTCATTTATTTCTCTTGATAACCAGCGAAGTTTAACTCGTGCAATTGAGGTTCGTAATTGATTTATATGCTGTCATCCTCTCGTATTTTAATCGTTGCTAAATTTCCAGATCGCTAAACAGCGCATCGGTACAGTCCAGTGGCTGTAATTTCACTGGAATGCGACATGCATTTGAAATCAAAAGTTGATTGAGTGATGCATCTTGCAAGCACAGATATAGATCTTAAAGAAATGGTAGTTAATAATTATGTACTGATAATCTTTTTATGTAGTTTATGAACAGATAATTACATATCTATTATAACAGATAATTTTGTGTTGGCTTGATTTATCGACATCAGATTATTTCTGGAAGTATACACAGTTGTATGGCTGCATATCCACGTGAAAGGGCAAATTTAACCTTTGAGGAGAAAAAAACCTGCCCTCTGGTTACCACAAGTCTTGAATTCCGTTTAAGGTAAAAATATTTGTTTAAAGCTTTTAAGTGAGCTTGCATCTAAGCTTACGACATAAAACATTGAAATGAGATACCGCATTTTTCATCAATAATTAATTCCTAGATCAAAAGAGATAAGAGATTGAAGTCAGAAGAGGTAAAAACCATTTTGCCTTAATTAAGAACGTTTTAGGCGGTCGTTATAACAAAGTCCTCTCGCTGCGATAATTTTAAAAATATGTTTGTTTGTCTGTAGCATCGTAGCTTCCAAACGAGACGATCAATTTTGATACAGTTTTTAATATTAAAGACTGATGTAAATGAAATAATTCTTAGCAATAATGGATATAAGCTATAACTATGAAGTGAGGGCGTTTCAAGTTTATCGTTTTGTTTAAATAATAAATTTATTATAATTAAGAAGGTTGAGTAAATCGCATTAAGTGTAAGTAGGTAGCATTAAGCTCTTAATACCACTTACACTACGAAGGAACTTCAATATTGCGACCCTTGCCTACCCAAGTATGAAAAATTACGTTAAGATAAAAAAAAGATAAAAAAGGCAAAGTTGTTAAAAGGTTTATCACACGTCTGTACTGTTATTTCGTTCTATCGCAGTCACATAAAACAATGTCCATGCGTTATCCATTCGCACTAATTCCGTGACAAGTTGCGCGCGCGCCATGATTGGAAAGCGGAACGGAACCCGCCCGCTTCGGAATGTCCGGCGGAATCTTCGGAGCGATCTGAAGCTCATTGATGTGTGTAAACAGGTGATAATATCTTATCTGCGTCCTTGGAGTCTTTTAGAAAGACGTATATACGTACACGACCCGATAGCTTAGTTAGTAGTGACCCGTAAAAACTCACAGGATAGTGACCTTTACCGTAAGTAAGGGTTTTCCATAATCACTCTTGGACAGCATTGACGTCCTTATAACCAGACAATTTGCACCTCTGACGCTGTTGTCCGTCACATATTTTCAGAATTTTAATCTGGTATTTTTCAGGATGATTATTCAAATATGTTTCGGTAGCCATTTTTACAGATTTTCCCTTAGTCGCATATTACAATACGAACGGACGGAGGGGGTGGCATATTCTCACAGCATAACCATAGTACCACAGAAATAAGTTATTTATAGTGTACAAATAACTCGAAATTCCTCATGAGATTATATGAATTACACATACACACAAACATAATGAAATGTTTTATATTTTCTTAAACTAATTTCAAGTTGCTTCACTTATAGGTAAGACAAGACTGATCTTATTATAATAATTTTTATGAAAGTTGAAACAAAAAACAACCTAAACATTCTTTCACAGGCGTTAGAAAATAGTCGTTTTTGATCAAGAGATATGGAAAAAAAATTTAAACTCATAGTCGCGGCGTGAGAATGTGCCACCTATTTCTTCTCGTAGGTAATAGAGAAGTAAACTTAGGCCTGTAAAATGGCAATGGATGACTAAAGTTCGCGATATAAGCATCTACAAAAATACCAGACAGAAATTAAGCAGAACGGTGACGTAGAGGAATGGCCAAGCGTAGCTATTATGGCAATTTGATTCGATTTGATATGAGAAAGGTCTATGTTCTGCAGTAGACTTTTCAGGCCATTATGTACATGTTGTGTTCTGAAATAATATAAATTTGTTAGTATAATATTGTAAAGCAGATTGATACTCATTATAGGTTAAGATAAGAAACATTTTGACTTATCCTGACCATAGTAAAGATATTGTTTATCTTCCTCACGATATGCGAGTTGTTGGATGATCGGAATACGAGTCAAGATACCCGAGTTCGATTCGTAGGAGGAAGGCTCGTACTAATGAGTTTTTTCTAATTTTATTTACGATTTATATTGTTAGACGGCGAGTTTCTCCACCTGTCACGTTGTCAAAAAATAAGCTCCGATAAAATAATAGGCCGAAAAAACAAAATTGTCTAGACCACTGCCTACCTGTGTATCGGGAAATGCGTGACGATAAGCAAACTACAGAGAAATATATTTTCAATTTTACTTTCTAAGTAGATTAATGTAAGCTTTCACTGCTTTTGTGATTTTATCAGCGTAAATAATTAGATGAAATGAGGCTCTACTTTATGGTAATTTATAACTGTAACTGTGTCAAGGTTACTCAACTTCGGTCATCTAAATTCATACATACATAAACTTGATGCCTCTTTCCATCGGTAGTGGTAGGCAGAAACGACACGTTTCACCTGGCAGAAAAACCTTCTTCCTATTCTTCGTTTCGTCTACTCAGTTTTTTCTATCTTCACGCCATTCCCAATACAGGGGTAGATAGAGGTCTAGACAATTAAATCATTTCGACCCACCTTCCACCGAAGAAATTTTTTGGGACAACGTTACTGGTGGTGAGCCCGTCGCCAGCTTTCATATTCTAATCCTGGTTACGCTATGAATGTCATTGTTTCTAATTTTATATAACACGGAAACTTACTAGGTTATCTTTGCCGACGGAAGAATACCAGAATGAACAGATTAACAAGTATCGTCACACAAATCTTACATTAGTATGTCTTTCGCTTCTATCAAATTCTTCGTTTTATTCATCCACGCAAGTTCGGGTATCCAAGTCGATTTGAAATTCCATTCTTTGAAAAGTTTTGTTTTAAAAAATACATGAAAAATATTTAGGGACTTGATTGTCTAGACTCGACCTCTGTCTACCCCTGTATTGGGAATTGCGTGAAGATTTTTATGAAAAATATCTTTACGCAATTCCCAATACAAGGGTAGACAGAGGACTAGTCTAGACAATTAAGTCCTTTCGACCCAACTTCCACCGAAGATATTTTCGGGACAACGTGACAGGTGGTGAGCCCGTCGCCGTCTTTATGTCCAAGCCAACGATATAATTCGTACATAGGTTTTAGAAAAACCCATTGGTACGAGCCTGCCAACTGAGGATCGAACTCGGGTCTCTTGACTCGAAATTCCGACCAACCAACCACTCGGCTGTCGTGACGTTTGGAACAGTTTTGTTTTCAAGGTCTTCAAAAATTAGTCTCGGCCTATCTCGACTCCTTTTTTTACTTAATTTGTACCTGTTTAATCTTATCCCTTATTGGTTCAACGTGACCAATAGTTACAACTTAATCAATTTTACAAAAAATTTCTTCATAATCTACTTCCTATAGTATACTACTGTAGGACAGTAGTTTATGAAGTTATATATTCGTTGAAAATACTGATATAAAATGACCATGTTCATCTCATTCATAATTCCACGACAATAACACCTGCACAAGAAAAACGTCTTGAAACACTAGACGTTGTATTAATGTGGATCGACCGGTTTGTAAAGAATTTTGTACGTGAACATTTTTTTAAAGAGCTGTTAGAATGGATCTTGTTCCGCTTACTAGGAAAACAAGTCTGAGCAAGTGCGAGTTGAAATCTTGCGTTAAAAAGTTTGATCGATTTATTCGGGATAGCCCCTATGTCATAGTAGAAGATAACCTTCGTGTATGAGTTGTGTACTCTTGATTTCCGGACGGGTCAAAGAAAAAACCCCTTTTCTACAGTTATCTTATAAATAAATAAAAATCCTCATCCATTCCCGATAAGTCAATTAGATCGTAAGACAATTAAGTCTTTTCAACCCACCTTACAACGAAGACATTTTCCAATGTCTCACATCTTACGAACTGAAAATATTTTTAGTATATAATATATTGCAGAATAACAAGATAAACCATTCGCACATAGAAAGAGACAACATCACGTACATTGAACTGATCCCTAAGTATGTAACTAAAGCATTAACGTTATGGAATCAGAAATAACGAAGGTAAAACAAACATTTTACGAAGGTGAAATATCACGATAGCCGAGTGGTTGGGTGGAATTCGAGTCAAGATACCCCGAGTTCGATCCCCAGGTAACAGGCTCGTACCAATGGTGTTTTTCAAAAAACTTATACATACAATCACGCCTCTTTCGCGTAGGCAGAGACCACTTTTCTCCACTTGCTGCGATCCTTACGTACTTGTTTCGCTTCGTCCACTTTCATTATTTACTTCATACATGCTCTTCGGTTTAGGGTACTCCTGGTCTTTTTCAAGAACTTATGTACGATTTAAATATCGTATCAGAGGATATAACGACGGTGACGGGCTCATCACATGTCACGTTGTACTAAATGAACTCCGGTGAAATGGGAATTGAAAAAAATATCTAAATTGTTTCCTGACTACCCAGATAAAAAATATTTTATTTACTGATAATGTATTCGATGCATAATTATAATTTTCAATCACAAAACTAATTTTCTCTCATTCTTTACAGGTAATCTCAAAATGAAGTTTTACTTTTGAAAGATCTATAATAGAAGATTGAAGTAATAAGAATAATTTGAAGCAAGTGACGCGAATAATGAAACATGGAACTATTCACATTCATATGACATTCGAGAAATTAATTATATCTTGAAAATATATAAACGACTTCCAATCTCAAATCAGTAATGCTCTGATAATGGCAGTGCTTTATCAAAATGTGTACAAGAGTTCGAGAAGTTTTTTACTTCGCAACGTAAGAAGAAAGGGATTTAACATGTTCAGTGTATTGAAAACTAGTTTAATGTTATTATTAATTACACATATAGCGGAGACTGAAGCGAATGAAACAAGAGATGATGAAATAAGAAAGATAGAAAAGGATATACCTAAGCGACTTAAAATAATAGAATCCATATCTGGGAGATCATTCAGTAATGTATATCAAAATGGTACGTTCAGTACTGGGAATAGTTTGTGGGACAATATACTTAACGAGTGTACATTCAAACCTTCAGTTAGTTGCTTACAGAAAAACGTTTACACGTATTTAGACGAAAGTTTAGATCTTAATGGTGATGTGAGTGTTGCTAGTGGTATGTGTTTTAAAAAAAATAATGTGGATATGAATAAATATAGTAAAGAAGCTAACATAATCTATATAACTGGTAGTAAGAAACAAAAAGTGGATCCAGATCAGAGGTCTATGGATGAAGAAAATGAAATTAACGACGAAGATGAATCAGGTCGGTATAAAACACAATGTCGCAATATTTTAGTAAATTACTGTGTAGTTATTTACAGTGCAAATGGTTTTGACTTGACGGAGGCTATATTAACATTACTATTAAAATTTAGAAGTTGTATTAAATTAATTAAAGCAAATTATAGGCTGCTTTTGATAATGTAAATAAAGCAATTCCTAAATTATCTATCAAAGTCATCACAGAACGCTGTAACGCTTAGAGAATACAGAACCTTTTAAATCGTAATCTGTAGTTCCTAAATAAATGGCTAAAAAACCTTTCGAAGTATATTGAAAGGTTTTTTAACAAATTTAAAAAGTACTACATTGAAAGAATACTTTTTAGTTTTTGCACATTTGTTTGCCTAATGGTTTGGAAATGGAGCTTTTGTCTGGCATTTGCTAGAAGGATAATTACTGCATCAGTACCGGTAGCTCTACTAAACTTTATCTCCGAACGACTTCGCTTATCCTAGAAATATATTATTATATCTCAGAGATGCACGATGTTTTCCTTGCTGATCCACACGTCAAAAATAAAACATTGACTTTGCTATTAACAATTTAAGTAAGGCTGACTAGTAACAGAACTACGAATATCACGTTATGTAACGTGATATTGGTAGTTCTATTCCTATTGAATTCTGTCTATACAAATGCTTCAACTAATTATGAATTTCTAATTTTCATTTGTCTCTGAAGTTCTACAATTCTTAATTCATAACCTGCACCTAGAAAGCATCAACAGTCGTAACGTGACGGTCTACGCATAGCTAAACAATGTACCATTCCTTTACATTCATGACACATCCGCAAATGTGTGCAATAGAAATCTGAGGAGTGTTCATTTTGTGATGACCTCCAAACTATGCGTTTCCTTTTTAGCCGCTTTAGAAATGTGTTAAGTGGATTTAAATGTGTTAATTTATTTACATACCTCTCGTTTCTAATGTATTCAATAATGTAGACTTCATATAGCAAAGATTGAATATGATTTTCATAATTCATACTTTAAGGAAGATAACAATATGAGTTAACAGAAAAAAGGGCCGAGGAATACTAACATTCTAAGACCATGTGAGTAAATTACTCGAAGAGGGTAAGGTCTAGATTACTCGAATACCTAGACATAGTGTATGAAGAAAATGATGAAATTGAAAGAAGCGAAACAGGTATGCAAGGATCGTGGCACGTAGTGAACTGTTTGCTCTGGCTACCCTATCGGGGACTATGCGAGAAGTTAAAAAATGTTAGATCATGCCACAATAGCCGAGTGGAGGGATAATCGAGATTCGAATTAGAAGTCTTAAGTTTGATCTTCAGGAAGAATTAAGCTGGTACCAATAAGCTTTTTCGAAATTTATGTATTTATGTATAACATTATTTGTATCATAAGCATAAACACAACAATAAGCGACAGGCTCACAACCTGTCACGTTGTTCCAAAAAATAAGCTCATAAAAAGCTTTAAATTGTAAATTTTTAAATAAGAAGTTTAATTGTGTACCAAAAAATTTTAGAAACAAACATTTGAGATTGATATTTGCCATTTCTAGGCAGTAGATATACATCAAATCAAATAATTTGTTTATCGACATAGCATAGAGAGCGAGTGTAATTACTGGCAAAACTTGATGCAAGCTCAATATAGTATTAAAACCTGTTGATTTCTGCAAGATGATTTTATTTACCGCTAAGCATGTGGTAAGTTCAGCAATTTAAAATTGTTATTAACAGTTTTAGTTTTGCCGGCTTTGGAATCGAACTTGAGCCACTCGTGTACTGCTAATGTTTTAGCGAAATCCCTGACCTACCTTATCACATAGTTAATTATATCAGCATGCAACATATTATTCCAAATTGATTTCAATTTTTACCATTACTTGGTTGTTAGTTACTCATAATTCATAACTACCTAGAAGCACTCACCACATCCAAATACTGTTGGTGCTTGTAGTAATTAGTAATTTTTACTCCGTTCACGTCTCATATGATAACGATGTATTAGTTTAGACTAGTTAAGATTAGATTAGAATTAATATCATTATAATCAAGTTATCTTCTAAGTTTATCGAAACGAAGAAAAAGAAACATCTTCACGCCATTCCCAATACAGGGGTCGACAGAGGTCTAGACAATTAAGTCCTTTCGACCCACCTTCCACCAAAGATATTTTTTGGGATAAAGCGACAAGTCGCATTCTTCTGTCCAAGCCAACGATAGAATTTGTACTCAAGTTTTTCAAAAAACCCATTGGTACGAGCCTGCCACCTGGAGATCGAACTCCGATCTCTAACTCTGAATCCCAATCACCCTACGCACCCTATAAGCATGTCATAATATATTTATGATTATTGTAAGGATCTGGGTTATTTCGAGTTGATACGCTTTCAAGCCAAAAAGGTCACGATAGCCGAGTGGTTGGGTGGTCGGAATTTCGAGTCAAGAGACCCGAGTTCGAACCCTATCTAGAAGGCTCGTGGGTTTTTCAACCAATGAGTTTTTCTAAAACTTGTGTCCGAATTATATCGTTGGCTTGGACATAAAGACGGCGACGGATTCATCACCAGTCCCGTTGTCCTGAAAATATCTTCGG
The DNA here is from genome assembly GCA_029286605.1 of Sericinus montela. Classification (NCBI taxonomy): domain Eukaryota; kingdom Metazoa; phylum Arthropoda; class Insecta; order Lepidoptera; family Papilionidae; genus Sericinus; species Sericinus montela. The sequence goes on along the minus strand of JAGSMR010000030.1, from coordinate 9,622,225 downwards.
TGGAGGGTGGGTCAAAGGGACTAGACTTCTGTCTGGTCCCTTTGACTCACCTTCAATAATAATATGCCACGCAAATCCCAATACAGAGGATTGGGATTTGCGTGAAGAAATTTAATTATTATTTATTTTACACTTTCAAGCCAAAAACTGCTCTGCAAAAATCAAAGCATGGTATGCGATGTAGTCCATATTTATGTATGTATTTATTTATTGTTAATTAATATAGATTAGATGTCATGATAGTGTAGTTTTGTTACACTTACGAGTACCTCACCTTATACTTAATAATAGTATTAAAATTCATCTTAAAATTTCTTCCTACAGTGACGTTTTATCTCTATCATCTTTTTATATCTCATCTTAGTTTTTCATAATAAATGGTTGTTACGGTTTTTGGCGATGACATTTTTTAACGTCACTAAAGCGTATAAAATATTATTTACATCGCGTTAATATTAATGACTTGTCGTGTGCCACTTACTTTAGGTTACGTTTCTTTTAAAATTACACTTAAATAACAAATGTGATAATCTTCTTCTTACCGTTAAGTTTGTCGCGCGATATCTGGTGGTACTGACCCCAACGATTCCTCGAAACAATTCCTTTAACAAACTTCGCATGTTTTCTTTAATACTTTTTTAAATTATCACCGCATAATTCAAAATATATGGAATTTTAAATTATCAATAAATTTTTATATGATTAATGTATAAACATATTTGTACTTTCCTTTTCACATTAGCGGCAATTCAGGTTATACGTATGTCAACTTGACAGCGCTCATAACCTAAAAAGGTTGTATGCAAATGTTTGTCGTCACACTGATTTTCAAATTTCACATTTAAATTTACCTGAATGGCTTTCTCATTTAGGATAAACCTTATACCTAAGACCGTATAGAATGGCGTTAGAATAAATCTCACCATCTCCACCCACGAAAGGGCGTCGCTCAAAATTCAGATCGGTGACTGATAACAGCTTTTAAAGTGCGAGATGTCTGGTTTTTTTTTTACAGAAAAGGGAGGCAAACGAGCAGGTGGCACACGTGATGGTAAGTGATTACCACCGCCCATGAACATCTGCAATAGCGGATGCGTTGCCGGCCTTTGAGAAAGGTATAGGCTATTTGTTGCTGCGATCGCCAATGCGTTTGACAAGTATGGCGATTACGGCGAACGCCTATGCGTTTTCCGTAACAGAGGATATAGTTTTATGTTTAGCCGTTATGTAAGTAATATTTATGTATGTTATCCACGACCAACTAAAATGTAAATAGAGGTCAAGGTCAATTTGATAGTACTAATTTATAGTGTTATCTTTGCTTACTATGATTATAGCATTAAAATTTTTAAATAATGTACGGATATATAATCTGTTCAGTTTATTAAAAAGTCAGGTATTGAGTATTCAGTTTAGGAACTACAGTTAACCGAAATTCAACGAATTTCAAATGCTCGTTGAAGTATATTTTCACGCCATTCCCAGTACATGGGTAGACAGATGTAAAGACAGTTAAGCCCTTTTGACCCAGCTACCACCGAAGACGAATAAGTAGAGTAAAAAGTAAAAAGTCACGATAGCCGAGTGGTTAGGTGGTCAAAGGTACTAGACTTCTGTCTGGTCCCTTTGACCCACCCTCAAATAATAAATAAATTTCTTCACGCAAATCCCAATACAGAGGATTGGGATTTGCGTGAAGAAATTTAATTATTATTTATTTTACACTTTCAAGCCAAAACTGCTCTGCAAAAATCAAAGCATGGTATGCGATGTAGTCCATATTTATGTATGTTATCCACGACCAACTAAAATGTAAATAGAGGTCAAGGTCAATTTGATAGTACTAATTTATAGTGTTATCTTTGCTTACTATGATTATAGCATTAAAATTTTTAAATAATGTACGGATATATAATCTGTTCAGTTTATTAAAAAGTCAGGTATTGAGTATTCAGTTTAGGAACTACAGTTAACCGAAATTCAACGAATTTCAAATGCTCGTTGAAGTATATTTTCACGCCATTCCCAGTACATGGGTAGACAGATGTAAAGACAGTTAAGCCCTTTTGACCCAGCTACCACCGAAGACGAATAAGTAGAGTAAAAAGTAAAAAGTCACGATAGCCGAGTGGTTAGGTGGTCGGAATTTCGAGTCAAGAGACCCGAGTTCGAACCCTATCTAGAAGGCTCGTGGGTTTTTCAACCAATGAGTTTTTCTAAAACTTGTGTCCGAATTATATCGTTGGCTTGGACATAAAGACGGCGACGGATTCATCACCAGTCCCGTTGTCCTGAAAATATCTTCGGTGGAGGGTGGGTCAAAGGGACTAGACTTCTGTCTGGTCCCTTTGACCCACCCTCCAAATAATAAATAAATTTCTTCACGCAAATCCCAATACAGAGGATTGGGATTTGCGTGAAGAAATTTAATTATTATTTATTTTACACTTTCAAGCCAAAAAACTGCTCTGCAAAAATCAAAGCATGGTATGCGATGTAGTCCATATTTATGTATGTATTTATTTATTGTTAATTAATATAGATTAGATGTCATGATAGTGTAGTTTTGTTACACTTACGAGTACCTCACCTTATACTTAATAATAGTATTAAAATTCATCTTAAAATTTCTTCCTACAGTGACGTTTTATCTCTATCATCTTTTTATATCTCATCTTAGTTTTTCATAATAAATGGTTGTTACGGTTTTTGGCGATGACATTTTTTAACGTCACTAAAGCGTATAAAATATTATTTACATCGCGTTAATATTAATGACTTGTCGTGTGCCACTTACTTTAGGTTACGTTTCTTTTAAAATTACACTTAAATAACAAATGTGATAATCTTCTTCTTACCGTTAAGTTTGTCGCGCGATATCTGGTGGTACTGACCCCAACGATTCCTCGAAACAATTCCTTTAACAAACTTCGCATGTTTTCTTTAATACTTTTTAAATTATCACCGCATAATTCAAAATATATGGAATTTTAAATTATCAATAAATTTTTATATGATTAATGTATAAACATATTTGTACTTTCCTTTTCACATTAGCGGCAATTCAGGTTATACGTATGTCAACTTGACAGCGCTCATAACCTAAAAAGGTTGTATGCAAATGTTTGTCGTCACACTGATTTTCAAATTTCACATTTAAATTTACCTGAATGGCTTTCTCATTTAGGATAAACCTTATACCTAAGACCGTATAGAATGGCGTTAGAATAAATCTCACCATCTCCACCCACGAAAGGGCGTCGCTCAAAATTCAGATCGGTGACTGATAACAGCTTTTAAAGTGCGAGATGTCTGGTTTTTTTTTTACAGAAAAGGGAGGCAAACGAGCAGGTGGCACACGTGATGGTAAGTGATTACCACCGCCCATGAACATCTGCAATAGCGGATGCGTTGCCGGCCTTTGAGAAAGGTATAGGCTATTTGTTGCTGCGATCGCCAATGCGTTTGACAAGTATGGCGATTACGGCGAACGCCTATGCGTTTTCCGTAACAGAGGATATAGTTTTATGTTTAGCCGTTATGTAAGTAATATTTATGTATGTTATCCACGACCAACTAAAATGTAAATAGAGGTCAAGGTCAATTTGATAGTACTAATTTATAGTGTTATCTTTGCTTACTATGATTATAGCATTAAAAATTTTTAAATAATGTACGGATATATAATCTGTTCAGTTTATTAAAAAAGTCAGGTATTGAGTATTCAGTTTAGGAACTACAGTTAACCGAAATTCAACGAATTTCAAATGCTCGTTGAAGTATATTTTCACGCCATTCCCAGTACATGGGTAGACAGATGTAAAGACAGTTAAGCCCTTTTGACCCAGCTACCACCGAAGACGAATAAGTAGAGTAAAAAGTAAAAAGTCACGATAGCCGAGTGGTTAGGTGGTCGGAATTTCGAGTCGAGAGACCCGAGTTCGATCCCCAGGTGGCAGGCATGTACCAATGGGTGTTTCAAAAACTTATGTACGAATATCGTCGGCTTGGACATAAAGGCGGCGACGGGCTCACCACCCGTCACGTTGTCCCGAAAATATCTTCGGTGGAAGTTGGGTCGAAGAGACTTACTCGTCTATACTAGACCTCTGTCTACCCCTGTATTGGGAATTGCGTGAAGATATTTATTTATTTATTTATTTACCACCCAAGACATTTTTTGGACAACGTGACAGGTGGGGAGCCGTCTTAGGCCAACGATATAAATCGTACAAAAGTTTCGTCACAAATCGTAAAAAAAAAAAACTAATTAGTACGTGCCTTGGTGATTCTACTACCCTACCTACCCGGGTCTCTTCAATCGAATTTCTATCAATCATTCAGCTATCGTGACTGCTTTCCATTACTAATATATACAATTCGGTAGTCAATGATATTTCCAAGGCGCTTCCCTTAGTCGCTTAATACAAGCCTCACGGGAATAGAGAGGGTGGTTTTATTCTCACGCCGATACCACGTGGCGAAGCTGTGGTCGACCACGATTGTCCTAAATTTCAGTTACAGCTTGTTTGTTTGACAGTTCAGCGCACTGTTTGTATAATTAGGATAATCAGTCGAGTCAGCGGAGCGCACACGAAATTACAAATCCGAGCACACATTGTTTCTCGCACTGTGTTAACAAAGTCTTTACTGGAACTTTTTACTGTAATGACGTTCAATTAGGGCTGACATCGGATTAATAGTATATTCTAGAAAATTATAGACTTGTCTATTGTTTTCTTGGAAAATTGGCGTCTATTAGTTCATTAAGAGTTCATAGATATATTGTTTTTACCTACACGCGTTTTTACTGAACTGGGGAAGGCAGAGGTTTAGACCGTCAAGTCCTTTCAAGCTTTCAACCCACTTTTCACCAAAGCTTACTTGGGACGACGTGGTGGGACCATCGCCCTTAAACTGTCCATGCGAACAGTACAGAGATATAGATAAATATTCATATATACATACATATACACACCAGCGCAATAAGTGGAACGTTAAAAAAGGCTGAGTATAGAAATAATAACTTGTATATAAAAACATAATAATCGGACATAAAGTAACAAACAGATAAAAATCTTTTAACATCGACTTTCACAAATTATGAAGTTTTATAACAAATTATCAAAACAAAAACTTTTCAACTTTTCTCTATTTTCTGCAAATACAAATAATTATGAATATTAAAGATTACCAAGAGTTCAACATTAAATAAATGTAAGACCAATAACAAAACTGTGTTTCTACCTCGTGCTCTGTCTAACGTCTCCATTTTTCTGGGCATGCACCGAAGTTTTCTGTTGCATGTTGAGACTACCTTTGTCACTTTTCAAGTTAACCGTTTTGGAATTCTCTTTGGTTTTTGGGGTGTGGTTATAGTATGACCTATCAGCAGTCATATTCCCTGCATCGGCCATAACTAACCCCGTACGAGTTATCCCTCGCCGTCGTTAATCGGGCATTTGTAGTTTTTATTATTATTTATATAACTATATTCAACTATGGTGAAAAATCTGACACCGAAAGACATTACTTTTAGTAACAAAATTGAGAATTTATAACAACATGAAATTTCTTCTCAGACCGAGACCAAACCACTAAGAAATCAGTATTACCGGAAAAAAGAAACTAATCAATTTAAAAAAAGAGGTTTCTTCTTATATTACATTTTTAAATTATAGTTCTTAATATGAAGGTTACATGACAGGCCATTCTATTGTCAAATATTATGAAAAATATTTTTTTATTTGTTCCGCGAATTATTAGTTCAAATCTATTCTATACGCTATTATATTATGTTCTGTAAATTATAATCATCCCATTACTATACTTAGAAACTTACTTTTTATGAATATACCAATGATGAAAATCGAAAAATATTCATAAATAAAACTCTACTAAGAACAAGATTTGACGAGTGTTGTTTGATTAGTGTAGTTAGTAGAAAACTGTACGAATATTTGGCTTAGACAATTGCGATAGGAACACTGCCTGTCACCTCATCACAAATAAAAAGTTAGATTATTTTTTAAATATAAATATATTATTATATAATAGAAAATATCTTCACGCATTTGTCCAGCAATGTACAATACTGAAATAGACAGCGGTCTTGAAAATTAAGCTCCTGAGACCCACCCCTCACTGAAGACTATTTGGAACTACGTGACAGGTAGTGACCCCATCGCGGTAAATTACTAATGTTACAAATTTAACATGCAGATAAAATTCTCAGTAATCTTATGAAATGTTTTTCATATATATACGGAACTAATTCATGTCAGTACAAGATGATCGCAACCCTATCCGTATCCGATTTTGTACTGTAAAAATGTTTTATTTAAAAAAAAACAAAGATGAATGACCTCTTGACAGTTTCGAATGTAACGGTTAACCTTTCAAATGTAACTAAAACTTTGTTATGTGTTTTGGAGGTCGAATGTACTTAAGAAAAATAGATTATACAATGTTTTTTTTTTTTTTTGATAACCGTGGAGGAAAATGCTTTAAGCACGAACGTTTCCTGACCGGGAGGCCACCGAAACGAACAGTGTCGGACTCGGATCTCAGAAGGAGAAACATACCGACTAAAAACCATCCACGGGATGCTGTTGGCCCGCTGGCCTTTACAGCGTCATCTGAGGAGACCGGCGAGAACGAAGGCCCGCAGGTAAAAAGAAGAAAAGAGACAACGTCGTGACGCACTCGAACCCTGTAACGAAGCGAAGACCTTCGACATACGGGAGAGGGGGAGGGTGAGAGGCCCCGGGGGCCACTCGTGTTGGGAGAGAGTCGTATTTTGGACGGTTACCCGAGACAATCTCGTGTGAACCGTGAAACATGAAACCGCGATTCTGACTACGAACTGTGTGTAGTGTACCTACTGCGTTCGTGTGTTGTTGAGATTACGGGGACGCGGCCCCGAATCTTTTGTTTGATTTTGTGATGACGTCGTCGTCATCAATCAAGACGTGCTTTGGCCGTCTTACAAAACGGGTGATAATTGGGGATGAGGTGTAGTTTCCTAGACCCGCCACTAGCGGATTTGGGTGATCCTTAATTTTTTCGAAATATCTTGACGATATTTCTTTAAAAAAGGCCGCCACCGTGGGGATCTCGAGATCTCTATGGAGATCTGCACTCCTCATGTATTGGGGTGCGTTTGTAGCACGCCTCATGAACTTGTTTTGGATGGCTCGGAGTGTTCTCAGATATGACCTAGGTGCGTGCGCGAACGCGACACACGCATAGGACATTATCGGCCGAACACAGGTGCTATATAGTAACACTATGTCTCAGCGACATTTTGCTACGATGGCTTGTGAGATTGTAAAGTCGACCGGAAACGAAGGCCGCTTTGTCTCTGACATATTTAATATGCTGTTCGAAGGATAACCTACGGTCTAGAACGACCCCTAGGTATTTCACCTTCTTAACCTATGGGATGGGTTTATTGAACGTCGATATTTGGTTTTGGAATTTCGATTGGACTATGCGCTTTGCGCGCGAAGGTTTCCGGGGAGAACTCTTCCTAGAGAAGAGTACGGCCTGGCTTTTTTCAGGGTTCACATCAATTCTCCAGGTCCTAAACCAGTGACTTAGCACACTGATCGCGTTCTGGAGACCGATGTAGATCCTGCATTCACTCGAATCGGTGGTGAAGAGCGTGGTGTCGTCGGCGAATAGTGCCAACTCCACTCCAGCCGTCTTTGGGATATCGCTGGTGTATAGCGAGTATAGGGTCGGGGAGAGAACCGAACCCTGCGGAACACCAGCCCTTATGGGTCTGCTGTCGGACAGGACCCCCTCCACTTTGAAGCGGAAGGTGCGATTTGACAAGTAGTCTTGTATGATGTGTACAAGTCTGTCTGGCACTTTTTGAGCATACAGCTTATAAATTAAGCCGTTGTGCCAGACTTTGTCAAATGCCTTCGCGACATCGAAGAATAGGGCCCCCACCATTGAGATGGCTTTGGGTCGGTTGAGGTTCTCGAGTATGTGCTCCGTGAGGCGGTGCACTTGCTGAGTACAAGAGTGTTTGGCTCGAAAACCAAACTGCTCGTCGGGAATTATGTTGAGAGAATTGACGCAGTCATTCAGTCTAGCGATGATGACGCGTTCATAGACTTTTCCCAGGGAACTGAGGAGGCTTATGGGCCGGTAACTCGAGGCCTGGTTTTTAGGCTTTCCAGGTTTGTGGATGGCAATAACGTGAGCCTCCTTCCAGGCGTCCGCGAAGGAGCTACTGGAAAGGAGGGCGTTGAAGATTGCTACTAAGAGCAAGAGACCCTTCTCTGTTTGGGAGGGCCTTGAAGAGCTTGTTGGAGATACCATCAGCTCCTGGAGCTTTTTTGGTCTTGAGGTTCCGGACTATACCGAACCTCCTCCAACGTGGTAGGTGGCAGCGGATCACCCGTCGTCGGATCACCAATCGGCCTTTTCCCTATCCTCAAAAGCTACGGTGAGACGTTCATCAGTTTGTCCCATCTATCACTCCTGAGTTCAGCCATGCGCTCCTTGACCTCCCTCTGGAGGCGGCGTATCCTGACTCGTACTATGTTAATTAGTTCAATTTGTGAGTCGTGTGAGCCTAGTAGTAAGGACGAATGCATTATACGCGAGTAAGCCTCCGGACTTATTATTAGACTATTTCTTATCTTATCCATGTGATCATTGATGTAAGTATCTTTTCCATGTGATATATGATTGAGGCTTATATTTTGATGGGAAAAATTCAAAAAGAAAATTACGTTAATAACAAAAACAGTGTGTTTAGGTCATAAAAAGGTAAATTGTTGCTAATCTTTGCGGAAAATACTTTTTTTGTATAATATATAAAACAACCCCAAAAACTTGCTTACTTGAATTTGTGAAATAAATTTTGACGTTATGTGAAAAATGTGTAAATACAAAAGTTGTAGATTTACTACCTACAACTTCGCCATTTAACTTTTTTCCATAGGACATGGAATAAAATAAAAATATAAAGTAAATATCTTCACGCAATTTCCAATACAGGGGTAAACAGAGGTCTAGTCTAGACAATTAAGTCCCTTCGACCCACCTTCCACCGAAGATTTTGGGACAACGTGACAGGTAGTGCGCCCGTCGCCGTCTTTATGTCCAAGCCAACGATATAATACGTACATAAGTTTTTGCCTGCCACCTGGGGATCGAATTAGGTTCTCTCGACTCGAAATTCCGACCACACAACCACTCGGCTATCGTGACTTCTAACATAGGACATGAAATTTTCCGGAAATCGGGATAAACCGTTTTTTATCACTTAAAACTCATTCCCCTCTTCCACTTCCCGTCCTCAGATCGCCCGTAAATTATTTTTCCTTTAATTTTATTATATTCTATTCCTTTTGCAATGGAAATACCAAATCCTACCATTATTATTTTTTCACTTTTAACCCTTTTCTAAGTCTTCGTACAAAAACCGCCGAGAACAGTAGCTCTTCAGTTTTCCGTCATGATGCTTAATTTAATTCGTTTATATCTTGCTAACAATTCCTTTAAATCATTTAAAGTAAACGATAATTTTAATCTACATTATATAATGAATGTAAATAAAATACATATTTGAATAAGAATAGATATTAAATAGGAGAAAATAGCATTTTAAATCCTGTAATATTTTTAATAAATAAATATAAAAACAGTTATTGTGAGACAACGTTAGGAGATTCATATATTCTGTCTCTGACTTTTCTGTAGACCTTTTTAAGTAGAACTTTAACTATGAGACACGAAAGGTCACTGATGTGAACTTTCCTACCCGTTTTCGGAACCATTTTTATTTATGCCTACTCTGATCTTACTTTCATGTTACTTTATCTAAGTTACTGTCTCTTTATTCGTAAAATGGCTCTGTCTAAGCAGTAATCTAAAAGTCTAAAATGTATTTTTGCAATTGTACAGTTTTCCTCTTTATAATATTACCATAGACTGTTTCCTTCCGGTTAAAGATGCGTTAGAACGTTTAAGAATTACATCTGACAAGTGAAATGTAGGTTTCTTATAATTCGACAACTACGATGAGCATCCGGAATGTGTTACTATTCTATGTTGCCACTATCAGAGAAATGGACGTGTATTTTGAATATTCAATCATTATAATCATTGCTAACGGAAGTAACTTTGCGTAGGCAGAAAGTGAGGTAATCAAAATTAGTAAGTACCTCTTCCGCAGTAGTTTCTTCACGTATATCCCAATACAGCGGTAGCTAAGGGCCTAGATAATTGACACCTTTCGACCCATATTTTGCTTATTTGGGACAACGGAACTGGAGGTACGCCTATCGCTATCTTTATATCCAAGCTAACGGTAATTTATATCTATATAAAAAAAAAATCTTTAAAAAAATAAAAATTTAAATAATACGGGCCTACCTTCTGAGTAACGTACTCAGATTTCTTGATACCCAAACACTCAGCTATCGAGATTCAAGTCACGCAGTAAGATGTAAAGTTTTTTTTGTTGTATTAACCTACCTTTAGTACTAATGAACTTAAATATTACCCATCCCACTTTCAAACAGTAACTTTGCAAATCAGGATTTTGATAAGGATTGTATTAACAGTGGTAGAGCCACGCATCAGCTTTTGTTGTTGCATGAATGGGCCGGCTCGACCGGGGAAGTACCACGACCTCACAGAATACCGGCGTGAAGTAGAAGTCTAACAAACTTCTGCGTTTCGTCTGGTGAGTGCAGGTAACCGGAGGCCCACACACCCCCCTCCCCCAAATCGTGGGGGGAGGGCCACTATAATGCCGGCAACGAATCTCCTATGCCTCTGGTATTGCGGGTGTTCATGGGCGGCGGTAATCACTTACCATCACGTGATCCACCTGCTCGTTTGCCTCCCTATTCTATATAAAAAAGTCGCGTAATCAGACTAAAATTCCCTATAATACCTAAAAAATCTCGAAAAAATAAATAGATATAGAAAAATGAATAGTGCGAGGTATCTAACAATGCGATCGCTTTGTCAGCGGTTTGGCTCTTAACACGGAACCCTAATTATTTTTCTAAAATTAAAATAGCCTAAGTTACTCATTATAACATCAGCTATCTGCCATTGAAAGGTGAGCCCCTCGCCGTCATTATGTTCAAGCGAACGATATAATTCGTATATAAGTTTTTGAATAACCCATTGGTACGAGCCTGCCACCTGGCGATCGAACTCGGGTCTCTTGACTCGGAATTCCGACCACCCAACCAATCGGTTATCGTGACATTTAGTGAAAAGCTGTAAATTTGGAAGTACAAACAGACACAATCAATTATTTATATGTATAGATGAGGCTGTTAATGTCAAGCACGTAGTACTCTGTTGTTATAAAGCCAACCCAAGAGTCTAGCCAACAAGTAAAGGTATAAACACAATTTCCCATACGGCTACCCCGTATGAGAAATTGTCGGTAAATAAGTTCGAAATTAGTAAATAAATAAATTGCAGTCGGATTTCTACTACTGAACGGGCCACTAATTATTCTTAATACCCTGATTTCTACAAAAATCTTAGTATGTAAAAGAAAGTCAAGTTTAAAGTTTCTCAAACACCTTTACCGATCGTTATGAAAATAAGTTAGTTACGAAATTACGCAATTGAATATTATCTTTATGGCCTATGTAATATGAGTCAAGTCGATTGCACCAGTTTTATAAAGGAAATAAACGATTGTCGAATCACGAATGTCCGGATAAATCTTGATATTTTATTATGATTCTTATGAAGTCGTAATAAGATTCTGTTACCTAACTCGAGTAAAGAATTGGTTTATTTTACTTTCACTATTAATAAAAAGCTCTCGAGTACACGTATGTATTGGATATTTGTTTTTGAATGTATTTCAATTGTAAAATAAAAAAACAAATTAATTATATACGATAAAGTACATTATAAAATAATTAAAATGTAAAGGGTGCTTTGAAAAAATACACGTACACATATAAAGGTACATATACACATACACAAGTATATATATACAGACACACGCACACACAACCGTGTGGTGAGGTTTAAGAATATACCACGAACTTTCTTCCCTTGGTAATAAGTCACGATAGCCGAGTTGTTGGGTGGTCGGAATGTCGAGTCGAGAGACCCGAGTTCGATCCCAAGGTGGCAGTACCAATGAGTTATTCAAAACTTATGTACGAATTTCATCGTTGGCTTGGACATAAAAGCGGCGACGGGCTCACCACCTGTCACGTTGTCCCGAAAATATCTTCGGTGGATGGTCGGTCAAAGGGACTTAATTGTCTAGACTTGATCTCTGTCTACCCCTGTATTGGGAATTGCGTGAAGATATTTATATTTATTTATTTATTCTTCCCTTCGTTGTCGTAAGAGGCCACTAAGAGGAAGTCTTTGAAAGTGCAATTAGCTACCGATAGATGGCGGAATAATCACGAAATAAAAAATACAAAAAAGTTAAAAATAAATCGAACCGTCATCTATCGGTGATTAATCTAAAATCTTTATTATGATAGCTTTTATATCTGTGCAAGAAATTAAGAGCCTCTTTTTTCGTGAGTGTCATAGGAGACCACTAAGGAAAGATAGTTATCTCAGATACGCAAGTTATGTACGACAAGGGATCAAAAGGTAGTGAGAATTACATTTATAATGACAATTGATAACCTCATAATTTATGTTTTCTACATAGTCTCCCAGTTTCTCCACACACCGAGTCCAGCGCTTTTCCAAGGCTTCAATCCTTTTAAAAAAAGTTTTGTCTTGGTCCTGCAAAAAGCTCTCCACGGCATCCATCACCTATTTATCGTCTACGTACCTGTTTTCCCTAAAGTATTCTTTTGGGAACAGACAAAAATTGCTAGGCACCAGTTCTAGTGAATAAGGAGGGTGGTTAACCAATTCGAAGCCAGCTTGCTGAATGGCAGCCATTGCAGCTGTCGACCAATGCGCGGATGCGTTGTCGTGATGAAACAGCATGCCCCTTCGAAGTTTTCCTCTCCTTTTCTCTTTGATGGCATTCCTCAACTTAGGAATTAAAGCTGCATGATATTGGCCTGTAATAGTGGTTCCACGCTCCAGGTAATCCATCAACAATATCCCTTCTGAGTCCCAAAATATTGAGGCCATATCCTTGCCAGCCGATGCCACAGCACGAAACTCCTTCGGGGTCGGGCATGATGACCGTTTCCATTGCGAAGATTGCTGTTTTGTCTCGGGATCAAAAGGATGGACCCATAATTCGTCCGTTGTTACGAAACGAGACAAAAAGTTTTCAGAATCTTCTTGAAACTTGTCCAACAATATTTTCGAAATGTCAAGGCGATTTTCTTTCTGACTGTCGGTTAACATTCTTGGCACCCATCTTGTGGAAACTTGACTCAAATTCAAAGTTTGTTTCAATATGGATTGAATTCTTCTAAATGAAATGCCCGTTTCTTGAACTAAGTATCGGATGGTAACTCTTCGATCGTTCAATACATTTTTCTCGACTTTCGCAACATTTTCTTGGGTAAATGACGTCGATGGATAGCAACGATGTTCATCTTCCGGGCTCGTTTTCCGGCATCAGGAATACGGCAGAGCAGAATCTCTTGCGTCGTTAATTTTTTAAACAGAGGTATTTAATGTCGGCTCGCACTTCGTTTTTCTCCATTTTCGAGAACACGTTCCAACACGAAGCAAACAAATGACTACATTCAGAAAAAAACAAAAACGAATCGAATATTCTTTTCTTTATTAATATTAGAAATATGTACCTGAATATGTCTGCCAGTATTTTTTTTTATCAAGGAGTATGTCAATCGCACTAGTTTTTGATCCCTCCATGTATAAAATGTCTACTCGTAACAAAACCCAAAAAAGCATGACCTTTTTCACTAATGTGACAAAAATGTGTAAAAAATCAATAAATGTTTTTTAGACTTTTCCGAACTTTATCTTTAAAAAGTATGTGAATTTATTCAATACAATAAGTCACCTGTTTTGTAATAGAAAACTGACGTATCTCCAATAATAACTATGTTCACAGCAAAACATAATCCCACACAAGCTATTCTGGTATTTGTTTTGTGCGACATACGGAAAATATTTGCCGCGTATTTTCTATCAATAAGGTGCGTCTTGCTATGTTGTTTACTATACAAGCGATAGGAGTATAGAAATCAACGCAAATCCCATATCCATACATCTGGAGCGTGGGTTATTTGTGAAAGTGTGTATCGAACATCATAATGCTAAGGAAATTGAAATAGACTTGGTGAAACTTTATGTAGATTTTCCTTAGCATCGAAAGCGAAATAAAAAATATATATCAACTGAACATCACGGGCCCAAAATTTCCACTTAAATACAATACCTGAATATTGTCAAATAACTTTATTCGAGCGCTACCATGACGTTCATCGTAGTTGTAAATTACCAGAACCTTTTGACCAACGCAAGACAGTCAGCAGTCCATTAATTTCATTCCATTTCATGTCCATTAGTATTTTTAAAATATTGGGCTAGGAGTGAGAATTTGGCACTCCCTTTTTTCCCGTAGGTGTCGTAAGAGACAGCTTAGGGAAAAGTCAACGTAATATGTGTATATGGCAGTAGCTACGAATAGATGACGAGATAATCATCTTGATAAAATACTAAACCAAAACTAGGTCGACCGATGACGGGCAGACGATTATAGCAAATCCTCCTCACGGAAGATTGTGTCCTCCTATGTTCAGTTGACTTATAAAGTAATATTTATTGTATACTAACATTCTCTTTATACTTATATATTATACTAACAATCATTATATACTACATAATAATTATAATACTATTTCGAGTAAGTTACGATAGCCGAGTGGTTGGGTGGTCGGAATTTCGAGTCAAGAAATCCGTGTTCGATCCCCAGGTGGTAAACCAATGGGTTTTTCAAAAACTTATGTACGAATTATATCGTTGGGTTGGACATAAAGACGGCGGCGGGCTCACCACCTGTCACGTTGTCCCGAAAATATCTTTGGTGGAAGGTGAGAAGGGACTTAATTGTCTAGATTATACCTCTGTCTACCCCTGTATTTGGAATTGCGTGAAGATATTCTTTTATAAATTTAAAATAAATATAAATATGAGGGGGGGATAAGTATCATAAGGGTCAGGTGTTGGTTTACTACAGTAGACGAATGGCGGGCCCGAATCTGCGACTTCATGTTTCGCAGTCCGAACTGTAAACCATTGGGTTATTGCTGCTTAAATATGCAATTGCAACAAATTTCTTGATGTCAACAAGAATGTGTGCTAAAATAAATCAACGGTGCCATTATATAGTTAGCAACTGCACGACCAAACTTTAAGATATGGTGTATCAAAAAATAATACATTTTTATTAACAATGGTTTATTTTTCCTTATAAAAAATTTTTCTCCGTGGTTGCACTTCCTAATTTACATAAATTAAGACTAAAAACTAAACAAAAAATTCGCCAAATTATTAGGGTGCTTTCTGATATATAAATGTATACATTTTTTTACATATAATAAGCGATTATTTAAAGTTATAAAATATATATCAACTGAACATCACGGGCCCAAAATTTCCACTTAAATACAATACCTGAATATTGTCAAATAACTTTATTCGAGCGCTACCATGACGTTCATCGTAGTTGTAAATTACCAGAACCTTTTGACCAACGCAAGACAGTCAGCAGTCCATTAATTTCATTCCATTTCATGTCCATTAGTATTTTTAAAATATTGGGCTAGGAGTGAGAATTTATACCTTTTTTCCCGTAGGTGTCGTAAGAGACAGCTTAGGAAAAGTCAACGTAATATGTGTATATGGCAGTAGCTACGAATAGATGACGAGATAATCATCTTGATAAAATACTAAACCAAAACTAGGTCGACCGATGACGGGCAGACGATTATAGCAAATCCTCCTCACGGAAGATTGTGTCCTCCTATGTTCAGTTGACTTATAAAGTAATATTTATTGTATACTAACATTCTCTTTATACTTATATATTATACTAACAATCATTATATACTACATAATAATTATAATACTATTTCGAGTAAGTTACGATAGCCGAGTGGTTGGGTGGTCGGAATTTCGAGTCAAGAAATCCGTGTTCGATCCCCAGGTGATAAACCAATGGGTTTTTCAAAAACTTATGTACGAATTATATCGTTGGGTTGGACATAAAGACGGCGGCGGGCTCACCACCTGTCACGTTGTCCCGAAAATATCTTTGGTGGAAGGTGAGAAGGGACTTAATTGTCTAGATTATACCTCTGTCTACCCCTGTATTTGGAATTGCGTGAAGATATTCTTTTATAAATTTAAAATAAATATAAATATGAGGGGGGATAAGTATCATAAGGGTCAGGTGTTGGTTTACTACAGTAGACGAATGGCGGGCCCGAATCTGCGACTTCATGTTTCGCAGTCCGAACTGTAAACCATTGGGTTATTGCTGCTTAAATATGCAATTGCAACAAATTTCTTGATGTCAACAAGAATGTGTGCTAAAATAAATCAACGGTGCCATTATATAGTTAGCAACTGCACGACCAAACTTTAAGATATGGTGTATCAAAAAATAATACATTTTTATTAACAATGGTTTATTTTTCCTTATAAAAAATTTTTCTCCGTGGTTGCACTTCCTAATTTACATAAATTAAGACTAAAAACTAAACAAAAAATTCGCCAAATTATTAGGGTGCTTTCTGATATATAAATGTATACATTTTTTTACATATAATAAGCGATTATTTAAAGTTATAAAATATATATCAACTGAACATCACGGGCCCAAAATTTCCACTTAAATACAATACCTGAATATTGTCAAATAACTTTATTCGAGCGCTACCATGACGTTCATCGTAGTTGTAAATTACCAGAACCTTTTGACCAACGCAAGACAGTCAGCAGTCCATTAATTTCATTCCATTTCATGTCCATTAGTATTTTTAAAATATTGGGCTAGGAGTGAGAATTTGCACCTTTTTCCCGTAGGTGTCGTAAGAGACAGCTTAGGAAAAGTCAACGTAATATGTGTATATGGCAGTAGCTACGAATAGATGACGAGATAATCATCTTGATAAAATACTAAACCAAAACTAGGTCGACCGATGACGGGCAGACGATTATAGCAAATCCTCCTCACGGAAGATTGTGTCCTCCTATGTTCAGTTGACTTATAAAGTAATATTTATTGTATACTAACATTCTCTTTATACTTATATATTATACTAACAATCATTATATACTACATAATAATTATAATACTATTTCGAGTAAGTTACGATAGCCGAGTGGTTGGGTGGTCGGAATTTCGAGTCAAGAGACCCGAGTTCGATCCCCAGGTGGTAAACCAATGGGTTTTTCATGACTTATGTACGATTTATATCGTTGACTTGGGCTTAAAGACGCCGACAGGCTCACTACTAGTCACGTTATCACGAAAAAAGGCTCCGAGGAATGTGGGTCGGAAGGACTAAATTGTCTAGACCTCCGGCTACCCATGTATTAGGAAATAAAAATGAAAAAGATATTATTTGCAGAGAGTTTGTGCATATAGTGTTCTCACCCCTTAATCACTTGTATATTTACTTATTAGTTACATAATTTCTGAAGTCACGATAGCCGAGTGGTTGGGTGGACGGAATTTCGAGTCAAGAGACCCGAGTTCGATCCCCAAGTGGCAGTACCAATGGTTTTCTCTAAAAACTTATTTACGAATTATATCGTTGGCTTCGACATAAAGACAGCGACTGGCTCACCACCTGTCACGTTGTCCCGAAAATATCTTTAGTGGAAGGTGCGTCAAAGGGACTTAAATGTCTAGACAAGACCTCTGTCTACCCCTGTATGGGAACTGCGTGAAGATATTTTTATTTACTTATTTTATATAATTTCTAATCATTTGTTTTAGAAAAGTACATCAAAAAGAAACTAGTGATGGCAGCGCTTGCAATTATTTTGGTGATAAAATTAATAGCGCTGAAGTTGATATTTGTGCTGCCAATGATCCTGGGTGTGACAACCGCAAAGAAGATGTTCCTGAAGTTCCTGTTGTTCCTGTTTCCAGCGCTTAGTCACATATTCAAGCTTTGCTCGTGGTACCATCAGAATTATCACACAACCAAGTATCATCACCATCATCATTTAATAACACACCATCATCATAAGGTGAATGATTTTCAGATCAGTTATTAAATTAGAGAAATTGGAATTAAATTTGTTTTTTTAATTTTGTTTTAAGTCGTTATATTTTTTAATATCATTTTCTGGTACTGATAACTTGTATGCCCCGTTCGTATTTTCTAAACTAACGATGTTGTTACTGTATCATACCTAGAAATGATGTCAAACTCAGACTCTTGTGAAATTAAATAATAGAAGAACACTTATATTGAGATTGTAAGAATTCAGTCATGTTAACGTGTTTCATGTACTTTTAATGGATTCATGTGTGTACTTTTAATGGATGTGAAATTACATTTTCAAATTATTGTTTTTTTTTTACATTAAATAACACTTATTTTCTCAGGCTCCTTATACCCCAGCATACAGCCATCCACACCAAGGGTCTGTCGTTGTCGTTAAACCTCATGCTGAACATCAACAAACACTGGACTATAATAATCAAGATTGGGAGCTGTCTGGACCGGGCCTTGGCAGCGAGTAAGGCATTAGATTTTATCATTAAGGCATATGAGTGAGGAATATATGTGAGATATGATAATCTTCGCAAAGAAGACAGCTCGCGATATATCACGATCCTGAAATACCTCTGTCGTTTCTTTCAAATTCATCGTTTTACTGCATCGTTCTTACTGCACGGCTATGTATCAAAACCCTCTTAAGCCTCTTAAGCCTTCCCTCTTTGAGCAATTTTCTCACATTTAAAATATAAATATAAATAAATATCTGTACGCAATTCCCATTACAGGGGTAGACAGAGGTCAGAGTCTATAAAATTAAGTCCCTTCGACCCACCTTCCACCGAAGATATTTTCGGGACAACGTGATACGTGGTGAGCCCGTCGCCGATCTCTCACATTTGATCTTTGAAATTTAGTCTCAGCCCCCCTTCGACCGCTATGTGTTTGTTTTTCGCGTGGTATATTTCCTTCAACATACGGTCTTCACTTATTTGTTCCACATGCATTTTAGAATGAACTTTTAATATCGTAAGTGCCCAAATCATTGAAGTACGCCCTTATTTCTAAATAAATAATAAAAATCTAAATAAATATCTTCACGCAATTCCCAATACAGGGTTTCCCATAGACAGAGGTCTAGTCTAGACAATTAAGTCCCTTCGACCCACCTTCCACCGAAGATATTTTCGGGACAACGTGACAGGTGGCCGTCGCCGTCTTTATGTCCAAGCCAACGATATAATTGGTATATAAGTTTTTTTTGAAAAACCCCATTGGTACTTGGGTCTCTTGACTCGAAATTCCGACCATCCGACCACTCGGCTATTGTGACTTTTAAATAAATAAATATCTTTACGCAATTCCCAATACAGGGGTAGACAGAGGTCTAGTCTAGACAATTAAGCCCCTTCGATCCACCTTCCACCGAAGATATTTTTATTTACTTATTTTATATAATTTCTAATCATTTGTTTTAGAAAAGTACATCAAAAAGAAACTAGTGATGGCAGCGCTTGCAATTATTTTGGTGATAAAATTAATAGCGCTGAAGTTGATATTTGTGCTGCCAATGATCCTGGGTGTGACAACCGCAAAGAAGATGTTCCTGAAGTTCCTGTTGTTCCTGTTTCCAGCGCTTAGTCACATATTCAAGCTTTGCTCGTGGTACCATCAGAATTATCACACAACCAAGTATCATCACCATCATCATTTAATAACACACCATCATCATAAGGTGAATGATTTTCAGATCAGTTATTAAATTAGAGAAATTGGAATTAAATTTGTTTTTTTAATTTTGTTTTAAGTCGTTATATTTTTTAATATCATTTTCTGGTACTGATAACTTGTATGCCCCGTTCGTATTTTCTAAACTAACGATGTTGTTACTGTATCATACCTAGAAATGATGTCAAACTCAGACTCTTGTGAAATTAAATAATAGAAGAACACTTATATTGAGATTGTAAGAATTCAGTCATGTTAACGTGTTTCATGTACTTTTAATGGATTCATGTGTGTACTTTTAATGGATGTGAAATTACATTTTCAAATTATTGTTTTTTTTTTACATTAAATAACACTTATTTTCTCAGGCTCCTTATACCCCAGCATACAGCCATCCACACCAAGGGTCTGTCGTTGTCGTTAAACCTCATGCTGAACATCAACAAACACTGGACTATAATAATCAAGATTGGGAGCTGTCTGACCGGGCCTTGGCAGCGAGTAAGGCATTAGATTTTATCATTAAGGCATATGAGTGAGGAATATATGTGAGATATGATAATCTTCGCAAAGAAGACAGCTCGCGATATATCACGATCCTGAAATACCTCTGTCGTTTCTTTCAAATTCATCGTTTTACTGCATCGTTCTTACTGCACGGCTATGTATCAAAACCCTCTTAAGCCTCTTAAGCCTTCCTCTTGAGCAATTTTCTCACATTTAAAATATAAATATAAATATAAATATAAATAAATATCTTTACGCAATTCCCAATACAGGGGTAGACAGAGGTCTAGTCTAGACAATTAAGCCCCTTCGATCCACCTTCCACCGAAGATATTATCGGGACAACGTGAAACGTGGTGAGCCCGTCGCCGATCTCTCACATTTGATCTTTGAAATTTAGTCTCAGCCCCCCGTCGACCGCTTTTGTGTTTGTTTTTCGCGTGGTATATTTCCTTCAACATACGGTCTTCACTTATTTGTTCCACATGCATTTTAGAATGAACTTTTAATATCGTAAGTGCCCAAATCATTGAAGTACGCCCTTATTTCTAAATAAATAATAAAAATCTAAATAAATATCTTTACGCACCCCAATACAGGGATTCCCATAGACAGAGGTCTAGTCTAGACAATTAAGTCCCTTCGACCCACCTTCCACCGAAGATATTTTCGGGACAACGTGACAGGTGGCCGTCGCCGTCTTTATGTCCAAGCCAACGATATAATTGGTATATAAGTTTTTTTTGAAAAACCCCATTGGTACTTGGGTCTCTTGACTCGAAATTCCGACCATCCGACCACTCGGCTATTGTGACTTTTAAATAAATAAATATCTTTACGCAATTCCCAATACAGGGGTAGACAGAGGTCTAGTCTAGACAATTAAGCCCCTTCGATCCACCTTCCACCGAAGATATTATCGGGACAACGTGAAACGTGGTGAGCCCGTCGCCGATCTCTCACATTTGATCTTTGAAATTTAGTCTCAGCATCCCTCGACAGCTTTTGTGGGTGTTTTTCGCGTGGTTTATTTCTTTTAATGCGGTCTTCACTCATTTGTTCTACGTGCATTTTAGAATGAACTTTTAGTATCGTTCTACAATATTTTGACAAATGTTTATATACCAATTAATGTATAACTTAATGATAGTGCTCTATTTATTGTGATTTATAATGGATCCTGTGCTTAAAATCGTGGTGAACGCCCGTCCTCTACGGGCGATGTTTCTAATACTTAATCTTTTTTGGACACTTACAACGATATTTCAATGAAAATCTGTTCTGATTTGTATGGTTCGAATTAGCTATAGACCTGTTTACATAAAATTTTGTTATTTTTCGTATTTATTCGAGATGGTAAATGTTATCGAATCAAATCAAATCGGTAGGAGGAGAAGTAACTTTGTATCTCGAGAACAACATCGAATTGTTCAACACTTTATTTTGGTATTATTTTAAGTTCCAAATCTACTTTTTAAAAATTATTACTTGTATGAAGTATTTGTATGTAGTATTTGTGTGAAAAGTCACGATAGCCGAGTGATTGGGCGGTCGGAATTTCGAGTCAAGAGACCCGAGTTCGATCCCCAGGTGGCAGGCTCGTACCAGTGAGTTTTTCAAAAAAATAAAAAAAGTTATGTACGAATTATATTGCGGCTTGGACCTAAAGACGGCGACGGGCTCACCACCTGTTACATTGTCCCGAAAATATCTTCGGTGGAAGGTGGGTCAAAGGGACTTAATTGCCTAAACAAGACCTCTGTCTACCCCTGAATTGGGAATTGCGTGAAGATATTTATTTATTTTATTTATATTATTTGTATTTACATTAATAAAATAATCACATACACACTCCAAAACGGCGCCATATAATTTTAACCCAGCAAAGGTACGATCCGATGAAGCTTGTAACGAACTTGTAATGAAGCTTGTAACGAACAAATGTAGTACGTACGTTAGGGCGTTAATTATGTGCAATAATTAGTATTTAAATTCTTGCGTAAAATGAAATGATTTCATTTAATATTGTCCATGCATCGAAATATCTGATGTAACCGCCATTCAATATGATTGGAGAAAGTGACGAATGTATTATTAGAAACACGGACGTCTGTTTGCAACGCGATCACGAATAACATATTAATTAAAAATATTAATTGTTCGTGCATTTTACTGTCATTATTTATTGGATAACGACCGTAAATCAAAAACTGTTTTGCAACATAAAGTAATAAACACTTTCTTTCCGTACTTATCGCAGGAGGATAGTATACATTATTGTTCGGATTTATCCTAGCCGCTGAATTTCACCATCGTACCATACGGCATAATCCATCAACACCACCTTGATGCTTGGCATTCCACTACAGTGCGTTATTCGCGGTATTTTCTGCCACGCACTTACACTTTATAGAATGTGCTGTAGTCAGCGGTTTTTCCGTGCCTATACGACTTAGGGACCTTCAAGAAAATAGCCTATACCTTTCTCAAAGGCCGGCAACGCATCTGCTATTCTTCCGGTATTGCAGGTGTTCATGAGCGGCGGTAATCACTTACCATCACGTGAGTCCCCTGCTCGTTTGCCTCCCTATTAAATTAAAAAAGGAAGCATCTATACTTTGAATACTACCGACAAATGGCGGTAAACTCGTTCCACATGCATAGCATTCCGGGACTTAAATAGATTTTTTGATAATTCTTTGGATTCAAATTTGGAATACTGGAGAATTGAATTATTTTAAAACAACATCAAAAAACATGACGTTTGTAAATTTTTATTGTAATGTATTAAATTAATATGATATTGATAAAACTAATAACTTAAACTATATATGACGATGACAACCTCTATGGATGAGTGACGTAAACACCGGTTTTCAAGGTGTCGCCATCTCGAGGTCACGGGTTCGAGTCCTGGTTGGATCAATATAGAAAAAACACTTTTTCCACATTTTCTCGGGTCTGGATGTTCGTGGTGTCTTCGTTGTTTCCGATTCCCATAACACAAGTGCTTTAGCATCTTATATTGGGCTCGGAGCAACGTATGTGATGTAGTCCCTATCGATATATGTATATATATACGACCCACCTAGTAGGTTCAAATCCCGCTAGGATCAAAGCAAAGTGTATATATATATATATATATATATATATATATATATATATATATATATATATATATATATATATATATATGTGAGAAATATGAATGTTATTAAAAATATGTTAATATGTATGTTTCTGCCTAAGTATATAGTGTTGTTGGCTTGATCACTAACACTGCGATGGGCTGTCAC
Source organism: Sericinus montela (assembly GCA_029286605.1). Taxonomy (NCBI): domain Eukaryota; kingdom Metazoa; phylum Arthropoda; class Insecta; order Lepidoptera; family Papilionidae; genus Sericinus; species Sericinus montela. The sequence goes on along the minus strand of JAGSMR010000030.1, from coordinate 9,598,545 downwards.
CTGTCACGTTGTCCCAAATAAGCTCCGCTGAAAGATGGGGCGAAAGTATTAAATAGTCTAGACTTGTGTCTGCCCCAGTATTTGGAAATACGTGAATATGTACGTACACATGTGATATATATATATATTCTTTAATGATTTTATGTATGTCTAATGATTATGTTTTGGGTTTGTCTTTTGAATTTAGTGTGCCTACTACAAATTTCACCATAGGTTAACCGGGAGAGAGTGCCTATAGATATTAAGTCGGCTTTTTATGACCTTCTATAAGGAATCGCAATTAAGTTTATATAAATAATATGTACTGTAATATATCAACCATACCTTTAAATTTTAGGTATATAGGATCGGATATTCATCGCAATGCCATAGCAAACTTCAAGCCCCATGCGAACGACATCAACGACATTAACGCATGGGGACTCGGTCTTCCACCAGGTAAATGCCAAATTTATCTCTAATTAATAAAAAGACATTATTATTAAATTACCGTGTGGCTACGGCTTAAGAATAAACCAAGTTCTTTTTCCCGAGAGTGTTAGAGTGAGAGACCGACAGATGACGAACGTCTATATACTGAAGGTGACTTTTGCCTGCCGTTATGTTAGGAGTATATAGTAAGTTTATATTGTTGAAATATATGTAATAAAGAGAATAGAAAGTTAAGTGGCAATGGGCCGGCCACATTTCTCGCAGAACTGACAACCTTTAGGGAAGAAATTTTTTCGAGTGGCAGTCTCGTTCTCAAGCGCAGTGTTGGTCGACCCCCTACGAGACGGAGGGACGGCCGGATAGATATTGTGAGGAGTCGATGGATACAAGTGGCTCGGAACCGTTCTTTGTGGAAATCTTTGGGGTTATTTATCTTTATCAAGTAGGACCCCATACCATTTGAAAGACGATAGGAGACTGCTAGATAAATAATAATAAAAAAAAATATAAATATCTTCACGCAACTCGCAACACAGGGGTAGACAGAGGTTTAGTCTAGACAGTTAAGTCCCTTCGACCCACCTTCCACCGAAGATATTTTCGGGACAACGTGAGCCTGTGGCCGTCTTTATGTCCAAGCCCACGATATTATTCGTACATAAGTTTTTAAAAAAAACCTATTGGTACGAGCTTGCCCCTGGGGATCGAACTCGGGTCTCTTGACTCGAGTCTCTTGGCTATCGTGACATTTTTCTATAAATAATAATAAACATAAATAATCTCACACTCATAGAAATGAATATCAACGAAACCTTTCACCGTCATCATTGTAACGGTCTGTAAAAGTGCAACGACAGAATATAGCTCTCTCTCTCTAGGACTTCGGATTGGCGATTGCAGTTTAGTCGCTGCTGTCCATCACGTGCCTGCTGAATTTTACTCTGATATTTTTCTGAGAGTCTGCTGCGGCCATGGCCCACCTATTACACATTTAACGTGTTTCCCTTAGTCGCCTTTATTATCCACGAGAAGGAATAAAGTGGTATATTCTTACGCCATAACCACCACCGCACCATTACGATAGTATATTGTCATCATACGATTATTTTATCCTATTGGAATTCATACTTCTAAGAGAGACGTACACACACCGTTTAATCAATTAACACATACTATTGACTCATTTGTTTTAATCACACATAATTTTCCAGGTCAAGCGCTTAATGTTGGTGAATATGCAAGCGGTAATAATGCCGTTCCCAATGTAGTGCCCGTGCCCAATGCTGGGCATAAAATACAAGCCGGCGGTCCCGGAAGGTAAAAATTTTTTTGATTTTATATTTAATGATTTAACTGACTTAGCTTGTCGCTTATGGTTAGATGCATATTTTAATAACTGAAATAAATTACTTTTTACATTTATAAATGAAAAGAAAAAAAATATAATCATGATATGATTGTGTTTACGCGAATACTACACATTTTAAATAAAACGATTTTTGGATTTTATCGCGTTTTTAATAAGTTTTTACAAACTGTAAAGCATCCGAAACGTCGGGAAATAAAAATAGTTTTATTTAAAATGATTGTGTTACTTATAGAATCACGCTCAGCAAAAGAATTGGCGATCCAGTAATTTAATTTATTGCTCTGATACCAAAGTACAGTTACGTTAGCAGAGTGGTTGGGTGATCGGAAATCGAATCAAGGGACCCGAGTTCAATCCCCAAGGCTCGTACCAATGGGTTTTAAACCCTAACCCCCACTTAGGAATCGATCGCGGGCCTGTCGACTTAAATTTTGGGCACCCAACCACTCAGCTATTTTTTTGGCTTAATCCAATCATTAACAAAGGTTCTTGAGACCTTGCATATTTTTCAGTATTTCCATCTTTTTAAAGAATATTTTTAGCGGCAATTGTTTTATTTATAGGCCTGTTGGACCTCCAAATCCATACTACAGGAATAAAAAGACAACAGTGAGAGATCCAGAAAAAGAAGCACTAGTAAGTTTCTTTTTATATACTCGATATTAATTATTTAGTTTGCATGAAACAAACTAGAATTAACAATTCTTTCTCTATTGAATGTGTCTGTGATGCTGACGCCACCTACAAATACAAATTCCTTGCTGACAGAATTATGAAATTACATTAAAAGCATAATAATAATGCTTTATTTTTATTTATAATAAAAGATCAAAAAGAAGCAATAGAAAGTATTTCATTTATCAGACAACGACAGCGTTACATGGTTAACGTTTGTAAATCAAATTAGATTTCTTTGTATTGCTGTATGCTGTATTTTAATTACTTTTCGAGTTTTGCGGGCAGACATACGAATGCTGTTTATTTATATGCATAGATTTAACCTATAATGTACTTTCCGGTGTCCGTTTATTTATTTATTTTCAAGAAAAATTCACAACAACTTACAACATATAATAGCATAGAATAGAAGAAGAGGCTAATTACAAGTTTTTTCATATAGCTATGTAAAAAATTAGTACCAAAAAACATGAATAATATTAAATAGAATGTAGGCGCAGACATACGTGTTAATAATAATATTAATGGCAGTAAAGTAAATCTGGTGTCACATCAGTACACATAATAAACATATCATCTATTGGGTCATTATGGTAAAAAAAAACTGTAATCTAACAATTTCACATCACGCAACAGCAACATCTAACTTTAATGAAATATTCACATTACTTTCATTTCTATATAATTCACGATTTCATTAAAAAGAAAAATGTGAGTGACTTAACAATGTGAGTGATGGTACAATCTACCGTAGAAGTGTCACAAAAAATATTTATTAATTGATATAACACAATATGGTTTTTACCGCGCTGTGCTTGCTTTTTAATACCAATTACACTGCTTCTTATATCATTCCTGTCAATCAAGAATCGGAACGTAACTATACTAATTTATTATTATAAGTGAATACTTTTGTTGATATTTTGTGAATTTTCTATTTGTAAAAGCTTCAAGGTCGCGTCATTGATTCAGTAGACGCAATCGACGCAATAGACGCAAATTAGTTTTGCTCGTCATCATACATGATGACGTAACGATAAGTCACGATAGCCGAGTGGTTGGGTGGTCGGAATTTCGAGTCAAGTGACCCGAGTTCGATCCCCAGATGGCAGTACCAATGAGTTTTTCAAAAACTTACGTACGAATTACATCGTTGGCTTGGACATAAAGACGACGACGGGCTCGCCACCTGTCACGTTGTCCCGAAAATATCTTCGGTGGAAGGTGGGTCAAAGGACTTAATTGTCTAGACTAGACCTCTGTCTACCCCTGTATTGGGAATTGCGTGAAGTTATTTATTTATTTATTCGTCATCATACAGCAGTAAGCCAATGACGTCTTTGATAAAAATATCGATCTCAAGAATGACTCTACGCTCTGCGATTGATTGAAGAAATAAATTTGATCATCAAAAAATTGGTCTTTTGAAAATTGACTTTTAATTTTTTGAAAAAAAAAAAAAACAAATTTAGTAGTCATATCCAGAATTTTTAAACACCTTTTTGAATTCAATGAAAAAGAAAAACCGTTTACATGATTTTTGCTTAGAACATAAATAAGAAAAATAAGAAAAGACTTAAGAAAACAAATTGCAAAATATAATAATTGAACAAGTACATGCTATTTTAAAATTCACACTAAAAAGAAGAAATAAGATCGTTTTTTTTATCGCTCATCTCTCGTACTACTGGCAGCGATCTATGGATCGCTGCTTCTCAAATTATCGATTAAAAGTCTCGGTCTTCGATTAAATAGAGACATGATCGGAAACGTTAATCCTTTGGATGGCTGTTAATTTAGCTCAGCATAGTAATGGATACAGAAAAAAACGAATAATAAATTGGTCAATAAAGTCACGATAGCCGAGTGGTTGGACGATGGGATTCCGAGACAAGAGATCCGAGTTCGATTCTTTGGTGGTAGGTTCGTAAAAATGGTTTTTGTTTCAAAAACTTATGTACGATTTATATCGTTGGCTTGGGCCTAAAGACGGCGACAAGCTCATCAACCTTTTACGTTATCCCAAAAGATGTCTTCGGTGAAAGGACTTAATTGGATAAACCTCTCTCTACCCCAGTATTGGGAATGGTGTGAAGATATTTTTATTTAAATAAATTGTTTAATCCAAAACCAGATTAAAATTACATTACAAATTTTATTGATTTTTGATGCATCGTGACTCTTCAGATCCGCGCCGCAGCCCTCGCCGCCCGTGCTCCAGCCTCTCCAGTCAGGGACGAGATACTTCGTGTGTCACAGGCCAAACTGACTGAAACCAACCGTGTCAAAGCTGAGACGGAGCTAGTGAGACAGCAACAAGAGATCCTCGCTGCACAAGATCCTGTAAGTAAATGATATAGCTATAAAAATTAAAAATCAACTGACACAGGCGGAGTACGATCCCGTACTCGTACCGGGTTCGAATCCTGCCAATGTCAGTTGATTTTTTAAAATTTTTCGTTAATTTAATGATAAAAAGTCCTACATGATGTAAATGCTATTAAAATTATCAAAATTCATCATAATAGTTAAATTTGTGAATTCCAACTGCCAGGTTCTCTCAGATTTCTTCGAGAGAGATTAGAAAAAAAAAGATATCTTCACGCAATTCCCAATACAGGGGTAGAAAGAGGTCAAGTCTAGACAATTAAGTCCCTTTGACCCACCTTCCACCGAAGATATTTTCGGGACAACGTGACAGGTGGTGAGCCCGACGCCGTCTTTATGTCCAAGCCAACGATAAAATTCGTACATAAGTTTTTGAAAAACTAATTGGTACTGCCACCTGGGGATCGAACGGGTCTCTCGACTCGAAATTCCGACCACCCAACAACTCGGCTATCGTGACCTTAGAATCGTATATATCGTGAGAGAGTGAGAACAGTGAGTGAGAACAGAAGAATGTCCGGTTACTTCAGTGCGCATCAGTGTGGAATGACGGGCTTCAAATATCCTCGATTTTTTTCTTTATTTCAGACGCTCTGGTTTCATTGGGATGTTTTTCTTTGTCATAAAAAAAGTAAATAAAATGTTTGTAAATAATTTTAGTGCTCAGACCCAAGACCGTTCATTCAACCTGGGTCATTCGGTTCCTAAACAGAGATCGGAAATAGACTATAACGGCTCATCTTCTGAACACACATTTGATTCAAGAAATGAACTCTCATATCATACTTTGAATTTTAATTAGAAAGGAACAATGCCATTAGGTTACATTGCTAAAGTGTTGAGTTCAATTGACATTAAGATATTTTAAATTCATTAATTTTATCTTAGCGTAAATATAAGAAATCATCATAACTTTACTCTATTTTGTTCAAGGATACCATATCTGCGGAGAAATTCTACGGTGCTTTAATAGATAAAGTAGACACAATTTTAATGCCCATGGGGGCGTCCGACGTCGGCTGTAGGGAACGAGCTGTATGCGCGATGTACAAGGACCCCTTCAAGCATTCACCGTACAGCAATCTAGTCTCTAATGAACTAAGCAAGTAAGTATAGAATTGCTTACAAAATTGAATGTTAATATTTATTGAAAAGTCATAAGTCATAACCGAGTGGTTGGGTGGTCGGAATTTCGAGTCGAGAGACCCGATTTCGATCCCCAAGTGACAGGCTCGTACCAATGAGTTTTTCAAAAACTTACGTACGAATTATATCGTTGGCTTGGACAGAAAGGCGGCGACGGGCTCACCACCTGTCACGTTGTCTCGAAAAATCTTTGGTGGAAGGTGGGTCGAAGGGACTTAATTGTCTAGACTCGACCTCTGTCTACCCCTGTATTGGGAATTGCGTGAAGATATTTATTTATTTATTTATTTTTTATTTTATATTTATTAAAAATTATTAAAAATAATAATAATAGATCTTCACGCCATTCCCAATACAGGGGTAGACAGAGGTCTAGTCTAGACAATTAAGTCTCTTCGATCCACCTTCCATCGAAGATATTTTGGGACAACGTGACAGGTGGTGAGCCCGTCGCCGCCTTTCTGTCCAAGCCAACGATATAATTCGTACATAGGTTTGGAAAAAACCCGTTGGCACGAGCCTGCCACCAGGGGATCAAACTCTCAAAGTTTTAGATATATTTAAACTTCGTATACATATAGAGAGGTGCCATGTTTGGCAAGCGATTTGGCGGTCATAGTAACAGATATTATGCACCACTGACGGTGCCGTCAACTACTAATTTTCAGCATTTTGGTCTCGTATTTTTGTTATGATTATCTACCCGTCTGTCGGCAGCCAATAATTGATATTTAAGTCGGTAGCCGAGTGGTTGGGTGGTCGGAATTTCGAGTCAAGAGACCCGAGTTCAATCCCCAAGGCTAATACCAATGGGTTTTTCAAAAACTTATATACGATTTATATGTTTGGCTTGGACATAAAGACGGCGACAGGCTCACCACCTGTCACGTTGTCCCGAAAAATCTTTGGTGGAAGGTGGGTCGAAGGGACTTAATTGTCTAGACTCGACCTCTGTCTACCCCTGCATTGGGAATTGCGTGAAGATATTTATTTATTTATTTATTTTTATTTTATATTTATTAAAAATTATTAAAAATAATAATAATAGATCTTCACGCCATTCCCAATACAGGGGTAGACAGAGGTCTAGTCTAGACAATTAAGTCTCTTCGATCCACCTTCCATCGAAGATATTTTGGGACAACGTGACAGGTGGTGAGCCCGTTGCCGCCTTTCTGTCCAAGCCAACGATATAATTCGTACATAGGTTTGGAAAAAACCCGTTGGCACGAGCCTGCCACCTGGGGATCGAACTCTCAAAGTTTTAGATATATTTAAACTTCGTATACATATAGAGAGGTGCCATGTTTGGCAAGCGATTTGGCGGTCATAGTAACGGAAATTATGCACCACTGACGGTGCTGTCAACTACTAATCTTCAGCATTTTGGTCTCGTATTTTTGTTATGATTATCTACCCGTCTGTCGGCAGCCAATAATTGATATTTAAGTCGGTAGCCGAGTGGTTGCGTGATCGGAATTCGAGTCAAGAGACCCGAGTTCAATCCCCAAGGCTAATACCAATGGGTTTTTCAAAAACTTATATACGATTTATATGTTTGGCTTGGACATAAAGACGTCGACGGGCTCAGTAACTGTCACGTAGTCCAGATACCTCGCACCTTTGACGCTGCTGCCTGTCACCGGTCTTTTTAGTTTTGGTCTAGCATTTTCGAGATGGCTATCCCGCCTGACGTCAGCCTGTTTAAATTTTAAAGATTTTCCCTAAGTCGCTTCTAAAGAAAGTACGGTAAGAAAGGCAATATAAATAAATAATAAATAAGGCACCGTAACCAATTTCTTTCAATTTAAATTATTTCTAGTAAAATTTCATGTAATAATTACGTTTTGATTGATGTCAAATGGAGCTAATCTCATCACTCCAAATCTCCATTAGAAACTACCGTTTGTTCTATATTAGGATCATTACGTGTCTAATAATATTCAAGGTTCTCATCTTGAGACCTGTCATAAACACAATTATTGTCATGGTATTTGATTTGAAATAGCCTCTATATTTGATGACAGACTATACATGCGACACTGTAATTATTTTCACAAATGCTATTGTTTTGGAAATTTTTAGAAAATCAGTCTCAAATTCTTTCAGATTAAACAAAATTCGTAACAGCGCATAGTTTGCGCTTGGCTGATTCTAATTGTTTTTTCGTTAGAAATAATAGGTGAAATAATGAGGGACAAAAACACCGAACAAGTTTTTGTCAAGTTCATCATGTCATATCGAATCAAAGAATTGTTATTAGAAAAACACATATTTTTGCAATTTTAAAAGTTTAGTTCATATATGTACTCTTTTTTAAAAATATGTATACATATATAGTCTTTTTAAAAATAGGGTTATAGCATCTTTTACAAGCTACTTATGCAAACATTCATAAAGCCTAAATCTATACATTTGACCAGTGTTTTCCAAGTGTGGCTTAATTATAATTACCAAGAGTTTGATAGCAAATTTAAGAAAATCAAGAAGAAATCTGCATTTCCAGGAAATATGCAATACTAGTTTCTATCCGTTCCTTATTTTCTTTATTTTTAGTAGACTTCAACAATTAGAACATAAATAAATAAATAAATATGTTCACGCAATTCCCAATATAGGGGTCTAGTCTAGAGAATTAAGTCCCTTTGACCCACCTTCCACCGAAGATATCTTAGGGACAACGTGACAGGTGATGAGCCCGTCGCCGTCTTTATGTCCAAGCCAACGATATAATTCGTACATAAGTTTTTGAAAAACCCATTGGTATGAGCCCCACCTGAGGATCAAACTCGGGTCTCATGACTCGAAATTCCGACCACCCAACCACTCGGCCATCGTGACTTTTAGAATATTTACTATTTATAAATATTTACTCTTTTATTAAAATATATTGTCTTTTTAAAAACAGGGTATAGCATCTCTTACAACCCACTTAGGCAAACTTTAATAAAAGCCTAAATCTACACATTTAACTAGTGTTTTCAAAGTGAGGCTTAATTATAATTGCCAAGAATTTGATAGCAAATTTAAGAATCTTGATTTTCTTAAAATCTGCATTTTTAGGAAATATGCAATACTTTCCATTCCTTACTTTCTTTATTTTTAGCAGAATTCAAAAATTGGAACAGGTTTTCAATTCGGTTGTATATTCTTTTTTTTTAATTATTGTTACGTAACCAATTACAAGAATTCTTTTTTGTTTTCATGTTTTTATTGTAATTTTTCTTTTTCTCTTTATTCTCATTTTGGTTATTGCTATTTTACCTTTTTTTAAAAGGTAAACGATTTTATTTGACTCCCTGCGCAATTCCTTCACTCAAGAAATGATCTTATTTTCAACATGGCAACAGAAAGTGAACGGTGTAGTTTGTATAAGTAATGTTGAAATATTCCTATTGACTGTAGCGTTCACTTTCATTTCACACTTTATAACTGGTACTTGCTCAAGTATGTTTTCATTGTGTCGGTGTGTATTCTTTTCTTTATTAATTAAAATTTGTGTATTCTTTATTAACTAAGCCTCTGTATGTTTCTACATTCAACGTCTGTGTATGTGACTTTACTTTTTTATTCTATTTGACGACCCGTATATCCTAATAAGCTTAGGGTTGCGGGTTCGAACACCGCTAGAGGCAATAAATGAGTAATGAATATTAATGTTTGTACTCGAGTCGTGGATGCTTATATGTGTATATGAATATTTATATCTATGTAAGTATATTGTACTGTTGGATTGGACATTAAGACAGCGATAGTCTCACCACCAGTCACATTGTCACGAATACTCTTCGGTGAAAGGTGGGTCGTCTTGATTGCCTAGACTGTCTACCCCGGTGTTGGGAATATGCGTGAAGATATCTATTTATTTTACATAATTCTGCTTTTAGTGACTAAAAACTCTGTAAAAACAGTGCAACTTATTGCTTGTAAAGTATATTTTTTTCGTTATAATTTGATTGAGAAGAGTTGCAGAAGTCTTTGATATCTCAACTTACTTTATTCATAAAACACGAAACGTCAGATATTACATAAAAAAATGCTAAAAATTAAAATTTTCAAAGGTAGTTTCTTCATAGGGATTAGGTAGCACCTATGAACTTTATGTAGTATCAGCTACAGCTGCATCCGTTATTTTCAGGGACTCCAGTGAGCTAGTTCCGCCGGCAGACAGCAAGATGGCGCTCAGATATTATAGATACGTTCAAGCTGCTAGGGATGGCCAGGAAGAAAAAGATTGCGTTTCTCTGTATCCAAATTGTAATATTGATTATAAAAGAAAATAATAAGGTTCCAAATGGACTACAAAAAATATCTCAAAGGTATCTCGAACTATTTGGAAAAGATTTTGTATTTATATAATATTTTAGGTTTCAAAGTTTACCAAGATGTGAGTCGTTTCTATTAAATATGTTTTACAAAAACTTACACAACAGCAGAGTGTTCAGGGTAATCGGAATTCAGGGGACCCGAGTTCGATCCTTAAGAGGTAGGCTCGTACGAATGAATTAAAAAAAACGGATATACGATTTATATTATTAGACAAATAATGCAACAGGCTTACCACATTTCACGTTGTCCGAAAATAAGCTATGGTGAACGCTCTATTGGGAAATGTGTAAAGATTAAAAAAATATATATAAAATTATCACATATAATTAATTATTTATTTAATCACCAATGAAAAACATTTCTTGAGTGGTCGTATTTATTTTGAATAAATTAATTACGTAATTATTTTTTCAATAATTTATTAGTAATTTATAATATTTTAATGTGTATTCCTCCGATAATTCCTCCTACAGTTTCTTTTTGCATTTATAAAGTAGGTATTTGTTTCATCGAATAAGTTTTATACATATGTTTAAGTGACAGCTGCAGCCAAACTTAGAGTTAGTAGCTGAAAATTATATCGTATTCATTAGAATATTCGTATCGTCTCTTAGGCGAATCAAAAGAGTCCTACTTCGTATTATTTCTAATGTTAAATCCAAATTAAATATATTTCATAAATTATCTGATTTGAATTTAATTCCGTAATGATTGAGAGATAAATAATTATTAGCTTTTGATTTGACTTAAATTAACTTTTGACACATCAGGCTGTTTTACTACATTTGTTTTTTATAAAATTAAGAAATGTTGGTGTATATTACTATAAATATATTATTGTATTATTAAAACATGGTATTCGTAATAGCATGCTATTCTAACGCCATCTCTTGGTGCTCTAACATATCTTTGGCTACAATCGCTATTGACGAAAGATAGATGGCGTTTGACAAGCTTTGTAATATTGTGGAACTATGAACTAACTAATAGTGTGGAAGTCAATTGTTTTATTTTATGACTTAATTTATTATTAGGTATTTTGCAAAATTACGTAGCGCAAAGTAACTTATTAATTACAGTAGATTTTAATAATTTATTTTAATATATTATTGTAGCATAGCGATTTATTAAATTATTTTAGGAATAGCCGTATTTAAAATGTTTTGAGTTTATATAAATTTGTTTCAATAAAAAGTTATTGTTTTACAAATTTAAAAAAAAAATTAATAAAAATATGAAATGTGTTTTATATTTATATGTTACTTATTGATGATTATCCTTTCTTAAACTGTCCACAATTAAAACAAACTTCACCCTAATTGTTTTTCACATCTAAACAATTTCGTTTAATAAAAATTGCATTTGGCTATGTAATGCAATTACAGCGGTTCGGTTCCCTTTATCACCCCACTCCTAACATCGCCAAATATTGTACAATGTGTTCGCGAAAAAATGAGAAAAGTCATTGAACAATCTTATAAAAATAGCAGATTCTAAATTCAAATGTGGTATTATGTTTATTTTTAATTGTAACAGCATTTATGGCCAGACTAAGTATATTAAAAAGAAATATCTCCTACAAGGTATTAGATATTGCGATTGTTTTTAAAGCGAAATGTTTTCGTTTGCTCGGCATATGTGCCGGGTAACGAACGTGAACCAAAGAACCGAAAGTCATGAAAACTTTTATAATATCGCAGCCTTATTGTACGGTATTGTTTAGCACCCATGTTGTTGACTGTTACACACATAACAGCTGATAAGTTGATATACCAAAAAATGAAACAGCTCGGGAACACAATGAAATCACATTTGTTTTACGTAACTATAGTGAACAGTGTACTGGTAAGCTAATTATTTTTTTATATCTTTATGATGATCGGAATTCGAGTCAAGTGACCCAAGTTCGATACCCAATAGGTAGGTTCGTACCAATGATTTTCTTTTCATAACTTGTACGAATTATATCGTTGGCTAGGACATAAAGACGGCGACAGCCTCACCAGCTGTGACATTGTCCCAAAATAAGTTCCTGTGAAATGTGGGTCGAAGGAACCAAATTGTAGAGATAAAAAAGTCACGATAGCAGAGTGGTTCGGTGGTCGGAATTTCGAGTCGAGAGACCCGAGTTCGATCCCCAAGTGGCAGGCTCGTACCAATGAGTTTTTCAAAAACTTATATACGAATTATATCGTTGGCTTGGACAAAAAGGCGGCGACGGGCTCACCACCTGTCACGTTGTCCCGAAAATATCTTCGGTGGAAGGTGGGTCGAATGGACTTAATTGTCTAGACTAGACCTCTGTCTACCCCTGTATTGGGAATTGCGTGAAGATATTTATATATTTATTTATTATTTATTTAAATTCTCGTGTTTTTGTTAACCTACGCGCATGAAGCAAACACTGACACCTGCGTGATACATAGAGCGAAGACTGTGACTGGAGTAAGTAGACGAAGCTACAACGTGGTCTGGCGAGCCTTTTTCGTAGGGATCTCTAAATAAAAAAAAAATCAGCCTATATTGCTACCTGATAAAGTAGCTTTCTATTGGTGAAAGAATTTTTAAAATCTGTCGTTGTCGGAGTGAAAACGTAACTTACTTACGCACTCATAATATTAGTCAGAATTATATTTGAATACGTATATGTTTTATAGTTTTATTGTTATATAGTTTTAAAGTCACGATAGCCTAGGGGTTGGGTGGTCGGAATTTCGAGTGAAGAGACCTGAGTTCGATCCCCAGGTGGCAGGCTCGTACCAAAGGGGTTGTCAAAAACTTTTGTACGAATTATATCGTTGGCTTGGACATAAAGACGATGGGCTCACCACCTGTCACGTTGTCCCGAAAATATCTTCGGTGGAAGCTCTGTCTACCCTTGTATTGGGAATTGCGTGAAAATATTTATTTATTTTTAATTGTAACAGCATTTATGGCCAGACTAAGTATATTAAAAAGAAATATCTCCTACAAGGTATTAGATATTGCGATTGTTTTAAAGCGAAATGTTTTCGTTTGCTCGGCATATGTGCCGGGTAACGAACGTGAACCAAAGAACCGAAAGTCATGAAAACTTTTATAATATCGCAGCCTTATTGTACGGTATTGTTTAGCACCCATGTTGTTGACTGTTACACATAACAGCTGATAAGTTGATATACCAAAAATGAAACAGCTCGGGAACACAATGAAATCACATTTGTTTTACGTAACTATAGTGAACAGTGTACTGGTAAGCTAATTATTTTTTATATCTTTATGATGATCGGAATTCGAGTGAAGAGACCTGAGTTCGATCCCCAAGTGGCAGGCTCGTACCAATGAGTTTTTCAAAACTTATATACGAATTATATCGTTGGCTTGGACATAAAGACGGCGACAGCCTCACCAGCTGTGACATTGTCCCAAAATAAGTTCCTGTGAAATGTGGGTCGAAGGAACCAAATTGTCTAGAGATTTAAATTCCTCTCGTCGAAGGAACCAAATTGTCTAGAGATAAAAAAAGTCACGATAGCAGAGTGGTTCGGTGGTCGGAATTTCGAGTGAAGAGACCTGAGTTCGATCCCCAAGTGGCAGGCTCGTACCAATGAGTTTTTCAAAACTTATATACGAATTATATCGTTGGCTTGGACATAAAGACGATGGCTCACCACCTGTCACGTTGTCCGAAAATATCTTCGGTGGAAGGTGGGTCGAATGGACTTAATTGTCTAGACTAGACCTCTGTCTACCCTTGTATTGGGAATTGCGTGAAGATATTTATATATTTATTTATTATTTATTTAAATTCTCGTGTTTTTGTTAACCTACGCGCATGAAGCAAACACTGACACCTGCGTGATACATAGAGCGAAGACTGTGACTGGAGTAAGTAGACGAAGCTACAACGTGGTCTGGCGAGCCTTTTTCGTAGGGATCTCTAAATAAAAAAAAAATCAGCCTATATTGCTACCTGATAAAGTAGCTTTCTATTGGTGAAAGAATTTTTAAAATCTGTCGTTGTCGGAGTGAAAACGTAACTTACTTACGCACTCATAATATTAGTCAGAATTATATTTGAATACGTATATGTTTTATAGTTTTATTGTTATATAGTTTTAAAGTCACGATAGCAGAGTGGTTCGGTGGTCGGAATTTCGAGTGAAGAGACCTGAGTTCGATCCCCAAGTGGCAGGCTCGTACCAATGAGTTTTTCAAAACTTATATACGAATTATATCGTTGGCTAGGACATAAAGACGGCGACAGCCTCACCAGCTGTGACATTGTCCCAAAATAAGTTCCTGTGAAATGTGGGTCGAAGGAACCAAATTGTCTAGAGATTTAAATTCCTCTCGTCGAAGGAACCAAATTGTCTAGAGATAAAAAGTCACGATAGCAGAGTGGTTCGGTGGTCGGAATTCGAGTCGAGAGACCTGAGTTCGATCCCCAAGTGGCAGGCTCGTACCAATGAGTTTTTCAAAAACTTATATACGAATTATATCGTTGGCTAGGACATAAAGACGATGGGCTCACCACCTGTCACGTTGTCCCGAAAATATCTTCGGTGGAAAAGTGGGTCGAGAATTCATTTTCTAGACCCTGACCTACCTATAAAAAACAAACAATGTAAAAGTTTTCTTTAATTAACTGTTTTATTTGGAGTCAATGCGAGTTCTTTTCTCTTTTGAGTTTGACAAACAATAGAAACTTCATTTCCCCTGCGATCAGGCCGAAGTATACACCCCTTTTTTCACCATTGTACGTGAGCAAATGCGTAATGAAAGAATCGCATATATTTATAATGTATCAATTCGTATTATGATCACAACATATACACATGATCTTTGGTTTTAATTAATATCTATAATTAATTTAACATTAAGATAGACATTTATTATGTCTACGCATTTCCCATTACCGAGGAAAGGAGAGGTAGAGAATGCAGACCTTTCAGCACACTTATCACCGAAGCAATACGAAACAACAAGACAGATGGTGTACCTATCGCCATCTTAGTGTGTAGACGCAAAAAAAAATCTAATAATATATAAATAAATATATAAATAGATAGGACATATAGATAGAGACAACATGACATACACTGCTCCGATCTCAATGTAAGACGCTAAAGCACTTGTGGTATGGGAATGGGAATCGGAAATAAAGAAAGCACCACAAACACCCAGACCCGAGAAGTTGTAGATTAATTAAAGAGTGATTTTTCTACATTGACCCGACCGGGAATCGAACCCCGGGACTTCGAGATGGCGTCACCTTGAAAACCGGCGTTTACCCAAGGGTATACGGAGGTCGAAATAAATTCCGAGTATTAAATTGTTATCTTTATCTTGTTTGTCTTCCAATTCTAAAATCTAATTTTAAGGATAAAATTTTAAACCAATTTTCAGATAACGGTGGCTTTGGCACACGTATTTCATCATAGAATAAAAAGGGGACAGGCAGAGAACAATTTTAAGGCCCTACTCAACATCTACAAAATAAATCCTTTAAAACGTTCTAAAGTGTATGAAAAGTTTTCTAATCAATTGCTTTTAACCAGAACGGATACGACGCGACCCGTCGTGAATTTTGATTCGAATGAAAGTACAAGATTCAAAGAAAAGAAAACGGGCGCTAAGTTGAGGCAAATTGAATCAGTAATACAAAATTCGCAAGAAATTAATGGAAATCATTCGAATAGTTTTCTAATCGATAGTGATACTCCAGAGAAATTTATAAAAAGTTCTAATATTAACGATTTTTCAAGAGGCAAACAATATGAGAAGACTCATGATAAAATTAATGTCCTTCTTGGTAACGCCGAAAGTAGTTCTGATACACCAATAGTTCATATATCCTCCCCGTTGGAAACTGAACAGTGATAAATATGTTTATACATTACAAACTGACATTTCAAGGAATGCAGATTCTAACATATCTGATAGTAGCAAAAGTGTCATAGTATTGAGATAGGTGAGGGTTGAAAATATAACAAACAATCTTATATAGAATTTCAAACTTACATCACATTGTAACTGTATTTATTGTCTGACAAATGATTATATTTCCTTTGCTGTCATTAAACTTTATTGGTTTTACTTTTTTTGTATAACAGACAGAACTACAGAAAAGCGTTGCCAATTGTAATAATAATAAATACATACATAGATCGGGACAACATCACATACATTGCACTGATTCCAGAACTAGCATAAGCTTGTGTTATGGAGTCAGTAACAACGAAGGTACCACAAACGTCCTGACTCGACAAAATTTTAGATGTGATTTCTACATTGTACCGACCGGGACCGTAAGTGGGATCACAGAGCCGGCGTCACCACGGAAACCGACGTGTACGCCACTCGTCCATATTGTATTGGAATCAATAACAAAGTACGACCTGATAGTCGAGTTAGTAGTGACCCTGTCGGTGAAGTTAGCGGTTGCAGGTTCGAGTCCCGTTAGTGACAAATATTTGTGTAATGAATGGGAATGTTTGTGCTCGATTCATAGATAGTTATATGTAGATATTAATATATATATATTATCTGAAAATATACGTTTGTATATTAAAGCGTTAATTGGAATACTAAAATTGGACATATAAGCTTATGTGAAAAGTGGGTCGAGAATTCATTTTCTAGACCCTGACCTACCTATAAAAAACAAACAATGTAAAAGTTTTCTTTAATTAACTGTTTTATTTGGAGTCAATGCGAGTTCTTTTCTCTTTTGAGTTTGACAAACAATAGAAACTTCATTTCCCCTGCGATCAGGCCGAAGTATACACCCCTTTTTTCACCATTGTACGTGAGCAAATGCGTAATGAAAGAATCGCATATATTTATAATGTATCAATTCGTATTATGATCACAACATATACACATGATCTTTGGTTTTAATTAATATCTATAATTAATTTAACATTAAGATAGACATTTATTATGTCTACGCATTTCCCATTACCGAGGAAAGGAGAGGTAGAGAATGCAGACCTTTCAGCACACTTATCACCGAAGCAATACGAAACAACAAGACAGATGGTGTACCTATCGCCATCTTAGTGTGTAGACGCAAAAAAATCTAATAATATATAAATAAATATATAAATAGATAGGACATATAGATAGAGACAACATGACATACACTGCTCCGATCTCAATGTAAGACGCTAAAGCACTTGTGGTATGGGAATGGGAATCGGAAATAAAGAAAGCACCACAAACACCCAGACCCGAGAAGTTGTAGATTAATTAAAGAGTGATTTTTCTACATTGACCCGACCGGGAATCGAACCCCGGGACTTCGAGATGGCGTCACCTTGAAAACCGGCGTTTACCCAAGGGTATACGGAGGTCGAAATAAATTCCGAGTATTAAATTGTTATCTTTATCTTGTTTGTCTTCCAATTCTAAAATCTAATTTTAAGGATAAAATTTTAAACCAATTTTCAGATAACGGTGGCTTTGGCACACGTATTTCATCATAGAATAAAAAGGGGACAGGCAGAGAACAATTTTAAGGCCCTACTCAACATCTACAAAATAAATCCTTTAAAACGTTCTAAAGTGTATGAAAAGTTTTCTAATCAATTGCTTTTAACCAGAACGGATACGACGCGACCCGTCGTGAATTTTGATTCGAATGAAAGTACAAGATTCAAAGAAAAGAAAACGGGCGCTAAGTTGAGGCAAATTGAATCAGTAATACAAAATTCGCAAGAAATTAATGGAAATCATTCGAATAGTTTTCTAATCGATAGTGATACTCCAGAGAAATTTATAAAAAGTTCTAATATTAACGATTTTTCAAGAGGCAAACAATATGAGAAGACTCATGATAAAATTAATGTCCTTCTTGGTAACGCCGAAAGTAGTTCTGATACACCAATAGTTCATATATATCCTCCCCGTTGGAAACTGAACAGTGATAAATATGTTTATACATTACAAACTGACATTTCAAGGAATGCAGATTCTAACATATCTGATAGTAGCAAAAGTGTCATAGTATTGAGATAGGTGAGGGTTGAAAATATAACAAACAATCTTATATAGAATTTCAAACTTACATCACAAAGACTTTATTTACAATAAAATAAATAATTTAAATAAATTAATTAATTCGAGGTCCGTATAAGTTTTAAGCTTAGTGCGTGTTTTTGGTTTAAATTTGTCCAGAGTAGGCGATTTCGTGAGCGTCTTCGTATGATCGTGCTTGGTAAGGACCGTGAGAATCCCAACCTGGAGCATGATGATCAACGTGATGTTCAACATGGTGCTGAGGGTAGTGGATGACTTCGTAGTTCACAACCTTGGGCTTCGTGAATTTAAAGATGACCATGGCACCTGTAAATAAATAAAAATCTCTATAACTCAAGGAAATGTTTCTTAAGGGACTTGTAGAGATTTCGAAAAAACTTTAAGGCAATAAATCATTTTTAAATTTTGCATACGATCAATAAAATAAACTTTACGATATGTGTATGATTAAAAGTAGCTTTCATTCTGTAAAACTTACCGGAGAGAACAAGGGAGATGAGGCCGAGGGTGAGAGCTTTCCATGTCTTCAAAGCGATCATGGCGAGAGCTAAAGGTACGAGGACGGCAGTCTTGAACTTCAAACCGAGGAGGAAAGGCAACAGCACCTTCTTGATGAAACCGTGCTCTGAAAACAAATTTATATTAGTATCAAATTTATTTTTAGCTTTATCACTTTTTATGTAACATACGCACTGCTCTTGATCCTCAAGGGCTTGGGAAGCTTGATTTTCTTCTTTCTGCCTTCGAAAGTCTCCACCTCTTCTTCTCCATCTAATGGCATGCTCAACTCAGAAGGTAAGTCCGTGAGGAGAGATCTTGGCACATACTCGGAAGCAGCACTATTAACAATCTCATCGGGTACTTTCACTCTAACTGAATGGGTTTGGAGAAAGCGGTCCACTTTATCGAACATGGTGTATGCAGGATCCTTGGCCATCCTTGGGTCGACATCTTCATCGTCTTCAAGAGTTCCCATCTTGACAATCGACAGATTATCCGTGATCTTGATCTCGTCATCGTTCGCCACTCGTGAAATCCACTCGAGGGTCCTCGGTTTCACACACTCCACGGAATATTGACTTAAACATTCTTTATAAATGTTCTTTGCCAGCTTCGATGCTGGGTAATCGGCACTGGCGAAAGCCGCGAGAGTTAAGATCACTAATAATTTCATTTTTCACTGTATATTCACAATATATTTAATTAATTGGTGACGGCAGATGCGTCCGACTGCCGTCCGATAAGCGATCACAATGTATGCCAGGGAAGTTCAGGGCTTGGTTTATATACAAGCATTAATACGTGACGTGATACCTGAATGCGCAATGGTGCTATCTTCGGCGATACATGCGCGGGGGTAAGCTCGTGGTACATTTTAATGTGAGAGGTGACATTGTATCAAACAACTGTCACTTTGTTGCCTAATTGATAGTTAGGTTCCCTGTAACTAATAGGGGCAAAAATATGCCTAGTTATATATTAAAAATATACAGTTAAAGTTTTATTGTCGGTCGGTTTAATGTTTAAATCGTACTAACAAGAGATTAAGTTGGCCTGATAAAGTTTTCCATAGTCGCCTCTTACGACACCCACGGGAATAAAGGGATGGGATACACGGCAACATTTTAATTAATATAATTAAATATTTAAGCGCTTTATGAGCTTAAGAGCTAAGTGCTTTCATGTACAAGAAGTTGGAAGCAATATATACAACACAAACAAGCACCAGGCTTTTCAAAGATTGCCTTGCAACACCAGATCTTGTGGTAATAACATCAAACTCGCTTTAATTAGTTTAATAATAAATAACATCAATATTTTGTACGGTCTAAAATACGTCACAATAAACATACATAACGGTCTGTAAAGTTTCACTGCAGGAAATAGGCCTCTCCCGTGAGGAAGAGGCCACCCGTTGGTTGTCAAGGAGATGTTAAAGACTTTCCCTTAGTAGTCTCTTACGACATCCACGGGATGACAGAGGGTGGTGAACACCGCATGGCAAGCCGATTGATTAAGTGTACTGAATTAGAATCGGGAGACTCGAGATCGACTCTCACGAGGAAGGCTCACACCGATATTATTCTTTTTTATTTACTTGCATTAGTTATATTTCTAGCTGACGATTAGAGTCACCCAGATCCGAGAAAATGTAGGAAAGCGGTACCCTACATTGATCCGACCGGGAGTCGAACCCGGGACCGCAAAGCTGACGACACCATGAAAACTGGTGTGTAGGTACGTTCCTCGTCCACGAAGTTCGTCTATATCGTACATATGAATTTAAATAGATAAATCCGGCCACTATTCGCCGCTACACAATCTTTAGTTCATATTATCATAAGTCACGATAGCCAAATGGGTGGTCGGATTTTCGAGTCAAGAGACCTGAGTTCGATCCGCAGGTGGCAGGCTCGTACGAATGGGTTTTTAAAAACTTATGTACAAATTATATCGTTAGCTAGGACATAAAGACGGCGACGGGCTCACCACCTGTCACGTTGTCCCGAAAATATCTTCGGTGGAAGGTGGGTCGAAGGGACTTCATTGTCTACTAGACCTTAATTGTCTAGACTATCTGTCTACCCCTGTATTGGGATTGCGTGAAAATATATATATATATATATATATATATATATATATATATATATATATATATATATATATATATATATATATATATATATATATATATATATATATATATATATATATATATATATATATATATATATATATATATATATATATATATATATATATATATATATATATATATATATATATATATATATATATATATATATATATATATATATATATATATATATATATATATATATATATATATTATTTATTTACAATCTTTAGTTAAAATCTGTTAGTGTAATCCTCTTTTAAAAAATTTCCGTTGCTAATAGTTAAAATAATATAAACATTACATATACATAACATATTTATTGTTTATTACGCAATTTTATTGATTTTAAAGCATATTTATGCTGAACCTTTATGTTATTAAAGAGAAATTTTTTTTTTTTAATTTCAATTGACACGGGAGAGATTCGAATCCGCGACCTCAGCCGATCCGTGACAACGCTTTTATATTTATTGTTTTCTAGATAATAACAATTGTTACCATAGCAACCCGTAATACACACAGAATGTTGTATTTTTAAGACATCTGCCAATCCCGAGGAAATTTCGGAATAAGAAATATTTACAATAACTGTGACCATAGCTGAGTGGATGGGTGAGTCGATCGATCGAGTCAAGAGACTCGAGTTCGATCTCCAGGTGACAGGCTCGTACCAATGGGACTTTTTTTCCACCCGTTACGTTGTTCCAAAAAAATTTCTTCGGTAGAATGTGGGACGAAAGGACTTAATTGTCTAGACCTCTGTCTACACCTGTGTTGGAAATGGCGTGAAGATATTATAATTTGTTTCATAAAAATATTTACAAACACTCTTGGGTTTTTAAGTCAATCTATCCACTTCTTTCCGATTTTGATGCCACAAATATCCCTCTTCAGTATTTTTATATACATACTATGGAGTCCAGCAGAAATGGCTCAATCCTAGGAGATATTTGCAGCGGTACCTATCAGATTTTAATATGAATCTAAACAAGTACCGAATTCAGGAACACACACAAAAAATTACAGGTATATCGGTCAAGCCGTTAAGATTAAGCAACAACCTGGAGTTCCTACACACAGAGAAGAATTATATTCAAAGATATCTACATATCTATATCCACATAATCTTTGTAGTATATCTACAAAGTAACGACAGCCGAGTGCTTGGGTGGTCGGAATTTCGAGTCGACACGAGTTCGATCCCCAGGTGGCAGGCTCGTACCAATGGATTTTTCAAAAACTTACACGTATGTACGAATTGTATTGTTGGCTTGGACATAAAGACGGCGACGGGCTCACCACCTGTCACGTTGTCCCGAAAATAACTTCGGTGGAAGGTGGGTCAAAGGGACTTTATTGTCTACTAGACCTCTGTCTACCCCAGTATTGGGAATTGCGTGAAGATATTTATTTATTATTTTATTATATCTACATAGGATTTTCTTCCCTTCTTTCTAGACCTTTCATAGAGATATACACGAAAAAATTAAACCAAATGTACTTGGAACTTAAATTTTATGTGTTCAATGACTTTTTTAATTATATCTTTTTATTCTATCGTTTTTTAATCAATAGGTAGAAAAAAAAATGTATTTCGTATTTGATATAAAAATTTTAGACATTTCTTTATGATTTATTTCATTAAAGAGATTTTTTAATATCAACTTTTGTCTTATAAAGTCTTGGTTTTATAGTTGACATTTTAAAACATTTTACCTCTTAAATTAGTAAGAAAAATTTTAGAATAACTACATAAGTTAGTTACATAGCTTTAAAAACCAATAAAAATTGCGCAATAATTTGTATATATTTTTTTTATTTTTATTTGGTCAAAGGAAAATTGTCCCAACCGAAGATATCGGTGGAAAGTAGGTCGAAAAAAAGTTAATTGTCTAGACCTGGAAGATATTTTTTAACAATGGATGAATGCCCTGTACTTACGGCGTAGGAATATTCCAGCCCCTTTCTGGTGATCATATTTCTTTTATAAAAAAATTGGCAAATTTTTTATTAATCACAGTTTTCTTTTTTTATTAGATTTTTATAATTTTTAAAGTATGTTAGCCATACTGCGATTTTTTTTGTTACTATATAAATGAGAAATTTAAAAAAATCAACTAATAGAGTTGATTGTTTAAATTTTGCATTTATTAACTTTAAATGGAACGTATACTCCTGTATTGTCATTTTTTAGATACTGACATAATCCTATTGCTGTGGAAATATAAAGATATTTGGTTAAAAACAGCGACATGTAGTTCTGATAGTCCTCTCTATAATTTTATCCTGGGAAACGCCTGGCTAAAGGGATTAACAGATTTCAATACACACTGGCATTCTCCACTGCAATATAATGGTCTGTCCCAAAAGGTCGATTTGCCGTAATTTCCGCGCCTATTTGAATAAAGTGACATAAAGTGAACCTATCTATCTTAGTGTCCAAATTAACGTTACAATACACTCACAAAGATATATATTTATGTAGTTAGATATACATATATACATATAAATGTTTAAATTCATCAAACATTTGCCGGAACGGGATTAAACCCGCAAATAAAAAAGGACTCAATCATCATATAAAAAATATTGTAACAATAAGTTTTGATAGTACTTAACACTAATAATATTCTTATTAATTACTTCGATGCTAGTTAGTATCTGTAGTGGTTCACGTCAGTAATGAATGGCGGGCTCGAACCTGTAATCCGAAGTTTTGCAGTCCGCACTCAAATCCATTGGGCTATCGTCGCTTCATTAATTTGTAATACCTTATTTTTAATATCGTCGGCTTGGACATGAAGATAGCGACAGGATGTCACGTTGTCAAAAAATGTCTTCAGTGAATGAAAGGACTTAATCCTTTAAGCCTGGACCTTTGTCTACCCCAGTGTTGGGAATGGCGTAATTTCTTAAATTTTTGAAGATAATTAAAGAAATCTTAAGCAGAGATGGTAGAGAAAGAATATATCGCAATGAGATATTTTCTTTCTTTTCTGCCTCCAACTGTTGCCTATGAATGCCATTGTTCGTTAAACTTCTCTGCTAGTGGAAAGTTTATTATAAACTCCGTGTCTAAGAAAATTTAATGATAAAGTTTATAAATCCCAAATAGTTTTTTCTTTTTTTGCCTATTCTTCGTTATCAAACTAATTCAATGGTACCAGGTTTCTTGTAATCGGTTTTACTCAAACTAAAAAAAATAAAAAAATATATATTTAGGCAATTCCCAATACAGAGGTAGACAGAGGTCAAGTCTAGACCATTAAGTCTAGACTTACTTCTAGGTCTAGGTCTAGACCCACCTTCCACCGAAGATATTTTCGGGACAACGTGACAGGTGGTGAGCCCGTCGCCGTCTTTATGTCCATGCCAACAATATAATTCGTACATAAGTTTTTGAAAACGAGTCTGCCACCTGGGGATCGAACTCGGGTCTCTTGACTCAAAATTCCGACCACCCAACCACTTGGCTATCGTGACTTATAAAACGTTATACATCGTTTTCAAACTATGCGTAAAGTAAATCAAAAGTGGGTGACAAAATTTTTAATTAGGCTACATTGATTTAATTTAGTGACCACGCGTAGTCTTCGTAGACGAGCACGCTCAAATACTGAAGTGACCACACCACTAAAATTTTTAACAGTATTTTAGAGTGCTGAAATTACCGTGAAAGAAGCTGAGTGTCGAAAAGAAACTTCGCAATTTGTGAAGGGATAAAGAATAAATACGTATACCTAGGACAAATTCTCGGACTAGCTAAGTCCAACTTCGACCCAGAGGTCAATCGACGAATCCAACTCGGCTGGACAGCGTTCGTGAAACTCCGCCCCATCTTCTCGTCTAAAATACCTCAGAATCTTAAGACCAAAGTTTACAACCAGTGCGTGCTGCCAGTGATGACATATGGATCTGAGACTTATCTTTTAACAGTGGTAGAGCCACGCACCAGCTTTTGTTGTTGCATGAATGGACCGGCTCGACCGGGGAAGTACCACGGCCTCACAGAATACCGGTGTGAAGTAGAAGTTTAATAAATTTCTGCGTTTCGTCTGGTGAGTGCAGGTAACTGGAGGCCCACACCTTTCTCAAAGGCCAGCAACGCATCTGCTATGCCTCCGCTATTGCAGGTGTTCCTGGGCGGCGGTAATCACTTACCATCACGTGAGCCACCCGCTCGTTTGCCTCCCTTTTCTATAAAAAAAAACATGGTCTTTCACTGCAGGCCATATGAGGAAGCTCAAAGTTGCTCAGCGTGCTATGGAAAGAGCTATGCTCGGTGTTTCTCTGCGCAATAGAATCCGTAATGAAGACATCCGCAGCAGAACCAGTGTAACAGATATAGCCGTAAGGGTCAACTCTTTGAAGTGGCAATGTGCCGGCCACATAGCTCGTAGAACTCACAACCGTTGGGGAAAAAAGGTTCTCGAGTGGCAACCTCATACAGGCAAACGCTGTGTTGAACGCCCCCCCACGAGATGGAGTGACGACTTGCAAAATGTTGGCAGGTGGCTGGGGACCGTTGACTGTGTTGGGAAAGTTTTAGGGGAGGCCTATGTTCATATATACATATTCAAGGGCATGTGAAACCCGTCAACCCAGTGAGAACTTCCCTGCTCTTATTCTTTTCTGTTAATGTTTGAGTGGTATTTGCCTAGCAGTGGGCAAACAGGCTGCTACTTTATATGCTATTATATATTTCTCTTCGGATATCAAACAGTGATTACATAAATTTGTTTTATATATTTTACACTAACTAAAAGTTCTCGCACAATAGTACTAAGATGTTGTTTGTATAATGACAAGAAACAAGATTTTTTTTTGTGAAACTTACCTTAAAAACCTCAGTAACACTAAGGTCAAAAGTGGATCGAAAGTACTTAATTGAATAGACCTCTGTCTACCGCAGTGTAGACTTAAAAAGGACGGGCGCTGATTTTTGTTGGAACTGTATTTAACACATCAAAGTCGTTTTACTGCTACCCTATTCTGATTTAACAATGTATTGCTGACTTTCTCGTCTTCTTTAAACAATTTAGTTTTCTACTCCTCTAGTCAATTTGACACTTCTTTGTATACATAACTAGCTATTATCAAAGTGATAGACTCCCTCTGTGCCTATGAGTAGCTTGGGTTAGTATTTATTTTATTTTTATTTCTTTATTTATATATTATTTATTGCACACCAAAAAGAAACAAAAAAATTAACCATACAATATACAAGTTATATTAGTGTACAATGAAATGTCTTATTACTGAAAGCATTATCTTCCAGACAACCAACCAGTGTGTATTACTCATTTCTGCGAAAGAACAGAGTAGCATCTATTGCTGAACGCTATTGTATTTCGGTTTGAAAAGTAAAGGTTGAGGGCGTTTAACTAATTATGGGCGATGAGGCATCCTATGAGTCTTCTGGGATGATAACGTAACTTCATCGATAGAAATTTGTTGCCAGGTATCCAAGAGCTGCAATAGTCTCTTACCAGTAGCTTTTCTTAAAAGAATACTAGCAATGCCAAATAACATTACTAGTATTTTTTTATAGGAAAAGGGAGGCAAACGAGCAGGTGGCTCACGTGATGGTAAGTGATTACCGCCGCCCATGAACACACGCAGAGGCTTAGCAGATGCGTTGCCTCCCTTAGAGTGTCCCCTCCCCCATAATTGGGGGAGGAGGGTGTGTGGGTCACCGGTTACCTGCACTCACCAGACGAAACGCAGAAGTTTGTTAGACTTCTACTTTACGCCGGTATTCTGCGAGGTCGTGGTACTGCCCCGGTCGAGCCGGCCCATTCATGCAACAACAAAAGTTGATGGGTGGCTCTACCACTGTAAGTGGTATTCCTGACAATCACTCCAACTAAGCTACAATGCTTGTGTCTGGAGTGGGTTAAGGCAACTCTTAACCATTAGGCTATTGAGTTTAAGCTATTCATGACACTGCAATAAAATAAATTAATTATGTCATTGTACACCAATTAGCAATTAAAGAAATTTTAACAAATGGCGGCTTTATCGCTAAGATACGATTTCTTCCAGGCAATGAAGTTTCTGAGGATGGAAGCACCAGTCACAATTTGACAAATTTTTTGCCATATCTTTAAAAAACTTAAATAAAAAGTAATAAATATCTTCACGCAATTCCGGGTAATACAGGGGTAGACAGAGGTCTAATCTAGACAGTAAAGCCCTTCGGCCACCTTCCACCGAAGAAATTTTTGGGACAACGTGCGTGAGTTCGTCGCGGCCTGTATGTCCAAGCCAACGATATAATTCGTACATAAGTTTTTGAATAACCCATTGGTACGAGCCAAACCAGGGGTTCGAACTTCTTAAAAAACGTTCTGTATTGTTCATCTGACTTATGTATGCATGTTAGTATATATACGTGTATCTGAAAGTGTGTATGCATGTTTATATCTATATGTACGTTAATGTCTATGTATGTATATTTGTATTAAGTAAGTATTTGTGTATTGTGTCTATTTTGGTAAATTTTTATATTAATTCTAACTAAATGGGTATATACCCCATTTGTTTATGCACTTACCACAAAATTTCTCTTCATCAAGTAAGGTTGACTGGTAGAGAATGCCATATGGCATTAAGTCCGCCTTTTGTTACCTTCTTTTTTTTAAATAAAGTGTTAACAATACAGCATAAATAAATAAATAAGTAATCATACACCCACATAAAGTCTATCATTATCATCATCATTACTACGATGGGCAGGCGAATTGGCGATCGCAGTTCTACACACCTCGCACCTTAGACGCTGCTGCCTTTTACCTGTCTGCTAAATTTTGGTCTAGTATTTTTGGTGATGGATACACCGCCATCTTTCGTTAACCAATTATATTTTCGACGCGTGTCCTTTAGTCACCTCTTACGACACCCACGGGAAGGAGGGAGTGTTTTTTCCTACGCCGTAAGCACAAGGCATTTATCTATTGTAAAAACCAGTACCGCAGAAGAAATTTTTTGAGACAACGTGACAGGTGTTGTGCCCGTCGCCGTCTTTATGTCCAAACCAACGAAATAAATTGTTTATAAATTTAAAAAAAATCCATTGGTCCATTCATCCATCCATTGAAATTGAACTCGGGTCTCTTAACTCGAATTCCGATCACACAACCACTGGCTATGACTGACTAGATACTGGCATAATTCTATCAAGAGACCATAAATCAAAAGAGTCGAAGAATAAGCACTCGGCTATCGTGACTTATTTTGCATTAAAATTTGTTTTCGTTTGCAAAATGTTTTTAAATCGCCAAATCGTTAAAAATCTAATTAACACGCACCTTATTAATGTAACCATACTCGCTCGTAAAGTCTATTATAACCATTGACAATTATATAAAAGAAAGTGACACTAACAAAGAGCACCATTGCGATCGCATTCCTTACGTAATAAAGGCCACATTTCATATAGATTCCTCATTCCGGTCACACTTTCAAGTGAAAGATGTCGCTACAAAACGGATGCGTGTGTCCGTGATGTGCCTTTCAAGATCTATCGGAGCCTACGCCCAAGTTCGAGGCAACTATATCGAATGGTAATGTAGTAGCTGAATGTAATAGATGGCTTGAACATTATAAGTACTCATTGGTGATGTTTAATTGATGATTTATGGTATAGAACGGTAGATTTGTCGGGGCGCTCGCTTTCGTTTCGTTAGATTCGAGTGACCAAGATTGATTTCTCGTAGTGGCATTGGTTGATTTGTTAAATAATTAATTTCTTTAGATATAGTCCCTGACGAGGTAGCCAGAGAGAACAGATCGCCAAGTGTCAAATTCATCATTTTCTTCATACACTCACTTCTAGTTCTGGTGTCCTTGGTTCACCATGTCGAAGGCTCGTGCCAATGAATTTTTCGAAACCTGTGTACAATTTGTACTATTGGCTTGGACACTAAAGTGGTGATTTGCACACCACTTGGCATGTTGTCCCATAGGACGTTTAGTAAAATGTGGGTTCAAAGATTAAACAGTCCGAAATATGTATTTTATTTGTTTAAATTGTGATGGTATCAATCGTCGGTACGAATCTCCTTTTTGTGTCTCTTCACTACTGAAAAAAAAAGTCACGATAGCCGAGTGGTTGGGTGGTCGGAATTTCGAGACGAAAGACCCGAGTTCGGTGGCTCGTACCAATGGGTTTTTCAAAAACTTATGTACGAATTGTGTCGATGGCTTAGACATAAAGGTGGCGACAGGCTCACCACCTGTCACGTTGTCCCGAAAATATCTTCGGTGGAAGGTGGGTCGAAGGGACTTTATTGTCTAGACTAGACCTCAGTCTACCCCTGTATTGGGAATTGCGTGAAGATATTTATTTATATTTATTTTATTTCACTACTGAAAAAAAAAGTCACGATAGCCGAGTGGTTGGGTGGTCGGAATTTCGAGACGAAAGACCCGAGTTCGGTGGCTCGTACCAATGGGTTTTTCAAAAACTTATGTACGAATTGTGTCGATGGCTTAGACATAAAGGCGGCGACAGGCTCACCACCTGTCACGTTGTCCCGAAAATATCTTCGGTGGAAGGTGGGTCGAAGGGACTTTATTGTCTAGACTAGACCTCAGTCAACGCCTGTATTGGGAATTGCGTGAAGATATTTATTTATATTTATTTTATTTCACTACTGAAAAAAAGTCACGATAGCCGAGTGGTTGGGTGGTCGGAATTTCGAGACGAAAGACCCGAGTTCGGTGGCTCGTACCAATGGGTTTTTCAAAAACTTATGTACGAATTGTGTCGATGGCTTAGACATAAAGGCGGCGACAGGCTCACCACCTGTCACGTTGTCCCGAAAATATCTTCGGTGGAAGGTGGGTCGAAGGGACTTTATTGTCTAGACTAGACCTCAGTCTATACAGTGTAATACAGGGGGTATTGGGAATTGCGTGAAGATATTTATTTATATTTATTTTATTTCACTACTGAAAGTTGGCCATCAGTTCCTTGAAGCTCTATCCATCCATGGCCAGGCGAAATAGTTGTTCGACAGAGGGGATGCCCATCCACTTCCTGATGTTTTTAGCCAAGAATTTTTATTAAAACAGCATTAGTGAGCTATTCACTATTCCAATCCAGGTTTTTTCGCATATATTGTCGCTTGTAAAATCAAGGTGGAAATTTCTATTACCATTTTCACTCTAAAATCCTGTTAAATTCATGTCAAGATACCCGAGTACGCTCCCCATTGCTGGTACCAAAGATTTTTCTTCAGAACTTATGTATCTACGATTAATATCGTGGTCTTGGACATAAAGACGGCGACGGGCTCACCACCTGTCACGATATCCCTAAAAATTTCTTTTCTCTTCTCTACCTTGTGTACCCCTGTATTGGGAATGGCGCGAAAATATTTTTTTTCTTTTTTTACAATTATGTCACTTAAAACATTCGAAATTATTTCGAAATTATAATAAACTTTTAAACAACATATGGCAGCCAAAGCCCAAGTATTTCATAAATTGTTTCTTTTTTTTCTGAATGGAAAAAGTTTAAATTCCTACTCTTTCACCATGCATTGATCAATTATTAACTTACTTTAAGATGTCAGTACTGTTTTGTACAGTGTCTACTGCAGTTCGAGCTTTTGGTACTTTGATCCTTTGAGATTTGATCTGAAATTACCACCTTGACATTGAGACAACTTATTTTATGTACATACGCATAGCCCAATGCAGGGGTAGACAACATTTGAGATAAATTAGACATTCTTCGACCCACTTTTCAATGAAGCTTATTTGGGACAACAAAATAGGCGGCGAGCCTATCGCTACAATCTTAATAGACTTTAGAAAATTAAATTGTATCACATTTTTACTTACACAATTTAAAGAAAATTATAAAAACGTGGTATACTTGAAATTCCAATGTAATACAACTAAAGACAGTGTTCTGAATAAAACATATTGTGTTTGTTTACATGTCCGAGTGTTTTTCAGTTTATTTTCATTCACATCGTAACTTTCTCCTGTACATGATGTATGACATTTTTGTAATTTTTTAGCATTTTTGTAACTTGTAAGCCATGAGTTTTAATACGGAATTTCTCATGCGCTCTAGAAACTTGTTTGCATATATCTACAACAAGAGAAATATCAAGAATCAAAAGAGATTCTAGGTCATCCCTGGACATCATGAATAATATTGTAACTACAAAGTATTCTCAGGTTTAATTATGATCACGATAGCCGAGTGGTCGGGTGGTCGGAATTTTGAATTATTTATTTTATTTATTATGAGTTTTTCAAAAACTTATGTACGAATTATATCGTTGGCTTGGACATAAGACGGCGATGGGCTCACCACCTGTCACGTTGTCCCGAAACTATCTTCGGTGGAAGATGGGTCGAAGGGACTTAATTGTCTAGACTAGACGTCTGTCTACCCCTGTATTGGGAATAGCGTGAAGATCATTAATTATTTATTTTATTTTACTTAATCATGAACAGAAAGTCCTGATCTACTTTTTGTTTTATAGACCTTCCTCGATCAACTTAATTCGGTTGAACTAAAACTGCAACTGTAAAATGAATGAAAACTGGGTTATTAAAACAAATATACCAACAAAATTACTGTTAAATAAGCCCTTACCTAGAAACAAAACACTTGAGTGGACTCGTTATCTACCAGTTGATTACTTTGAACGAAAGAGCGTCATGTTCCTTGCTTGGCTTGTGATCGACCTACTCATCTATATCGCAAATGCAATAATAAATAAATACACGTTATACTTATTTAAAAAAAGGTAAACATAAACACTGTTTATTTTTTAATGAAAGTTGCGAATTTTTATGTACAAGTAAGTCCTGACCTACAGTTATAAGGACTAAAGACAAAAGGAGATTCGGAATTATCTATTGATTAGTTTGACGGCGTGGCGTCGGGTTATTCAGGACGATTTCGCTGCAATCGTCTTCTGAATATTAAAACTGGCGATAGCGTGACGCGCGGAAATAAATCAATTAAAGGTGCCATGTTTGATCATGATTAGAACGAGTGTTGTGGGTCAATTAATATTTTTCAACCGGATATTTAGCAGTTTATTGTAATAGAAATTAATAGAAGATGGGCACTTGTTACAAAAGAACACTAGGACCTTGACAATATCAATGGCTGTAATGGCAGGATAGCCATCCCGAAAAATACCAAACCGATATAGGCACACCGATGACGGGCCGCAGCGTCTATGGTAAAACATGTTAAGTAGTGCGAGTGCGAGTCCGCTAGACATAGTATAGCAAATATATAAAATTCGGCAATGGTAGTTATAGCAAACTCGCCAACGGAAGAGGTCTGTATCAAGCAGTGGACTATTACAGGCCGTATACAGGTATTTGTGTTTGACATTAAGGTTAGGATAGTTATAGGCGCATCACCTGTCACGTTGTCCTAAATAAACTCCGGTGAAATGTGGGTTGAACTTAATTGTGAAGACCACAGACTACCTTACCAGTACTTACCAATATTATAAAATGCGTGAAGTAGGAGTTATCTTCACGCAATTCCCAATACAGGGGTAGACAGAGATCAAGTCTAGACAATTAAGTCCCTTTGACTCACCTTCCACCGAAGATATTTTCGGGACAACGTGACAGGTGGTGAGCCCGTCGCCGTCTTTATGTCCAAGCCAACGATGAAATTCGTACATAAGTTTTTTTTTTTATATTTAGGAGTTAGAGCCGCTGTAGCCCAAGAGTCAGGGCGCTTGAATTTATTTCATGGGACACTAGCGACCTGAGCAGGATCCCTGGTACCGACAACACAGAAATTATTGATATTAAATTAGATAACCAGAAAAACCTCCATGTTTGAAAATAAGTATAAAGAAATATTTTATTAAGGACTTGTGTGGTAGTAGTGCTTGGCGGAACCTTATCAGCTACGCTGGCCTTAACTACAATTATGAAGACTTTTAAACTCTCTTTTTCATCCTACTTGACTCTGGATGACAGTAAGAAAAAAACCGCCAATTATCCCATGGTATAAGGGCTCCATTTCAGACCTCCGGTTTACGAAAAGTTCAGAGAATAAGCAGTATCTCTAGAAACAAAAAAATGGACTAGCCACGACAAAATTCCTAGAATTGTATTGTTGACATAAGACTCAGAGTCGACGACGTTACTTACGCATACTGTTACTGTTTAAGCATTGTCCAAGCTATTGAAATACAGAACTAGTAAACCCAAAAAAGGCAAAGGCTCAGATCTACTGACTGCAAACTAATTGCTATCACTATTTAAAACAATTGAAGTCGTTGTTAATAACTAGCTCCTGATGTTTTTGTCGCCATCGGTCAACTGGTGATATCTTACCTTATCTGATTCACCGTAGGGCAGAGGCCGTTATGTCTAAAGGAGGCCTTGGACGTTACTATAGAAGTTGCGAAGTTCTAATCAAGTATAGTATAAAGCGCTTCTTTCGAAGACATAGTGCCACTGAGTCAAACCTTTGCAATATAGTAGACATTCTCTGATTACTAGTTTATTAATTTATTTAATTAGGCTTAATTTATTTAATTAGGCTTACTACTAAACACATGCAGAACTTTTCAAATTGTTTCTTAAATGCTAAAGTTTATGTATGTTTTTCTCTCTCTCACAACGTTGTCCCAAATAAGCTTCGGTGAAATTTGGGTGGTATAAGTCTTCATTGTCTATACCCTACCCCTATAGAGGCAACTGTGTGCAAAATATAACGAATAAAATAAATACAAGCGACAGATTCTCATTTACCCGCTTTGAGGTCTTTGCTGTTACGATAAAATAACTATATTATTTACAATTAATTTAACAGTGGTAGAGCCACGCATCAGCTTTTGTTGTTGCATGAATGGGCCGGCTCGACCGAGGAAGTACCACGACCTCAGAGAATAACGGCGTGAAGTAGAAGTCTAACAAACTTCTGCGTTTCGTCTGGTGAGTACAGGTAACCGGTGGCCCACACCCCCAATTCTGGGGGGACGGGGGGGACTCTATGGGAGGCAACGCATCTGCATCTGCCTCTGGTATTGCGGGTGTTCATGGGCGGCGGTAATCACTTACCATCACGTGAGCTACCTGCTCGTTTCAGTTTAGACTATGTTATGGTGCAATTAATGCAAAAAAGTAAAATACACTCCGTATTTTTTCTTTTTCTTCATTTAATTTCTGTATATCGTACATTAAATTTGTTATCGTATATGAAAACGCACACTTTAGATTGTCTTTAATTAATAAATACAGACAGACGTCCGTAAGTCACTCGGCACTAAGGCCGAATAAAACCAGCGCTACAGTTTTTGAGTGAACTGCGGCATTAAGCAGAGTCGGTCTTTTTGCCCATTGCACCACGACACATATGACAATTAAAAACAAATGTTATTTTTTTCGTGTCATTTTTATGTTTTATTTACAGGTATGGTCATAGTTGAGTTTTGTCTCTAAGTTTGTTAATTTATTTTTCTCATTGTTAATTTTCTCCTTAATTTACTATGTTCGTAGTGTATTATGTGCAATAAATGTTTCTTTCTTTCTTCTTTCTTTCTTTCAATTGATTATGAATGGTTACAAGTTACAATATATAATTATTTACTGTAGGATTATAAAGCTAATTCGGGAAATTCTTTACATTAAATTAAAAATTAAATGTAAACAATTTCCCGATTAATACTGTTATGCACTTTTCATTATATTACTGTAATAAATTGATAAAGTTTTTTACTCAGCTTTCTGTGAATTTATTTTCCAACAAGTCTTATTAGTCTGTCACAACAAAAAACTAGAAGCCATAGACAACATCTTTTGCTTTTCTTGGTATGTCAATCAAATTGTCAAGTGTCAATAAATCGTCATTATCACTAGTAAACGTATGTTTGTCAGCTTGGATTGGAGCTTAGACTTTTTACTAGAAAGTGTTAAAAGTCATTTCCATTGCTTGATTCGGTGATATATTGTACCCTTTTAGGTAGTATTTTCTTTGACGATACAAGTTTAAGGCGCTGGACGTCTTATGATCTTTCGGTGACACATATTATTTTCGCGTTGGTGAAATGACAATGGCGAATAACAGAATTCCATCGGGCCCGAACACGCCTGGTAGCCAGCAAACGCCTACACAACAAGGAATAAAGATTTTCATACAAAGAGACTATTCTGAAGGCACGGCTGTGAAATTTCAAACGAGGTTCCCTCCTGAGCTTGAAGACAGAGTAAGTGATGTTACATTTGTTTATTTTCTATCAACATGTTTAATTTTATTTTAATATAATATTCACTATAATTTTTATTGTTTAATTTGTGCCTTTTATTCAATATTTGGAGATCAAATGTATATTCCCAACAAATTTAACACTAGAGGTTAACATTTCTGATATTGTGTTTTATAAGTATGAATAAGTGTCCTGTAATATACTTTAGTACTGTTATAGACTAGAGTATACACTAGATATAGTTTTATTATTGGCTTTCATCAATCATTATTTATTTTTAATTATTTTTATCTACTTATAAAACCTTGATGAAAAAATATGCAGGAAACCATTTTCCTTAGAATCTTTTCCTTACTAAACATTTTGTGTCTGTGATTTTAGTGTAGCAATGAAAAAATATTTATTTATTTTTATAGGCATTTATTTATTTCTAATAAGTAGTCATAAAATGCTTTCAACCAATATTAAGAATGGGGTACGGGATGAGAGATCAGTGTCTTAAAGTAGTATTTTACATATATGAAATAAGTATAAAATTTTAAATCACTTTTCTGTTGTTGATTGTTGTGAGCTAGAGTTTTTTTAGTTTCATGGCTGTAGGTATTATTCATCTTTACTCATTTGTCAATACTGGGGAAGCCAGAGGTATAGACAATTTTTTTGTAGTGTGGGTCAAAACCCACATTTCACCTGAGATTATTTTGCAACTATGAGACTGCTGGTGAACCTTTGCAGCGTTTATGTCCTAGCCAATGGTATAAATTGTACATAAGTTATGAAAAAAATCATTGGTACAAGCCTAAGCTCCTGGAGATGAGGGGTATGAGCTCCTGGCTACCAAAAACTCAGGTCTTTTGACACAAATTCTGGTCACCTAACTACTGTCACAATGTGTCAAGTGGTAAGCCTGTCATTGTCATCTGTATGTGTAATGATATATATCATACAAAAGTTTTTTGTAAAACAGGAGCCTAACTCCTTCAAACTCAGGTCTTTTGACACAAATTCTGGTCACCCAACTACTGTCACAATGTGACAAGTGGTAAGCCTGTCATTGTCATCTGTATGTGTAATGATATATATCATACAAAAGTTTTTGTAAAACAGGAGCCTAACTCCTTCAAACTCAGGTCTTTTGACACAAATTCTGGTCACCCAACTACTGTCACAATGTGTCAAGTGGTAAGCCTGTCATTGTCATCTGTATGTGTAATGATATATATCATACAAAAGTTTTTGTAAAACAGGAGCCTAACTCCTTCAAACTCAGGTCTTTTGACACAAATTCTGGTCACCCAACTACTGTCACAATGTGACAAGTGGTAAGCCTGTCATTGTCATCTGTATGTGTAATGATATATATCATACAAAAGTTTTTGTAAAACAGGAGCCTAACTCCTTCAAACTCAGGTCTTTTGACACAAATTCTGGTCACCCAACTACTGTCACAATGTGTCAAGTGGTAAGCCTGTCATTGTCATCTGTATGTGTAATGATATATATCATACAAAAGTTTTTGTAAAACAGGAGCCTAACTCCTTCAAACTCAGGTCTTTTGACACAAATTCTGGTCACCCAACTACTGTCACAATGTGACAAGTGGTAAGCCTGTCATTGTCATCTGTATGTGTAATGATATATATCATACAAAAGTTTTTGTAAAACAGGAGCCTAACTCCTTCAAACTCAGGTCTTTTGACACAAATTCTGGTCACCCAACTACTGTCACAATGTGACAAGTGGTAAGCCTGTCATTGTCATCTGTATGTGTAATGATATATATCATACAAAAGTTTTTGTAAAACAGGAGCCTAACTCCTTCAAACTCAGGTCTTTTGACACAAATTCTGGTCACCCAACTACTGTCACAATGTGACAAGTGGTAAGCCTGTCATTGTCATCTGTATGTGTAATGATATATATCATACAAAAGTTTTTGTAAAACAGGAGCCTAACTCCTTCAAACTCAGGTCTTTTGACACAAATTCTGGTCACCCAACTACTGTCACAATGTGACAAGTGGTAAGCCTGTCATTGTCATCTGTATGTGTAATGATATATATCATACAAAAGTTTTTGTAAAACAGGAGCCTAACTCCTTCAAACTCAGGTCTTTTGACACAAATTCTGGTCACCCAACTACTGTCACAATGTGTCAAGTGGTAAGCCTGTCATTGTCATCTGTATGTGTAATGATATATATCATACAAAAGTTTTTTGTAAAACAAGAGCCTAACTCCTTCAAACTCAGGTCTTGTGACTCAAATTCCCAACCACTTGGATATTATGCCTATCTTACATATTAAAAACTATTCTTAACTACGGAAATACATATACAAAATGTACATGTACAAAACAAAAGAGTTCTTTATTTTACACTGATATTCTTTAATGATCATCCACTTTTATAGTATATAACATTATATAATATGTCTGGGATTAGTTACGTAAGGTTTACTGTGTTCAAAGAATTTTATATATAAATCAAAAAGGATATGACAAGTGCCGTCTTTATGTCTAAGCAAACATAAATTTTTGAGAAACCCAATATAAGCTTTCCACCTAGAGATCAAATGCGGGTTTCTTGACTTGAATTCCTATTTACTTGATTATTGTGTGAACTCATTTTATGATTTTTTTAATTTTAGGTTTAAAATATTGTAAAATTATGATTTTTTTAATTTTAGGTTTAAAATATTGTAAAATTATGATTTTTTTATATCACGTTGTCCCGAAAATATCTTCAGTGGAAGGTGGGTTGAAGGACTTAATTGTCTAGACTAGACCTCTGTCTACCCCTGTATTGGGAATTGCATGAAGATATTTTCGGGACAACGTGACAGGTGGTGTGCCCGCCGCCGTTTTTATGTTCAAGCCAACGATATCATTCTTACGTAAGTTATTGAAAAACCCATTGGTACGAGCCTGCCACCTGGGGATCGAACTCGGGTCTCTTAACTCGAAATTCCGACCATCCAATCACTCAGCTATCGTGACTTTTCTTAGACTTAGCCATCCAATATCGAAATTCAGCCAATGTTCCTGGTGCTTTGCCTTGAGGAGTAGGCAATTATGATAATTTAAATTTTAGGTTAAATCGCTATATAATTAGTTAAGTCACAATAGCCGAGTAGAAGGGTGGTCGGAATCTTGAATCGAGAGATCCGAGTTCGATCCCCAGGTGGCAGTACCAATGGGTTTTTTTCAAAAACCTAAGTACGATTCATATCGTCAGCTTGGACACAGAGACGGCGACGGGCTCACCACCTGTCACGTTGTCCCTAAAAATATCTTCGGTGGAAAGGTGGGTCGAAGGGACTAAATTGTCTAGACTAGACCTCTGTCTACCCCTGTATTGGGAATGGCGTGAAGATTTTTTTTTAATTTTAGGTTTAAAATATTGTAAAATTATATGATTTTTTTTATATCACGTTGTCCCGAAAATATCTTCGGTGGAAGGTAGGTCGAAGGGACTTAATTGTCTAGACTAGACCTCTGTCTACCCCTGTATTGGGAATTGCGTGAAGATATTTATTATTTATTTATTATTATTTTTTTTATAAATTAATTTATAATTAATAACTTATGATGTGATTTTTTTTCAATCATTCGATTGAAAAAAAATCACATCATAAGTAACAAAAAAACCTAAACATTTATTAGACAGCAGAGAGTCTTAGTCTTTAGAACATCTCTCTCAGAAACAATATTTGAGAGAGAGAGAGAGAGTAAAAAGTAACCTTACCCTGACTGTAAAGTAACAAACAACAAAGTTTCTTTGGTTTATTTTCCATTTCAATTTCTGTTTTAACATTAAGAGAATAACATTGGAATAAGTTTATTTTTATAAAACAAAATGTAAGCTTGTTAAATAATAGCCGATTTCTATATCTTTAATCCATGCAATTTTATGTATGTATGTATGTACAATCAAGTATTGATATAAAAAAAATATCGTAATTTTTTTTATTTTTTTTTAATTACTAGTATTCCTGTTAACCACTCCAATTAAACTGCAATGCTTGTGTCTGGAGTTAGTTTACGTCAATAGTCAAATGGCAGGGCCTGAACCTGCTATGTCATGTTTCGCAGTCCGCACCCTAAACCAGTAGGCTATTGCCGCACTAATACATATGAATGTATTATAACATAAATGTGTTTTTGTATTAGCTTTTTTTGTATCGTCTTCATAAATTCATATCCTATCTTCATGAATTCTTCCATATGGGGTAGGCAGAGATTTATTTTAACCCTTTTTTTTATTAAGCTTATTTGGAACACTGTGTCAGGGTGGTGAGCCTATCGACGTCTTAGTGTTCAAGCTAATGGTATGATATATAATAATGCATACATACCAAACATACATAGGGAAAACATCATATACACAGCTCTGACCCCTAAGTAAGTAGCTAAAGCACTTGTGTTGTCGAATCAGAAACATCAGAGGTACCAAAAATACCCAGACCCAACATAATGTAGAATGAAAAGTGAGAAAAGAAAAGACCTCAGAGATAGCGACACATAAAAAACCTGTGTGTATGCCACTCGTCCACAAAGGTCTTCAATATTCTTCTGTTCAAAAGTTTTTATATATACATGTTCATTAATACAAATTTGTCTTTTATTATTTCCACAGCATCTTCGAAAAATATCGAAATTCATAGCAACGCAAAACGAAAGAGTCTACAATCCAAGAGGCATACACATAACGGATCCAATATTGAGAGGGCTCAGAGTGATTGAAATAACAATAATAGACTTGCCAAACTGCCAGAGCCCAACTGGTAACTCAACGAACAACCAACTTAGGCACACTTGACCACCACACGAAAACAGGGAGTTCTTCATGTAACAATCAAGGTATTGGTTTTAAACCATTCACTATCTAAACTTTATTGAAGGTGTGTATTCCTGAATATATTGACGGGCACAAGGTTAAATAAAACAGTTAACACAAATATGTTGAAAGTGCATTGTGTATTGAATTGGTGTGTGTTTTAATAAATTTATGGATTTTCTTGCCAATTGACCACTTCATGTATGAAGCAACAACGGTATATTTAGTTATTCCTTTAAGTAATTATTTAAAGTAATCCATTTGATTATAATGTAATATATTACGTAATTCAATGTAATAATTTTATGACTTGCATTCTTTCAAAAGTATATTTGTGACATTATAATCATAAATGTAAATTTCTTTAAATATATGTCTCGGTGATGCACATTTTGTGTCAAACTATGTGTCAATATGCTTTAACTGTTAAACATCCTCTAATGTAAAGAATAACGGGTAATAGAAGAAATGGCATTGTGTGCATTTTATTAAATTACTAGTTACGGATTCAAATCAGAGAACTCCCTACTTTCGATGTTAACGCCATCCTGACAAATGTTCCAAATGTATTAGGAGAAGTATTTAATTATAAACAGTTTCTCTTCAGGAATTTAGTACTTATATAAAGTTTAGGTTGTTATTTCAGTATACTTGGAGAAGGATATATTATAAAAATACTTTTTGTTGTTTTCCTTTCTATAGTAATCTAAAAAGTAGACACAGCCAATGGAACCAAAAATTAAAATGTTATAGTAGGTTTTATACCAATTGGTAGAAAGAATTTTTATTGATTTTCAAGATCATATTATTATTTTTTCTTTCCGAAACTTGTATTTTCATTTAACATCACTAACATAATAGGGTTATAATTCTTTTGACCATAATCTCTATGGTTATGTTGCGAAAATAAAAAAAATATATAGACATGAAAGAACTCCTTTTGCCAAAATTTTCTTCCAAACATTCAACGGACATTCATATTATTATTTAAATAAATAGTGAAGTATATTTGTTACTTTAGAGTGAAGCATATAGGAATGTGTAAGTGAATTTGGGAATGAACTTAGGTGTAGTGTAATTGATATATAAATATAAAACATTATATTTTATTTATGAAGAAATCTCTTCATGATACTATGAAGGAAAATGTGTAAACATTTTTCTTTACACAGGTATTTGTAAGTTGTACAATTATTTAGCTATCAATTTTGGTTATATTAAATCTTGGCAGAGTCATTACAAAATATCTCAATCATTATCGTAAAAATGTGTAATAAGTTTGATCATGGAAACATTTTGTATTTGAATCAAAGCAGTTATTGGTGAAAGCAAAAACCTGGCTCGTCGAAAATTCTGGTAATACTTTATTTATTTTTAATAAATGAAAAAAACAAAATCTTTGTGTGCTGTTTAAAAGGAGTTGGGAATTAAGTGAATTCTTTAGATAAATGTTTGACGTAAATAAAAACACGAGTTTCCTAATACGTAATTCCTTGTTGTTTGTGCTCCCTTGTTTATTATGTAAATAGGATACGAATATTTTTTATATGTTGCGTGTGGCTAAGTATTTGACAATCATTTTATGCGAGCTTGTAACATTTAATGTATATAATAATTTTTCTTGACTAAAACATATTTGCTATTTACGCTGCATTCGTAATAACATTATGGGTACTATAATAGCCTGATTTGACAATTGTATTATATTATATTAAAAATATTGCTACTTATGAGATTAATTCTTTCCAATTGTATATATGAGAGTTTTAAGTAGCTTTTCTTTTACATTTGACCACATTTTATGTTCAATTTCGTTAATGGATAAATGCAACGATTTTTTAAAGTCCTTGTTAGCTTACCTACTAATACCTGTGTGTAAATGTTTCTTTAAAATATAAAACGTGAGAATTTGGTTGAATTTTTGTGTAATATAAGGAGCTTGTTTTTTTTTATTTTAATTTAATTTTTGATGAAGAAATTATCCATTTTCCTATCGATATTGTATTCCTTCTTTAGTGTCGTTTTTATGTCTTCCGATCATTTAGTTTAGTTTCTTTATTGTGATATTCTGTCTTTCTGTGGACTCCTTTTAACTTCATGAATGTTTGCATTTATTACTTCAGCATAATTCCTATTTTGGTTATTAGTTGCCCTAACCAATGACATATATTTCTAGTGTAAAAACATTTCAAATAATTGAATATGTCTATATTATCATTAATATAAGTTCTTTATAATTAGTGACTAATTTAATTATTAATGTAACTTGTTATGACTGTTTTATATGTAAAGAGTGTATTAATTGTTATAGATTTGACAGCTGTTTAAAATATGGGTGTTTCTATTTAAATCACATTTTTACACACACAATTCTAGTAGTTCTGTGCAGTTGATATTTTTTTGTTTTGTATTGAACGGAGCCTGGAGTGTGTACAGAGCAGTTTGTGAATTGATATTAGATTCAACATTATTAATTTAAAATTATTCTATACTAATTTGTAGAGTTAAGCCCAGAAGAATATATTGTAAATTTTACTATGATTCATATTATTATTAAATAATATTTAAAAATGTGTGTTTTTTTTTATTTTGTAGTTAAACTACTTAATACAGCCGCTACATACGAGTGGGTAGTTGTCTGAATTGTAATTGGGAGACTCGAGTTCAATCAGAATGTTTCTTTTAAACTTGTATACGCTATATCGTCAAGAAAATTAAGATGTTTCCCAAACACGTTTTCCCAAATAGACTTTTAATTAAATTTTTTTTTTGACTTTTATAACATTTAACTGAATCTGTATTAAGTACATGGTCGTGTAGTAATTTATATACATTACACTGTTTTATTGGAAACGTACGTCTGGTACTCTTCATCGCCTAATAATCGTCTGGGTTAGAAAAACATACCAATTTCTGCAGAACAACAGTGTAATAACTTTTGTCTTCCGGTTTCAAAGGCACAGAGGGCCAGTCCAAATACAGGCTATGAGGCGTTCATAATCCTCTTTATTGTAAAGACGTCACCTACATTTGAAGTTGGCTATGTATGTTTAAGGACTCCAGTAGGCACAAACCATCAGGAGGGCTGTTAGCCAGTTTTTCACCTAAATTCAAATAAATATACGATACCTTACCTAAGCCGTGTGGTAACGGTGTAAGAATATTGCCTTTATTTCCGAGGGTGTCGTAAGAGGCGACTAAGGGAAACAGCTTTGAAAAGCTTTATAACGACCGATAGATGGCGGGAGAAGTATCTCTAAATATATCAGACCGAAGATGGGCAGCAGTGTCTGAGGTGCGAGTGCTCTGGTACTGCTATCGCCAATCCGACTGCCAAGCGTGACGATTATGGCAAATCCTCTCTATAGGAGAGGCCTATGTCCTGCAGTTGACTTTAATAGACCGTTATGTATGTACGTATATGATACCTTCGACTGGTGCTTTAGGTTTGTGGTTGTTTATAGTTATCGATAAAAAAGATGTTTTACACTATCGATTATACTTAGTATTATCAATAATTTTATTACATTTTTTGTAGAATGTGTAGGGACTAAGATGAACTGCCTCACAGCCCTCTTTCTATACCTTGCATGCTTTTTAAAATAA
The DNA here is from genome assembly GCA_029286605.1 of Sericinus montela. NCBI lineage: Eukaryota > Metazoa > Arthropoda > Insecta > Lepidoptera > Papilionidae > Sericinus > Sericinus montela. The sequence continues at coordinate 9,554,881 of JAGSMR010000030.1, read as the reverse complement.
TGGATCCCCATTATTTTGTTTTCACGTCACGTTCAAGTAAAACGTCACACTTGTTGTTACTTAGTTAATACTAATTAGTTTAATAATTAATATTAACAATAATTACTCATAGTCACGATAGCCGAGTGGTTGGAACGTACACCCGAGTTCGGTCCCCAGGAGGCAGGCTCGTACCAATAGGTTTTTCAAAAAAACATGTCGTTGGCTTGGACATAAAAACGGCGATGGGCTCACCACCTGTCACGTTGTCCCGAAAATATCTTCGGTGGAAGGTGGTCGTAGGGACTTGATTTTATAGACTAGACCTCTGTCTAACCCTGTATTGGGAATAACGTGAAGATATTTATTTTTAATAATTACTCAATAGGTAAGAATTTTGATGATGGTGGTCAGCTGGTTACCTTCCAAATATTTTTCATAAAACTACTTGCAATGCCAAGTAACATTACTAGTATTCCTATAAACCACTCTAACAAAGCTGCAATGCTTGTGTCTGGAGTAGTTTACGACAATGTCGAACCAACCCACCAGGTCAGAACCTGGGAAGACTCTGTTTCCATTTTAGGGTTAATATATGATATTATGTAGTACATTACAAATGTAACATTTCTGACGGTATAACCAGATCGCCAAGTGTCACGATCCTTGTATCTTTACTTTAGTTAGGATATGAAAAATGCGTGGATGAAATATGCATGGATGGATGTTTGTTCCTCAATCACGCCAGAATGGCTCAACGGATATGAATAAATTTTGTTTCGGATATGAATTAATTTCATACATATATTCACGCCTCTTTCCCGTAGGCAGAGACCACTTCTTTCCACTTGCTACAATCCTTGTCATATAGCATACTTGATCATACTTGTTTCGCTTCGTCCACTTTCATTATTTCCTTCTCTTAAATTTAGGGTACTCTTGATCTGGCCCTTTTTCAGGACGTCCCAGATTTGGTCTCGAAACGTCCGCCTAGGTCTTCCCCTTCCTACGCTTCCATTCACACTCGTCTTATACACTTTTTTCGTCAATCGTTCTTCATTCATTCTCTCGACATGTCCAAACCATCTTAGCATACCTTTCTCAATTTTAGTCAATACATCTTCTTTCAGTCCACAACGTTTCCTTATCTCACTATTCCTTATCCTATCATGTATATCACTCAGTTTAACTCCTATCATACGCTCTCATCTCCACTGCATTTATCTTGCTTTCATATTTTTTCTGCCATACCCAACTTTCACTTCTGTACATGAGTGTTGGAACCAACACAGCCATATGCACAGCCAAACAAGCCTTGTTAGACACCTTCCGACTATTCATAAAGGAGTGCAGAGCTCCATTCACCGTGTTTCCTGCATTCACTCTTCTTTCGATATCACCCTCAAACTTTCCATCTCTTGTAAGCTTTGAACCCAGATACACAAACTCATTCACCTGTTCAATTTGTTCATCTCCAATCACGATATTGCAGTCTGTCATTGTCTCATCTCTTTCAAACACCATCACTTTCGTCTTCTTTACATTCATCTTCATTCCCTTTCTAACAAAAGCTCCACTCATAGCAGTTACCATCTCCTGCAACTCCTCGGCTGAAGACGCAAGTAATACTTGGTCGTCGGCATAGAAAAAACATTTGACGAGTAACTCATTCATTCTCAACCCACTTTCATTCTCTTTTAAATCTGTCAAGCAATTGTTCATGAACAGATTAAACAGCCACGGTGACGCTACACATCCTTGTCTAACACCTTTTTCAATATTAAACCATTCAGTGTATGCCCCGTTTATCCTTACACAAGCACTAGAATCCCTATAAAGAGATTGTAATGCCCGTAAGAGGATACTGCTCACACCGTTCACGAGTAATGCTGACCACAATTCATTCCTCACCTCTCTGTCATAGGCCTTTTCTAGATCTACGAACGTGCAATAGACCTTCTGGTTTTTAGCCAGACACTTTTCGGCTATGCACCGCATGGAAAAGACCTGATCCGTACACCCCATTCCCTTTCTAAATCCCGCTTGTGCATCCCATACTTTATCGTCTGTTTCATTCACAACCCTTTCAATCAATACTTTCGCATACAATTTACCGACAACGCTGAGAAGGCTTATGCGGTAATTTATACAGTCCTGCCGTGACCCTTTTCCCTTATACAATGGCACGATTACGGCTTTGCACCAGTCTCCCGGTACTACTCTACCGGTATTTCATCTATGCTTATCTCACTTTCGTCAACATTTATATTAACGATGGATGGTGCCGGTTGTTGTACCTGCACTTCCTCTCTTTCAAACTAAGATTCAAAATACTCTTTCCATCTCTTTAACACATGTTCTTCTCCTATTATAACACTCCCATCTTAACTCCTGATTGTACTCAGCTCCGAGGTAGCAGTTTTTCCTCTGGCTGTTTTGATGGATTTCCAGAAAAACTTGATATTTGACTGGAAATCTTCAGTGGGCCTCCTATCAAAATCATTCTTTTGTTCTTCTTTCTTTCTAGTCACAACATCTTTCGTAGCTGATTTGATTCTTTTATAATTCGTTTTCGCTTCCTTTACCTTGTCATCCGTCGCCTTTTGAAGTTTTTGGTTAGCTTTTGTTGCTCACCAATCCAACCACGCTTTCTTCTTTTCTTGCACAGCCTTTTTACATCTTTATCCATCCACATATTATAGTTCTTCCTTCCTTTCCTTTTAGCTACCCCGAATACCTTAATGGCAACATTGACGACCCCTTTCTTAAATGTTCAATCAAACAAATCTTCAATCACACCTATCTCTTCTATGCTTTTAACATTTTCTTTCAGTTTCTCTACGTACTCTTCTTTCTTTTCTTTTTCTTGTAGATTTTCCACTTTCATTCTGTCCAAAACACTCGTAGGCTCGGCTCCTCGGTGTCGCCACCGTTTAAAGAGGCCATGCATTCGTGCTATAACCAGGAAGTGGTCTGTGTACACCGCGGTAGGCCTTGACACAGACCACTTTCTTCCTCAGTCTTTCATCCACAATTACAAAATCTATCATACTTCTAGACTCACCCTTATGTCTTGTATACAAATGGATCTTTTTGTGATCAAACATTGTGTTGGTCACGCACAGATTCCATTCCAAGCATACTTCCAACAGGGTTCTCCCATTTTCATTCACTCACAGTACTCCTTCATACCCATCACGCTTAACTCCAACCCGGGTGGGTTGGAGTTGGAGTTAAAGTCCCCTAACATTACAATCCGTTCATTTTCTCCGCACTTATTCCAGACCTCTCTCACGCTGTCCCAAAATTCCTCTCTCCCTTGTTGGGCTTTTAATGACCCACCTCCGCGCAGATCCATCGGTGGATAGACTCCTAGGATAAAAGCGAGTGAGTCCAACTTTTAACCTAATCCAGAGGAGTCTTAGGCTTACACATTCATGCTCCATCACACATTCAACTATTCGAGAGGAAAGAATCACACCAACTCCTTGACAGCCTCGGCTGGTTTGGGGGACTCCCGACCAGTACGCCGTGTATGGACCATGAACCGTGGTGTCACATTCTTTCCTCTTGGTTTCGTTCACGCGCAGGATATATATACATCGTTCATTCATCATCTGACATACTTCATCTACCGTACCATCAATTCCTCCTCTTACGTTCAATGTAGCGAAGCGGCTCTCCATGGGCCGCTTTTCGCCCCCGCGAGAAACGAGACGTGATGGGTGGCGAACCACATCACCACAGCAATTCCAGACTTAGATTATAGTCTGGAATTGCTCATGGGTTACTTTTAAATAAATTGTTATTCTGAAACGCAAAGTGAACATTCGGGGGAGATCTGAAATATGACATGCAAGCAGTAAGCTAGGAGGAATTTTCTTTATTTAGCGTACAGCTCACCTGATTACCGATGCCCATGTCGGTACTTTCACAATACCATATAAGAGTTGCAAGTTCGTTCCAGATCTTAAACGAATCTATTCAGGTGGAGGCTATGTCGGCGTGGAGGGAGTCACGAAAATGTGCGACTGTGTTAAAACTTGGCGAAGACGCAACATCATACACACATACATCGAAATTACATCACTTTCATTGATCTGATCACAAAGTAGCTAAAGCACTTATAATATGAAATCAGTTACATCGATGGTGCCATAAAGACCCAGTCCCGAGACAATTTAGAGATAGTGTTTTTGTACAATGACCCATAAAGATTCGGATCGGACCTCAGAGCTGGCGGCTCCATGAACCTTTATGGAAGCCACTCGTCCACGGAGTTCGTCAAAATACATATACCTAATTTGACGACATCCATAGATAGTAAAACATATACGTAACATGCTCATAGATAAATATTAATATATTGAGACCATGACGTTTGTCGTGTGGTTACGACGCAGGAATATAACACCCCTTTTCTTCTTGTGGGTGTCGTTAGAGGCTACTAAGGAATCACACTTAACTCCAACCCGGGTGGGTTGGAGTTGGAGTTAAAGTCCCCAACATTACAATCCGTTCATTTTCTCCGCACTTATTCCAGACCTCTCTCACGCTGTCCCAAAATTCCTCTCCCTTGTTGGGCTTTTAATGACCCACCTCCGCGCAGATCCATCGGTGGATAGACTCCTAGGATAAAAGCGAGTGAGTCCAACTTTAACCTAATCCAGAGGAGTCTTAGGCTTACACATTCATGCTCCATCACATTTAACTCCAACCCGGGTGGGTTGGAGTTGGAGTTAAAGTCCCCAACATTACAATCCGTTCATTTTCTCCGCACTTATTCCAGACCTCTCTCACGCTGTCCCAAAATTCCTCTCCCTTGTTGGGCTTTTAATGACCCACCTCCGCGCAGATCCATCGGTGGATAGACTCCTAGGATAAAAGCGAGTGAGTCCAACTTTAACCTAATCCAGAGGAGTCTTAGGCTTACACATTCATGCTCCATCACATTTAACTCCAACCCGGGTGGGTTGGAGTTGGAGTTAAAGTCCCCAACATTACAATCCGTTCATTTTCTCCGCACTTATTCCAGACCTCTCTCACGCTGTCCCAAAATTCCTCTCCCTTGTTGGGCTTTTAATGACCCACCTCCGCGCAGATCCATCGGTGGATAGACTCCTAGGATAAAAGCGAGTGAGTCCAACTTTAACCTAATCCAGAGGAGTCTTAGGCTTACACATTCATGCTCCATCACATTTAACTCCAACCCGGGTGGGTTGGAGTTGGAGTTAAAGTCCCCAACATTACAATCCGTTCATTTTCTCCGCACTTATTCCAGACCTCTCTCACGCTGTCCCAAAATTCCTCTCTCCCTTGTTGGGCTTTTAATGACCCACCTCCGCGCAGATCCATCGGTGGATAGACTCCTAGGATAAAAGCGAGTGAGTCCAACTTTAACCTAATCCAGAGGAGTCTTAGGCTTACACATTCATGCTCCATCACATTTAACTCCAACCCGGGTGGGTTGGAGTTGGAGTTAAAGTCCCCAACATTACAATCCGTTCATTTTCTCCGCACTTATTCCAGACCTCTCTCACGCTGTCCCAAAATTCCTCTCTCCCTTGTTGGGCTTTTAATGACCCACCTCCGCGCAGATCCATTGGTGGATAGACTCCTAGGATAAAAGCGAGTGAGTCCAACTTTTAACCTAATCCAGAGGAGTCTTAGGCTTACACATTCATGCTCCATCACACATTCAACTATTCGAGAGGAAAGAATCACACCAACTCCTTTTTGGGGGACTCCTGACCAGTACGCCGTGTATGGACCATGAACCGTGGTGTCACATTCTTTCCTCTTGGTTTCGTTCACGCACAGGATATATATACATCGTTCATTCATCATCTGACATACTTCATCTACCGTACCATCAATTCCTCCTCTTACGTTCAATGTAGCGAAGCGGCTCTCCATGGGCCGCTTTTCGCCCCCGCGAGAAACGAGACGTGATGGGTGGCGAACCACATCACCACAGCAATTCCAGACTTAGATTATAGTCTGGAATTGCTCATGGGTTACTTTTAAATAAATTGTTATTCTGAAACGCAAAGTGAACATTCGGGGGGAGATCTGAAATATGACATGCAAGCAGTAAGCTAGGAGGAATTTTCTTTATTTAGCGTACAGCTCACCTGATTACCGATGCCCATGTCGGTACTTTCACAATACCATATAAGAGTTGCAAGTTCGTTCCAGATCTTAAACGAATCTATTCAGGTGGAGGCTATGTCGGCGTGGAGGGAGTCACGAAAATGTGCGACTGTGTTAAAACTTGGCGAAAACGCAACGTCATACACACATACATCGAAATTACATCACTTTCATTGATCTGATCACAAAGTAGCTAAAGCACTTATAATATGAAATCAGTTACATCGATGGTGCCATAAAGACCCAGTCCCGAGACAATTTAGAGATAGTGTTTTTGTACAATGACCCATAAAGATTCGGATCGGACCTCAGAGCTGGCGGCTCCATGAACCTTTATGGAAGCCACTCGTCCACGGAGTTCGTCAAAATACATATACCTAATTTGACGACATCCATAGATAGTAAAACATATACGTAACATGCTCATAGATAAATATTAATATATTGAGACCATGACGTTTGTCGTGTGGTTACGACGCAGGAATATAACACCCCTTTTCTTCTTGTGGGTGTCGTTAGAGGCTACTAAGGGAAAAGCCTTAAAATGGCAATAAATATCGACAAATACGCGCGCACCATATCAAGTATATGTATGTGAGTATTTATATGTAGATATGTGTATGCGTGTATATATGTGTATAGTTTAATATATTTATATTATGTGTATAGTATGTATATTTATGTATTATTAGGGACCACTAAAAATCTGGGCTGGCTTGTACCTGTCAGTGCAGGAATATTGAAATAGAGACTCAGAGGACATACGATAGCTAGCATGTTCCCAAAGTACTTATTACTTTTAAATAAATTGTTATTCTGAAACGCAAAGTGAACATTCGGGGAGATCTGAAATATGACATGCAAGCAGTAAGCTAGGAGGAATTTTCTTTATTTAGCGTACAGCTCACCTGATTACCGATGCCCATGTCGGTACTTTCACAATACCATATAAGAGTTGCAAGTTCGTTCCAGATCTTAAACGAATCTATTCAGGTGGAGGCTATGTCAGCGTGAGGAGTCACGAAAATGTGCGACTGTGTTAAACTTGGCGAAGACGCAACATCATACACACATACATCGAAATTACATCACTTTCATTGATCTGATCACAAAGTAGCTAAAGCACTTATAATATGAAATCAGTTACATCGATGGTGCCATAAAGACCCAGTCCCGAGACAATTTAGAGATAGTGTTTTTGTACAATGACCCATAAAGATTCGGATCGGACTCAGAGCTGGCGGCTCCATGAACCTTTATGGAAGCCACTGTCCACGGAGTTCGTCAAAATACATATACCTAATTTGACGACATCCATAGATAGTAAAACATATACGTAACATGCTCATAGATAAATATTAATATATTGAGACCATGACGTTTGTCGTGTGGTTACGACGCAGGAATATAACACCCCTTTTCTTCTTGTGGGTGTCGTTAGAGGCTACTAAGGGAAAAGCCTTAAAATGGCAATAAATATCGACAAATACGCGCGCACCATATCAAGTATATGTATGTGAGTATTTATATGTAGATATGTGTATGCGTGTATATATGTGTATAGTTTAATATATTTATATTATGTGTATAGTTTAATATATATTTATTATTTATTTATTTATTTATTTATCTTCACGCACACCCCTGACGGGTAGCCAGAGAGAACAGATCGCCATGTGTCAAGTTAGTATAGTTAGTATTATATATTTATTATTATTGTCTATACGATTGTCTCTATTATCTCTTTTATTAAGTTAATCGTATACGCCCCACGGCTTTGCCTATTTGGAACTATATACTGTACAAAATATTGGCCAGGGCGTCATATATTTTGTAAACAACAGATTATGAGCGAGCTCATACAGCGACTCGCCCTTGGCGGATTTTCGGGTGACTGTGACCACAGTCCTTTTTGAGAGCTGTATTCCCGCCTGAACTCAAGACAGTACTTACTTTATAATCTATGGTATCTAAAGACTATTTTTTAACATTTTTTTCATGATAAAGTCATATAAAGATTAAAGGCTAGCTAAAGCCGTCTAAAAATCAACGGGAACTAGCATTTATTCTTGGTATAAAACTAGCCCATGTTTTAATCTTTACTTATAAATATAATTGAAGTGTCTGTTTGTAATTTCATATTAACAGCTTTTCATTAAATGCGTATGAAAGTATATATGGTACTTACATTCAAAAATCTATTTTGATAACTTTTGTCTATTTGTTTGATCCAGCTAATCTCTGAAATGACTGGATCGATTTTAAAGGTACTTTATGGCATGGTATGGTAAATAGCTGATGTTACAAGGTGTAGCTTACCTACCTAAGTTATTCCTTATAACATCAGTTATAGTATATTTATTTATTTATTTATCTTCACGCACAATCTCTGACGGGGTAGCCAGAGAGAACAGATCGCCATGTGTCAAGTTAGTATAGTTAGTATTATATATTTATTATTATTGTAAAGTTATAGTATACATTTACATTTTCAGATTTTTTATATTAGTGAGATTGACGTCCCGATAGCCTAGTTGGTAGCGACTCCAACTAGGCCTTCGAAGTTATGGGGTGGGTTCAAATCCCGTTACATCCCGGACACATTTGTCCCCCAGAACGGGTTCCGACTTGTCGTGACGGTATGGCTTAGTAACCGTGGATTAGACACCCACGGTGAACCAAGAGGAACCTACATGGCCGGCCTAATTTAGCGGGTATGGCCGAACCAAGATGTTCGCTCCTAATGAGCTTAGTCAGCCGACTTCGGATGCGTGTTCGTGCGCTATGGAGGGAGTGTTTGCATTGTTAAATTCGCACCGCTTTCCGAGCCTCCTGTCCCTATCATATGCTAACCTCTATCCTCCTCCAATCCTCCGCGGGGTACGTGTGGGCTGGTGCTCGGTCAAGCACCCGTCTTCCTGAGTTCCATGGCCTCGGTGAACTCGGTGGATTTTGTCCCCCACGTGGGTTTGTAGGCATAGGAGGTAGACGCAACCCTGTTCCGGCGCGTGTAGCCTGGTGGGAGAGGGAGACGAATCGTTCTTTCCCTAAGAGTGGCTGCCTTGAGTGGAAGCGCGAGCGTCGCGAATGTATGCGAGAGCGTTCCCGTGGCCCCGCGTTCCATTCTCTTTTTTATATTTATATAAAAAAGAAGATTAGTTTCGGTACAGATAGCTATTATTAAGCAGCGCCAGAGTCGGAAATTTTAAGGCAAAGCTCCATCGCAATAACAATTATTTCTATGGACTTAAATATTAACATACCAGTTAGTGACTGTTCACCCTTTAGACCGTACTCAAATTTGATCTCGACACATAACTCTTGGAGGGAAGTCGTAAACATAACATTTTATGGCGTCTAATTACATGAGGTTATTACTTCAGCCTAGGCAGCGGGGGGGCTGTTTTGCTGACGTTAGGCTTAAGTCAAACGAAATTCATTCAATTTGGACATTTTGTTTTTTCTTAACATACCAGACAGACACAAATACATAACATATTCTACTTCCTAATACTAAAGATTTACTGTCGTACTAAAAATTTTATTTCAGATTTTGATTCAGTTTATTGGTGGGATGTTTATGCTGGTATCGTTGGAAATAGGAATATTAACTACAAAATAAAAAAAAAATCTTTACGCAATTTCCAATACAGGGGTAGACAGAGGTCTAATCTAGACAATTAAGTCCCTTTGACCCACCTTTCACGGAAGACATTTTCGGGACAACGTGACAGGTGGTGAGTACGTCGCCGTCTTTTATGTCCAAGCCATCGATACAATTCGTACATAAGTTTTTGAAAAACCCATTGGTACGAGCTTGCCACCTGGGGATCAAACTCGGGTCTCTTGACTCGAAATTCCGACCACCCAACCACTGGGCTATCGTGACATATCTATCTATATGACATAAATAAATATTAATATTTTCACGCAATTCCCAATACAGGGTCATATTTTCACGCAATTCCCAATACTAGACAGAGGTCTAGTCTAGACAATTAAGTCCCTTCGACGCACCTTCCACCGAAGATATTTTGGGGACAACGTGACAGGTGGTGAGCTCATCGCTGTCTTTATGTCCAAGCCAATGATATAATTCGTACATATTTTTTTTGACAAACCCATTGGTACGAACTTGGATCTATGGACTCGAAATTCCGATCACCCAACCACTCGGCTATCGTGACTTTATTTAAAATTAAATAAAATTATCGGATAAATCTATATGACGAATATGAATGAAAAGATCATAAAATAACTACTTTTTCAATTTCCTTTTATATATTGTTGTCACCTGTTATATATAGTGGTACCTCGGTGACAACTTCTTCGTTCGGTGTTAATATATGGTGCTAAAATAATTAACAATTTTGCAACTATTGAATTTTTTCTTATATACTTCTATACATCTTAATAAAGTTGACTAATATACATCTAGATAAATAAATAAAATAAATAAATATCTTCACGCAATTCCCAATACAGCGGTAGACAGAGGTCTAGTCTAGACAATTAAGTCCCTTCGACCCACCTTCCACCGAAGATATTTTCGGAACGTGACAGGTGGGGAGCCTGGCGCCGTCATTATGTCTAAGCCAACGATGTAATTCGTACATAGATTTTAGAAAAACCCATTGGTACGAGCCTGCCATCTGAGGATCGAATTCGGGTCTCTTGACTCGAAATTCCGACCACTCAACCACTGACTATCGTGACTTTTAATATATCTAGATAAATAAATAAATAAATATCTTCACGCACCCCAATACAGGGTCATATTTTCACGCAATTCCCAATACAGCGGTAGACAGAGGTCTAGTCTAGACAATTAAGTCCCTTCGACCCACCTTCCACCGAAGATATTTTGGGGACAACGTGACAGGTGGGGAGCCTGGCGCCGTCATTATGTCTAAGCCAACGATGTAATTCGTACATAGATTTTAGAAAACCCATTGGTACGAACTTGGATCTATGGACTCGAAATTCCGACCACTCAACCACTGACTATCGTGACTTTATTTAAAATTAAATAAAATTATCGGATAAATCTATATGACGAATATGAATGAAAGATCATAAAATAACTACTTTTTGAATTTTTATATATTGTTGTCACCTGTTATATATAGTGGTACCTCGGTGACAACTTCTTCGTTCGGTGTTAATATATGGTGCTAAAATAATTAACAATTTTGCAACTATTGAATTTTTTCTTATATACTTCTATACATCTTAATAAAGTTGACTAATATACATCTAGATAAATAAATAAAATAAATAAATATCTTCACGCAATTCCCAATACAGCGGTAGACAGAGGTCTAGTCTAGACAATTAAGTCCCTTCGACCCACCTTCCACCGAAGATATTTTCGGAACGTGACAGGTGGGGAGCCTGGCGCCGTCATTATGTCTAAGCCAACGATGTAATTCGTACATAGATTTTAGAAAAACCCATTGGTACGAGCCTGCCATCTGGGGATCGAATTCGGGTCTCTTGACTCGAAATTCCGACCACTCAACCACTCGACTATCGTGACTTTTAATATATCTAGATAAACTTGAAATATAAAAAGAATAATAAAGATAATATAGATAAGAATAATAAAGCAATTCTTATTGCATTTTTAAATCATGCAAGATATGCGGAGTTTTTTTTAAATTACATTTCGCCTTAATTTAACTTAATAAATATTGGCCATATTGTAAGAGTGGCTTCCAAGGCAGCATTGCTTACAAACACACAAAACAGTCTACAAAAGTTCATTGCAGAACAAATGTCTCTCCCGTAAGGGGATTTGCCGTAATTGAAACGCTTGGCTAGGGGATTGGCGATAGCAGTACCAATCTTGCACCTTCGACGTGCAAGTTGTATCTGTATACATATTTATATATACATACATACAAACACCTCGTTTAGAGTAATGGTAGTCTGTTAAATATGTGCATCGTATAAAAGCAAAGATTTCAATTCACTTTAAATATTACAACTTTTCTTTAGTTCGTTTTTGTTTGCGTTGTTTTGTATTCCCCGTTTTACTCTTAATTATCTTTTACGACTTTTCATTGTGCATAATATGCATGCGGTTTAGACTTTTATAATCTTCTAGTATTTTAATTAAGGCGAGAGAAAGGAGAAATGTTCATAGATTTTTTTTTTTAAATTTTGCCACATTTAAATAAACGCATGCCCTTTTCGGAATATCATATGCTACCATTTTATGCTTAAGGGACAATATTTGCTAAAAGGTTTGCCGTAATCGTTGCGCTTCGTTATAGGATTGACGATGGCAGTTCCAGGCCCCCTGGCACCTTAGACCCTGTTACTTTCAATCGGTCAGTTCGATTCCCGTCAGGGATCTTTCTAAGATGGATCCCGTCATAGGCAACTACTGAAGTTTCTTATTAATGTATGAATTTACCGTCGAAATGTAGTCGAAATGGTTTTTCCTAAACTTATGGGTAACCCATTGTAAAGACTTTTCCGTTTCTCATATTTCGACATCCACGGGAAATATTGAGAGTGGTAAATTCTTACCAACGAACCAGATGTTCACTGCTCAGTTCGTTCGTTTCTACATCAACCCGGACGGGTCAATGTAGAAACACCACATTTTCTACTATTTCTTGGGGTCTGGCTGTGTTTAGGTTTGGTTTTTGGCTGTTTCTGATTCCATAACACAAGTGCTTTAAATACTTACTTTTATAGAGCGATGTTACCATCTCTATCTATGTAAAAAGCACTATTGCCTGCACCCGCAACTCCTCCGATGTTTCAGATTTACGGCTACGGGCTAAATTTTATCGATCTTAACTTACAGACGGTGGATACCTTTTCTGTCTAAGACGTGTCTGGATTATACTATACTCTAGTATTCCTTTCTACTTCCAAACAGCATTATATCTGCACTTAAAGGATATTGCCTGCCTATATTTTGCCTTTTTTACTAAAGTCAAAGTTAAATTTAACAGAAATACTAGTAAATAAACAAAATAAATAATAAATAAATATCTTCACGCAATTCTCAACAACTTATGGACGAATTATATCGTTGGCGTGGACATAAAGACGGTGAAGGGCTCACCATCTGTCACGTTGTCCCGAATATATCTTCGGTGGAAGGTGGATCGAAGGGACTTAATTGTTCAGACTAGACTTCTGTCTACCCCTGTATTGGGAATTGCGTGAAGTTATTATATTTATATTTTTTAATTCATTGGAATCAGGTAAGTCACTCGCGCGTTCACACAAGTTTCCTAGAAAATTGGTGGCATTTTTTCTATATACCATTACAAACAAACAAACAAAAAAACATACCAAACTTTTCCGACAACCTGTGGTTAACGTTCCAGGCAAAATTTTTTATAGGTTTATCAAAGGTCTTATTATTTTTGGCCAGGTATTTATCAACATTGATATCACGCAAGCGACCGTAGCAATTATACAATATTTACAGCATTTCCCAATGTCGCCTTCCATAGAGAGAAAAGGGGCAATGTAGGTTATAATCAGTATTATCATCATTCAGCCTGTCCACTGCTGGATTCTGGTGTGCGAACGGTAATGAGGCTCCTGCGTCCATCAATCTAGTCAATTGTGCAGGTGTTATTGAGATGAGGATAAATCTGTCGGTAAGTGTTTTTATTTGAAGCCTCTGACTTTATCGACATATTATGTGTATCGATTTTAATGAAATGACCTTTTGTTTCGATCATGCCTGCATGGAGCATCTCTTGAAGATAAGGTTGAATTTTGGAGAATCCTTGTTTTTTAGGTACTTTATCAAAACGATAGACATCAAAGAATTGGCTAATAAAAAAAAAATAACTTTTTCGATAATTTTTTACAAAGTAGTACTTTAATTACGCTCAAATTTTAACAATATAACTTTAAGTTTCAAACACTAAGGAATGGAAACAGAAGCCTCTATATAACAGCTTTAAGATGAGTAAGGCAAGACTGGGGTAGAAAGCCGGCATAATTAATTTAACAGCTACATTGTTGAATTAGACCTTCTCATGAATTATTCAAAGTTGACTGCGTCAGTTAGTTTGTTACCAAATAATGGCGAGAAACGGAAATATTTATTTAATTTTCAGTTGTTCGGTTTCAACGGACACTAACAACTTTTCAATAATTTGGCTTTGTATTTAACTTTCTTCTTCCCATAGGTGTCACAAGGCGTGTGTATCGCGGCTAAGGTGACATAAAAATAGCTAAAAATAGCTTCTAGTGATAGGAATTAGAGCCGAGAGACCCAAGTTCGATCCCCAAGACTCGTAACAACTGTTTTTTTTTCTTTTAAAAAAACTTACGTACGATTTATATTTGGCTTGGACATAAAGACGCCGACGGGCTCACCACCTGTCACGATGTCTCAAAAAATGTCTTCGATGGAAGGTGGGTCGGATGGACTTAATATTCTTGACCTCTGTTTACCCTTATATTGGAAATGGCATGAAGATATTTATATTTATATTTTTTAATTCATTGGAATCAGGTAAGTCACTCGCGCGTTCACACAAGTTTCCTAGAAAATTGGTGGCTTTTTTTCTATATACCATTACAAACAAACAAACAAAAAAACATACCAAACTTTTCCGACAACCTGTGGTTAACGTTCCAGGCAAAATTTTTTATAGGTTTATCAAAGGTCTTATTATTTTTGGCCAGGTATTTATCAACATTGATATCACGCAATCGACCGTAGCAATTATACAATATTTACAGCATTTCCCAATGTCGCCTTCCATAGAGAGAAAAGGGGCAATGTAGGTTATAATCAGTATTATCATCATTCAGCCTGTCCACTGCTGGATTCTGGTGTGCGAACGGTAATGAGGCTCCTGCGTCCATCAATCTAGTCAATTGTGCAGGTGTTATTGAGATGAGGATAAATCTGTCGGTAAGTGTTTTTATTTGAAGCCTCTGACTTTATCGACATATTATGTGTATCGATTTTAATGAAATGACCTTTTGTTTCGATCATGCCTGCATGGAGCATCTCTTGAAGATAAGGTTGAATTTTGGAGAATCCTTGTTTTTTAGGTACTTTATCAAAACGATAGACATCAAAGAATTGGCTAATAAAAAAAAAATAACTTTTTCGATAATTTTTTACAAAGTAGTACTTTAATTACGCTCAAATTTTAACAATATAACTTTAAGTTTCAAACACTAAGGAATGGAAACAGAAGCCTCTATATAACAGCTTTAAGATGAGTAAGGCAAGACTGGGGTAGAAAGCCGGCATAATTAATTTAACAGCTACATTGTTGAATTAGACCTTTCTCATGAATTATTCAAAGTTGACTGCGTCAGTTAGTTTGTTACCAAATAATGGCGAGAAACGGAAATATTTATTTAATTTTCAGTTGTTCGGTTTCAACGGACACTAACAACTTTTCAATAATTTGGCTTTGTATTTAACTTTCTTCTTCCCATAGGTGTCACAAGGCGTGTGTATCGCGGCTAAGGTGACATAAAAATAGCTAAAAATAGCTTCTAGTGATAGGAATTAGAGCCGAGAGACCCAAGTTCGATCCCCAAGACTCGTAACAACTGTTTTTTTTTCTTTTAAAAAAACTTACGTACGATTTATATTTGGCTTGGACATAAAGACGCCGACGGGCTCACCACCTGTCACGATGTCTCAAAAAATGTCTTCGATGGAAGGTGGGTCGGATGGACTTAATATTCTTGACCTCTGTTTACCCTTATATTGGAAATGGCATGAAGATATTTATTTATTTATTTAATTTTGAAAAATACCAGAAATTACCATTAAATTTAGCAGAACAACACGAGAGGCCTATGTCTTGCAGTGGAAATTTACAGGCCTAAGTAAGTAAAAATGGCTGCAGTGGAGTAGTCTTACAGTAGTGAAGTCACGACATGCGTTATGTATGCATAGCAAGATATAATTGTAAAAATGTTATTTTGGTGTATGTACCGTATTCATAATATACTTGTAGAAAAAACGGTTATTTCAATATTACATACAGACACACCAATTTTATTTATATGTATAGAATAAAAGGCATTAAAATTCGATTTCAGTATTAGTTTTTTTATAACAAAGTATTCGTATTTAAAATGAAAAAAAGCCTTTGCCACTAATCTATGACCACTAATCTATCACGAATTTTTTTTAATATGTACATTAACATTAAACATGTACATTATATTTCATATTACATAAAAAATATAAGTAATTTAATTTAAAAAGTCCTTTGTTAGCTTCTCTTCGTTTTAATATTAATACATTTCAAACTTAGAACGAATAAGAGCAACGAAAAATGAAACAACAAAAATAAATAAGAGAACTTCATTACGAGTCTTGTTGCCTTTGTGCTTTGGAGACTCAGATATTAAGAAATATATGCATCAGGGAAAAGGACGAGTCGGTAGAGCTTTTGTTTAAGATTTCACTGAAGTAAGTACTTTCAATTTACTTTTACATTTGATGACAAATTTGTATAATAGCTGGACGTATACGTATAAAGAATAACTGGATGGCGATGCAATAAATATACGAAGCACATTATGCACATGTGGAATGGATTTATATCTTTACTATTGTTATATTTTATTATATAGTTTATTCTTTATCATTTATTTTAGTATTTAAGCATTTTCATATTTTATGTTAAGTTTATACTTCGTGATCAATGTCACTGAATTGTAGTTTACTTTTAATATTTTTAGTATCACGCGTCTCTTTCTGGGAAAATCCCAAAGCTGAGGTAGAGAGAGGTAGACTGTTAAGTCGACCCACCTTTCACGGAGACCTATTTGGGGCAATGTGACAGGTAGTGAGCTCATCGCTGTCTTAGTGTCGAAGCAAATGGTATAATAAAATAATAAATGAATAAATATCTTCACGCCATTATACAGGCGATAAGCCCGTCGCCGCCTTTATATGTAAGCCAACGATATAAATCGCAACATAAATTTTGAATTTGATGTCGGGCTCCCACCGAGTAAAAAACCCACGGCATTTCGCCATCACCGCGTGTTTGTAAGTCACGGGAATGCTTTCTCTCACATCTGCGACCCCATCCGTGCTTTCTGCCCAAAGCAAATCCGAGGAGAATTTGCTTTGGGCAGTTTGCTTTGGGCAGGATTTGCTTAGGGTGAGTACTCGTCCACTACTTCCTACTGGCTCTTGCCAGCTATCTGATGGTAGTCGCGTCGGCCAGGGCACCCGAGCGTTGCGCCTCCAACCAACTGCACCGAATCCACGGTCTGTTTGCATCCGTACTGCCACCTGCCGACCAAACGATGGCGTGAAGCGATCGGCTGATCAAGCCTCCACTGCTGCCGCCTCGAACTGGCCTCACCCTGCTATCTGGAGTAGATGATCATTACAATAAAGGATTAGTGAGATATCTAGTAACTTGTAAAACATTTTTTTATTAAAATTAATTTTATTTTATTAAATAAAATCTTGTTAAGTGTTGCCTTTAGGAAGTTAAACGTATCTACGCTCGTGTGAATGTATTTGTTAGCGTAACGTCCCCCGGAGAGTTGTTAACGAGGTTGTCCGGAAGGGATCCTAACTTCGAGCGGTCAGGAAATGAACTTCGATGAAATCACCTATTGTGTATTGCTTTTGCCTTTTGAAGCACAACATATAACAGAAAAAATAATTTCCTTTGAAAATATCAAAGGATATTCTTTTTTCTTTTATTTATAATACATACATGTATCACTTTTATATATATATATATATATATATATATATATATATATATATATATATATATATATATATATATATATATATATATATATATATATATATATATATATATATATATATATATATATATATATATATATATATATATATATATATATATTCTATATTCAGAATATTTTTAAATGTGGTTAAAACTTTAGAGTAGGTAGTTTGAAGAAGTTAAGTAACGTATATGTAGTATATAGCTCATTATTGTAATTACATTATTTATTTCATCAAATTACTACTTTTTATTATATATCAAATATTAGCCTGTCAATACGAAAGGCTTTCTGCCTATTGCCTTTTCTATTTTAGCTTCTATTACTCTCTCTACTAGAATAGTATTTATACTAGAATCGTATGGTTCCACTAGAAACTATACTATTCTAGTTAGTTTTTATTACTCTTGTCACATCCACAAAATAACAGTGTCGCATATTATATAACATAACCGAGTACTTGGGTGATTGAAATGCGAGTCAAAAGATCCTATTATATCGTTGACTTGGACATAAAGACGGCGAAAGGCTCATCACCTGTCACATTGTCTCAAAAAATGTCTTTGGTGGAAGGTGGACGAAAGAACTTAATTGTCTACCTCTATCTACCCCAGTATTGGAAATGACGTGAAGATAAATTTTATGTATTTTATTATATTTATGTATGAATGACACAACATCTAAATCCGAACAAGGCATCGTTAATTTTGAGACACCTTTTGAGTTGCTGTTCCAACAAAGCACCAATTAAACATTTAATATTTAATCTAACTATGTATTGTTCATTTTAATGCGTCTTGTAAAATTTACAAGAGTTGTCAATCTCTTCTTTGAATTTTGAGGCTACTAAATTAAAAAGTTTCATAAAACTTTAGAATTACTGGAAAGGTATTCGAATTTTCAAGTCACTTTTACAAGCGGATTGTCGTTATAAAAAGTTTATTTTAAATTCAACTTTTGAAGACGTCAAGTTGCGAGCGCTTTTGACAACTGCTTTTAACAAAGTTATAATGGGAAGTAAAAATATATAAAAGTACATACCGTTGCATTTATTATAATGAAGTACTGCTGTACGTATAATTATATGTTTCACGTGACTGTAATCAGAAAGGAAACAATTAAAATAAATCAATGTACAAAAATTATTATTTAAGAATAAGAACATAACGTACAAAAACATAATTTAAGATTTTTTCATTCAAGTACAACCTTCTTCTGTAAAAAGAATTCGTCATAATCACTAACTACACTTGGCAAATGGATTAATGATCGCAGTATTACACGCATCGCACCTTATCATATCGAATCATTTATTAAGTAATTAAAAACGGCTAAACTGACGTCTCAAGAATCGGTGTAGGAACCGACTAGTTTCGGACCTGTCGGAGGTCCTTCATCAGGGTGAGTGGAATGAGTTCGCGGTCGCGACCGGTCACGCACTGCGCGCCTGAACGTACATCGCGCGGTTCAAAAGGGCCGGGAGCTCGTGCTGCGTCTGTGATGAGGAAGAAGATGGCGATGCCGATATGTTTATGTTACTGTTTGAATTTAAGAGCGCACAAAATGTACTCACAATGTCCACTACGTAATCGTCAGCGCTATATATTACGAGATGCGTTTAGAACACGGACTTCCAAGTAGGCGGCAGGGCCCAACCCTTGTCTCTATTAAAATTAGGACGACGGTCGATCGCGATAGCTTCCTAGAGTTTTCGCGCTACAAAGTTATTTTCGCGGAGCAAACACTTTTAACTCCACCATCATCATCACCATCATATCAGCCTATGCGATGTCCACTGCTGAACATAGGCTTCCCCTATAGATTGAGACATAGAGAGGTCCTGGGACATCTGCATTTGTCGACTCGCAACTCTATGCATATGACTTTAACCTTCTCGAACCTAATATAATGAGAAGCGTCAGGGTTGAGGGCATACTCTGCCACCGCCTAGGTGCCGTTATCACGCTACATCGGAGAAACGGGTAAACTAGTCATCACCTACACCGATTGTTTAGACGTGAATTTAACCGTTTTTATATAATTTATATCACCACGCCATTCCCAATACATGCTAGACCTCGGTAGTCAATTTAGTCGTTTCGACTCACCTTCCACCGAAGATATTTTTGAGACATTTTTAGTTATTTAATTAATAGTCTCACGGAAGTTTTAATAAATAATTTATTCATCTATATAAGTTACAAACATTACATCCATCGTATTTACGTTCACTATTTTTTTTCACTTTATATTTTTTTTTAGTCACAATAACAATTTTTTTTAAAAAAGGAAATCCATTATTGAACTTGGATATTTTTATTCTTTTTAGCTATTCTGCCATATTATGGTAACCATTAAGATTAATTCATTGACGACCTCCTTCTTTAATGAATTATCTTACTTTGAAATATATTATGTAATGTGTCTAACATTACATATTCTCTATGTATATGTTATGTATTATAATAACGAAGTGATTATATTCTCTTTGTGTATTATAATAGATAAATACATAGACAGACAATATGTAATGTTATCCACATTAAATACTCTTATTACCACATAGCATTAATTGCGGGCTTACCACAAAACTGATTTTAGAGTATCCCTTAATTGATCATGAGCAGGCTTTGGTAACTTATTAATATTATATTAAAATTACCATAATAAACATAACATTGGATAAATACATAGCATAATAAATAAATAAATAATCATCATCCTCGTCCTACCTTCGCGAGCGATTCTCCTTCGCTCGTCCATCCCATGACCCCTGCAGAACCCATCTACAAACCCTTCTTAAATTTCCTCCTCATAAGAGCGCGTCATATTCATCCGCCTTTTCTGTTCATGCAGTAAAATTGTGGAATGCTCTTCCGCAAAATATTCGCGATTGCACAACCATTTCTCTATTCAAGAGAAGAGTCACAAAACATTATATGTTATTGATATTGTAATAAGTTACAATATCAATAACATAATAAGTTATTATTATAACAATAATAAGTTATTGTATTTTATATGCATATGAATTTATCTTATTATTATTATTTTTGTCTGTAGGTATTTGTATGCATTTTACTTGCATATATAATATATGAATATGATGTATATGTATGAATGTGTATGTATGTATATATGTAGTTGTACACGCGAAATCTACCTTTACTTTTACCCACATTCCAGTCGCAGGTCTGCGGGAAGAAATTTATTTAGAAATAAGCAGTGCCTTTGTACAAACGTTTTTCTTATATTATATTTCTTCTTTTTTATTTTTGTGTGTACATAAATTAATAAATAAATATCTTCACGCAATTCCCAATACAGGGGTAGACAGAGGTCTAGTGTAGATAGAAGTCCTTTAGACCGACCTTCCATCGAAGATATTTTTGGGACAACGTGACAGGTGGTGAGCCCGTCGCCGTCTTTATGTCCAAGCCAACGATATAGTCAACGAGATAGACTACCTTTGCATTGGGGATTGCGTGTGTAATGATATTTCCATTTTCATTTTTTTTCTAAACTTATATAATAGTGCTAATTGAGAGTATATTAATGACAATTTTTGTACAAACAAGAGAAAAGAAAAATGAAATAAGGATAAAATAAGAATGCAACATAAAACTAATCGATCAACTCTAACCTTTTCGTTTGCAGTTTGCAATGCTGCGCTAACCTCTTGTTATCGAGTGAACTGTTGGTTCTTATTTCACCAGAATTCCTGTTCTAGTTGATGTAATTAGAAGAAAATTGTGTATCCTAGTAAAACAACAAAATGAATAGCCGACAGCGTAAACAAGTTTTGCAATGTGGTGGGATCGTAAGAAAATGCCACGCCCATTTCTTCCCGAAAGTGACGTCAGAGTTGACAACTAAGAGAAAAGCCTTGAATATGCAATTGGCTACCGACAGTAGTTCCAGAGATTAGCGTGGATTTTTAAACGATACATGAAATATAAAAAAATAAAGGTATAAGTAAAATTTTACGTTGAACAGTACCTTAATATGTTAAAGGAGATAAGAGATGAGCTCATTTATCACACATACATAGATATATACATAGATAGGGACAATATCACATACATTGCTCTGATCCCAAAGTAAGCTGCGTATGCACTTTTGGAATCAGAAACAACGAGAACATTATAAAGTGTTTTCTACATTGACCCGACCGGGAATCGAACCGGGGACCTCAGAGATGGCGATCACGAAAACCTATGCGTGCACCACGGAGGTCATCATAACACTAAACAATTCGAATTTCTATTCAGCCAGTAAACCATTGCTTTATAAAAGCTTTATATTTGTCATTTCAGAAAAGAGCTTACGTTGAAACAAAGTTTCACCTTTTTTAACGTTTACGATGAAGCAAAAAGCTTTGTAACATTGTACAGGTTGCCTACAAAAATGACACCGTGAATACCTCTGTACGTGACATTTACGTAATGTTACGGCGATAAATTTTATTTCATTTTGAAATGTCTGTTTTATTTTCGCCATCCGAGCTCGTTACGGTCAAAGTTATTAGAGTTAAAGTATTGTATAATAAGCGCGAATGTTATATTCATAAATTTCATGAGCATGGACTCAGGGATGTAATAGATGGTTAAGTATATTGGTGATTAGATTTTTCCATCTATAGCAAGGACGGGAAAAGCTGTGCTAATATTTTTTATAACGAGGTTAAAAACAAATATCTCAGCATGGCTTACTTGCTTAAAAACTCTTAAGAAAAGGGGGGAGAAGTGTGTTGTTGAGGCGTAAGAACATACCACCTCATTGCAAGAGGTCTTCGAAAGTTGGTCTCGGCCTACCACGACACCTTTTAATATTAATTTTCGCGCTATATATTTTCTTCACCTTGACTAGTTGTTCGAGGAGGGTGGGTCATATCTAGATTCGTCACACACGTCTAGACGTGCATGAATGAGGAAGATGATGAATATGAAAGAAGCGGAAGAGGTACGCAAGGATCGTGACACTTGGCGATCTGTTTTCACTGGCTACCCCGTCAAGGATTGTGCGTGAATATAAATAAGTAATTGCAATATGTGACTATAGTTAAAGCCTCGAAAATTCCATTAAATAACGACACATGGCGCGATAATCGCAATCGCAGAACCAGAAACGCATCTTAAACGCCTTTCACCGGTTTCCTTAATTTTGATTTAGTATTTAATGTGATAATTATATTTTAAACTATAATGCTGTCTGTCGCTCATCACTGTTATTTAGAGACTCTTACGACATCCATGGCATATCCCAATGATCAGCCAAATCGGTCGAACCATTCTCAAATGATCTTCATCATACACGTGGCAATTTGTGTTAAAATATCTATCTATATATAGATAGTGATATATCACGCAGCTACAGGGATAAAAAGGCAATTCCCAATACAGGGGTAGACAGAGGTCTAGTCTAGACAATTATGTACCTTCGACCCGCCTTCCACCGAAGATGTTTTCGGGACAACGTGACAGGTGGTGAGCCCGTCGCCGTCTTTATGTCCAAGCCAACGATTTAAGGAGTAAAAAGAAGTAGTAACAATTAGTCCTTTCGACTTTCTATTCACCGAAGCTTATTTCGGTGGTAGCTTTTTTCCTGCTGTGGACTTTCACAGGCTGTTATGTATGGATGTATGAATGTATTTCGGACAATGTGAAATGTGGTGAGTCCATCACAGTACTTAAATTAATTTGTATGAACTAACCTCTGTCCGCAATCTGCTCATGTAGCAAAAAGTAATACAGATACGTCTGATGGAAACGTCTATTTGGAAACGTCTGATGGTTACAGGAAAAGTGGAAAGGTAAACACCTAGAGGTCAAAGTCCTAAACGGTGGTCAGATCAAATTCCCAAACATCTAGGATATGGGAAAGGGAAAGTAACCAATAGGTCATAAAACTTGTAAAGAGTATAAAGAGAAGAAAAAGAATATAAAGTCACGATAGCCGAGTGGTTGGGTGGTCGGGATTTCGAATCAAGAGACGCGAGTTCGATACCAAGGTGGCAGGCTTGTACCAATGGGTTTTGGGAATTGCGTGAAGATATTTTAAAAAGAATATAAACAAACATTTATTGATTTCAAATTATACTACTATTATATTAAATATACGGTCCACCTTTACGAACTAGGCTAATTAACAGTTTAATCTATTTAAGCGGTTGATCCGTTTAAACAGATTAAGTGAAAGGACTTGACATACACACCGAATTCAAACTGATAATAACTGCGGATTAACTTCTTCGGTTTCAAAGGCAAAGGAAACTTCCAGAGGTAATAAAGGGCTTCAAAGTCGTTAACTTAATACACTTGATATTGGTTTTACATAATAATGTTTAATTTTTATGTTCAATCATAAATGTAGGATCAAAATTATTGTCACGATGTCACGATGAATGAATTCTGAAACATACAGAAAAGTTATCGCTATTATATTTAGGAGGCTAGAGAACGATATTCACGCACTTCCCCAACACTGGGATAGACAGAGGTCTAGAAAATTAAATCCTTGCGACCCACCTTTTACCGAAATCTGTTCGGTATTACGTGACAGGTGGTGAGCCTATTCCGGTCTAAGTGTCTAACTCAACGGTATAATCCACTTAATTAAATACATGTTTAGATAGATAAATATTTATATAAACACATAAAATCCACAACTTAAGTACAAACATTCATATTCATCACGATCCATGATCGAGTCCATGAGTACACGTACCAGCAAATATTTCGTGACTTATGTATACGATTTTTATAGTTGCCTAGTATATTGAGATTGCAATAGTCTCTACACCTGTTACGTTGTCCAAAGTAAGCTATAAATAATAAATAAATATCTTCACGCAATTCCCAATAAAGGGGTAGACAGAGGTCCCCAATAAAGGGGTAGTCTAGACAATTAAGTTCCTTTGACCTACCTTCCACCGAATATATTTTCGGGACAACAAGTCCCTTCGACCCACCTTCCACCAAAGATATTTTCGGGATAACGTGACAGGTGGTGAGCCCGTTGCCGTCTTTATGTCCAAGCCAACGATGTAATTCGTACATAAGTTTTTGAAAAACCCATTGGTACGAGCCTGCTACCTGGGGATCGAACTCGGGTCTCTTGACTCGAAATTCCGACCACCCAACCACTCTGCTATCGTCACTTATTCCAAAGTAAGCTCTGGTAAAATATTGAAGGGCAGGGTTAACTTGTCTAGACCTCTAACCCCCACAGTGTGAGGAATATGGTTGTGAGCCTGTTATAAAAATAACATCGTATTCAATGACAAGTTCTGATCGAGATGGGTGTGGTTCGAGATCTGAATGACGACCCCTGTGGACGTGTAGCGATCACACGGGTTTTCAAGGTGTCGCCAGCTCTGAGGCCCGGTTTCGTTTCCCGGAAGGATCAATGTGAAACAAACACATTTTTCATATTGTCTCGGGACTGGGTGTTTGAGATACCTTCGTCGTTTCTGATTCCGTATCTCTCACTCATCATCTCACATCCTAAATATAGTAGCGTATATTTAGCTTCTATATTTAGGATGTGAGCAATGTATGTGTAGTTCTATCTACATAATCTTTTTATTTTATATCGATGGCTTGGGCATAAAAAAAGATGCAAGGCTATCACATCGTCCCAAAAAAATACTTCGGTGGTAGGTGTGTCGAAAGGACTTAATTGTCTAGACTTCGTTCGACCCTGGTATTGGGAATTGCGTGAAGATATTTTTAAGATAAGGTTTTTAAAAATATGATACGATAGCCGGGGTGGCTAGGTTGCCATGAATGAATTTTCCGACAATCTCATGTATCGTACATGAGATTGTTCAGTATCACGGTGATAGGATAGTGTCGCATTGTAGGTAGCGTATTGTATCTGCGTTCGAACATGCAACCTCTTTTCTTCCCATGGCTATCGTAAGAGTAAAACCTGGTATGTTTAGAGATTGTTATCAAATAGAATAAGATCGATGAAGAGCAGGAGCGACTAAGGTTCGAGGTATCACAGTACCACTGTGGTCGTAAAGCCGTTCCAAGCGGATAAATATTGCATATGAGTGAGGGATATGTGTTGCAGTGGACTTTTATAGACTATTATGAATGCTACACTGTCTCAGGCAGGGGTGAAATTGTTGAAAGGTCTATTTATATCTAAACACTAAGAATGGTACTTACATAGGACTAAGAATTAATGAAACGAATCTTACTTAAGGTTGAATAAATGGTCTAAAACTTTAACGACCTCAGTGCTAAAGTTTCTTGTGTGGTTTTTCTGCAGCATTAATGGATCGGCCTGGGCAGATCCACAGCTCAAAGAATACCGACCTGAAGAAGAGACTTTATGAGCTTCTGCGTTTCATCCGATGAGAGAAATAATCGTAAACCCATATCCTTGTCGTCTTTCATTTCCGCCTCTCATTTTTCTTTCCTGATTCAGTACTTAAAGGAAGACAAGTGACCCACAGCCCCTAT
The DNA here is from genome assembly GCA_029286605.1 of Sericinus montela. NCBI lineage: Eukaryota > Metazoa > Arthropoda > Insecta > Lepidoptera > Papilionidae > Sericinus > Sericinus montela. Next base: position 9,528,530 of record JAGSMR010000030.1, on the reverse strand, counting down.
GGTGCTACATTTGTACACGGGCTTCAGCAATCACATGCCATCAGGGGAACCTATACCTCATTGGATTTTCTCCCATAAAAAAGCAGGAGGAAAATTGTACTATATAGTATTTAAATTTTCAAAACACTTTTATTTTTAATGATTTTAGACAAGAATAACTTTAATTAGACTTAGAATATGCGACTAATTTCAGTTCCGGAATTTCAGAGAACATCACAAAACTTCGCCTAGTCACCGCGACAATGTTACTGAATAGTTCTCTTTGAAATATCTCAGTGTGACAGTTCCACCTACTCACTTCATGGAAGCATCAAGTACATTTTGAACTATTCATTGTGTTGTGCTATGCATGTTTTAAATTTTATAGCATATTACACATAATAATAATATCTTCACGCAATTCCCAATACAGGGGTAGACAGAGGTCGAGTCTAGACAATTAAGTCCCTTCGACCCACCTTTCACCGAAGATATTTTCGGGACACACCTATATTACATATTATTACATATATTATACACACATATATTATATATATATATTACACATAGATAATACATATATAGATAGGGACAACATCACATACATTGCTCCGATCCCAATGCAAGATGCTAAAGCACTTGAGGTATGGGAAACGACGAAGGCACCACAAACACCCAGACCCGAGAAAATGTAGAAAAAGTGGTTTTTCTACATTGATCCGACCGGGAATCGAACCCGGGACCTCGAGATGGCGACACCTTGAAAACTGGTGTTTATGCCACACGTCCCCGGCGGTCGTAACATAGAGAAATGAAATAGGTATTTCGATTTTTTACGGCGAATTATCTTTCCGCCATAACTGAATCTCTCTCTCTCAAAGGAAATCTTTTCTAACTCAACTATTCAACCCGAAGTGTATATATATATATATATATATATATATATATATATATATATATATATATATATATATATATATATATATATATATATATATATATATATAAATATATATATATATATATATATATATATATATATATATATATATATATATATATATATATATATATATATATATATATATATATATATATATATATATTACACATAGATAATACATATATAGATAGGGACAACATCACATACATTGCTCCGATCCCAATGCAAGATGCTAAAGCACTTGAGGTATGGGAAACGACGAAGGCACCACAAACACCCAGACCCGAGAAAATGTAGAAAAAGTGGTTTTTCTACATTGATCCGACCGGGAATCGAACCCGGGACCTCGAGATGGCGACACTTTGAAAACTGGTGTTTATGCCACACGTCCCCGGCGGTCGTAACATAGAGAAATTAAATAGGTATTTCGATTTTTACGGCGAATTATCTTTCCGCCATAACTGAATCTCTCTCTCAAAGGAAATCTTTTCTAACTCAACTATTCAACCCGAAGTGTATATATATATATATATATATATATATATATATATATATATATATATATATATATATATATATATATATATATATATATATATATATATATATATACATATATATATATATATATATATATATATATATATATATATATATATATATATATATATATATATATATATATATATATATATATATATATATATATATATATATATATTAAGAAAATTACATTTTATGTAGTAACTTTTTAATATTTTAATCTTCACGCAATTCCCAATACAGGGGTAGACAGAGGTCGAGTCTAGACAATTAAGTCCCTTCGACCCAGTGACAGGTGGTGAGCCCGTCGCCTTCTTTATGTCCCAGCCAACAATATAATTCGTACATAAGTTTTTGATAAACCCGTTGGTACGAGCCTGCCACCAGGGGACTCTTGACTCAAAATTCCTACCAACTAACCACTCGGCTATCGTGGCTTAACGTGACTTTAATATTTTAATGTAATATATAGCTTTTTATAAAATATATAGCTTTTTATAAAATATATAGCTTTCAATTTAACTGTGCCTATCTAATATTGGGGTATCTAATAAACTAACCGCTGACATATATGTCGAATCTCAGTTGACCACATTTACCTTATATTGATAACTAGCTGCTCCCCGCGGCTTTGCATGCGGCCTAACACTTAACGCGGAGCCCTGATTATTATAAATTAAATAATTAAGGTTCCAATAATTCAGTAAAATAAAATTTAATGAAGATATTCTAAAATAAAAGTACCCTAAGTTCTAACATCAGCTATGTACAAGCGAAAGTCCCGATAAAATTGCTCCACCCGTATCAAAGATTAGTCGGAATAAACAGGCAGACAGATAAAAATTTAAAAAAATCGTTTATTTAATGTAAGTACCACATATACTTTCATATGCATTTACTGAAACGCTTTCAATTTGGAATAACAAACTGACACTTCAATTGCATTTGTATGTGCATGTATAGTTTCATGATATTCCTGTTTAGAAGGAAAAAAAGGAAAATAATATACATAGACTGACGTATTAGTTCCCACGTCATATTATTTAATGTCATGAGCGTGATAAAACATTTTTATGTGTAAATCATCTGAAATTTATTATGGCAGACAAATATTGGAGAGGGGGTGGTGAGAAAAGAAAATATCTGTTCTGGGAATTGTTATTTGAGTCTCCTTGGGGATAATTTATTTTTCGCCGAACAAATTTTGGATACGAGGTAATAAATGCTTAAGCTATTTGTATCATTATCGGTACAATCAAAGAATCGTTTTATTTTTATTACAGCTCAAGCTTAAGGTTAAATAATGACATATTACTGTGATTCTAAATTCATTTTTTGAATTCACTACAGCCAAGGGGTTGGGTGTAGAGACCCGAGTTTGATCCCCAATCGTACCTATGGGTTTCTTCAAAAAACTTATGCACCATTTAAAAAGTTGTATTGAATATAAAGACTTAATTGTCTACCTCTATCTACCCCTGTATTGGGAATGGCGTGAAGATACATATAATTTAACTATAAAGTGCAAAATATTGACCATTCGAGAGGTGTTTCCAGGAATAATTAGTGAATTAATTAGTAACAGAAAATTGTTAAATGTATCAGTAAATAAATAATAAATAAATATCTTCACGCAATTCCCAATACAGGGGTAGACAGAGGTCGAGTCTAGACAATTAAGTCCCTTCGACCCACCTTCCACCGAAGATATTTTCGGGATAACGTTACAGGTGGTGAGCCCGTCGCCTTCTTTATGTCCCAGCCAACAATATAATTCGTACATAAGTTTTTGATAAACCCGTTGGTACGAGCCTGCCACCAGGGGACTCTTGACTCAAAATTCCTACCAACTAACCACTCGGCTATCGTGGCTTAACGTGACTTTAATATTTTAATGTAATATATAGCTTTTTATAAAATATATAGCTTTCAATTTAACTGTGCCTATCTAATATTGGGGTATCTAATAAACTAACCGCTGACATATATGTCGAATCTCAGTTGACCACATTTACCTTATATTGATAACTAGCTGCTCCCCGCGGTTTTGCATGCGGCCTAACACTTAACGCGGAGCCCTGATTATTATAAATTAAATAATTAAGGTTCCAATAATTCAGTAAAATAAAATTTAATGAAGATATTCTAAAATAAAAGTACCCTAAGTTCTAACATCAGCTATGTACAAGCGAAAGTCCCGATAAAATTGCTCCACCCGTATCAAAGATTAGTCGGAATAAACAGGCAGACAGATAAAAATTTAAAAAAATCGTTTATTTAATGTAAGTACCACATATACTTTCATATGCATTTACTGAAACGCTTTCAATTTGGAATAACAAACTGACACTTCAATTGTATTTGTATGTGCATGTATAGTTTCATGATATTCCTGTTTAGAAGGAAAAAAAGGAAAAAAATATACATACACTGACGTATTAGTTCCCACGTCATATTATTTAATGTCATGAGCGTGATAAAACATTTTTATGTGTAAATCATCTGAAATTTATTATGGCAGACAAATATTGGAGAAGGGGTGGTGAGAAAAGAAAATATCTGTTCTGGGAATTGTTATTTGAGTCTCCTTGGGGATAATTTATTTTTCGCCGAACAAATTTTGGATACGAGGTAATAAATGCTTAAGCTATTTGTATCATTATCGGTACAATCAAAGAATCGTTTTATTTTTATTACAGCTCAAGCTTAAGGTTAAATAATGACATATTACTGTGATTCTAAATTCATTTTTTGAATTCACTACAGCCAAGGGGTTGGGTGTAGAGACCCGAGTTTGATCCCCAATCGTACCTATGGGTTTCTTCAAAAAACTTATGCACCATTTAAAAAGTTGTATTGAATATAAAGACTTAATTGTCTACACCTCTATCTACCCCTGTATTGGGAATGGCGTGAAGATACATATAATTTAACTATAAAGTGCAAAATATTGACCATTCGAGAGGTGTTTCCAGGAATAATTAGTGAATTAATTAGTAACAGAAAATTGGTAAATGTATCAGTAAATAAATAATAAATAAACATCTTCACGCAATTCCCAATACAGCGGTAGACAGAAGTCTAGTCTAGACAATTAAGTCCCTTTGACCCACCTTCCACATAAGATATTTTCGGGATAACGTTACAGGTGGTGAGCCCGTCGCCGTATATATGTCCAAGCCAACGTTATGAATCGTACATAGGTTTTGAAAAAACCCATTGGTACGAGCTTGCCACTTGGGGATCGAACTCGGGTCTCTCGAATCGAAATTCCGACCACCCATCCACTCGGCTATAGTGACTAAATGTATCATATAACGTCATTACATTACGGTCGCCGTCGATATCCTCTAAACAAAAGATAAACATAAGTATCTTTTACATAGATTATAAATACGTAAATTATTAATAATTGTTTAAAAACGCTAATGAGTGACGTAAACTTACGTATCAGTACTCAACTATGGTGAGTTAGTTACGGTATTATATATATACTCACTATATAAATAATAAATAATAAATATCTTCGAGCAATTCCCAATACAGGGGTACACAGAGGTCTAGTCTAGATAATTAAGTCCCTTTGACCCACCTTCCACCGAAGATATTTTAGGGACAACGTGACAGGTGGTGAGCCCGTCGCCGTCTTTATGTCTAAGCCAACGATGTAATTCGACCCACCTTCCACCGAAGATATATATATATTTATTTAACTATATGGTGAGATCTGGTTACTCAAACCTAATAGGGATCTTTAAATTAAATGGAAAAAAAAATTAAAATTTCAACTGATACGGACGCTATTCGAACGGTGGACACGGTGGCTCAGGGGTAAGAGCGTTGCCACGGTACGGCAATTCGAAGATATAACTTATAAAAAAAATTTAAACAGAACCAAGTCTGTTCATACTCTTTGATGAAATATTAATAAAAATGTATTTACAAAAAAGTAAAAAGTACTGTTCTACATAGAGAAAACCAGGGTGCTATTTAAAATAAAATGATTATATAAATGTTTTATCGTGTTTTTGTTAAGTTGCCTGTTCGGTATCGAAACGATGACGTATTGTACGCATCGCCGAGTGCATTAATTAAATTATACAACAATTAATTAACAATTTACCGTATTATAGAATAATTTAATAACTGAACATTATAATGATGAACATAAAACCGACAAAATTCCGCGTTCTTTTTTAGAAATGTGTTCTTTTCCGTTCATTAGTATATTAGTGTTTTAAATGAATAATAAGTGAGGGATTGATATTATGTTATTATTAGATGACAGCTTTTAGCCTGCCACTTATTTCTCGTGAACTTCGAATGCCAATGAATAAACAAATTTACTTATGTCTTATCGTCACGCACAGTTCCTGACGGGGTAGCCAGAGAGAACAGATCGATAAGTGTCACGATCCTTACATACCTCTTTCGCTTCTTTCAGATTCATCATCTTCTTCATACATGCACGTCGAGGTATCCGAGTACTCTTGACCCTCCCCTCTTCGACCAATTTGCTTATTTTTAATTTACTTATGTACAAATTCAAAAAGACCAAATGTTCCTGTGGTTGGTTGTATAAATAATATTCCGTAACAACTCCTTTTCATTTTAGTTCTATGCATCACTCACCAATTCGGATAGTTCCTGGGAGGAAAGTCTCCACCGCCAGTCCTAGCTTAGCATAGAGAAACGTACTACCCTTTCTTTTCATTGACTGAACTGTACCAGGTTAAGTCTAGATCAAATCTGGCTATCTGGTTAAAACCGCCACAGTTAAACTATATTTACCCAAAAGCCCTAAGAGGAAAACTAAATTTAAAGTCACTTTAAGTAACTAAACGTGACTTTGACAGACTTTTAGTGAGATAGCACGATATTTTTTTTATAGAAAACTTTTTATAGAATTTTTTTTATAGAAAGATATTTTTTTTATAGGGAGGCAAACGAGGAGGTGGCTCACGTGATGGTAAGTGATTACCGCCGACCATGACCAACCGCAATACCAGAGGCATAGCGGATGCGTTGCCGGCCTTAGAGTGCCCCCCCCTCCCTCTCAGATTTGGGGGAGGGAGATGTGTGGGCCTCCGGTTACCTGCACTCACCAGACGAAACGCAGAAGTTTGTTAGACTTCTACTTCACGCCGGAATTCTGTGTGAAGTCTTGTGGTCACGGTCGTGGTAATTCCCCGGTCGAGCCGGCCCATTCCTGCAACAGCAAAAGCTGATGCGTGGCTACGGATTAGTGCAATAACTTTACAAAATACACAAGTCAACACAAAACAAAACAACCGACACAAAACAACACATGTATGTATTAACTATATAATGTATTAACTAAGCTAATCCGTGGCTACGGATTAGTGCAATAACTTTACAAAATACACAAGTCAACACAAAACAAAACAACCGACACAAAACAACACATGTATGTATTAATGTAGTATTATGCAATAACTTTACGCCTGAATGTATTAACTATATAAATATGATAATTTTAATAAAGGATTCTGCAATATCATAAAATATTCTATTACTAGTTGACCCACGGTGGTGAATAAATAAATATCTTCACGCAATTTCCAATACAGCGGTAGACAGAGGTCTAGTCTAGATAATTAAGTCCCTTTGACCCATCTTCCACCGAAGATATTTTCGGGACAACGTGACAGGTAAGCTGCCGTCGCTGTTTTTATGGCCAAGCCAACGGTATAATTCGTACATAAGTTTTTAAAAAACTCATTAGTACGAGTCTGCTATCTGGGAATCGAACTCGGGTCTCTAGACTCGAAGTTCCGACCACCCAACCACTCGGCTATCGTGACATTATATTTCTAAATTACCTTTATAGCTATTAGCAGTATTAAGCTATTTAATATATATTGATAATAAAATTTATTGTTAGTTTGAATGATATTAAATATTACATACATACTACTGAAAAAGCACTAATGGTTTTTCCAAACTTAAATTTTCCAATATATTCTTTTCGTTTAAGCTATAACCATGTATGTTGAGTTTTTTAATAGCAGTTTATGTAAGCAGTCTTTAAACTTCTCTATAAGTGTACTAAATTTATAATACTAAATATATAATTGGACATAAAAACGGCGACGAGCTCACCACCGGTCACGTTGTCCCGAAAATATCTTCGGTGGAAGGTGGATCGAAGGGACTTAACAGTCTAGACTAGACCTCTGTCTACCCCTGTATTGGGAATCGTGTGAAGACATATTTTTTAATATATAATACTAAACATTTAAATTAAATGATTGTTTTCGGACGTGGTAAAATAATTAGTATGGGATCATTTGCGCGAACTCTTAAAAGTTGGAGTCCGCAGAACGACTGAGCCTCATACTATTTTTCCGATTTTCTTACAACGATTAGAAACAAACATTTTTATATCTGGCACGAACCCAAAATTTAAAATGTTACATAAGAACTATCCTGTTGTACACTTTAATATATATTGATGATAAAATTTATTCTTAGTTTGAATTATATTAAATATTACATACATACATAGATATAGAATAGACACGATAGCCAAGTGGGTGGGTGATCGGAATTCGAGTCAAGAGATCCGAGTTTGATTCCCAGGTGGTAGGCTAGTACCAATGGGTTTCTGAAAAAACTTATGTACGAATACGAAACGTTGGCGGGACGTTGTCACAAAAACGGTCGATGGAAGGTGGCTCGAAAAGGACTCAGTTGTTTAGACCTCTTTCTATCAATTTTATTGGGAATAGGGTGAAGGTATTTATTTATTTTAATGTTATTAAAAATACAATTATTCATAAATTTATTCTGTAATTAAATTTAGTAACGTAGTATTCTTTGATTTGGATATAAAAGTTGTAATAATAAAAAAAAAGAATTGAGTCATCCTTAGGCCTTTAGGCTAATTGTATCATGAATGAAATGTTCTTTTTAGTTATAACAAAATGTAGTATGTAGGAGTAATTTTGTGACATAGATTAAATTTTTCTCAGACAGGACAAAGTTGCATGAATTTTTATTCGTCTAGAACCAACCTCAAAGCGGAGACTAAAAGGGTTTGTCTATAGTCCTTGCGAATACGTTTGGAAAAACTAAAAATCTTTCATATTTTAATATTAATGAAAATAGTAGGATAGAAAAATTCAGTGTAAAATAAATTTAAATATGTTTTTGTTTGCATATGTCCAACTGTGCTAATTCGAAATCCCAGCGTCTTAGCAGCATCCTCAAAAAGAAACAACAGTAATAAGAAACCACTGAGTTTCATATCCAGGTTGCTCATTGTCTCTAAAATTTTCGAATAACTCATACCAAGCACAGTAGTCGGATTTAGTCAACTCTAATTTAGTAACTCTAATTTAGTCCCGAAAATATCTTCGGTGAAAGGTGGGTCGAAGGGACTTAATTGTCTAGACTCGACCTCTGTCTACCCCTGTATTGGGAATTGCGTGAAGATATTTATATTTATTTAATTTAGTAACTGCTAGTAGTAAGATAAGTAGAAGATCATACTTATCTTTTCTAGTTAATTATTAAAATAAAAATATTTGTTCTTTCACTTTCTTATCGCTTACTGTTTTGATGTATTATCATGAAAGGAATCATCAAACGTCATACTTTTGATACTGAGATAATGTAATAGCATTGACACATTAAACATGAAGATACATGTTTGTATTTATCTCATGAAACACTTTTAATAATTGAAACATTTCCAATTATAGTGAAACAGGTTTTGTTTTTTTTTTTTATAGAAAAGGGAGGCAAACGAGCAGGTGGCTCACGTGTTGATAAGTGATGACCGCCGCCCATGAACACCCGCAATACCAGAGGCATAGCAGATGCATTGCCGACCTTAGAGTAAAAGAATTGGGGGAGGTGGGTGTGTGGGCCTCCAGTTACCTGAACTCAACAGACGAAACGCAGAAGTTTCTTAGACGTCTACTTCACGCCTGTATTCTGAGGTCGTGGTACTTCCCCGGTCAAAACGGCCCATTCATGAAGAATCAAAAGCTGATGCGTGGCTCTACCACTTTTAAATGTTGTTGGAAAAAGGGATGTTGTTTTTTAATTAATTTAATTTGGCTTTCCAGTCTAACTTCTCGTAGTAACGCTTTTTCTTTTATTATTTTATTTCTTATTTCGACACTAAAAAATTTATGTAAATATAATGAAGTACGAGAATTTTTGAATAGAATGAAACCGCAAGTTCATCATCTTACTAGGTGGAGTGATGACCTCCAAAATAATATCGATGGATACAGGTTAAGTTAAGACCGTTCTTTGTGGCAAACTTTAGACGAGGCCTATGTTCAGAACTCTTGGTGAATGTAAAGAAGAAGAAAAAGATCACGAAACTTTCAAAAAGTGTGCCATGTCTTAGGACACAGATTGGCACTTTCATTCATGGTTTCTTTTTACTTTTTTTATAGAATAGGGAGAGGCAAACAAGCAGGTGGCTCACGTGATGGTAAGTGATTACCGCTGCCCATGAACACCTGCAATACCGGAGGAACAGCAGATGCGTTTGAAAAACCACTGACGGCAGCACATTCCATAAAGTACAAGTGCGTGGCAGAAAATTCCGCGAAAATCGCACTATGGTGGAAAGCCAAGCATCAAGATGGTTTTGACGGAATATTTGACTATGCCGTAAGGTACGATGTAAGGTATGTAAGGTACGATTCAGCGGCTGGGATTAATCCGAACAATTCTTCGGAGCACTCTCCGTAGTACATCTTGTAAAAAATGCAAAGAGATGCAACAACTATTCGCAAAACCATGGGAACTTGCCGATCAGATTCAGTTGTTTTTATACTATATTCCACGATTATGGTTTATAGAACACTTTTTCCATAGTAATTATTTTAGATAACGTATTGTGAAGAAAAACTCCTACGTAAAAATATCTTATCAGTAAGCACTTAAGCAAGCGATAGAAATAACCGTGGTTATTATGACCTATAAGACATATAAGAAACCATGAATGACCTATAACTTTGACCTACTACCTACTTTGACAACGTGACAGGTAGTGAGTTCGTCGACGTAGTTCTATCAAAGAAGCAGGATAATTAGTAAAATACCATATCGAAAAAAATCCATTAGGATAAGAGTCACGATAGCCGAGTGATTGGGTGGTCGGAATTTCGAGTCAAGAGACCTGAGTTCGATCCTCAGGTGGCCGACTCGTACCAATGGTTTTTCAAAAACTTATGTACGAATTACATCGTTGGCTGGGGCATAAATACCGCGACGGGCTCATCACCTGTCATGTTGCCCCGAAAATACCTTCGGTGGAAGGTGGGTCAAAGGGACTTAATTGTCTAGACTAGACCTCTGTCTATCCTTGTATTGGGAATTGCGTGAAGATATTTATTTAATATTTATTTATTACCATATCGAAAAGAAACTGTTCTACGATGGACAGCAGTTTTTATGGCGCAGGGTTCCTGGTAGTATGTTTGTCAATCCAGTTGATTTACGTGGCGATTGTTGTAAATTCGTTAAAACATTAGAACTATTGAGATTTAGATTTATATACATTTTGGCCAAGCCATTATATGCATTATTTGGGACAGTGGATCCCTCTCCTTCTAGACACAGGCAACTTTTAGTTTAGGAGTCAGGGTTAGTACTTCTAATAAACTAATGCTTGAAACAATAAACAATTAGTTATTATTATTACAAAAATAATTATGTTTACCAGCCTGCTTTGTCAGCGTAGAGAGGAACCTAGCATCATTTTAAGATATATACGAAAACTTTTGATGGGGATAGCTCCGAGGCCTCTGCTCTGCAGGGAATAAAAATTTGTATGGTTAAAGTTTTAACATTATGATAATTTAGCTAGTTCAACATCTACTACGGTTAGTCTTTGTCCATTGCTAGCAGCCCGCGTGCCTGGGCGGGCGTCGCTGCGGGGCGGGAGAGGGGGAGGTCTCGCGATTGGCCCGGCTAGAAGAGTAGCGGCTTACCTCAACAAGCAAGCAAGCCTTCACTCAGTCTGCCTCCGAACGCTCCAGGAGAGTTACGTGTCGCGTCCGGACTCATCCAACTCGCGTGTGAACGACACGAAATCTTAAATTAAATCGCGTGTGAAACAGGATAATATCTAAGTGTTTTGCTTTTACCACCTGTGACGTCACTGCTGTACACTTGTCCGTCTGTTTTCGACACCGCGACGCGTCAATATCGTTCTACTTAATGCGATATGTTCGAGGGCTGTACGTAGAAAATTTTCAGTAGAAGTAAGTACCCATTGCTGGTGTTCATTGTGGTATTTCAATAAGTGATTGGGCATTGTATTGCCTATTCGGCATTGTGACTTTTTTGACTCCTGGCTTATAAGGACGAGTTTTATTAGACAATTACGTACAATAGTTTTTAGCGCATGAATAACAGTGTTCGTGATCATTGACTGTAATGTATAATTGGCTAAACAGACAAATTTAAAAGTATTCGCAGTGATAATAATACAATATGTCAAAAGTTGTTTGTATTTTTTGCGAAACGAACCGGCTTTTTCCTTTGCTGTCAATGTACGTAACATATTTTTGTTGTCATTTGTCAAAGTTACGAAACCAATGACATGCTGACCTAATCTTTTTATACTTACTCCATATATATATCTTTTCATATTTTCTATCGCATGATTCGGTGACATCTCCAAAAACCATTTGGATATATTGGCCAAACTTCTTGTAACTAGTAAAATAGTTAATAAATCTTCACGCATATGCCCAACACTGAAAGGACTACACACAGGTCTAAACAATTAATTCCTTTCGACCCATATTTCACCGAAGCCTATTTGGAACAACGTGAAAGGTGGTAAACCTATCGCCGTTTTCGTGTCAAAGTCAACTGTACAATATACCAACATAGATATTTATTTAAATAGAAAAATATGCATATATATATATATATATATATATATATATATATATATATATATATATATATATATATATATATATATATATATATATATATATATATATATATATATATATATATATATATATATATATATATATATATATATATATATATATATATATATATATATATATATATATATATATATATATATATATATATATATATAAGCATGCATGACTCTAGTACAGACATTCATATACATCACACAACTCCCCTTAGCGGGATTCTAACCTGAAACCCATAGTTTCGAAGACAGGGTCTGTGAGAAAAAATAAGACGCATTGCTGATACAAAAAAAATAAAAAAACTAAAGGTTATTTATTTTGGTTAATTCCATAGTCCCTATAACCTAGTGGTTGGGTAATCCAAATTCGAGTCAAGAGTTAGATTCCATGGTTTTTTTCATTTCAAAAAATTTTTAATTTTGAAGTCACGATAGCCGAGTTGTTGGGTGGTCGGAATTTCGAGTCGAGAGATTCGAGTTCGATCCCCAGGTGGCAGTACCAATGAGTTTCGTATGGGGAATTGCGTGAAGATATTTTTATTTTTTAAAAATAAAAATTAAGGTTTATGTCGTTGGCTTTGAGATAAAGCCCGGTTTTATGTCATATACTTGACATAAAGGACTATGTGAAAGGACTTGAGCCATGAGCTGTTAAGATGCCATCGTACTTCACGACATTTTAGTAATTTCCTGCTTCGGCCGTTAATCAGGTGTGTGTCCCTCTCCTTTCCATCTACTCCTTCCCAAATCTTTCCCTTCTGCTTACCACAAAAAAAAACTTGTGCAGTTCATGGTAAAAATGAAATTTTACGAAAAAATTTAGCATTCTTCGCTCTTTCCCAAATTCTCATACTTTCATTATGATTGAATTATATCTTCACGCCTATCCCAATACTAGGGCAGACATGTACAGTAAAAAAAAATATATTTAAGCGGCAATAGCCTAATGGTTTAGGGTGCGGACTGCGAAACATGACGTCGCAGGTTCGGGCCCCGCCATTCGACTATTGACGTAAACCAACTCCAGACACAAGCATTGCAGCTTAATTGGAGTGGTTAACAGGAATACTAGTAATGTTATTCGGCATTTGCTAGTAATCTTTTTTTAAAAAAAAAAAAAATAAAATATGGATAGGGATAACATCACATACATTGCTCCGATTTCAATGTAAGGTGCTAAAGCACTTGTGCTATGGAAATAGGAAACAGCGCAGACACCACAAACACCCAGGCCCGAGAAATTGTAGAAAATAGGGTTTTCTTTATTGACCCGACCGAAAAACGAACCCGGGACTTCGACATAACGACACTTTGAAAACCAGTGTTTACGCTACTCGCCCACGGAAGTCGTCGTATCTATGTTTAGACAATTAGTCGTTTCGACTCACCTTCCACCGAAGATATTTTTGGAACAGGTGGTGAGCCCGTTGCCGTTAGTCTTAAGTGATGCTATATTATACATATTTCTTTACTTTCCAACTTTATAGAGACATAGATAAATGTTATCGCTGAGAAAATAGGTTAATGTGAAAAAATATTAATAAATAAAACAAAGCTCAACATGTTACATCTCAAAATTGTACTAAAGAGTTTTTTCAAAACATATACACGATTTATTTCTTTGGCATGGACAGATTCACCATCTGTCACGTTGTTCCAAAAAAGTCTACGGTGAAAGGTACGTTGAAAGGATATAACTGTTTAGACCTCTGTCTACATCAGTATGGGGAATAACGTGAAGATATTTTTATATAATAATAATAAATAAAAAAAATATATAATAATAATAAAATATAATAATAATTATGCAATACCATGCAATGCAATTGTGGTAGAGTATAATCTATCTTCACGCAGTTCCTCATACAGGAGTAGTCAGAGGACAATTAAATCCTTTCGGCCCACATTTAAACGGACCTTATTTTGGGACAACGTGACAGGTGGTGAGCCCGTCGCCGTCTTTATGTCCGTGCTAATGATATAAATCGTGTACCCATATGTGTTGATAAAAAATCATTCGATCATACCTATCTCGAGATTGAACTCGGGTCTCTTGACCCAACCACTCTGCTGTCTTGACTTTCTGTATTATTGTTTTAATATGAATTTATTTAGTTATAATTTAATTTCCTTTAAATTATCAAATTGGGGAAATCCTTTTGGGCTGAGGTGTTGATAATGGTATTATATTATTGGTATTGATATTAATTCAATAACAATAGAAATAAGGAAAATACTGTCCTAATTACCAAAATATGTTTTATTAATTGAACCAAATGTAAAAAAAATCATTTGTATATTCAAGGTTGTTATTTAAAAAATTACTTCGCAACCCTCCGCATGAAAATATAAAAAGGTATATGCTACCTGGTCCGAAGAGAAGAAGAAGAGCACCACCCTCCCTCCCACAGATGCGTGCACCAATTCCACAGACGTGTGCACCAACTCCACTGTATGCACCACCACCACTACACTCAAACCAGGTAACACACACCACCACCGAAAACGCGACACGTGTTTCGCCTCAAAACAAGGCATCCTCAAGCGAGTAGACTCTACGATGAGCGACCGCAGAGTGCACTGTGTATATTCATTTTATAGAATTTTTTTCCAGGGTATTGTTATTTGACTATTTTTTTTTTGTTATTAACGCTTCATCTTTTGTCCTGATCTTGAAATGGTGCAAAAAACCCCGACCTCTGCAGTATCGTGGCAACGCTCTTACTACCGAGCCACCATCATTCTCGCTACAGCATGATTTCTATGCTTTAAAAATTCAATAAAATTACACTACTCTATACTTTCTTTAGCCCTGTGGTAACGGTGTAAGAATATTGCCCCTTCCTTTCTTCCCGTGGTTGTCGTCAGAGGCGACTCAGGGCAGCCTTGAATATCGCTTTTGCAACCGATAGATGGCGAGATAACCATCTCTAAAAATATCAGACCAAAATAATCAGACCGAAGATGGGCTGCAGCGCCTGACCACTGGCAGTCTGCTACAGCGATCGCCTTTCCGCTTGCCATGCGTGGCGATTATGGCAAATCCTCCCTATGGGAGAGGCTTATGTCCTGCAGTGGACTTTAATAGGCCGTATGTGTGTATGTATGCTCGTATACTTTGTTGGTGTGGTGTGGTATGAAAATAACTGAGTGGTTTTTATATTAAAATTTTATACGAATAAAAATAACACCAGCTCAGTACTCACTTAAATATATAGACATGCAGATATTTTAGTCAATACTAAAAGGCATGTACCTTCACGCAATTCCCAATACAGGAGTAGACAGAGGTCTAGTGTAGACAATTAAGTCCCTTCGACCCACCTTCCACCGAATATATTTTCGGCACAACGGGACAGGTGGTGAGCCCGTCGCGCCTTTATGTCCAAGCCAACGATATAATTCGTACATAAGTCTTTGACAAACCCATTGGTACCAGCCTAGGTAAAAAGGCATATATCTTCACGCATGTGATATATCTGTTATATGTAATTCTTGTGACACGTTGTTACTCAAGGTAAACTCCGAAACTATCTAACCGATATTGACTTTTTTATGTGTGTTTTGCTGGCGAGCTTAAGATTGGATATTTTTTTTATGTTTTTTTGAAATGTGGTTTGCTGGCGTGCGTAGGATTATTCATTTTTATTACGTACTAGCTGCCAACCGCCGCTTTGCCCGCAGTTTAACCAATAACGCGGAACCCTAATTATGTTTCTGAAATAAAAGTAGCCTATGTTACACCTTGTAACGTTAGCTATTTATCAGTGAAAGTCGTGTTAAAATCGGTTCAGTCGTTTCAGAGATTAGCCGAGACAAATAGACAGACAAAAATTGTAAAAAAATGTTATTTTGGTGTATGTACCATATTCATATACATGTAGTAAACGGTTATTTTAATATTACAAACAGACAATCCAATTTTATTAAGCCGAGTCCGCTAGTTACATATAACATCGCAGAATTCTTATTGACTAAATAGAAGCGAACCATCATGTCAGTCCTGGCTCGTCCTCGAGAACGTACTCCTATCGAGAGCGTCTTGACGATAGCGACGAGATAATTGAGATAAAGGCGTCCGGATTACTGTATGATAACTGACGGTAAAACATTTGTAGCGTATTGTGAAACACGTGCGCCTGTTCAATCGTCGACTACATACATACATACATTAGAAGTGGACGAGTTTTATCGGCTCGCCGTATCTGTATATTCTTAATACATAATATGAAGTTTGATAAGAAACGTGTTTTGTATTAAAGAGAAATATAAATAATCAACTGAAACGGGCGGGAATCGTACCCGCGACGGTACGTTGCACCATAGTATGGCAACGCTCTTACCTCCGAACCACCGTGTCCTACACGCATCGGTTAAGATTTTTATTTATGCTTATTACGCCATCTATCGGAAAATACTCCAAAAACTAGCTCAATGTCCGTAACTTTACAGCTGCGAAACATTAATCCGATACTGCCATCTACATCTTTATTGTGCAATTTTTATTGAATTATTGAAACGTATACGTTATTCTGAACTTTTCGTTATAGAGTCGTGTTAATTTAATTACGTGTAACTTAATGACAACATTAAGTTACACTTAATTTTAAATTAAATTTATGTTTAGTCACAATAGCCGAGTGCTTGGGTTGTCAGAATTTCGAGTCAAAACCCGAGTTTGATTCCCAAGTCGCAGGCTCGTACCAATGGGTTTTCAAAAACTTATGTACCATACTTATGTCCCGTGGTTGTCGTCAGAGGCGACTCAGGGCAGCCTTGAATATCGCTATTGCAACCGATAGATGGCGAGATAACCATCTCTAAAATATCAGACCAAAATAATCAGACCGAAGATGGGCTGCAGCGCCTGACCACTGGCAGTCTGCTACAGCGATCGCCTTTCCGCTTGCCATGCGTGGCGATTATGGCAAATCCTCCCTATGGGAGAGGCTTATGTCCTGCAGTGGACTTTAATAGGCCGTATGTGTATGTATGCTCGTATACTTTGTTGGTGTGGTGTGGTATGAAAATAACTGAGTGGTTTTTATATTAAAATTTTATACGAATAAAAATAACACCAGCTCAGTACTCACTTAAATATATAGACATGCAGATATTTTAGTCAATACTAAAAGGCATGTACCTTCACGCAATTCCCAATACAGGAGTAGACAGAGGTCTAGTGTAGACAATTAAGTCCCTTCGACCCACCTTCCACCGAATATATTTTCGGCACAACGGGACAGGTGGTGAGCCCGTCGCGCCTTTATGTCCAAGCCAACGATATAATTCGTACATAAGTCTTTGACAAACCCATTGGTACCAGCCTAGGTAAAAAGGCATATATCTTCACGCATGTGATATATCTGTTATATGTAATTCTTGTGACACGTTGTTACTCAAGGTAAACTCCGAAACTATCTAACCGATATTGACTTTTTTATGTGTGTTTTGCTGGCGAGCTTAAGATTGGATATTTTTTTTATGTTTTTTTGAAATGTGGTTTGCTGGCGTGCGTAGGATTATTCATTTTTATTACGTACTAGCTGCCAACCGCCGCTTTGCCCGCAGTTTAACCAATAACGCGGAACCCTAATTATGTTTCTGAAATAAAAGTAGCCTATGTTACACCTTGTAACGTTAGCTATTTATCAGTGAAAGTCGTGTTAAAATCGGTTCAGTCGTTTCAGAGATTAGCCGAGACAAATAGACAGACAAAAATTGTAAAAAAAAATGTTATTTTGGTGTATGTACCATATTCATATACATGTAGTAAACGGTTATTTTAATATTACAAACAGACAATCCAATTTTATTAAGCCGAGTCCGCTAGTTACATATAACATCGCAGAATTCTTATTGACTAAATAGAAGCGAACCATCATGTCAGTCCTGGCTCGTCCTCGAGAACGTACTCCTATCGAGAGCGTCTTGACGATAGCGACGAGATAATTGAGATAAAGGCGTCCGGATTACTGTATGATAACTGACGGTAAAACATTTGTAGCGTATTGTGAAACACGTGCGCCTGTTCAATCGTCGACTACATACATACATACATTAGAAGTGGACGAGTTTTATCGGCTCGCCGTATCTGTATATTCTTAATACATAATATGAAGTTTGATAAGAAACGTGTTTTGTATTAAAGAGAAATATAAATAATCAACTGAAACGGGCGGGAATCGTACCCGCGACGGTACGTTGCACCATAGTATGGCAACGCTCTTACCTCCGAACCACCGTGTCCTACACGCATCGGTTAAGATTTTTATTTATGCTTATTACGCCATCTATCGGAAAATACTCCAAAAACTAGCTCAATGTCCGTAACTTTACAGCTGCGAAACATTAATCCGATACTGCCATCTACATCTTTATTGTGCAATTTTTATTGAATTATTGAAACGTATACGTTATTCTGAACTTTTCGTTATAGAGTCGTGTTAATTTAATTACGTGTAACTTAATGACAACATTAAGTTACACTTAATTTTTAAATTTAAATTAAATTTATGTTTAGTCACAATAGCCGAGTGCTTGGGTTGTCAGAATTTCGAGTCAAGAAACCCGAGTTTGATTCCCAAGTCGCAGGCTCGTACCAATGGGTTTTTCAAAAACTTATGTACCATACTTATGTACCGTTGGCTTGGACATGAAGATGGCGACGGGCTCACCCACCTGTCACGTTGTCCCGAAAATATCTTCAGTGCAAGGTGGGTCGAAGGGACTTAATTGTCTAGACTTGACCCCTGTCTACCCCTGTATCGGAAATTGCGTGAAGATGTTTATTTATTTATTTTATCAATTTAATTTAATAGCTAAAAGTTCAGCGTATCTTATATAGTTTAAAAATTTGCACAATAAAGGTGTATGTTTCCTATTATTTTTCTTCTAAACGTTCCTATACTATGGTATAATGTCTTATCGTAATTATAGCAATACCTTTGCGGAAATAGCCTCGAATAATAGAATAACAAATTTAAAAGACCGGTTACGAGCAGTGCCTGTTGTGCGAGATGCCTGTAGTGATAGTACCCCGTCCGTGACATCGCGCAGTGAAACATTCACTAAATTGAAAATTATTATTTCGTTAATCAAAAAAGTCACGATAGCCTAGTGGTTGGGTGATCGATCGACTTCCATTCCTAGGTGGCAGCTTCGATTCCTAGGTGGCAGGCTCGTACCAAAAACTCATGTAATTATTATATCGTTGGCTTGGACATAAGGACGGTGGCTCACCTATTGTCACGTTGATCGAAAAAATACCTTCGGGAGACAGTGGTTCATAAGGACCTTATTGTCTTTACCTCTGTCTATCACAGTATTGAGAATGTCGTGAAGATATTTATTTATTATATTTATTATTATTTATTATATAGTAGTCACAAGAGCCGAGTGGTTGGGTGAACGGAATTTCGAGTCAAGAGACCCGAGTTCGATCCCCAGGTGGCTGGCTGGTACCAATGGGGTTTTCAAAAACTTATGTACGAATTCCATCGTTGGCTTGGACATAAAGACGGCTACGGGCTCACCACCTGTCACGTTTTCCCGACAATATCTTCGGTGGAAGGTGGGTCGAAGGGACTTAATTGTCTAGACTAGACCTCTGTCTACCCCTGTATTGGGAATTACGTGAAGATATTTATTTATTTATTTATTTATTTATTTATTTATTACAAAAGCCTTTAAATAAATGAAGAGAATAAAGGCACAATGAGCCATGTTATTAAAGGTTGTAGGGCATTTCATCTTTTCATCATTCGTAAGGGGTGATAATGCATCAATAATAATAATTGAAAAGAACAATTTTTTAGAAACAGTTTTGCATCTTTAAGCCACTTGCTACTAGGTAAATTTTCATTCGTTAACTTGATTTTCATCATTGTCCTATAAAATATATCTATTTTTTAATGAATAGTCCATACTTTCATGGCAGTTTCATAAAATGTCTATGAAAGTATTTAAGTGTTGACGTCGACAGCTTTTCTTAAACTTTCGTTGCAATTTACGTCTTTAATATTAAAGTTCAAAATTCGGTACGTGTTAAATTGTGGTATACAAAGGCCTTCTCTCAATATTTGATATGATATTAGATTAGGAAATCTTCAGCGCATTGCTCTATTGTAAGTGGATGTTTTGGAGGGCGAATATTACCTTATTGTTTCTTTTTGGTCACGTTATTGTAACACAAGTGAAATTTAAATTTCCAAAGTTCGCTCGTCTCAGCTATAAACAAACTTAATTATGTAACCGCAGTGTCTTGGAAATGTCCATATTAACAATGTGCGATATTGGGTATTTGTGTAACTTATTTGTATATTAAGTCACGATAGCCGAGTGGTTGGGTGGTCGGAATTTCGAGTCAATAGACCTGAGTTCGATCCCCAGTTGGTAGGCTCGTACCAATGGGTTTTTCAAAAACTTATGTACGAATATCGTTGGCTTGGACATAAAGGCGGCGACGGGCTCACCACCTGTCACGTTGTCCCGAAAATATCTTCGGTGGGTCGAAGGGACTTAATTGTCTAGACTCGGCCTCTGTCTACCCCTGTATTGGGAATTGCGTGAAGATATTTTTTTTTTTATTTGTATAACGGTCTGTATATAGGTATTTTATTATTTATTTATTTATCTTCACGCACAATCCCTGACGGGGTAGCCAGAGAGAACAGATCGCCAAGTGTCTCGATCCCTACATACTTCTTTCGCTTCTTTCAGATTCATCATCTTCTTCATACATGCACGTCTAGGTATCCGAGTACTCTTGACCCTCCTCTCTTCGAGCAATTTGCTCACATGGTCTTCGAAAGTTAATCTCGGTCTACCTCGACACCTTTTAATATTAACTTTCGCGCTATATATTTTCTTCACCATTCGGTCTTCACTCATTCGCTCAACGTGCCCAAACCATCGAAGCACGCCCTTATCCATTTTTGAGACAAGGTCATCTTTCAAACCTGCCATATTGCGAATCTCTTCGTTTCGCTTTCGGTCTGCCATGGTAAGGCCGCACATTTTACGAAGAGATCGCATCTCCACTGCATTCAACCTGCTTTTATGCTTCTTCTGGCATACCCAGGTTTCGCTGCCATATAACAAAGTCGGTACCAACACTGCGTTATGTATTGCAAGGCGTGCACTTTTCACAACGCCTTGCCTCTTGATTAACGCAGTCAGGGCACCATTGACTTTGTTCCCGGCAGCGACACGCCTGTCCACATCTAAATCACATCTTCCATCCCGGCTAAACGCACTCCCCAAGTATACAATTTCATTCACCTGTTCTAGACATTCCTGATTTAACAGCCCCCGTTCGCCAGCACAAATTGCACAGCAGATGAAAGCTGTCCCAGACGCGTGGCCCACCGTACTTGACCATTTCAGCAGTAACTCTGTCTAGTCCCGCAGCCTTACCACATTTCAAACTTCTAATCGCACATTCAATCTCTTTTATACTGATGACCTCAGTGTCATCGAGGTCCGAGTCTGGCGTACCAGTCACGGCGTCACCCCCGGATCCCTCACTAAGGTCATCACACGCATACATCTCTCTATAAAATTCGCTCCATCGCTGCATGACGTCCGATTTTTCTGAGAGGACGTCATTGGTTCCCGAAAGCACTTTATTCATTCTTAAGGCTGTCGCACCACTCCGGGTCCTTCCAACCTCTTTCCAGAAGAGTTTGAAGTTCTCCTTGAAGTTGTGCGACAACCTTTCGTCCGCTTCCATTCTACTCCTTTCACGCACTTCCTCAATCAATGCTTTCGTGTGAACTTTCTGGAGCTTATATCTTTCTTTCCTCTTCTCTCTCATATCCTTATCATTACTAGAGGCCAAGTAGTCTAACCATGCTTTCTTCTTCTTATTTACAGCTTCTTTCACTTCGTCATTCCACCATGCATCACCCTTTTTACTACTACCTCTTTTCACATTTCCACACACGTCTTCCGCTGCACTAACCATTCCATCTCTAAGGCTCTGCCATATTTCTTCCACACATTCTTTCCTAACACCAATGCTGTCCAGCTTTTCGGCTACCCTTGCTTGATATTTATTCCTAGTGTCCGCTTCCTGAAGCTTCCAGCTTCGGATGCTACCGACCGACTGTGGTTCTGGTATCGCCGTCCGGTGGCGCTAACCCGCGAACAGACCCCTAAATCTAGTAATCACTAGGTAGTGATCCGTTCCCTGGTCAGCACCTCGGAACACCCGCGTATCCATCACCTGTTTTCGCAGTCGGTCATCCACCAGGAATAAATCGATCATACTTCTCTCATTCTCTCTTGTTCTAGTATACATATGGATTTTCTTGTGACTAAACATAGTGTTTGTCACAAGAAGACCCTTTTCCTTGCATACAGCCAGTATAAGCTTGCCAGCATCGTTAACCCTTTTATCGCCAAACATTCCAAGCTCTGACTCGTACCCTGGCCGAGCGGTACCAACCCATCCATTCAAATAAATAAAGAGAATAAAGGCACAATGAGCCATGTTATTAAAGGTTGTAGGGCATTTTATCTTTTCATCATTCGTAAGGGTGATAATGCATCAATAATAATAATTTAAAAGAACAATTTTTTAGAAACAGTTTTGGATCTTTAAGCCACTTGCTACTAGGTAAATTTTCATTCGTTAACTTGATTTTCATCATTGTCCTATAAAATATATCTATTTTTAATGAATAGTCCATACCTTCATGGCAGTTTCATAAAATGTCTATGAAAGTATTTAAGTGTTGACGTCGACAGCTTTTCTTAAACTTTCGTTGCAATTTACGTCTTTAATATTAAAGTTCAAAATTCGGTACGTGTTAAATTGTGGTATACAAAGGCCTTCTCTCAATATTTGATATGATATTAGATTAGGAAATCTTCAGCGCATTGCTCTATTGTAAGTGGATGTTTTGGAGGGCGAATATTACCTTATTGTTTCTTTTTTGGTCACGTTATTGTAACACAAGTGAAATTTAAATTTCCAAAGTTCGCTCGTCTCAGCTATAAACAAACTTAATTATGTAACCGCAGTGTCTTGGAAATGTCCATATTAACAATGTGCGATATTGGGTATTTGTGTAACTTATTTGTATATTAAGTCACGATAGCCGAGTGGTTGGGTGGTCGGAATTTCGAGTCAATAGACCTGAGTTCGATCCCCAGTTGGTAGGCTCGTACCAATGGGTTTTTCAAAAACTTATGTACGAATATCGTTGGCTTGGACATAAAGGCGGCGACGGGCTCACCACCTGTCACGTTGTCCCGAAAATATCTTCGGTGAAAGGTGGGTCGAAGGGACTTAATTGTCTAGACTAGACCTCTGTCTACCCCTGTATTGGGAATTGCGTGAAGATATTTTTTTTTTTATTTGTATAACGGTCTGTATATAGGTATAATATAATAAAGCTGGTAAGTATTTAGTACCAATGTACTATGGGGAGCTTCTTTTGACCCGATTTATCATAGCTTTTAGGACAAGGTGCCATGACACTAAAATTATAAATGCGACAATTACGAGAGATTTGTTTTGTAAGAACATATATACCTACGTACACACTCCTCTGACTACATACTTCTATACGTTGATATGATAGTAACTTTGTTGAAACCTGCATCCTTCGGCTTTAAGCAAAATTTTTAAAGTCGTCACTACATCTCATGGGGCGTCGTCACTGCGTCTCCATAAACGAGGTTACCACTCGAGTAACTTTTCCGCTCAATGGTTATCAGTTCGTAGAGCTATGTGAAAGGCCGATTTTGATTTCAACCCGCTGATCTTTATGGCTATGCTGGTTACCTTAGTTCTGCTGCGCATGTTTTTATAGCGGATTCTATCACATAAAGAAACATCGAGAATAGCTATTTTTATAACACGCTTAGCAGCTCTGATGGGATTCTATATTATTTATTAATTACAAAAAGTCTTCTACGTAAAAAATGCAAATCCCATGCGCGTACATAAGTAAATTTCTATTAAAGAGTAAACTATTGGTATGCCTGCCTTGTGTTGAGATGGAACTAGTGTCGCGTAATGGTCGGTGGTGGTATATTTAACCTGGTTTTGAGAGTAGTGGTGATGGTGCCACGAATCGTCACTCCTTCAAGATGAAATTAAAAAAATTACATATTATTTTTAAATAAATTGGCAAACTAATCTTACTATTAATTGCATATAACATCTTTCTATATAATATGATTACAAAATATGAAATAAATTATCTAATATCTCAAATATTTGTTACATTTGTATATATGTGTTGGTTTGTGTATATATATATATATATATATATATATATATATATATATATATATATATATATATATATATATATATATATATATATATATATATATATATATATATATATATATATATATATATATATATATATATATATATATATACATATATATATATACATATATATATATATATATATATATATATATTTATATATATATATATATATATATATATATATATATATATATATATATATATATATATATATATATATATATATATATATATATATATATATATATATATATATATATATATACGGCATATATATGCATAGTTCATTTATGAAGTGTTAATAAATAAAGGGTGTATCAAAGCAAAGCAAAGTAACACCTGCGCTTAGTGTCAATTTAATTGTTTAAGTAATTTCATTAGTTTTGTTTTTTAATTTTATTTTCACGCACTGTCCCTGACCTTTTATACGTCTCTCGCTTCTTTCAAATTCATAATTTTCTTCATACATGTTCATCTAGGTATCCATGTACTCTTGACCCTTCCCTCTTTGACCCTCTTCCTCAAAAAAAAAAAATATCTTCACGCAATTCCCAATACAGGGGTAGACAGAGGTCGACTCTAGACAATTAAGTCCCTTCGACCCTCATTTCACCGAAGATATTTTCGGGACAACGTGACAGGTGGTGAGCCCGTCGCCGTCTTTATGTCCAAGCCAACGATATTCGTACATTAGTTTTTGAAAAAGCCATTGCTACGAGCCTTCCAACTGGGGATCGAACTCGGGTCTATTGACTCGAAATTCCGACCACCCAACCACTCGGCTATCGTGACTCGACATCTTTAAATATCAATTTCCGCGGTGTGTATTTTCTTTACCATTCGGTCTTTACTCCTTTGCTCAACGTGCCGAAACCGAACCAAACCGAATCGAATCACGCCCTTATCAATTTTAGTGATAAGGTCATCTTTCAAATCTGAAATTTCTTTAGTATATGAAACTTAATTTCATTAGTATATAAAAAAAGAATTATTTCTATATATGGCTATAACCGGCGCTGTACCTAGTTATATAACAGTAAAGTTATACACCTATTGGAACAACGCCGCGCCGCATAAAATACCATGATTCCATAAACAAAAGTAATCAAACTTTCACTCAGCGGCGCACGTGAGCTATTATATTAATGAAGTCCAAGCTTTTGTTTGTTTATTTTGTATAATGTTTTCCCATGGTTTCACCTTTTTATAATGGTATAATATCTTCATGCAATTCCCAATACTGTAGTAGACAGAGGTCTAGTCTAGACAATTAAGTCCCTTCGTCACATCTTCCAAAAAAGATATTTTCGGGACAACGTGACAGGTGGTGAGCCCGTCGCCGTCTAAATGTTCAAGCCAACGATAAATTCGTACGTAAGTTTTTGAAAAAACCATTGGTACGAGCCTGCCACCTTGTGATCGAACGCGGGTCTCTTGACTCGAAATTCCGACTACCAGATCACTCAGCTATCGTGACTATTATGTACATTATATTATTTTGACTTTTCATGATATCGACTTCTCTCATAAGGACGATTTGCAATTATCGCTACGCTTAAATAAGCGGATTGGAGTTCTAGATACTCGTATCTTAGACACTGCCTAACTTACGAGATGGTTATCTTGTTATCTGCTCGTGGTAGCTATTTCCGTGTCGCCTCTTACGACACTCACGGTAAGAAAAGTGTTAGTAAATTCTTACTCCGACACCACACGGCAAGTATTACTTTGTTTCTAGCGCAATATTTTTTAATTTACAACAATTATATAAAGACCTGATTGTCTAGTTGGTAGTGACCCTTCTTTCGAAACTAAGGAATGCCAGCTCGAACCACGCTACGGGCAATATGTGAATATGATTTTTTGTACTTGAGTCATGAATGTTTTTAAGTATATACATGACTATATATGTATGGAAAAATATATCTAATATTGGGACGTAGCATTGCACTCAGACGGCGATAGGCTCACCACCTATCACGTAGTGCAAATACGCTTCGGTGAAAGGTCATTATTGTCTACCCCAGTATGGCGAATTTACGTGAAGATATGAAGTGTCAAGAATAGCCATTGTCGTTTTATTGCGTCGCAATCTAATATTCATCAAAAAACTCGTATTTCACCTCGCACATCCAATCATAAAAGTTGTTGCAATAAAAATTCAATTTGAACGAGTATTGCCACTGGCAAAATTATTATTCAATTCACGTACTGTGGTTTTATAGGTCCGTAGTAAAAAAGTCTAGACGTACCTACATAGTATAATTCAGAGATCGTATTTTTTCATTCAGAGCTATATACTTTTTTACATTTAAGTCCCATCGATCAAACTTTTAATAATAATACATATATAGATAGGGACAACATCACATACATTGCTCCGATCCCAATGTAAGATGCTAAAGCACTTGTGGTATGGGAATCGGAAACAACGAAGGCACCACAAACACCCAGACCCGAGAACATGTAGAAAAAGTGGTTTTTCTACGATGACCCACCCGGGAATCGAACCCGGGACCTCCCGAGATGGCGACACCTTGAAAACCGGTATTTACACCACTCGTCCACGGAGGTCGTCGACCGAAGCTTATTTAGAACAACGTGACTGGTGGTGATCGTATTGCCTTCTTATTGTGTCCAGAGGCTACTCTGTAATAAACTTACATACATGACCATGACTCCTATGTAAACACCTTTATTCATTTCTCAAATGTTTGCCACTAGCGCTATTCGAACCCGCAACCCTTAGCTTCAAAGGCAGAGTCACTACGAAAGGAGACTTTCGGGTTGTTATAATGTAATATACTTTTTTTTATTTTGATATTGGAGTAGAGTGAAAAACGAAGTAACCAGTAACAAAGAGACTAATGGAAGTAGCTTTTGTTGTTACTTCCATTAGTTTTATTGCTAAATTAATAATAATAATGTAGTAATTAATTAAGTCGAGAATGAGATATAGGTATAGCATTTCTTTCTAATTATATACTAATATTTACTGATAATATAAATTTAGTTTTAAGATTTAAAATTGTATAAGAAATTGCTGTGCCCTATCCGGTTCATGTCGATACTAACATGTTATTTTAAGAACTTCTGTACACACATGAGAACGCAATAAATTATTGAGTATTGAGTAGCTCATAACACCTTTAAACCATTTCAAAAGAAGGAGGTTAAAAATGCGTCTACGCCATTGAGGACATAGATGGAATGCCTAACATGGAGTGAATGAATTTCATAGCCTATGATTAGACTGGCTCTTTATAATCTTCAAAACAGAGCAGATCGGTTGAGACACTCCTAAACAGAGAAGGAGTCTTTGACAATTCTTAGCAGCTTAGAACTGAAGTAATGAATATATTGTAAATGGCAGTGGGCTTTAATAGGCCGTTATGTATAAATAAATTTAAAAAATATATTAACTTTCTGTAGGTATCTATCGTACATAATGCGTAACCATATTTTTATTCTTCTTTTTCTATTTATTTTTATTTTTCAATTGTAGGAAATCAAAAAGCGACAAGAAGCGATATTGATTACAATATCGCGCGCTTCAAAATTTTCAATTTTTTACGGTCATCATTATTGTCAACTTATAAAACCACTTACGATTTACGTGAATGTTATGTCATTAGAAATTAAACGCTATCAATTACTTGTAAAATAAGTTTTTTTTCAATCCTGAATAAGATTAAAAAAAGGTACTGGCAGTAATAAATGAAATTTTTTTTACAATGCTTTTAATTATCAGCATTTAGATAGGTACTTAAAAATAAATAAAACTGGCTCGTTTTCGAATTCGAAACACAAATTATGAACAAATTAAAGTCAGACAATTTCAAATTGAATTTAGAATTAAGAATAAAAGCGATTAGTGACGAAAATGAGACTGTCTTGATATAACTAGAAATCGCTGCAGATCGATATTCACGTCTTACTTTAGACGAACGATTTTATATTAATTATTCATGTACTGATTCTGTCTAGCGTCTTAGAAGTTGCAAATTCTGCTGTATTAACCTTTAATAAAGACGCCAGCCAGTAATTTATATTTCTTTGACATAATAGTATAACCACTATTCAACGTCGACAAAAATGTTAAATGTGTCATTGATGGATAAAGGAAGGCAGACAAGACACTGATTTGGGTAACGGTTAGCGGATATATTCTTGAGACCTAATTCTCACATTTCGAGATCTTTGATCTGATTGATCTTTTTTTTTTTGATTTGATTGATATATTTTTTGATTTTGTAGATACAGCATTTCGAAAATTGGATTAAAATGTTTAGCGATGCTAGCACTAGTTCGTAAATTTCAACTGGTCCTTACATCATTCGTCATAACGGCCTATAAAAGTCCACTGCAGGACACAGGCCTCTCTCTGGTTTGCAATAATCGCAACGTTTGGAAAGCGGATTGGCGATCGCAGTCCGAGATCTCTTGCATAGACGCTGCTGCGTCACCGGTCCGCTGAATTAAGGTCTGATATTTATGTACATAGTTCTTCCGCAGTCTGTCTGTTGCTAATTAAATTTTCAGGGCTTTTTTAGTAGTAGTTTCTTGCGACCCCCACGACAGTAGAGGGGGTGGTGATATTCTTACGCTCCTAACACATGGAAATCGCATGGTTACTCGCTGAAAATTTTAATACTTGAACACATTATTCATGCTAGTGTAATATATTTGCCACTAGTATGATTCGAACTCGGTAACTTTAGCTTCGAACGCATTGTCACTACCAATCCGGTCGTCATATTTAGTGGTTTGTAGATGTATGTTCAGCTTTTTTAAAGAAATGTTATAACATTTCTTTCATTACGCGAAAGAACCCGGGAACTATCAATAAAAAGACCTGACAACGACTCGCAATTATGCCATGGCGACGTCTCTGAGTGACATTCAATGGAAGCGCTATTAACATTTATTTAGTGACACCGTCAGCTCGCATTATCTGATGAGCTAGGGTTGTACCCTTAGAAGTAATCATTAAATATTTATTTATTTAACCTTTATTTGCACAATAAAAATCATCTTCAAAATTCAATTCGAAATCAATCAATTCAAAATCTTCACGCCATTTTCAATACGGGGGTAGACGGAGGTCTGGACTATTGAAACATTTTTTGAGACAACTGGTGGTTAGCCCGTCGCCGTCTTGATGCCCAAGGCAATGATATAAATCGTACATAACTTTTTGAAAACCTATTGGTACCGGACTTGGGGATCGAACTCGGGGCTCTTGACTCGAATTCCGATCACTCAACCACTCGGTTGTCGTGATTTAAAATAAAAAAAGTCCAAAGGCGTTCTCTGCCTATCTAGATCCTCTGCTCAATCTAGTGATGCGTGCATTAAAAATTTTAATGGAATGTTTTGAAAAAAATTTTAAATATTTATTAATATTAAATATAACGATCGTCGTGGACGAGATGCGAAGACACCGGCTTTCATGGTGTCGCCATCTTGAGGTGTCGGGTTTGATGCTTATTTTGAGATCATAGAACTCGAATAGTTGAATGATCAGAATTCGACTCAAGGGACCCGTGTTCGATCAGAAAGGAATAGAAAAATTCTCTGAATTTATTGCAAAAGAGGTACGTAAATATCATGACAATTGGCGGCCTGTTTTCTCAGGGAACCCGTCAAGGACGGTATGGAATATATTTATAATATAAATGAGTCTTTTTTTTTACAAATAAGCGCTACAGACAACCATAACACGAGCGACGTCGTACTTAAAAAGATAAATATTATCTTGATCGACTTTTCCGCTTGATGGCTATCGACACCTTTGATGTGTTATTGTAACAGAATGTATTTATTTATTTTCTCCATAAATAATAAAATTCCATGACTAATGTGGCATGTGGGCGTTACGTTCAATTTCATTTCCAGAATATTTTAATTTTATTTATTTGTTTAATAATTTATGTCCACACAATACAAATGAAAGAAGAAATATAATAAGAGAAAAAGTTTGTGCAAAGGCATGTATGTATATGTTTATGTTTATATCGGCCAATATTCCCCGCATGTGATACCGACATCTGTCGGTAGCACATTGTATTTTCTAGGCCCTTATTTGATTCTTACTTCTTCACGTAGGTTCCAGGAAGAGAGGGATTAGTATTTTGCACCGATAACGTATATCGATGGTATCGGCGTAAGATACTTGTATATAAATTGATTTTCATATACCATATTACATTTTTAATGTAATAAAATAACTAAAAACACTTATTGATATCAGCACTGGATAGATTTGAAACTTTAGTGGCACGGTAAAATAATTAGGATAATATTAAAACACTAGAAGAAGTTGGTAATGTCCTATTTATTATAACTGGTTTAGGCAGAGGTCTAGATAATTAAACGTTTTCTGTACTATACTTCTATACTTTTACACACAAAAATGTTTGCCACAAGCGGGACTCTAACCCGCAACCCTTGATTTCGAAGACAAGGTCTCTATTAACTAAGTTACTAGACCTCCACCCTACTTTTAGTTTTTTAATTTCTAATCTTTTTGTTTTTATTTTACCTATTTCTCTAAGGCGAATGTCTTCTTTAAAAACATAACCGTGCATCATGGTAATAACGATTGGATGCAATGAGGATATGGGTAATCTTCAATTTCCTCAAGATGAACTGCTGATTTACTACACGATAGCAATGATCTTGAATTATTTCAAATAACGATGTTGTAACGAAATTATAATCGAATCGAAAGAAAAAATCGAATAATGCGCCGCATTTTGATAATTTATCACGAAATTTGTTTCCATTTGTAAAATAAGGAACCAAGTACGTTGCTGCGTCGTAAATAAAGGATTTCTTTATTTATATTATTTATTTATCTTCCCTCATATTTCTTGACGGGGTAGCTAGAGAGAACAGATCGCCATGTGTCACGATCCTTACATACTTCTTTCACTTCATTTAAATTAGAGGAATTAATAGGAGGAAAACAAAAAGGTAAAGAATAGCTACCTTGGTTATTATTTTTAATTTTTAATTTATTATGTTCAGGCATTTCGACCCCGAAAAAAAAAATAAATTTGAAAATCGATATGAGCCTATATCCTGGAGTACCTGGAGGCCCACACACCCCCTCCCCCAATTCTGGGGAGCACTCTAAGGGCGGCAACGCATCTGCTATGCCTCTGGTATTGCGGGTGGTTATGGGCGGTGGTCATCACTTCCATCAGGTGAGCCACCTGCTCGTTTGCCTCCCTTTTCTATAAAAAAAGATCGAACTCGAGTTTTTGAATCGAATTACCCTAGCTCGCGACTTATCGTGATTTACCCTATCGTGACTTATGACAACGAACGAACGGTCGACAACGAACGGTCCCCAGCCACCTGCATCCATCGACTTCCTGCAACATTTTGCAGGTCGTCACTCCATCTCTATCTCGTATAACATCGTGTATTACATAAATTTCTTCAATTAAATATGCCTAATAATATAAAACTGTTTGTATCACTTGAAAAAAATCTCATTCATAATATTGTTACATTGAAACGTCTTTGAGAAAGAAAATAAAAAGTAATTGACGAAAACAAAAAAGGTTCGCATGCAAAAAGATAAATAGCAACGAGCTTTCAAATGATCTCCTATATCGTTAAGTTTCACCTTACTGAACTCCAATGTGCCTACTTCATGCTTCGCATAAAATTTATATGCCTTTATATCGCTTATTCGAGCTTTAAGCTTAACAGATTTGTATTCTTTCCGACGCAATTCTTGTTATTAGAGGTGCTTTATCGAATGAAAAAGTTTGTATAGAAATTGGAATAGAATGATGATAATGCCGTGTTGTATCGGCATGTGAATTCACAACTCCTTATTTTCCATATATTAGTATTTAGTATAGTGGCGTAAAAATATTTGCTGTATCTTCACACATTTTCCAATACAGGGGTGAAAAGAGGTAAAGACATATTGGTCCTTTCGATCCACATTTCACCAGAGCTTATTTTATGGCAATGTGGCAGAAGGTGAGCCTGTCACCGTCTTTTTGTTCGAGCCAACGATGTAAATCGTACATAATTTTTGAAAAAACTCATTGGTATGGTCCGAGATCGAACTCGGATCTCTGGACTCAAATACTCTCAATCTTCTAAAGTTTGTAAAAGTCCTTAAGTGCGATCCCCAGGGTGCAGGCTAGTACCAATGGGTTTTTCAAAAACTTATGTACGAATTATATCGTTGGCTTGGACATAAAGACGGCGACGGGCTCACCACCAGTCAGTTGTCCCGAAAATATTCTCTAAAGAAAATATCTGCTAAAGGGAAGTCCTTAAAATGACAAAGACGGCTGCATCGCGAAGCATATCACATAAATATTCCAAGCTGAACTGCCAAGTTTGCCATAATCAACTCGCTTGGCATGCGGAGACCGTTCGCAGTGCCAGACACCCTGGCACCTTAGACACTGCTACCCGTCACCGGTCTGCTTATTTTGGATCCAGGATTTTGAAATTTTTTATTTTGCTCTGTTAGCCTTGGAGTTTTATAAATTTAGATAGGGAAGTACTTAAAGGACTACTTTAAACAAGTCTGAGTATTGACTTAATAGAACTCTAGCTGAGTTACTGAATATATATACAGTTTTTTTATATGTATACTGAACAACTAAAAGTATATTTTTTATTGAATTGAATATTTTTGACAAAAGTGATATGGTGTATTCATACACTTAATTACCGCGGCTTTCCCCACAAATTATAGTTCGAAAAATAAGTAAGAATTTGTACACGGGTTAATAAGGAACCCTAGTTCGAAAATATACATATAGATTTAGACAATTTATAGATATAGATAGCTATATGGAAGTTAAAAATTGGTTCTCTCAGGTTCGAAAATAATACGTATGTAATATATTAATGTTTCAATGCATTATTGTTGTTAAGGTAATACTCAACATGGGACACTTTATGAACCGCCCTACTTTTGTCATTAACTTGGAAATAATATAATGTCAAAATATGTACTATGTAATATATGAGTTAATACATAATAAGACTTACATACATAATAATACTTATATACGTAATCTTACTAATAGACTTACGTGAAAATTTGCTAAAAAGTAAGAAGGATTTGTAAAGATGCGTTGGAAAGAAACGTGACACGTAAGGGATTAAATAAGGTTTGAGACATATTATGTGCTGTTATTTAATTTTGGCCCTTTTTATTATAGTCATTGCTATTAGACGTAACTGTCTGTTTATACGTGACGGTAATTTTAATTTTTTTTTGAGTCTATGAATAGATTTCTCTTTTTCTCAATCAAGTTGTCTATTTAGATAAGTAGGTTACACATTTATTTATATCAATCACAGTTGTCTTTAATGAGATTAAAGGGGTCGCAGTATGGTATAGTATCTGTTACCTATTTTATTCTTGTGTAAGAGTATTTAAAAAAAATTAGCAAAAAAAGGCATTCCTGCGGTGATTCTTCGCCTATTTCTTCTCCGCCAGAGGAGCATAAATACGAAACGGTGGTAGATTAAAAATGACTATCGATAAACGAATGTATATTCTTATTTCGATAAATAATTGATTTGATTTGATTTGAGAGCAAAACGCTCTGTAGTTGGTTCACTTCGAAGATTGCGCAATGTGCTCCGCATTTCTACCAAGATTGCGATTTCTCAGTTTCTTCTTTTTTCAACTGATCTAGCCTAACAGAGGAGCAAAGCAAGCAAGGCGCAAGGTTGGGAAGGTATGACCACAGCTCGGATGAGAGATAGCATATCAGGTAAATTTTGAAATATCTATTACTGCTCCTTTGTTTAACTAATCCACATTGAGTAAAAGAATTAACAGTATAAGTTTCTATCTACTTACTTATCTATGCCAAAGTCTAGTTTGTAACGTTCGGTAACAGCTACCGGTGCGTATTGCGGTGTAGTTGGCGACACGGCAAAGAGAGCAAATATTTAGGACGTTGTATAAGTTATACAACTTGCGGTCGGTGCGTCACGCGGGGCGCACGCGGGACAGCGCGCGGATTAATGAAATATATTTGGCATGTAGCAGTGTGGCCACAACTACAAGCAAAGCGCATTGTCTAGTGTCAACATATAGCAGTGTTTGAGGAGGAGACGACGATTAAACAAGTCCTAGCTAAAATAAAGTTTAGTACGAAAAAGATACATTACAGTTTCTCTTCGAATATCCTATCTGCGATGAAGGTCCTATCAGCGAGCTCATTAGATATGTATATATTCATGCATTTTCAATACTATGGTAAAAATAGACATTTCCATACATTATAATCATATCAATCATCAAAAGACTTACATTTTTACTTAGATTTACATTTCAAACTTTATTTAATTTTCACTTATTGGTGGACGTGTAACGGCTTTATAAAAGTTGCAAATAACTCAGGTGTCACAATCTAATAATTTTATTGTAATAGTTTTAATATTATAATTAGTTTTACTGAAAAAGTCACGATAGCCGAGTGGTTGGGTGGTCGGAATTTCGAGTCAAGAGACCCGAGTTCGATCGCCAGGTGGCAGCCAAAGAGTTTTTAAAAACTTATATACGAATTATATCGTTGGCTTGGACATACAGACGGCAACGGGCTCATCACCTTTCACACGTTGTCCCGAAAATATCTTCGGTGGAAGGTGGGTCGAAGGGACTTAATTGTCTAGGCTAGACCGCTGTCTACCCCTGTATTAGGAATTGCGTAAAGATATTTATTTTTTTATTTTTAGTTTTACTTATCTTAGCACATCCCCCATCAGCCAGATAGAACATGTCGCCAGGAGTTAGGATCCCTGCACACCTCTTTCCCTTCTTTAATTTTTTAATTACTTTTAGGTTATTTTTACGTTAATAATAAATCATATTATTATTATTATTAACGCTGCATAAAATATTTATTTAACTAAAATAAGAAAATAAACAATCATCACCGAAGTAATTTAGGTTATTTACGACTAAAATTAATGACACATGAAGTTAGTTTATTTTGATTTGATCGATTTCCTTTAGCAGAAATAGACTTATTCTCCACATCTGCAATAACAAGATCAGAAGAGATTTTCTTTGGCAAATGTTTCAGTCGTATTATTTTGCAATGTCCGAAATAATTAATACTGCATTAAGGCGAGAATGAAACGGTTATTTTCTTTTGAGTATTTTGGTCTTATGCAGTTAAAATTTGGGCCAAAATTTTTTTTGGTAAGACTTAGTTTATGACGAATGGTGGTTTTTACACGAATTTTAAGAATTAAAAGAATACCTTTCCTTTCTTATATCTTCATGTACGGGTGGTGTACACACAGGTTTTCATGGTGGCGCCAGCTCTGAGGTCCCGGGTTCGATTCCCGGACGGGTCAATGTAGAAAACACTTTTTTTTACATTTTCTCGGGTCTGGCTGTTTGTGGTACCTTCTTTGTTTCTGGTTTCATGATAGAAATGCTTAAGCTGCTTATATTGCGGTCAGAGCCACATACGAGTATGGGACGTTGTCCATGTCTCTGTAATGTATGTAAGAAGCCTATAAGAATTCACGATAGCCGAGTGGTTGGGTGATCGGAATTCCAGTCAAAGGACCCGATTTCGATCTCCAAAACTCGTACCAACGGATTTTTTCAAAAACTTATGTACGATTTATATTGTTGGCTTGGACAATAAGTCGGATACGGGATCGCCATCAGTCACGTTGTCCCAAAAACTATCTTCGGTGGAAGGTGGGTCGAAAGGAATTAATTCCCTAGACCGACTAAAGGGGTAAATAGATACTCCTGTATTAGGAATGGCGTGATGATGTTTTTTTCTGAATGTATGTAAGATACGCTTACTTAATGACTGAAATTTTTCCATTAGGCATAAAAAAATAATGAAAATTTTTAAAAAAGATTTACAGAAAATATTGTTCATTTAATATTTAATTCGATTGAAAACGTGAATAATTTCATTCATAAATGATTCATTAGTGTACACAGTTCCCGCAATTAGTAGATATCGATTTATGACGCGGCCTAATAAGGAAAATTTCTGTTTCGAGGTTTATTGCCTCTGCATAATAGTGACGAATCGAAGTAACGGTAATTGCACGCTATTACACGCAATTCGATAATGAAGTAGGAAGTAAAACAAATATTATCATACTGCAATATTATCATGACATGATAAATTCTATCATAAAACAATACAAAAAAAATGTTTAATAAATTTAATATCTTCACGCTGTTCCCAATACAGGGGTAGATAGAGGTCTAGACAGTTAAGTCCTTTCGACACACCTTCCACCGAATAGATTTTTTTTTAGGGACGACGTGACAACCTGTCACGTAACGTAAACCCGTCGCCGTCTTAACGTCAATGCCAACGATATAATTCGTACTTTTAAATTAAGTTTTTTAATAAAACCCTTTGCCTGTCTGCCATCTGGGCATATCGAACTCATGACTCTTGACTCGGAATCCCGATCACCCAGCCACAGGGCTATCGTGGCTAAAAACATATTTGATACACAATCTAGTCGACAACTTTCCTACGTCTGCTCAGAAATCGTAAATTTGTAATACTATGCTTATCTTTTTTTAAACCAAACACAAAGATTATTAGTTATATATTACTGTATTAAATTTTATGACTTTGTTGCAAATTGTGCGTCACCGTTCTAGTTAAGGAAACCATAATAGACAGATTGTAGGAAGGAATGTGTGGCTAGAAATTTCCAGGAATTCTATTAGATTTTACAAGTAATAATTTTATTCCGAGATCTAAAAATCATTTAATAATCATTTTCAAAATAATGATACTATAGATCTATTTTGTAAGAGCACGACTAGTTTAAAAATGTATTCTCAATAAATATTTAATTAATGTTTGTGTGAGTGGAATTTTATTTAGAATGTTTTCATTGTGTTTGTGGAAGGTTGTCATTGGAATGAATTTTTAGTAATTCTAAAAGAAAAGAGTTTGGTAATTCTATATTGTAAAATTAACTGTAAACTCCCCAAATAGAATAAAATACAAATAAATTTTATTACAAGGAGTATTACTTACTCAACGAAGTTTGTTTTAACTGTTTCTTCTCCGTTAAAGGAACGTCCAAATGTCTTTACTAAACGATAATAGATATAACAGTGGTAGAGCCACGCATCAGCTTTTGTTGTTGCATGAATGGGCCGGCTCGACCGGGGAAGTACCACGACCTCGCAGAATACCGGCGTGAAGTAGAAGTCTAACAAACTTCTGCGTTTCGTCTGGTGAGTGCAGGTAACCAGAGGCCCACACACCCCCCTCCCCCAATTTGGGGGAGGCACTCTAAGGCAGGCAACGCGTCTGCTATGCCTCTGGAATTGCGGGTGTTCATGGGCGGCGGTAATCACTTACCATCACGCGAGCCGCCTGCTCGTTTGCCGGCCTTTACTATAAAAAAAAGATAAATAAATGAAAGTGATTTTATGTTATTTACAGATTATTAAATAAATTAAAAAATTTAAGTCACGATAGCCGAGTTGTTGGGTGGTCGGAATTTCGAGTCGAGAGACCCGAGTTCGATCCCCAGGTGGCAGTACCAATGAGTTTTTCAAAAACTTATGTACGAATTTCATCGTTGGCTTGGACATAAGGGCGGCGACAGGCTCATCACCTGTCACGTTGTCCCGAAAATATCTTCGGTGGAAGGTGGGTCAAAGGGACTTAGTTGTCTAGACTTGACCTCTGTCTACCCCTGTATTGGGAATTGCGTGAAGATATTTATATTTTTTTTTATTTATTAAATAATTTGATTTGACTAGCAATGCTAATAATAAAGTTAAATACTACAAGTGTGATAGTAAATAGACTATGATAGATACTTTGTATGTTGTTGAGTGTAAAGACTAACATTTATAATATACTTAGGTCTAAGTCCCTGTTAAACAGTTAGGGGGTCAATAGAACAACGTCTGTGATCGAATACTCCGGTTCGTATGGTCTCCTGAGTCAGTTTCCGAAAGGTAGAATATTCCTTTTCCTATTGCTTCTCGGCTCCAGGTTTTCGTAGTATCTTTGTTGATACCACAAAAACTCCGAGCCGAGAACTTACTGATTACATAAAACAATGACGTAAGCTACTTTTTTGGGGAAATGTATTTTTATATATGTATTTATATAATGTATGCTAGGTTTTATTGATTTTGAAGATATTAGTTATGTGACTGTAGAACATTTGTATATTAAAATCAGTTTATAATAAAATATAGTTAAAAAACACGCCATAGAGATGAATAGAATTAAAAAGTAAAAAAAATTCTTATGAAAGAAAAAAAAAGTAAACGAAAAATTTACCGTTTTGAAAAAAAAACGCCTACTTTTTCCAGACCTCATTTATCGAACATCCCACGCCTTTTTCACAGAAATGCTAATATTCATAGTTCTTTAGTTAGTTATTTTATTTCTTTGTGAGTTCTTTACTTTTTAATTCTATTCATCACTAAAACGTATTTTTAGTTTCTTAAACTAAATTAAATATTTTGGTCTAATTCTTTTTTGCAATCTTTTCATAGCCAGATGCGCGTATTTGCTGTATCTCTCTCGCTCTCATGCAAACGATCATTATGGTTATTATTAATCCTTGCGATCTTAATCAGGGTAATGGAATAATCTATAAATAAATAAATATTTTCACGAAATTCCCTTTATTGGGAATTCAAAGGACTTCATTGTCTAGACTAGACAATGAAGTCCCTTTGACCCACCTTCCACCGAAGATATTTTCGGGACAACGTGACAGGTTGGCATGCCCGTCGCCTTCTTCATGTCCAAGTCAACGATATAATTCGTACATAAGTTTTTGAAAAACCCATGGGTACGAACCTGCCACTTGGGGATCGAACTCGGGTCTCATGACTCGAAATTCCGACCATCCAACCACTCGGCTATCGTGATTTTATCATCATATGTTAAAATTACATAATTTTTAGCGTTAATTGTCAGAACTCATCATCACATCTGCCGGCACGCCGAGAAACAATTATGGTTACATAGAAGTTTTCACCTCTAAATATTTTTACACTATAAAAAATTTTTATGTTATCATTAAATTCAAAATTTCAACCCTAACTCATTTTGTTGTTGAAATACGATCGTGGTAAAAATACTTAGTGATATTGATATTACATAATTTTTTTCAACTCTTCACGCAATATGCCTTACTGGGTTTGCAGGACCTGGACAATGAAATTCTTTCGACCCAATTATCACCGAAGCTTATTTGGGACAATGTGACGGGTGTGAATTATCGGTTTTTAAAATAAACATCTGAAATCAATTGTCTTACTTTGGTAACAAATATACATATTATTTATTAAATTAGGCTCTTAAACTTGTAGATCACTAATATTTATAATATTTCCGTTAAATGCTTAATTAAACAAAGTAATTCAGAACTTGTTAAATATTAAAATATATCAATTAAATCAAAGCTTGATAAATGAAATTGTTTTCGCTGTCTCGAGGAATGAAATATAAAGTGCTTCAAGAACTTAGCACGTTGAGAAGGATCTAAAAGGAAGTACACTTAAAGGAAGGTACTAGAAATGTGTTTTTGCTGTTTATAGTTCTTAACAAGCACTTAACAATCTTTATTTAATTTTCAGCACAATGCAAAAACAGGGATGTTTTATGTTATTAAATTAAAGAGAAATATGCTTTAAAAATCAGCATAAATATGCTTTAAAAATCAATAAAATTGCATAATAAAAAAGGAGATGTTTTTAGTTTAACACATCTACCTATAAATCTGTGTGTTTTTCTGTTGCATCAGAAACGAATGGACAAATTGTAATACTTTTCTTTTCTGTTTGAAAGCTTATGTGGTCTAGATGATTCTCAGGTATCATTAATGGCTTGGATCTTCAGAAATTCATTATTATAAATGAAATTCACATTGAAATTCAAATTGAAATTATAAATTTAATATCATATTTCATCCTACTAAAGTTATACATGCGAAAGTTTGTGAGGATGGATGGATATTTGTTACTTTTTCTCGCAGAAACTACGGAACGGATTTTGAATAACACACAGGCTAAAATTGGAGAAGATTTTGTGTAATTTGGCCATAATATTAGATAAGTTTGAAGTTCATTAAGTTTGAATATTTCCTGCATCTGAGAGCTATCTTGACATATTGTATAATAATTGGCGACCTTTGTGGAATTGTGGCGTACAAACTAGTGTCCAAGATCTCGCCATCTCACAGGTCCATGTTTGTTTCCCGGACGGGTCATATAGAAAAATACCGTATCAAAAGAGCTTACGCTACTTACTTTGATATCAGAGCAATGTATGATATTGTCCCTATGTATCTAAATCTATGTATATCTAAAATTTGTTGGCTTGTAGAGAATTAAAATGAAAACTTAGACAACAAGTTAGTGTACGTTACAAAATTTGATTTTAATATTTCGTCTGTAATGCGAAGCGAATCTTTTTAAGGCTCGTGAAAACTTTCTGGGTCTGTGTTTTACAACCCACAACTTACATAGTGTCGCTTGATTGCCTATAAAATGCAGGAAGTAATAGCTTTCACTTTGTTGCGCTGCGATATGTTAGCACCAGCACAACATCTTACTTTCTTAACGGCATATAAAAGTTCACTGCTGGACATTGTAGGCTTCTCCAGTAAGGAAGTTAGTCGTAATTGCCACGCTTGAAAAGCGGATTGGGGACCAGAAAACACGTACCTTTGACCCTGTCATTGGTGTTTATAAACTTTTCCCTTAGTCAACTATTACGGCAGCCACGGAAAGGGTCGGTAGAGTTTAACCCCGACACTACGTGACATGTCTATAGCATATGGATCAGAGCAGTATATCTTCTGCGGGGTCCAAGAGTAGTTGGTGGTTAGATTTCTATATCCCGAAATTCCCACGGGAACAAAAAAGACAAAGTTTTTTTTTACAGACTTTCATTGTAACCGATGTTACTGTCAGACAAAAAAAATTCTTCCTGTTAGGGTTTTTATTAATAACATATTTAACAACGGCTAAACATTGTCTAGTTTAGCTAATTATCTTCACTTTATCATCACGCCATTTCTAATACAGTGGTACAAAGAGGTCCAAACTATCAAGTCCTTCCGACCTTTCTTCGAAGACCTTATTGGGACAACGTGACAGGTGGTGAGCCTGTCGCCGTCTTCATGTCCAACCCAACTAGAAAATCCAGTTTTTATTGGGCCAGAGTGTTTGTGGCACCTTCTTAGTTTTTGATCACATTACTCAAGTGATTTAGCTGCTACTTCCTTGGGGATTAGAGTAATGTATGTGATGTTGACGGTACTCATGTACATACATATTTGTTTCTTTTATATAAAAACATGTGAGGATATTGCATGAAGAGATAAGAGTCAAGAGCACTCGAATACTATTTTGAATAATTTGATGAGAGAATTTTGAGAAGAAGAAGAAGAGATTTGAACATTCATGGAGAGATCTGAAATATTATTTTGGTTAACGGATTTTGATTTATTGTACTGGGAGTCCCGAGAAGACTACTTTTTACTCCGAGAAATTAAACGATCCCGCGAGCTCTAATTATAAATAATTTGTCAAATTAAATAATTTGTATTTTTTTTATTTTGTCACCTTGTCACAAATAAAGTTTGGCGATAGGTGGGCTGTGAGGACTTAATTATAAAACCCTTTAGTCTCAGTTTTAAGAAGATGCGTAAAGATATAAAAAAACTAAACTTTGTAGTTAAAGAAATTATTTTATTATTATTATTTATTTATCTTCACGCACAATCCCTGACGGGGTAGCCAGAGAGAACAGATCGCCAAGTGTCACGATCCCTACATACTTCTTTCGCTTCTTTCAGATTCATCATCTTCTTCATACATGCACGTCAAGGTATCCGAGTGCTCTTGACCCTCCTCTCTTCGAGCAATTTGCTCACATGGTCTTCGAAAGTTAGTCTCGGTCTACCTCGACACCTTTTAATATTAACTTTCGCGCTATATATTTTCTTCACCATTCGGTCTTCACTCATTCGCTCAACGTGCCCAAACCATCGAATCACGCCCGTATCCATTTTTGAGACAAGGTCATCTTACAAACCTGCCATATTGCGAATCTCTTCGTTTCGCTTTCGATCAGCCATGGTTAGGCCGCACATTATACGAAGAGATCGCATCTCCACTGCATTCAACCTGCTTTTATGCTTCTTCTGGCATACCCAGGTTTCGCTGCCATATAACAAAGTCGGTACCAACACTGCGTTATGTATTGCAAGGCGTGCACTTTTCACAACGCCTTGCCTTTTGATTAACGCAGTCAGGGAACCATTGACTTTGTTCCCGGCAGCGACACGCCTGTCCACATCTAAATCACATCTTCCATCCCGGCTAAACGCACTCCCCAAGTATACAATTTCATTGACCTCTTCTAGACATTCCTGATTTCCCCAAATTTCGCACTTCGTTCTTTCTTCGTCCCTTTCAAATACCAGAACCTTAGTTTTATTAGCATTCAAACGGAGACCTTTAATTTCACATTCTTCTTTCATACACGTGACTAATGTCTGCAGTTCTGCCTATGATGGTGCAATAAGCACTGCATCATCAGCATAAAGCAGACAATTTACTTTTATGTCACCCAATTTCACACCCAAACAGCTATCTTGCATCCTACGTGTCAAAACCTTCGAGTAAACTTTACTTGCTAAACTGGTCAAGCTGATCGCCCGATAGCACCCGCAGTCATAATGTGTACCTTTACCTTTATATAAAGGCGCAATGACCGCGGATCGCCAATCCGGAACAGCCCCCGTTCGCCAGCACAAATTGCACAGGAGATGAAAGCTGTCCCAGACGCGTGGCCCACCATACTTGACCATTTCAGCAGTAACTCTGTCTAGTCCCGCAGCCTTACCACATTTCAAACTTCTAATCGCACATTCAATCTCTTTCATACTGATGACCTCAGTGTCATCGAGGTCCGAGTCTGGCGTACCAGTCACGGCGTCACCCCCCGGATCCCTCACTAAGATCATCACACGCATACATCTCTCTATAAAATTCGCTCCATCGCTGCATGACGTCCGATTTTTCTGAGAGGACGTCATTGGTTACCGAAAGCACTTTATTCATTCTTAAGGCTGTCGCACCACTCCGGGTCCTTCCAACCTCTTTCCAGAAGAGTTT
This sequence comes from Sericinus montela, assembly GCA_029286605.1. Lineage (NCBI taxonomy): Eukaryota > Metazoa > Arthropoda > Insecta > Lepidoptera > Papilionidae > Sericinus > Sericinus montela. The sequence goes on along the minus strand of JAGSMR010000030.1, from coordinate 9,484,645 downwards.
GGAGTTCTCCTTGAAGTTGTGCGACAACCTTTCGTTCGCTTCCATTCTACTCCTTTCACGCACTTCCTCAATCAATGCTTTCGTGTGAACTTTCTGGAGCTTATATCTTTCTTTCCTCTTCTCTCTCATATCCTTATCATTACTAGAGGCCAAGTAGTCTAACCATGCTTTCTACTTCTTATTTACAGCTTCTTTCACTTCGTCATTCCACCAAGCATCATCCTTTTTACTACTACCTCTTTTCACAGTTCCACACACGTCTTCCGCTGCACTAACCATTCCATCTCTAAGGCTCTGCCATATTTCTTCCACACATTCTTTCCTGACATCAATGCTGTCCAGCTTTTCGGCTACCCTTGCTTGATATTTATCCCTAGTGTCCGCTTCCTGAAGCTTCATACTTCTCTCATTCTCTCTTGTTCTAGTATACATATGGATTTTCTTGTGACTAAACATAGTGTTTTTCACAAGAAGACCCTTTTCTTTGCATACAGCCAGTATAAGCTTGCCAGCATCGTTAACCCTTTTATCGCCAAACATTCCAAGCACCGACTCGTACCCTGGCCGAGCGGTACCAACCCATCCATTCAAATCACCACATACAACAATTCTTTCGTTTCCTCTAACCAAGTCTAGAACTTCTCTTACATTCTCCCAAAACTCCTCCAGCTCAGCTCTGGACGACGAAGCTACCGGCGCATAAACAGCCAAAAGGAATAACTTCGTCAGTCCCAATTTAAAGCGAACCCAGAGATGTCTCGAGTTCACAACCTTATATTCAGTCATAACATCGACCAACCGAGACGACAGCAGCACCCCCACTCCGTGGCAGGCGCTCTCCGGGACTCCGGACCATAGAGCTAACGCCCCGCCAGGGAGCTCTTCAGTACCGCTGCCCTTCCGCTTGGTCTCCGACAAACACACGACATCTAATTCTCTTTCTTTCATTATTTCAATCAACTCATTCTTTTTATCTCTCATGCCTCCTCTAACATTCCACGTGCCAACTCTGCACTCCGTCCTCCACCTTCCGCCGTGTCGAGCTGTGCGTGACGGGTGGCGGTCCCCATCGCCGCGTTGCTCGCTGCATTTCACACCAACGGGGACGAACTGGTGTGCGTCGCCTTGGGGGGACGCCCTAACCCTCGTTGGCATGGGTGCGCAGCTGTGTAGAATTGCAGCCCTGAAAAGGGCTGGCAGGGGTCGCGACGAGCACGCTTCTACGATGGCCCCCAAAGAAGTTAAAGAAATCATTTAGTAATTGTTATTTTTAATAATTGTTATATTTAAAATGAAATTCAATGTCGTTTTGTTTATTATATCATTTTGAAGCAAGCGTCCAAATTGAAATTAATGTATCGATTATTCTAGACTTTTCACACAAAGCAGTGGAGATATACTATAAAATGTTGTGATGCAGATTGCATGCATGCATGTTCTCTTTTTGAAATGGTTAAGTAATTGCAATTAAGTAATACTGTAAAAATATATTTGGTTAAAAAACTTCCAATGAAGCTGCCAGTATTATATTCGAACGTTTACTTACTTAAATATAAAACCTTATAACATTTATTTGTTTATTAGTAAATAATATTTTTAACAATGCTTTTAAAATTGGATTAATGACTACCTACTTCTGTTGGCAGTTATATTAAAACCAAGTAATTTATGGGATCTTTGCAGGAATTTTTAGGTCGCTATAACATTAATCTTGGTCCGCTCGCTTTGAAACTAGGTAACCTCTGACCTAGTAACGTAAAGCCTTAATTAGATACTTGTGAAATATAGCCAGTCCTACTTGCTGGCTAGCATGCGACGTGGTACAAACTGCATCACTCTTGTTACGTCATAATTATAGAAGTCATATTCCAGGGGGTTATTTAGAGCGGTCGTCGTACCGTTTATGTTTTAGTCATGTGTTGAATATTAAAAAATATGTGCACGCCTTTCCCAATACAAGGGTAGACAGAGTTCTAGAAAATTAAATCTTTTCGACCCTTCTTAAACCGAAGACATTTTATGGGACAACGTGACAGGTGGTGAGCCTGTCTTCGTCTTTATGTCCAAGCCTTTTAGCCAATCTTTATGATGATATAAATCGTACATAAGTTATGAAAAATACCATTAGTATGAGTCTTGGGGATCGAACTTGTGTCTCTTGTCACTGTATATTGTTTTTCTGAGATATAATACTTGAAAAAATCTCATGAAACTAGTGCTATACGATAACGATGATTTATTTATTTATTCTATTATTTCTTCGAGGAAAGTTAGAACATGATTTAATAAAAATAAAAAAGTTTTGGGATTGATAGAGTATAGTATCCTTTTTTGTTTAATAGAATCTCATATTGGTATTGGATAAATATATTTGTTAATGTTGCTGAAGCTAAGGTTTGTGGATTCGAGTCCCGCTAGGGGCAAGTAATTGTTTTTCGAATAAACATGTTTATACTCGAGTCGTGTAAGTTAATATGTATGTTCTAGCTGACCCATCAGTATCATAGTTATCGTAATATTGTGGTTATTAACATAAAATCTATTCCGTGATAGTTTTTGCGGGAAACTTTCACTCCTCCTCAGACCTCACAAACTTTAGCATTTATAATATTTACAGGAATTATTAGTAAGATAATTATTTATTTACTTAAATATATGTATGTAAGTTATGTAGTACTATTGACTACCACACTAAGAAGGCGATAGCCTCACCACCTGTCACTTTGTTCTGAATAAACTTCAGTAATATGTGGATAAATAATTTCGTATGTAAGTGTCAAGTCTCTGATGATATAAAAATAATTTTACCACTTTTATTATGTTATCCGAATGGACCATAAGTTCAAAGAAACGTTTTCCTTCAGTACCAAAAACACACAATTCAATTACTTTTAATCGTCAAATAAATTGGTAAGGGCTCTCCAGAACTTCAATAAAAACTGTAAGAGCTGATGAGCTCGCGAATGACGTCAGTCAATACGTGACATTAAGTGGACGTACAGACTTGTTTTCGTTGTTTACAGTAAGTGTTTATGTTAACACGCAAGGAATTTGTTTGATCTTTATCTCATGACCAATGTATAACGTAGTGAGAAATTGCGATAGCCGAGTGGTTGGGGATGGAACTCGGGTCTCTTGACTCGGAATTCCGACCAGCCAACCACTCGGCTATCGTGACTTTTATACCTATCTTATAAATTTATGAATTTTATTTAAGCATGACTCTTAAGTAATACGAAAAATAGTCTACATGGAAAAATAAAATTAAGATACTATGTACCAGTTAAAGAATATATTGCCCTCTCACTTCGGAGTGTTTTATTTCAGAATATTCTAACTAAGGGCAATGTCTTAAAAGTCGATGGCCAATATTTTGATATGAACTTTGACTTTGCCTGCAGTGTATGAAAGCGTACAACGAATGTTTAAATGTCAGAGACTAAAGAGAAAATTAGTTATAATGGAGTAAAAACAGAGTAAACACACGGGGGCGAAACTTAAATGGTGCATCATATAGATTGAGGTGTAAAAGTCACGATAGCCGAGTGGTTGGGTGGTCGGAATTTCGAGTCAAGAGACCCGAGTTCGATCCCCAGGTGCCAAGCTCGTACCAATTATTTATCTTACTAATAATTCCTGTTAATATTACAAATGCAAAAGTTTGTGAAAGCGGATACGGATGCATAAACGCAAGCTGGGGTATCCGTAATCCGTAAATGTACATACATACATACATATCGGTCTGTTAAAGTCCACTGCAGGACATAAGCCTCTCCCATAGGGAGGATTCGCCATAATTGCCACGCTTGACTATCGGATTGGCGATCGCAGTACCAGACCATTCGCACCTCAAATGCTGCTCATCATGCCCATCTTCAGTCTGGTAATTTTGGTCTGATAGTTTTATAGATGTGTGAAAAGTCTTCGGTGATATAAAAATAATTTTACTTATTTCATTATGTTATCCGAATGAACCATAAGTTCAAAGAAATGTTTTCCCTCACTACCCAAAAACACACAATTCTATTTAATTTTAATCGTCAAATAAATTGGTTTGCTCTCCAACACTTCAATAAAAACTGTAACAACGATGGTTATCCCGCCATCTATCGGTTGCCATAAGGATATTCATGACTTTTTACCATAGTCTCCTCTTACTACATCCTCGGGAAGGAAGGGAGTGGTAATATGCTTACGCCGTTGCCACACGGAAATACACATATAATGTGAAAAAATTTCAAGTCAATATTTTGTCTAACTTCAATAAATTATCTATCTCTATCTATCTCAGCTATCGTGACTTTAAATTTGTTTTTAATTTTACAAATGTGACGATTACAAAGATGTTGGGGAAAGAAGACTATTAGTCCTAGGCTAAGGAGACGGAAGGCGACTTAGAGAAAAACCTTGACAGTATCAATGGTTACCGACAGATGGCGGGATGACCATCTCAAAAATTGCAAGTTAAAGTAAGCAGACGGGTGCAAATTGTCCGATACTGCGATCGCCAATCAGCTTGCCGACCGTGGCGATTAAGACCAACCTTCCCACGGACCTATGTCAAGCAGTGGACTGTAACTGTCCGTTATATCAGTATCTGTATGGATATAAGTACTCGCATAAATGAGAAATCAAGACTTAATTTCTATTTACATTTCTCTCAGACAGTCTGCTAATTTGCGCCGCCAACAGCTAGTTAGGTAGTTACCTGCTCTATAACTCATTTACTCAGCAGCGTCGGGGTAATCTAAAACGAGTTCTCTCATCACGTGATTTAAATTGCTAATTCCTTGCAATTTGTTCATCTTTTGCAGACACTTAAAAACATAGTATTTAATTTGTAATTGCAAATATATCACATTTTAATTTTCATGTAAATAAGTAAATAAATATCTTCACGCAATTACCAATACAGGGGAAGACAGAGGTCTAGTCTAGACAATTAAGTCCCTTCGACCCACCTTCCACCGAAGATATTTTCGGGATACCGTGCAGGTGGTGAGCCCGTCGCCGTCTTTATGTCCAAGCCAACGATATAATTTAATTTTCATGTAATAATCTAATAAGATCTTCGAGTCGTGATAAGCCACTATGAGGAGCCTTCGATAACATAATGGCAACGGATACATGGTAAAGTAAACATCTCAGAAATATTAATAAAATTTTAGCAGACCGGTGACAGACCGCAGTGTTTAAGGTGGGATGTAATGCGTTCATCTGTGTGGTAACGGTGAAAGAATTTTACCACTCCCTTTCTTCCCGAGGATGTCGTTAGAGGCGACTAAGGAAAACAGCCAAGAATATCGTTATGGTTACTGATAGATGGCGGGATAACCATCTCTAAAAATATCAGACCAGAATAATCAGACCGAAGATGGGCAGCAGCATTTGAGGTGCGAGTGGTCTGGCACTGCAATCGTCAATCCGCTTGCCAAGCGTGGCAATAATGGCAAATCCTCTCTATGGGAGTGGCCTATGTCCTGCAGTGGACTTTAACAGTACGATATGTACGTATATATGTATGTATGTACGTATGTAAGCGTTCATTAATCATCTTGACGAGAGTGACGACTAAAGCAAATCCTCTACACATGTTTGTAGATATTCATAGGTTGGTCGCAGAATAACAAAACTGTTATTTTTCTAGTGTCTGGATACATAAATAAATAAAATAAATAAATATCTTCACGCAATTCCCAACACAGGGGTAGACAGAGGTCTAGTCTAGACAATTAAGTCCCTTCGACCCACCTTCCTCCGAAGATATATTCGGGACAACGTGACAGGGGGTGAACCCGTCGCCGTTTTTATGTCCAAGCCAACGATTTAATTCGTACATAAATTTTTAAAAACCCATTGTTACGAGCCTGCCAACTGGGGATCGAACTCGGGTGTCTCGACTCGAAATTCCCACCACCCAACCACTCGGCTATCGTGACTTGTTAGTAGTAGTGTCTGGATACAATAAATATTATAACATTCATAAACAAATCAATCATATTCTGTCATCATACATAGATTATGTATCTATGTATGTTCATTCGTCATCATCAGGGACGACATCATATCCATTGCTCTGATCCTAAAGTAAGTAGCTAAAAAATTTGTGTTATGGAATCGGAAACTAGACAAAGAAGTTGTTTAGTTTTCCATTGTGGTTTTGTGGTTTTTGTTTTGTTTACATTGACTCATCCGGGAATCGAACCATGAAAACCAGTGTGTATACCACTCGTGCGGAGTTCTTCATACGTCTAACGTAACGTAAGGACGCATTGCTAAGTATCGAAGTAACATCGTACCAAAAAACCTGTCTACATAGATGTCACGGGGCAATAACAAGTATTACGTCAGAGCCGGGCCCGGCCCAGAAATAAACTAGACAATATCGTGTAATTGGTGGGAAATGGGCTGTGTGTTTACTTGGCCTCGAATGGAGCTAAAAAGTATAATTTACACGGCAAACTTTTCTTCGAAACTTCATCGTTTTAAGTAACCTACAGTATAATTTGAAAGTTAATCGATATAAATAACTGTAGTCTGAATACGGAATCCATTTTCCTGTTATCGATTTTTTTAATTAACATAAATTGCATTGAAAATACTATTATTAGAACTTTAGTTTATGTTGTATATTGTATTACATACTGAATTAAAATTACCGGATTTACACCCGAATTTTTATTAAATTTCTTAACCTTTATCGTGCTATTTTATTGATTTTTTAAAGTTATATTGAATTTTTGATTATTAAATTAAAGAGAAAATTTAAAAGCATTTGACAAGCTCTCCTTTATCCCTTGTACAAAAAGGTGTAAATGGCGTTATCGTATCAATTTTCCGTAGCTGTAAAATTAGACATTGAGCTGGAATATGATGATAAAGAGCAAGATTAAAAAATTCAACTTATGCGTGTAGGATGCTGTGGCTCGGAGGTGAGAACGTTTGCTAGGGTACGGCAGAGGTCGCGAGTTCAAATCCAGTCCGTGTCAGTTCACTTTTAAATTTTATTTTTTATGTCTTAACTTTTCTCAGTTAGCTCTCAGCTTTTTGATAGGACTATTATGATCTAGAATTGTATAAAAGTTATACAAAGTAAAAGCCCACGACAAAAGCCTTAAATATTCTTACGAAAATATTCTTTTGAGAGAGCTTAAAGCAGAGTAACATCCTCTACAAACACATCTGTTCGAATGGTGGACTACACACATCTTAGTTCTCATTTCTCTGTTATTTCTCAGATGGTAAGGTTTCCTCACAACATTTTCCTTCACCACTGAGCTGATAAATTCGGCACACCAAGTTACTATAGATAATTTTAGTAGTGCCAGCCCGGGGATCGAATTTGGGTCAATTATCTAAATCGAGCGCCCTAGTCACTAGACTGCCATGGCATGGGTTGCGTAAGTCTTATTTATTAATACATGGAAATGTGAAAGATTTTTTGAACGCAAAACACCATAAGAGCGAAGAGATTATTTTACTTTAATTTTTTATTTAGTATATTCAAGTCGGTAACTAAATTTGCTTGTAATTACAACCCTGACATTGCTTCAAAGTCAGATTTAAAGAGCTTTGTTATTTCTGTAATGGTTCGCATCAAAGGCTTTGTAATACGCTTTTAATGATAAAAGTCAGAAGCCCTTTTAATAGAACGTTATAATTTGATTATGTAAGTTCTGTGCCGTTATTACATTTAATCTTATAAAACAAAAGGGTTTCATTTTATTGTGTTTAATATAAATGCTAAGTACGCTCATCTATGTCGCACTCCTTCATTATCTAAGAGACATTAAGACGAAATGAATTAGTTTTCTGTGAACAGAAATTTAAATTTTCTTATCTTCACATAGTGTACACTTAGGAACTTAATTACTTTAAATATCAAACCTTTAATACTTTAATTTTTCACGATAGCCGAGTGGTTGGGTGATCAGAATTTGAGGCAAGAAACCCGAGTTCGATCTCCAGGTGGTAGGCTCCAATGGGTTTTTCAAAAACTTATGTACGATTTATATCGTTGGCTTTCAAATAAAGGTGGCAACAGGCTCACCACCTGTTACAATTTCTCAAAAAATGTCTTCGGAAATTGGTCGAAAGGACTTAATTGTCTCGACCTAGACCTCTATGCCAGTCTCTGCTAGTATTAAAGCTAGTCCACAGAGAGAGATCGATACACATATTACCTTGCATTTTTTATATTAATACTTACAAATTTCCAAATACTAGGATAGACAGAGATCTAAATAATTAAATTCTTTCGACCCACCCTTCACGGAAAACTATTACATGGTGAACTCTGTCGCTTTGTGACATTCTTTGAGGGACAATGTTTACCAGTTACCTTATGCCGGATTGTAAGTGGAGGATCATTGTTTTCTCATTCACTGGAAGAAGCTTTTGGCCACCAGTAGTACAATAAGTTTATTGGTTTGACGACTTCCGTGATCTAGAGGCACACACACCGGTTTTCATGGTGTTGCCAGCTCTGCGTTCATGGGTTCCATTCCAGGTCGGGTCAATGTAGAAAACACTTTTCTACATTTTCTAAGGTCTGAGTGTTTGCTATACCTTCGTTCTTTTAGATTCCATTATATAAGTATCCCTATTGTCTCTATCTATGCACATACGTTTAGGTTGTTTATTTATATTTAAGAACATGTTCCACCAATATAACAATTCTTACTACGCTCTGTAATATTTGTCTTGATTGAGGAAGAGAATTTTAAATACTATATAAATAGATGGTAGAAAAAATACTAGTTAAAAAGTCACGATAGCCGAGTTGTTGGGTGGTCGGAATTTCGTGTCGAAAGACCCGAGTTCGATCCCCAGGTGGCAGTACCAATGAGTTTTTCAAAAACTTATGTACGAATTTCATCGTTGGCTTGGACATAAAGACGGCGACAGGCTCACCACCTGTCACGTTGTCCCGAAAATATCTTCGGTGGAAGGTGGGTCAAAGGGACTTAATTGTCTAGACTTGACCTCTGTCTACCCCTGTATTGGGAATTGCGTGAAGATATTATTATTATTATTATAAAAAATACTAGACTGGTTTAATCAGATTAGCCACAGGCCGCAGCGCAGGCTATTTGGTACTGCAATCGCTAATCCGATTATATGGCTGCTAAGAATGGCAATTATAGCATCTAAACCCTTGCGGAAGACGGTTATGTCCTGCAGTAAACTTTTACATGCCCTTATGTATTTCTTTTTATATAAATAAATAACTACATATATAGGTACAATATCACATACATTGCTCTGATCTCATCTTTGATCATATTAAGTAGTCAAAGGGCTTGGATTATGAAATCGGAAAAAACGAAGGCCTAAATACCCAGACCCGAGACAATGTAGAAAAAGTGGTTTTCTGAATTGACCCATCTTGGTATCGAACCCGAGAGCTTAGGGCTGGGAACATGAAAACCGATGTATACGCCAATCGATCACGAAGCTTATCGTATATATGTGATGTAATCATAATTTTGTGACATGGATTATTTTGTTGCCAACGAACTTCTACCTTCCTTACGAATTTTATCTACAAAATAAATTCTATAAATAACTAAGTTGGCATTAAGCACAAACATACACATTAAATCAAAGACCCCCGTGGACGAGTGGCGTAAACACCGGTTTTCAAGGTGTCGCCGTCTCGAGGTCCCGGGTTCGATTTCCGGGCGGATCAATATAGAAAAAAACACCTTTTCTACATTTTCTCGGGTCTGGGTGTTTGTGGTGCCTTCGTTGTTTCCGATTCCTATACCTCAAGTGCTTTAGCATCTTACATTGGGATCGGAGCAATGTCTGTGATGTTGTCCCTATCTATATATGTATTTATTAATAATATTATTTATATTTTTAAATCGTGTTTGTATAGCGCAAGCCGTAAAAATCTTTACTGCACATCTCTATTGTACAGTTATAACGAAAAGGGTAAAACCATAAGCTGATTGAAGTAAATAAACAAATATGTGTATATTGTTATTCAAGAGAGTACGTCTCCACGAGAATTACAAAGGCCGATTCGCATTGTTCGTTATTCACTTTCGCCGTTAACTTGTGTAACCATGTTTTCAATTTTTCTAATACAAGTCCCGAATTTCAAAAAAAATGTATGCTTGTAAAAGAAATAAGGTTTATTTCGTTTCACATTTTTATTAAATATGTATAACAAGTAGCAATAAAATTTTAAATAAAACTTAGTACAGTAAAATATATAAAAAATATCTTCACGACATTCTCAATACTGAGGTAGACAGAAATCCAGAGAATTAAGTCCTTTCGTCTCACCCTTCACCGACGAAATTTTTTTGGACTACGTGACAGGTGGTGAACCTATCGTCTTTATATGTCCTAGCCAACGATATAAATTGTACATAAGTTTAAAAAAAACTTATTCCAGCCTGATGGCTCGAGACAGGAGATATATCTCGGGTCCCTCGACTCGATTTCCAATGACCCAACCAACCAAAACATCTATGTATAGTGGCTATGGTGACTACTATAAAACTGTGCGAATTTTGCTATTATAACGGAAATCACCGTGAATTCTAATATTTTAACTTAATGTAATGTAAATTTGAAAAATTGAAGAAAATACAAGAATCATTTGTCGTAATTTTCGCAACTCGAACATATTAAAAATTCTCTCAACTCAAAATGTTACTGTCTTAGTCTATTTATTGCAAGATTATGTACAATATAATAATATTTGTTAACGTCTTTACCGCAAACTACTGAAACTCAACAGATTTTTTTTGGATAGATACTTAATCTTAGAAGTGAGTGTATACAATGTTTTATCTTTCAGTCGGTTATATTATAACTTAAAACGAGTAATCTAATCTCTTATGTATATATGTATAGATTTTATACAGAAGGAGATAAATATGTAAACGACCGTGGACCAGTGGCGTACACTTCGGTTTTTATGATATCGCCAGCTCTAACGTTCGGGGTTCGATTCCCGGTCGGGACAAAGTAAACTTTTTCTACTTTTCCTCATATCTTGGTGTTTGTAGTACCTTCGTTGTTTCTAATTCCATGTCACAAGTGCTTAAGCTACTTACTTTAGAATCAGAGTAATTTTGTGATGCTGTCTCTATCAATGTATGCAATTGTTGTTATTTATTTATTATCCTAGAATAATTTCTAAAGCTATGGCTGTTCTAACATTAAGCTATCCTCGGGGAATTGCGTAACGATCTGGTCCCACAATTGTTTTATTGCCCTGTACTCGCGACACACGGACCTAAAATCTATCAAACTAGACTAACTTCATTTGGTTTGTATTAAGTCGAACTGCATTTTTATACCGAAATCTTAATTTTTTATTTATTTAATTTTATATTTTTACACTTTATTATACATACAAAATCAGAAACATATTTTTCATGAGAATAATATTGGATGTACTAGTAAATATTGGTGACCTTATCGCTGAATAGCGATCTCTTTCAAGAAATACTTTCGCTGGAGGAGATTTATAGTAAATTAAAAACGGGGGAAATGTAGACACACATTTTTATGTGGATTAATGTAACAGCAAAGGAATAAATTTGTTTTGCCGAAAGATTTATTAAATAAATAAATTTCAATAAGTTTTTATTGCCATACGAATTTAGCATAGTGATTAGTTTTGTGACTGACTTCTTTAGTTTCTAATTATGTTTTTTTGATACTGTATGGTCGAAAGGACTTAATTGTCTCTCCCTGTCTATCCCCGTATTGTAAATGGCGTTAAGATATATTTTTTTCTATTTTAAAACTAAAAAGTCCCTACAGAACATCGGCCTCTCTCATTAAAAGTTTTCGCTTCAATGGCTAAGCTCGAACGGATTGGCGATCGCAGTAAGAAAGCAGCCCAATACTGATGATTTTCATACTGACAATCCAGCCTTCTGTCACTAATTTTAGAAGTCTGTCAACCTATTTGTTTATTATTATTTTTTATTTTAATGCATCATAGAAGAACGAAACGCGTTCATTAAATATTACAAAATGTTATTTTACATATTATATATGTATATCCACATTGGTTTCAACGGTCAATTATTTACTTTCTCTGTAATTATCTTTTACTTTGCGCTATGCTACATTCTAATTAGTTTTAAAGCTTATTTAAAGCTTATATATTTATTGTAATATTTATGTATCAGTTTTATTTTTATAAACCATAATTTACTTACATTGGTTAGTTATTAAAGTACTTCGTAATATTAATTTGTTTCATTTAGAATATTTTCTTTTTTTTGCTAACTTCTTTGACATTTTTCTCCTGATTTTCCATTCTAATGCAACGTATGTTACCTAAGTGGACAGTGTATGATCGAATGTAGACATGAATATTTTAACAGTACTCTGTGTGGAAGGAAGACACGTACACTTCAAGGGTAAATGTACGCTGTTGAATATGTATGAGTAAATTGGGATAAATCATTAAAAATTAGGGATTAAATATGATATATATGTATATATACATGTATAACGGCCTGTAATATTCCACAGCTTGACATCAGCTACTTGCGAGGGAGGGTTTTCATAAGCGCCACTCTCGGCAAACAGATTGACAATGGCGATTCCAGACATCTTAGACACTGCTGCCCATTGCTGATCTGCTTTAGACAAGACTTTTCTCTTAGTCGCCTCTTATGACACCCAGGAGAAAAATATCTTTAAGGCGATCATATCATATCTTTAAGGCGATACCACCACATATATATCTATATGTGTAATTCTCCAGTAGAGAAAACGGATTGCTAAGATGTCAAGATCCTTTTATATCTCGTTCGCTAATAGATTCATCGATCACGTTATATATTATCCGTTTTTCTTTACTGTCTTTTGAAATATATAAGTAACTATATTTAATTTGTTAATTGAAGCTACAAATGTTCACTTGACAGCAAGTACATTTAGAACTTAAAAAACATGTAATTTGGTATGACAATTAGTAATAATGTAATAAATTCACGCCATTTCTAATAAAGGGGTAGACCGAGGTCCAGACAGTTAAGTCCTTTCGACCCATCTTTTACCGAGGACATATTTGGGACTGTCTCTGTCGCCGTCCTTATGTCCAAGCCAAGGATATATGTCGTACATAAGTTCGTGAAAAAAAAAAACATGTTTACGAGCCTGCTGCCCGAGTTCTATAACCAGGTAGGTTTCAAACGTGGGCCTTTTGTGAGTGTAAATTAAACATATTTTTTTTTGTAAGGTACATCCGAACACGATACAGATTTCATAAAATCTCTTTGTTAAAGATCTTCGAAAATCACTTTTAAGGAAAATAAATCATTAAAAATTGTAAATTAAATAAATGCACATTATAATACATATTTATTTATTTAAATACCTATAAAGTGATCTTGGCAGGGGCTTCTCCTACACACTACAATCTAGTTTGTGTATTACATAAGGGTGAATAAATGCCATGAATACTCAAATTGTAAGAAATATTATTAAATAAACCTGACTTTTATTAAATACTATATAATTTATTTCGGGATACAAATAGTATCCCAAAATAAATTCGAAACGGTCATGCACTGTCTAAATAATGTTTTTCGTGGAAATATGTCAATCATTCAAGGGAAGACCGGATTAACTTAATATATTTTGTGTATTTGCCACTGTTTATTTAACTTCACGTCTTTATAGGGCAACAATATCGAATTAATAATAAGAAATATTTTACTAATCTGTAATATATAGATAAATGTTGTTTTTGTAAAACAATCAATTGGTCAACTGCTTCATTACATTTTTTATTTCTTTATTACGAGATTAACTTTGTTTACTGCAGATCCCAATATCTACTCTTATATCAACGTTGGCAAAGCTTTTAAATTGATAGATACATTTTGAAGTTCTGTTTTCTTAGTATAAATAAATATCTTCACGCCCTTCCCAATACAGGGTTCAACAGTGGTCTAGACAATTAAGTCGTTTCGTTCCCTTTATATTTTTGGGACAACGTGACAAACAGCCCGTCGCCGTCTCAATGTCCAACCCACAGTATAATTCGTACATAAATTTTTTTTTTTGAAAAAACCCATTGGTAGAGCCTGCCACCTGGGGTATAAACTCGGGTCTCTTGACTCCAATTCCGGTCACCAAACCACACAGCTATAGTGATTTTTTGAAAAGTGAAGAAATTCAACAATTAGAGTACTCTATAGTTTACGATGCGATACTCAGACGATTAAAAGTGATTTAAACACTTTTAGACCAACAATGAAACCTAGCTACCTTTTGTCCATAAACTAAACACAGATTAATTATCCATTTGTATTGTAGTTATGATCAACACTTGCTTTGAGTTACCTACTTTTTTTTTGAATTAGTTTTAAGTACTGATTTGATCAATTTAAGAGCTGTATGATCATGCATTAAGGAATAATTTAAATAATGTTATTTTAACTTTTGGATTTAGTTTATTTGTTTAACTGAAGAAATAACTGGACGTTTTCGTTATTTCCAGGCACAAATCATCAGTCTTTGATTAAGAAATGTCGGTCATAAACCCTTCGGTAGGTAAAGCTTATGGAACTGCGGCAACACTTTAAATCGGCCATGACATCCGAAGAACCTATTGATGTGGTCACCAAATCGGAGAAGAAATCGGGAACGAGTTTCCCGAGTGAAAATACGGATAACAAACCAGATAAACACACAGGTGAACAGAAAAAACGATCACAAGAGCTTATGCGACTCGTTTATGAATTACCAGATGACATAAAGAAACCAGAAATAAACATAAACAACAGAATGTTAAAAGAAAACCCACCGATTACAATAGTTGAAATTACAGAGCAGAATGGTTGTGAAACAGATGTAGGGAGTGTAAGGCAATGTGATAGTGATTACTTGAAAGCGTCTAGTCCAAGTGATTTAGGAAGAAGTATAGTATATGATGTGTTAGCTACAAATGAGCTAATAATGCAATGTACGGACGAATTTAACGAAACTCTGGATAGATCTTCACCTGACGATTCTACAGAAGAAGATTTAGTTGAATTGAAGAAAATGTTAGAAAGTAAGCCTAAAGTTCTGGAGAGGTATTTACGAGAGTGCGCAACTTCTGATGAAATAAGCCGGATCCATAACTTGACATCAGGCGGTCCGCTGTCTCCAAGGCCGCGTCACGAAGCAAGGAGCACTTCAGTGACATCTGACCTCTTTCAACTGTGGTTATCATCGTCACCGGTTAAGGTAGGTGTAATCTTAATTTGTCGATTGAATTTTTTTTAATAGAATAATTGCCTAATATGATAAAGCCGCCCATGTTAAGTCCTTTCAACCCACTTTTCACCGAAGACATTTTTTCGACAACGTTACCGGTGGTGAGCTTGTCGCCATTTAGACAGCCATCGATATAAATGGTATACAAGTTAATAAATGCCCATTGTGTTAAATAATAGTTAAAATATAAAATAATAGATCGTAAATCGGGAAGCCATACATTGTCCTCGGAGGCGAAAATTTATCTGTTTCCTAAGTTACTTTCTTTTTGGTTATTAAGTACATATATAATTGTTTTTGGTATTTATTTCTCATTATACAGTAAAAAATCAACAATTGTAAATTGATTACCTATATAGATATTATAATAAGAAATAAAGAAATAAACACGTACATAGATAGGGACAACGCCACATACATCGATCCCATATTTAGCAGATCCCATAGTATAAGTGCACTTGTATTTTGGAATCGAAGGTACCGCTAAGACCTAGACCGGAGAAAATATTAGCAAAAGTGTTTTCTACGTTGAACCGATCGGAAGCCGAAGCCGGGACCATATAATGAATTGAATATTTTATAAAATTATTAAGAAATCTAAGTATTGACAAAATCTGTATTCGGCGCAAAATAAAAGCAGGTATCATATAAGTGATAACTTATCAAAATGGTCTTTCACGTTTGAGTGTATCTGATAACAAGTTAAAAGCCACTTGAGACTCTTTTTAGTATATTGCATCACTATTGCGTAAGTTGCGGTTCGTGTCAATAATACGAAGACAATCAAATTTGTAGTAAATGTTATGTTACAGTAAATTATTTTTATCATATTTTTAAGAGGGCCTAGTTCGGTCCCGAGGTGGCGCGTACAATGGCTTTTTTTTAAACTTATGTACGCCATGTTTGATTGATTTTTGAAGCATATAAGTTATGCTATTAAATTAAAGAGAAAAACTTATCTACGATTGATATCACTTATTATGGTTTGGACATAAAGAGGGCGACAGGTTCACCACCGGTCACTTAGTCCCAAAAATTCGTTGAAAAGTGGGTTCGAAAGAATCTAATTGTCTAGACCTCTATCTACTGGTGTCACCAACACCTTTAAAATCGGTGTGCAGGCAACTCGACCACGAAGGTCGTTAAATGTATGAGGTTGTGTAATTTAATATGTAACTATAGTGAGCACACTGAAGTTGACATTGAAATTAACTATATCAAATAAATATCTTCACGCAATTCCCAATACAGGGGTAGACAGGTCTAGTCTAGACAATAGGTCTAGACTCTAGGTTCCTTTGACCCACCTTCCACCGAAGATATTTTCGGGACAACGTGATAGTTAGTGTACCCGTCGCTGTCTTTATGTCCAAGCCAACGATATAATTCGTACATAAGTTTTTGAAAAACCCATTGGTACGAGCATGCCATCTAGGGATCGAACTCGGTTCTCTTGACTCGGATTCCGACCACCGAACCTATCTTGGCCATCGCGAATTAAAATTAAACCCAACATATAAAATACAAATAAATTACACCAGGTGTGTAAGAAGCTCATAAATAATAGCATTCTATTCAATTTAGTTGAATTATCTTATCAAGGATAAGCGGTGAATGTTTTAGCGATAATGTTTTTAGTACATGCTTGTGTTATATTCATTGTGTTACTCATTTATTCTGATAGATTGATATACGAAACAGAAGTTGTGTATAACTTCAATTATTTATTATTATATTATTAATTATACTGTACAATAACGCATTCATTTGTCAATTTTATTTAATTACACTCAAGTTAAAAAATTCGTCATTTTTAACCAATCAATATTAACAGCATCACTTTTATGAAGATCGAGATAGAGGAGTTCCAATTTAGCAAAATTGCGCAGGATGTGTATTCGGGGTTTGGTATTTGGTGACTGTGACTAGTAAGCCACTAGTAGTTTACTTTTATTTTTTATTCAGTTTGTAAAAAAGTAAATTTCCTATTGAAAACGATTGATAGGACAATAATTTAATTTGGACTTGACCTTTGCTAACGAGGCAAGAGAAGCATGGTTACGTCTCTGTCCCGGCGAGGATATTCCACTGGAACCTAACTCACAAAAACGGTGGGATATCCCGTTGATTCAGAATGTGCAGAAATGTTTACTGAACAATTTTCACTGTGACAGAGACCGCGCCCGCTTTCTAGGTGTTTCGACAAAGGAATCCAGTTACTGGCTACATGCTTTACCATCAAGTAGCCTTGGTACATTACTAGATAACGAAAGTTTACGTATAGCTGTAGGAATACGATTGGGAGCATCGACGTGGAAATGCAGCCAGCGTTCTTGGTACCATGCCACGAGGAGTAGGGCTCTACGATTATAATAGTTTTTAGTTAATAAGTATTGTAAATATTAACATATTTTTTTCTGTAAATAAATATTTATGAAAAAAAAAAAAAGTTAAAAATAGTTAATATTATATTGTAAATCCTCTGATTTGAAAACTTTTAAATTATGTAACGATTGCCCATACCCGTCATATTGAAAAATATTTTTTTATATTCACTGCAAATTATGATTAATGCTAATGCTTTTACGTATTTTACTTGGCCTGTTATATATTATATGTACATGATAGGTTTACTTGATTGTTTGTATGCTGTTATTTATGACAACTCAAGCAATCCTAGTTTAGGACTAAACGGCAAAACATCGAGTCCCTTCCATATGATTGATTAGAGTTTGATAATAAAGTATTATTAATTTTGTGAAATAACAAAAATGAACAAAATAACAACATGTGAATAATGTTTAGTCATCGACTCATTTGGCAATGATTTCGAGCCATTTAACTGTTTATAAAGTGCTTAATCTCTGGTCGTTTATTGTGCCGATTTATATTGTTTATGACTTTGTAAATTACAAGCTTTATTATTAATTTTAAGTTAGTCACGATAGTCGAGTGGTTGGGTGGTCGGAATTTTGAGTCAAGAGACCCGAGTTCGATTCAAGTCGCCGTATCAATGGGTTTTTCTAAAAACTTATGTACGAAAACTATCGTTGGCTTTGACATAAAGACGGCGACGGGCTTACCACCGGTCGCGTTGTCCCGAAAATATCTTCGGTGGAAGGTGGGTCAAAGGGACTTAATTGTCTAGACTTGACCTCTGTCTCTGTCTACCCCTGTATTGGGAATTGCGTGAAAATATTTTATTTTATTTTTTTAAAAATATTCCTTTGTTTTTTTTCTCTTTTCTTTTCTTCTTTTGTTAAATTGAAGAAACTTTTTTTAAAAGTAACATGCTCACGACTACATTCATAATACTAGGGTGATTAGAGACTAGGCAGTTAATGACACGCTTTTCAGCAGAGCTTTGGAACAACGTGACAGGTGGTGATCCCGTCGCCGTCTTTATGTCCAAGTCAACAATATAATTCGTACTAAGTTTTTGAATAAACCCATTGGTGCGGGTATACCACCTGGGAATCGAACTCGGATCTCTTGGCATGAAACTCTATCACCCAACCAGTCGTTTATCTACTTATATCGTGACTTACTATATTATCCTGTTATATAGTGCACAAATTATTAAGACACGCACGACTAACGAGCAATCATTTATCACTTTATTAATAGCCGACTAGGCAGAATCTATTGCCAAATTAATCAATGGCTCAGCAAATTCTACGCATAGTGCACGCGTAATTGCTTTTGTTTTCTTACAAATAATAAATGTTACTTAGTAGATTTAAGCATGCGTACAATTTTTTTGTATCATTAAAAACAGAAAAATTAAGGAGTAATTTTTTTACTGTCAATAAATTAATATGGCTGTGGCTGGTATTAATATGGCACCGGCAGCAATATCGGTAACAACTTTTTAAATGTATTAGATAAAAGATATGATTTAATATTTAATAAAAAGTAAACAGATTATAAAAAATTTTTCGTCTTTGTGTAAATCTAATATTAAATGCAGATGCGTGACTAAATTAGGATAATTAAGCTTCGTCCTTATAGACGAAAAAGCGTGTAATAGGTAAAAGCTTGTTTTATACAACACTAGTTGTCCATTACAGTAATTGATTTTTTTAATTATATTATGATTAATTTAAGTATAAATTAATTAAATTAATTTAAATTAATTAATTATTAAATTTAAGTTATAGCACATCTTTATAACTTCGACGTTTTCTCAATACTGGTATTGACATAGGTCTAGACTACTAGATACTTTAGGACTCACCTTTCACCGAAGCCTATTTGGTACAACGTGACAGATGGTGCCTGTTGCCTGGATTAATAAAGTGAGCGCATTTCTGTAACAAGCTAGGCCCTGAGCCTCCCTCCCAAAAAATCTCTGCTATCCCGTATAAACTTCGGCAGTAAACAAGCATGAATAAAAAATTTGTCACTCAAGTCTTTTGGACAAATTGATGCTGGTAAAATTTTAAAAAATTGATTAGTTTTCATTAAGTATTTGATACTAATTAAAAAAACCTGAACTTAAATTACTTTAATGATTAATGTTTGTTTATATTTTTTTAAGATGTCGCCAGCTCTGAGGATTCGATTCCCGGACGGGTCTAAGTAAAAAATAGTTTTTTCTATATTTTCTTTTTTCTCACCACCTGTCACGTTGTCCCGAAAATATCTTCGGTGGAAGGTGGGTCGAAGGGACTTACGAGTAATTATCTAGACTAGATATCTGTCTTCCCCTGTATTGGGAATTGCGTGAAGATTTATTTTTATAGTCATATTGCGGTTTAGTTGCATAACAAAAAGCTTTACTGGGATGACTATCTATCCCATTATGTTTGGATGCCTTCTCTCTAAAAAGTTAACAGCTCGTATGTTTGCAGTTTCCCTCTGCTTTTGTATATTCCGCTTGCTTATCTGCATCAGGTGAGGGCTGTTACGCTTTGTAATAAGTTTAGCTTGCGGTATATTAAATGGAGTTTACTTACGTGAATATTTAAATTAGTTTTGGTACGTTGCTTTTAGATAGTCATTTCGTTTTTATAACGGTTTTAATTATAGCTACTTAAAGTAGTTTATTTAGTTTTAAATTATCTTAAAGACGTAAAGTTGTCACGATAGCCGAGTGGTTGGGTGGTCGGAATTTCGAGTCAAGAGACCCGAGTTCGATCCTCAGGTGGCAGGCACATACCAATGATTTTTTCAAAAACTTATTTCCGAATTATATCGTTGGCTTGAACATAAAGACGGCGACGAGCTCACCACCTGTCACGTTGTCCCGAAAATATCTTCGGTGGAAGGTGGGTCGAAAGGAATTAATAGTCTAGACTAGACCTCTGTCTACCCCAGTATTGGGAATTGCGTGAAGATATTTATTATTATTTATAAAGACGTAAAATAATAGAACCGTTTTAGCATTAAGGGGCATAAGATAAATAATTAAATTAGACTGAAATCAATTTCAATCGATTTGGGTACTGACTAGTTTCGGACCTGCTGGTCCATCATCAGGGTAACAGGGGTAATCTCGCGGTCGCGGCACGTCTCGCTCTTACCCGCAGCCAAGTTTTTATTAATGTATGTGAGTTGTTTCTATATCTGTTGAAATCGTGACGATAGCCGACTGGTTGGATGATCGGAATTCGAAACATGAGTCCGGAGTTCCATCCCAACGATGTAAATGAACGATTCACGTCGTTGGTTTGGAAATAAAGACGGTGACGTCACCAGTCATGAAGTCCAGAAAAATGTGTCATCGGTGGAAAGTCTAAAAGACTGAATTGCCTAGACCTGTCTATTAAAGAAAAAAAATATCTTCACGCCATTCCCAATACTGGGGATATTGAGAATGACGTGAAGATATTTTTTTTCTCTCGACTCGAAATTCCGATCACCTAACCACTCGGCTATCGTGACTAAAATAATAAATATTTATCTTTGTAAATATATTTTACCTTGAACATTAAGACGTTGAGTGGCTCACCAAGGTGTCCTAATAAGCTTCGGAGAAAAGTGGACCAAAAGTACCTCATTGTCTAGACTTCTGCCTGCACTAGTATGGGAAATAGTGTAAAGATACTTATTGGTCCTAGCCCCACTGAATGCTATTTATAAAACAACACTTTTCACAGAAGTTAAATTGGAATTAATTTACATTTACCGTGAAATCAAAACCATAGCAGCGGGTCAGGGTGAAATGGGCTATTTATAAACGACGTGCCAACCTATTTTTAACTTCCCTTGTTTTTGTTATAAACTACTGTAAATAGAATTTCTTTCTTGGACATTTCAAAGTAACTTTTTTTGAGTTGTGATTATATAATGACCTGATAGGCTAGTTGCTAGTGACTCTAAGTTAGAAGCTTATGGTTGTGGGTTCCGATCCCGCTAGGGACAAACATTTGTGTGATGAATATGAATATTTGAACCCGTGTCTAGGGTACAAGAAATGTAAATAAATAAATATGTTCATACCGTTCTCAATACAGAGGTAGACATAGGTCTAGACAATTAACTCAGGACTAGACATAAGGTTGAAGTGGGTCGAACCACTTCCACCCCATCTTCCACCGGAGATATTTTTGGGACATTAAATTAAAACATGAATATTTACGTATGTAAGTATATAGGATCTGTAATATTGAATAATAGGCTTAGACATTAAGACGGCGATAAGCTCACCACCATCAAATGTCTAGTCTGTCTACCATGGTATTGAGAATATGCGTGAAGCTAAGAAATTTATTTGCTAGTATATGGGATTTGTGTATTCAAGTCACCGATTAATATAAAGCCGTTTTGATACTACGGATCCTTAGACTATTTTTATTTGTTGCTTTCTTTGTGTCGCACAGACGGTAATAAAATGCATTCCCGCTTCAACATATGTCGGTCTTCGTTACAGTATTACACTGTCTGCTACGTGCTCACTTGTTATATTTGATAAATCTTATTTGCATTTCGATGTAAACACGATTATATTAAAATAAATAAATATTTTTATTATTTTGTGGTATGGCTCCCGTAAAATTAATTTAACGAAATAAGAATATTTTATTTCGATTTGATTATTTTTTATAATTCAATGTCGTTGACGTTGCGCTATGGAAACAACTGTTACAACAATTTTCTTTGATTTCTATTTAAATCTTTCAATGAAAAAGTCTACAGATTCTTTATCGCCTTAAAGACTAATATGGAATGCTTCATTAATGGTAATCGCCTGCAATTTCTTCCTCTTTACCTTTCAAACAGAAACACATCACATGTTATTCTGCTATTTAGCGATAGAGTGGTACTGACCCATACTCAGAAAAGAAGGCATAATTCTACTTCAGGGTTATTTACTCTATGTTTTTGCGGCTTGTAACAAATAAATGTTTTTAATATAATTAAAATTAGTCTGTCGAAATTAATAGTAAATATTTTTTATTCATATTTTAATTTATATTATAAGTTCACATTTTTTTATCTTCATGCATTTTTCAAACACAGTGTTAGACAGAGCTTTATACTAGTCGTCCCGTCCACATAATGCCACGAATTGACTGACGTCATTCGCGAGCCCATCAGTTGTTACAGTTTTTATTGAAGTGCTAGAGAGCCCTAACCAATTTATTTGACGATTAAAAGTAATTGAATTCTGTGTTTTTGGTACTGAAGGGAAACATTTCTTTAAACTTATGAGTCATTCGGATAACATTATGGTTATGTCATCAAAGACTTCTAATCTTATATATGACTTGCATTGTTGTCGTGGCGTAGACAGAGGTCTAGACAATTAAGTCCTTTCGACCCGTTTCAACTTAATCTTATTTAATACAACGTTGCAGGTGGTAACTTTATGGCCGTTATAATAAAAAATTAACGTAATACATAACAAACATAAAAAATAACTATGAAAACTAATTTCAATAAACAATAATATTTAGGTAAAATACAGTATTCACGTATTGTTCCCACTTACTGATGGTCAAAGCTCAGAGTTTCGCCTTTGATGCATGCAATCGTACTAAAAGCTTCTTTGTGAAGTATACGTATTACACAAACACACTAAGATCAACACAGCCTTTGAGAATATTTAATTTGATTAATAGTACTTGATCTTCTTGTTTTGAATATGAATATTACTCTTTTTAAAACTATGTATGTGGATACTCGGATTCATAAAATAAATAAATAAAAACACATATAGATAGGAGCAACATCACATACATTGCTCTGATCGCAATGTAAGATGCTAAAGCACTTGTGATATGGGAATCGGAAACAACGAAGGCACCATAAACACCCAGACCCTAGTAATGTAGAAAAAAATTTACCACAAAAACCACTAGAAATTTGATAAACAAAACTCTAAATACTAATACGAATTAATTTTTTCAAAATAAATTTATGTATTTATTTCGTGCTGCAGTTGGTTATACCACATGTTAAAATAACCATGTAATTATCTTATAAGTTTCTTTTGTAAATAGTTAGTTAAATTAAAATTAGTTTTCTTTATTAAAAAAAAAAAAACGTATTAAGCACCATACATAATGGCCTGGTAATGTCCCCTGCAGAGGACCGTCCTCTCTAACAAGCGAAGATTTGCCATAATCGTCACGCTTGGCGAACGACTGTTAATTTCACATTAAATTATACTATTTTCTTTTTTTATTTACAGGGACAAAATTACACAATATCAACGTTCATAATAACAAGCGCGGTAACGGCTGCGTAGCGAAGTGACGTAGCTTGCAGAGCGTAGAGTTGTGTAGGGCACTACGCATGTGGGAAACAAATGACACGTTTCCATTGCTAGTCACCATTTTTTTTTTCAATGTTTTAAAAAATTACTTGCACTCCATTTTTCACCAACTCAAAGTTAATGAGCTATCTAAAATTAGAATTGTGTTTTTTTTTTGCTTATCATAATTTTCATTATTATGTACAATAATTATTTCTGTGTCCATTAAATATTTTTTTATGTTTTCACAAGTTCCATACACAGCGACAGTTAGAGGTCTTGACATTTAGTCCTTTCAACTCACATTTCACCGCAGTTTTGTTTTACGACAACGAGGGGGGTAGTGAATCTGTTGACGACTTAGTATCCAA
The DNA here is from genome assembly GCA_029286605.1 of Sericinus montela. NCBI lineage: Eukaryota > Metazoa > Arthropoda > Insecta > Lepidoptera > Papilionidae > Sericinus > Sericinus montela. Next base: position 9,460,321 of record JAGSMR010000030.1, on the reverse strand, counting down.
GTAAATGATACAAATCGTACATAAGTTTCGAAAAATTCGTTGATCCTTCCTGGGAATGAAACTTGGATCCCCTATTCCAAATTCCGGCAACGCAACAATACAATAATAAAAAAATAAAATTAAAATAACTTCAGGCCATTACCAATACAGGGGTAAACAGAGGTCTAGAAAATTAAGAAGTTCGACCCACTTTCCGCCGAAGATATTTTGGGACAACCGGACAGGTGGTGACCCCGTCGCCGTTCAAGGCAACAATCTAATTCGTATATAAGTTTTTGAAACAATTCATTGCTACCAGCCTGCCACCTGGGGATCGTACTCGGGTCTCTTGACTGGAATTCTCCAAACCACAGGACTATAGTGACTGTAAAAAAAACCAAACCTTTATTCGAAGGGAAGCTGAAGACTGACTATTCTTTTGAGCTATCTATTACGTATGTAACATTTAAACATGATTTTATGAATTATTATGTTGTTTGATTCCTATTATACCTTCTCGCATAGTTCCTGACGGGGTAGCCAGATAGAACAACCGCCAAGTTGACGATTCTTTCTTACCTTTTTCGCTTCTTTTAAATTACACGCTCGAGCTTACTTCGAAAAATTTGCTCACATGGTCTTTGAAAGTTAGTCTTGGCCTACTCCAACCCTTTTTATAGTTGAATCACATGAAAAAGATTAATATGCTGGATTGTGTGTTTTGACGTCATAACACGTCAAGTGAACTAGTTTATTTCTCAAGGCGCCTATATTTTATCTCAATTTCGTCACGATTAGGCAGCCGAGGGTTTTAAAGACGAAAAAATTTCCCAATTTTTAGATCATTTGTAACGTTGTTGTGTTTCTATTACTATGTTTATATTATATTTCTATTCTTTTGTTTTTACGACCTCCGTGGAAGAGTGGCGTTAAACAACAGTTTTCATGGTGTCACCAATTCTGTTGTCCTGGTTTCGATTCCCGAATGCGTCTATATATAAAACCACTTATTGTACATTGTCTCGGGTCTGGGTATTTATGGTACCTCTCTTGGTACCTTCTTTGCAATGAAGCACAGCATCCCATGCTGTCCATATCTATTTATTAATTATTTTTAGACTTAACCCGCGCATTTTTTCCAAATTTCCAGTATATGCTTTAATTTGGCGGAGTGAATGAAGTTTACACTCCTGAAACGCTAGTCGTATTGCGTAAAGAAATGCGTAAAAAAATTAATCTTGCTAGATTTTTCCCTAAGGCATTTTTCCGGAATGGAAAGTATTCCGGAATGTTAAATCAGGTTATAAACTGTGTGCCATGCATATAAACTTTTACATTTGTAATATTAGTATGATATAAATAAATAAATATATTAAATAAATATTCAAATATAATAACAGTTCCCAATACAGGGGTAGACAGAGGTCTAGTCTAGACAATTAAGTCCCTTCCACCCACCTTCCACCGAAGATAATTCCGGGACATCATGACAGGTGGTAAGCCCGTTGCTGTCTTTCTGTCCAAGCCAACGATGTAATTCGTACATAAGTTTTTGAAAAACCCATTGAAACGTGCCTGCCATCTGGGGATCGAACTCGGGTCTCTTGACTCGAAATTCCGACCACCCAACCACTCGGATATTGTGACTTACAGTATGATATGTATATTTATTATTTATACCAGAACAGTAGGATGGGAGCATGATTTTGTAATTATTATGACGGCATTGTAGTCCACTGCAGGATTTAGGCCCCTCCCGTACGGAGGGTTTTGCCATAATCGCCACGCTTGCGATTGGCGATCGCAGTTCCAGGTACCTCGCATCGCCGAAATTATACGGACCCATTTTTCTAATAGTAGGATGAAAGTAAAGCTAAGAGACTTACTATTAAGTGTCTTAAGTGGCCACTGTATCTCGTAACACCTGAAAACCATTTGACAAAAAGAATAAATAAATAAATATCTATACGCAATTCCCAACACAGGGGTAGACAGAGGTCTAGTCTAGAAAATTAAGTCCCTTTGACCCCTTCCACTGAAGATATTTTCAGAACAACGTGACAGGTGGTGAGCCCGTCGCCGTCTTTATGTCCAAGCAAGAAGAAGGTTACACGTATTGTGTATTATGCTTGCTCCATACTCTAATTAATTGAATACTAGAACTCTTCGGTGGTCACTTCGCCTGAATGCATTATTAATAAACTTGTTAAACATCCTTTAGCGTAAGGTAAACGCCAAGTTAAAGTAAACATAAGCACTTGAAAATTTGTATTTGAACTTTCAGAAGTGGAACTCGATAGGGTCTATTTTTAGAATACTGACTCTGTTAACTTTACGAATAAGAAAACAGTTGCTGGTTTTCTTCATTCATAACATGTGTATGAAAACCTCTCTTAGTCTCTATTCACCAACATATTAGCAAACAGCGGCCTCAAATTGTAAAGCGAGTCCCGGCATACTTGCGAGGGTTGACTGATTAAGATGGACGGACACATATCATACCGTAGATATAGTATCCAGACAATTTTCGCTTGACATAAATTAGAAGACTTCTACGATCGTCTAAGGATTGGGGCCCTTTAGATAGTCCCGGTGGCTACGAGATTCCATATGATTTCGGCAAAAGCTCAGATATCTGAGAAACGTGTCTTCTTACTAGGGATCCTTTTTCGTATACTTTGATTCGAATTTCAATCATCAAGCTTCCGATTATTCAGCTATCGTGGCTTTCAATTTCAGTAGCGCTCTTATATAAAAAAATATTACTTTAAAGTTTTACTTCCGTAAAAACGCAGCTTTTATTCCGTAAAAATTTTATTAAAGCTCCTACACAAAGTTTAAGCAAATGCTTTTGTCGTTCCTGGTTTACAAAGTTTCCGATAGAAAAATATCGTTACATTTTATCAAAGTAAAAAGCTTCTTTGTTAGTTACGGGGCTACGTTAGAAAAAAAGGTTAGAAATAACGTGTGCAATTTTTCGTAAGGTATGTTCGCATTAATAATGGAATCGCGAATTCAATCTCCCACTTTACTACGTTTGGACAGCCTGATAGCTTGGTAGTTACCCTACTTGCGTAATGGTTGCGGTGTCGAATCCCGCAAAGATCATTTATACAATGAATGTAAATTGCACTCCAGTTTCGAATGTTAATATGGATATAGAAATACTAACCAAAATCGTTTTATATTTCATGCATTCTGCATGAAGACAACGGTTTTGGTAATAATCTTTACGCGTCCAGTCCCCAAGGTAGAGGGAATATAAATTTTGGATGGCGTACTCGTATGTAATTATTTAAAACATTGTTATCACGACCCAAAGGCGATGGTAGGAGAATGAATCAGAAAAATACCTATCTAGAATAAATCAGACGGCTAACGAGCAGCAGCGTCTAAAGTAAGAGGTTTTTGGTATTTTTATCACCAATTCGTTTATCAAGCGTGTCGATTGCGGCAAAGGCTTTTAAGTAAGTTACATGACTGCGCAAACGAAGGGAAATAACCTAGAGTATATTTATTTCTTTGGTATAATCTGAACCTGAATCTGATTTAATAGACTTCGGCTTAATTAGGTTCTCCAGTGGTGTTTAGATAAACGTAGTGTAGGACGACCTGAAACCCGATCGATTGCCGACTCATATTATTTCTTATCTTCACACATTTTCCCAATATTATATTCAATACTACCCATTTAAGCCTATCGCCATATTAGTATTCAAGCAAACGGTACAATTATATTTACATAGATATATGTTCACATAGATAAATATTCATATTTACGACATCCGTGGACGAGTGGCGTAAACACCGATTTTCAGAGTGTTGCCATCGCGAGATCCCGGGTTCGATTCCCGGACGGGTCAATGTAGAAAAACCACTCTTCCTACATTTTCTCGGATCTTTGTTTGTGGTGCCTTCGCTGTTTCCCATTCCCATAACACCACTTGTGTTCTTCTCTCATGTAAGAAACTCTAGTTTCTTACATTGGGATCGGAGCAATGTATGTGATGTTGTCCCTATCTATCTATCTATCTATCTAGAGAGAAAATATATATATTGAAGTAAAGTTTATCTATGCGTGGTACATCATATCTTATAATGTTCCGCTTCACGCTCCCGCCCGCTTATATTACTAGGCGTGAGTACGAAGCTGTTAAGTAATTGGTTTTGCATGTCTGCACAAATTTTGTTTACCGTACCATACTTCCGTAAAATACGCTATACTCTGCGTACTTGATGATGACGTACAAAAGTGGAACATAATTAAGTTATGGACGATAGCCTATTGGTAGTAAAGCGGCTAAGATTTGCGCGTTCGAATCCTGCCTGGGGGCAAATATTTCTGTGATAACCATAAATGGTTGAAGTCACGTTAGCTGAGTGGTTGAGTGGTAGGTATCCCGAGTCGAGAGACCCGAGTTCGATCCTCGCGCGGCAGTCTCGTACCAATGGGTTTTTCATAAACCTTTTGTACGAATTATATCGTCGGCTTGGACATAAAGACGGCGACGGGCTCACCACCTGTCACGTTGTCCCGAAAATATCTTCGGTGGATGGTGGGTCGAAGGGTAGCATAGTTTTCTAGACTAGACCCCTGTAATGAGAATTGCGTGGAGATTTATTTTATTATTTTAAAAATGCTTTACCCTGGATTCATGGATATTTAAATAAATTTATTCCAGTGAACATATATATATATATATATATATATATATATATATATATATATATATATATATATATATATATATATATATATATATATATATATATATATATATATATATATATATATATATAACTGCTAGCCAGGGACCCATAGACGTAGAACCTATTTGCAGCACCTCCTACCGAGTCCAAATGTTTCTCATAAAAGTCCATAGGTATCCGAAAGTCTATATCTCGTACCGTACCGTATCGTTATATACGTGAGTTTAGCCATTTTTAATTATTTAATTAATATTGTTGCAAGTCTCGATAGCCGAGTGGTGAGGTGGTCGGAATTTCGAGTCGAGAGACCCGTGTTCGATACTCAGGTGGCAGGCTCGTACCAGTGGGTATTTTAAAACTTGTGTACGAATTATATCGTTGGCTTGGACAGCAAGACGGCGATAGGCTCACCACCTGTCACGTTGTCTCGAAAATATCTTTTTTTTTTTAGAGAAGTGAGACAAACGTGCAGGTGGCTCACGTGATGGTAAGTGATTACCGCCGCCCATGAACACCCGCAATACCAGAGGCATAGCAGATGCGTTGCCGGCCTAAAATCTTATATAATTAGTATCTTCGGTGAAAGGTGGTTCATCTCTAGGTCTCTGTCGGTCCCTGTACTAATTAGTAATACGCGTGAAGAAATTAGCTTAGCTATATTTATTTATTATTTCAAATTATGAAAAGAAAACTTTTATTTCGCTCTTAATATCTGACCACAATTCTGACCACATTTGCTTGTATTTCATTGAAAACTATTCAGCTGGGAAATACGGTCAGAGCCTTTGAGCTAGAGAATACAAGCCTGCTGTCGCTACCAGCACTGACGAGTTATAAAGTTCCTATTAGTTCCTACAAATTGCTTCGCGCGGCTTTGTCAGTAGAAAAATCTTACAAATTGGTCAGTAGAAAAATCTTACAAATACATGAAGCTAAGTCTTATGCTACTTTTTATCATCTACGGATCTCAATTATACTTCTTTGCATAAACGTATATTCATGTAAGTACATGTAACTCTTGTATACTCATATCCCTACATTTATACATACACAACGACCTGTAAAAGACTATCGCGCAAGTGCGTGAGATATCGTAGTACTAGTTAGATGGCAGAACCATCTAATACGTAATACCTTACGTATTAGATACTTCTGCCCATCCCCGACTATAAAATATTTGGCTGGTATTTTTTCCAATTGTTTATTCCGCTTTGTTTTGGTAGCCAATAATATTTTCAAGGTCTATTAGGACACCAATGGGTAAGTAGAAGTATAAAATATTAATGGCGGCATATTGAAATGTATAAACTAAACCTACCTACATTTTTCATGTTATTCAAAAATATAACTATATACTCCAGTATTGAGGCAAACAACACTTATTTTTGTTATTTTTTTATTTTGTTTATTTAGATAATCATACAGCGTATCACTAAGTATTTACAATTGTTCATTTTGTTAACAGTAAGGCCAATAAAGATTACATAATTTGGTAAACTTATTAATAATATTGACATTGAGGAGCGTGTGCGTGTGCGTGTGCGAGTGCGTGTGTGCGTGCGTGTGTGCGCGCGTGTGTGTGTGTGTGTGTGTGCGTGTGTGTGTGTGCGCGTGTGCGTGTGCGTGTGTGTGTGTGTGTGCGTGCGAGCGTGCGTGTGTGTGTGCGTGTTCGTGCGTGTGCGTGTGTGTGCGTGTACGTGTGTGTGTGTGCTTTATGCCCTGTTTATTTTAATGAATTCATGTTTAAACCGGCTTTTGGATAGATTGTATATGTCCAAATTAGAATAGTATTTATTATAAGTTTCAACCATACGACACAGCGTGGAGTTTTTAGTATAGTTTGAGTTTCTCAAGGGTACATTAAACAAATTTGTGTTTCTTGTATGGTACACTGGAACTCGTAGAGATATTTTAGAAAGCAGAGCTGGACAATCTATATCATCAGACCATAACCCATGCAGTAGCATCATATCATGTTGTCGGCGCCTGAGTTCCAGTGTGTCTAAACGATAGTATTTACAAGCTTCAGAGGATGTTGTAAATAATTTATGGTCTTTATAACACAAATATTTAACAAATTTTTTCTGAATTGATTAAATTTTATGGTTGGGTCTTAAATAGTTAGGGGACCAGATAGTAGCTGCGTATTCAAGTATACTACGCACATATGCGAAATATAGTACTTTAATGCAATCTATGTCACTGAAAGAGTTGCAGACACGCTTAATAAATCCAATTTGTTTGTATGCTTTATTCACAATGCCATCGATATGTACTTTGAATGATAGTAACTTAAAAAAATAAATGTTACCAATAATACCAATCTTATGTTTTATTCGATACTAACGTTCGAAAATTTAGTTTTAGTTGCCTGGAAGATATCGCTATACTGCAATAAGGACACAAAATTGTGCCTAAATTTTAATTAACCAAAAGCAATATCTAACGTAAAATAGAAGATGTGAAATAAGATTGGTAGTTGCAGGAATAAGTCATTGCAACAAAAAACAAAGTTTCCCTCTTTATAATATTAGTGTAGATATTGACATAAGAAAATAATGTCATTTAAATATTCTGCCATTGTCTGTCATCAAATATGTTTAAAACAATAATACGTGAAAGTTAGAGATGACAAAACTCGTACCTGAGATGTTTGAACAGTAAAAGCAAAAGCGTGTTCATACGGAATAGATAAACAGAGTCGAACACATAATATGTATTTGCAAAGCAAATATTCCCTCACTTATTATTTCTACTGGCTGAAATTGAATTAGTTTCAGAAGTATTTTTAATATGAAATTAGTGTACCGTTTACTGACTGTGTAAGAGTACCAAGAGTGTAAGAATATGCCACTCCTTTTCTACCCGCGGGTGTCGTCATAAGCGATTAAGGCAAGTAGCCCTTGAATATCATAACGTCGCCCGGCAGGTGGCGGGACAGATTTCGCACTTGTTTACAAGTGAATAATGGAAGAAATCTCCATAATCATCATATAATGTCATATATTTTTAATAGAAATATTTTCGCACCATTCCCGATACTGGGTAGACAGAGGTTCAGACAATTAAGTCTTTTCGGCCGAACTTTCACCGAAGGCATTTCTGGGGCGACTATGTTGGTGAGCCTGTTGCAACTTGTATGTCCCAGCCAATGATGTAAATCATACATAAGTTTTGATAAAAGTCATTGTTACAAGTCTATCGCCTGAGAATCGAACTCGTGTCTCTCGACTCGAGTTCCAATCGCCCAATCACTCGGCTATCGTGACTACTACTACTTTTTTCATACCATTTATTTTTAAAGTTCTAGAGCCATGTAAATATCAGCGCATTGAAGTGGTAATAGGCTGCCACATATCTCGACGAACTAAATGGGAAAATATTCTCGAGTAGCTACCTCGTTTCGGCAAATGCAATGTAGGCATTGTGGCGAATCCTTGGGGAGGCTTATGTTCAGCAGTGGAAGAGGCTGTACATAAGAATAATCTTGATATTGCACAAATTGGTCGGTTTAGGTAGAGATCATAATATTCTTCATCTTTTCCTTTACAGCGTATCAAGAGTCCATTGCTGAATTTTCCATTGCCTCCCCTAGAATTTGCCAATTGTAATGGTCCTCAGCCACCTGCATCCATCGGCTCCCCACAACATTTGGCAGGTCTTCACTCCATCTAGTATCTACAGGTATTTTGTCCCTTTAAATTCTGTCGGATGGTTGTTACCTTTAAGGCAGCCAGCATTGATAAGTCCTCTGCAGTTAAAGCTATAAATATATGATAATTTATAATCAGAGAAGTCACTTAAGTAAAATTTCGATAATTATCGTATCCGCGTATAGCTGAACGACGGTTCATCAAGGAAAATCATTTGAAAAAACTTTCTCCGTGGAACGATTGATGCGAATTTTAAAACAAAAAATCCTTAAAAGTTTTCAGGGTTTTTATATGTGATGGACACAATGTTTATTAATATAGCTTCAGATCTTTTTTGTAGGGCTGTCAATTTTCTACATTTATATAGATATATCTATATTATTGAAGATAGCCGTACCGTACATTACTTCATCAGTAAAGAAGAGAGTAAGAAAAAAATTACTTTCCCGGTGTCATTTTTATTGGAAATCGGAACAAAGGTCTTACATTTTACTAGGCCTTTTTTATATATAAACAAAACTTTTAATCTGGTTCCGAGAAAAAAAAATTACACTTAACGACCTGTATATGATAGTCAATAGGCTCTGTTCTCTTCGGACCAAGTAAAATATGACATTTCTTTTTGCATGCTGACTTGTGCAATATAATTTTATACTAACATCCCTTTGACCTGTGTTTTTCCTCGACAAGACAGGACTAAAGATCCCAATGTGTCTATTAATAATAAAAAAAAATGTTTTCTTTAACGATGTTTACTGTAATAACCATGGGTTGCCAAACTAATAGGGACAGTATTCTTGCTTGTTATGTCGCTTGCTTATTATGCTTGTTGTTTGTTCTTCCTTTTTAATAAATACTGCGGCTAAAAATACACATATGCGTGTTTATATTTGTAATTTATTATTCTTAGGTAATAGTACCTCTGTAATAAAGATGAAATGTTTTGTTTTTAAAAAGTTTGTTTCACCAGAACACCTGAGAAAATTACTACTGTCTCTGATCTATGTCAGATCTGGTATGCAAGCTAACGAAACTAGTTTACGTCATATTTTCTAATGTAAGGGTAACACGGCAAATGTAGTTTATATAAACAGACCCAACAGTAATTGAATTTACTCGCCGCATGTATGCACTTAGTTTCCATGTTCCGACTCAATTGAATTATCTCGTGGCATGCGACATTCAGTGTTTTCTCGTATAAATAAATTGGAATATACCGGAGCCCCAAAATAGAAAAATAGTCTTGATAGCCTTCATTGGATGATCGGAATTCGAGTCAAGAGACGACGAGTTCGATCCCACTGGTGGTAGGCTTGTACCAATGGTTTTTTTTTTAATTTAAGTGTGATTTTCATCGTTGGCTTGAATATAAAGACGGCGACAGGCGTTATGTTATTCCAAAAATTTCTCCGGTGGCAGGTTGAAAGGACTTTATTATCTAGACCACTGTCGGTATTGGAAATTAATATAAGCTTAAAAAAATAAAAACAAAACAAGATAAATGCTAGCATAACAGAAGACACAATGTATAATTAAGAAAAGTATAGACGATTTACACATGTAGAGAGAATGAATGAAAAGAGATGTAATAAAACCAAAGAGGACCAAGAAAATCAAGACGAACATACCTCCATCAAGTTCCGTAAAAAATATCTTCACGTAATTCCCAATACAGGGTTATACAGAGGTCTAGTCTAGACAATTAAGCCACCCTACCCACCTTCCACCGAAGATATTTTCGGGACAACATGACAGGTGGTGAGCCCGTCGCCGTCTTTATGTCCAAGCCAGCGATATAATTCGCCGTATCCAGTTCAGTACATTCTAAATAAAGGTCATGTTAATCCCATTTACCGATGTGTATTGAGAGACAGACACAAAGAACTACTCTACCCTTATAAAAAGAAAGAGTTAACGTTTATGTATATAAATTTTCGTAGAAAGGGTTAAAGAGAGTTTATAACACATTAAAATGAATTTTAAGATTAAGAAGGTGAAATATTTTAAATCACGCGAACACGTTTGTATTAGATTTCGCACACAGATAATTTATTACCAGGATTAGCTTTTAATATACCTTTTATCCCGAAAAAATGTAAGGCACCGAGATAAGAGCCATTAATTCCCTTAACGGATTTTGTTATGCTCTTTTGGGAATACACAGAGGGACACAGGTTGTTTTTTACTCAAGAAATTAAAGGATACTGTGGGAAGGAGTTTTTAAGTCTTTGCTCTGTCGTCATGTGTTATTGTTCAGTGCGAATAGTATTATTTTTTATTTTATTAATCATTGCGTATCATCGTGATTATATAAGTTACAAAAGCCGAATAGTTGAGTGATCTGATTTTGAGTCAGGAAATTCGAGATCGATTGTTAGGAGTTTGGCTCGTCGTCGACTTTTTTCAAAACTAATAACTAACGACTGTCTAATATACGATTTATATCAATGGTTTGATTATAAAGACGGTGACAGGTTCACCATCTGTCACATACATAGATATATCACATACATTGAAACACAGATGGAATATGAAACAATGAAGCTACCATAAAAATGAGAAAGAAAGAAAATGTAGAAAAAGTGTTTTTTTCTACATTGACCCGACGGTAAATCCAACCCGGGACCTCAGACCTCGCGACACTTTGAAAACTGGTATATACGCTCCTCGTTTAGCTCGTTTAAAATCAGAAGAAAATATTTACAATATTGTTATACGTCATATAGATTTTATTTCACCTATGACAGCTTAGCGTCTAAAGTGTAGGTCTCGAATGAAACAAAAGCGGGTGGTAATTTCTACCGCTCTTTGATTTTACCAATAAAGAAAACTTGCTATTTAAAGAAAATTCCAGATTTATCAGTGTATCAATTTCCCATACTGGCGTAAGCAAAGCTCTACGTGATGTAAAGCTTATTTGGAACTTTTGGAAGAAATCTAAAAAGAATAGTATTGAATAATTGGGTCGTCCGACACTATGTTTGCTTGTACGAGCCTGCCACTTGGGAACATTACTTCCTTAAAGGTTTTTAATTCTTTGAGCTATATGGCGGGCTCATTGTCACTTCAACGTTCTGATCCTAATGGATGTCTTCGTTACGGATCCTATCATGCAGAAAAACACCCAGGTAATTCCTTTCTATAGTACTCTGAGCCACTCTGAGCTTCCTAATACGACATGCAGAGAAGGACCATGTCTGAGATCCATATATCATATATCCAGAGATGATTATCCCGTCAAAGTACATCAGCATTCAATGAAGATTAATGTATTTAATAATTTTCAACGTTATGATTAATAACAATAACAACAATAATTATTTTAATATCAAAAATAGATTATATTTATAGTGTGGTAGGGTGCTTATAAAGTATAACTTATGTTTCCGGCGTCCTATTTCCGTAAATATGTAACTTAATCTATAAAATAAAGATTTAACAACTGTGCCCCATGGTGTTAAAAAGTTATATTAAATAGTTTATTTATTATACAAAGAGCGATTCTTGTGACTGTGTAAGAATGTACCAGTCTCTTTTTTGCGAGACCTTAGTAAGAGGTGACTTAAGGAACAGTCTTCAACATGCAATGCACTATCGACAGATGGTGGGACTACCATCACAAAAATACCACATCAAAATTCGGCAGTCAAAAAGACGGGCAACGTCTTTTTGGGAGGGATCTGGAACTGCGGCCGCCAATCCGCTTTCAAAGCGTGGCGTGTATAGAAAACCCTCACGAACGAGAAAGGCCTAAATCCTGCAGTGGATTTTTACAGAATATTTTCGTTGTTTTATGATACAACCTTATTGTTTTGTTGCTAATACTGCTTGAGTTTCGCAGTTGCTTTTAATCGCGGAAAATAATTTCACTTTATTACTTTGAAATTACTTTCAATAAAACGCACCGTAAATGTTCTGTAATGTTATTTTCAATGTCACGATAGCCGAAATGTTGGGTGATAAGAATTCAAGTCGAGAGACCCGAATTCGATCTCCAGGTGGTAGGCTGATACTAATGAGTATTCTTTTAAACTTATCAGTGGTTTATGTTGTTAGCTTAGACATAAATACGGCGACATACCACCTCATGTCACCAAATCCCACAAAAATGCCTTAGGTGAAAGGTTGGTGGATAGGACTTAATTGTCTGGATTTCTGTTTACGACAGTATTGGAAATGGAGTGAAGATATTTCATTAAATTACTTTATTTAATAATTCATGTGTGCCATAACTATGTTTCAACATGTAGCCTTATAAATTCTAAAAGGTGGGTGGGGAAGATAGAAGACGATGTTATGTTGAATTTTATGGCTTCCTTGCTCCATATCGTGCTCAAGTAACTATCCATAAATTTTGTTTTACCTATATAGCGCTTCATAGCAAAGTTTTTAAGTAATATTTGATTTACTACGTTTTTCAAACGATATACATAGGAACCTCTGTAAAGTGGAAACAAAATTTTTGTAATTTTTATTCTATTTACTAATATTATTTTATTTCGTTGTTTCTGTGTAAGATATTTTGTGTGGAAAAGAGAAGGGTACTTAGTACCAAGCTGAACCTAGGTGAACCATTCCTTTAGGTTCATGACTGAGGAAGTTTCTGGCGGGTATACGTTTGGCCTGCATTATCCCCAGCGATATTCTCATCATATGTCCAACATTCCCTTCCTTCACAGTATATAGCACTTGAACATTTTTCCCTATTGGTATTAGTGACTACTTTTATTTCTTTGCTTGAGCTTATCTAAATATATGGAATTATCTGTACATAAATTACAATATTAATCTATTTTAATCATTTAATCATTAAGTTTTTCATCCACGCAATATTGGGGCAGACGGAGGTCTATACAATTAAGTCCTTGTGCGCCACCTTTCCCCGAATCTATTTGGAACAACGTGAAAAGTGCCGAGTCTATCGCCGTTTATACTAAGTCAATAGTATGAAAATCTTACATGGATAAAAAATAAATATCTTCACGCAATTCCCAATACAGGGGTAGACAGAGGTCTAGTCTAGACAATTAAGTCCCTTCGACCCACCTTCCACCGAAGATATTTTCGGGACAACGTGACAGATGGTGGGCCCGTCGCCGCCTTTATGTCCGAGCCAACGATATAATTCGTACATAAGTTTTTTTTTTAAACTCATTGGTACGAGCCTGATACCTGGGGATCGAACTCGGGTCTTTCGACTCGAAATTCCGACCACCCAACCACTCGGCTATCGTGACTTTTTTTACATGGATAAATATTCATATTCCTTTAATCATCCATGAGTCGAGTACAAACATTCACATTCATGACAAACATATTTCTCTAGCGGGATTCATGGAATATATGTATTAATTTTGTTCCAATGTAAATGATACAAGATTTGGTGGCCTTAAACCAGAAAATTTATCGGTCCCATCCCGCAGGCCGGATTAGGACGTGCGTGACGTAATTTATATCACGTAAATATTTCATCTGATTTAAATTCTCATCTTTCTCTGATTGAATACCTGTTCCCCGAATTTTCAGATCGAAAACATGCTTTGAATTTGAATAATTGAATCAATGCAATATAGAGTCACGATAGCCGAGTGGTTGGGTGGTTGGAATTTCGAATCATGAGACCCGGGTTCGATCCGTAGGTGGAAAGCTCGTACCAGTGGGTTTTTCAAAAACTTATGTACGAATTATATCGTTGGCTTGGGCATAAAGACGGCGACGGGCTCTCCACCTGTCACGTTATCCCGAAAATATCTTCGGTGCATCCACCGAAGATATTTTCGGGATCTACCATCGTAGATCAAAGGGACTTAATTATCTAGACTAGACCTCTACCCCTAATTGTATTGGGAATTACTTGAGGATATTTTTTATTATTTTAATATAATATGTATTCATAACATATATCGGTCGTATCAGTACATGAAACAGATAAGTCTAAAGATGATTAAACATAATTATCAAAAGGAACTTTTACAACCGCATCTATTAAGCGCCTTAGGGTCCCTTCACCATATTGGTGTGTTGTAATCCGAGATTATCCCACCATCTGACGGTAACCTTTAAAGCGCTTTTTATTGCAACCACATTTTTCCCTGTGTGTGCCCAATTCTCACATCAATATCAAACTCCAAAGTTATCTTAGGTACAAATTTGAACGACATCCGTCGAAGAGTGGCGTGCTTGCCGGTTTTCATGCTGTCGCCAGCTCCGAGGTCCCGGGTTCGATTCCCGGACGGGTCAATGTAAAACCCACTTTTTCTTAATTTTTTTGAGTCTGGTAGTTGTGTACTTATACGAACGTAATTATTATTTCTTTATGTGTCTGTCCCAGTATACACAAAATTAAAGTGAATATGAATAATAAACAATATTTTTTTATTATATTTTTAAGTACTTTGTGTCTTACTTCCTTTTGACACAATGTCCGCTTTATATTCATTACATTTGCCATTATTCTTAACTAATTCCTCTTCTATAATACATATAACTCTTCTATAATACATTAAAAAATCACGAGGAGGGATTTGAACTTGCGGATAATGACATAATATGCTGGAGATCGGGAGTTACCTCGGATCACGCGAAGAGAGGGAGCGGTATGTTGTCACAGAGATTCCACACATCAACTACATACTAACATAACGGCACTGTAAAGCCACTGCAGGATTAAGGCCTCTACTGTTATAAGCTAAGATTTGGTATAAGCGGCGTTTGCCGTTAGGATTGCAAATTGCAAGTGTGTAGTTCACTTCGCACCAAAAACGCTGTATAGGGCGTTACCAGTCTGAAAAGCAGACCTTCAAAGCAGCCAATCAAAAGTCCACTACTAGACAGAGATCTAAACACAGCTAATTTAACTATAAATGATATTTTTTATAAATTACTTATCTTCACGCGTAATCCCTGACGGGGTAGCAAGAGAGAACAGATCGCAAAGTGTCACGATCACGATATAAATCGCACATTTTTTCTGATTTTTAGTTGTAAAATAGGTAATATATATAAATCATGTAATAGTAGACCTATTTTATACGTATTACCTACTTTTGTATACCTATTGCCTACTCCATATTGCTAAATTGCGTCAAGCTAAAAAAATATTACATTATTACAACCCCTAAGCTTTTCTTTGAGCGCGACAAATTACACAAGAAATTGGTACAAATCACATTTGAGAACTTTTCATGTCAATGCAATAGGTTGTCGTTCACCACGTGATTTTATTACGGCATGTTTTTTTTGTGTGTTATATTTATAGCACAATTTGCCACCCACTGTTTACGTAACTGCTTTACCGGAGTTTATGGGTCACGTCGACGGAATGTAGTCCCGAGACCACACCGAGGAAAGTTATGCATAGCTTTGCCTAATTTACGGTATAGATTTTTATCTTCAGAAATTTTATCGTCTTGGGAATTCATGTTTTGATGTGCGTTTTATTTGTATGCGTTATTAGCAGTTATTCGAATCGACACGATAGTCGAGTTGTTGGGTGATCGGAATTCGAGTTAAGAGACTCGAGTTCGATCCCCAGGTGGTAGGCTCGTACCAATGGGTTTGTCAAAATCTTAAGCGTGATTTATATCCTTGGCTACGGGCTCACCACCTGTCACGTTGTCCCGAAAATATCCTCGGTGGAAGGTGGGTCGAAAAGACTTAATTGTCTACCCCTGTATTGGGAATGGAGTGAAGATATTATTATTATTAATCAACATAAGGACTACAGAGTCTATATTAATATGAATCATTAAGAACATTCAATAAGATATGTAATCCTAAACGGTACAATGTATTTTTACGCAATATTGTACAGTTTACTTTTTTTTCACTAGACGTACGTTTTTCCGTTCTCAACTAAAGTCGCTGAAAGTGAGTGTTTGTACAAGAAAGATTAATGAAGATAAATATTAAAGGAGAGATATCAAAACTCTAGTCAAACTTAAGCTTTGTGATCCTGCTTCCAAAGCTTTGTTTCAATCACGCTAAGGGCAAACGTTTGTCTGTGGAATTTTTATGCATTTTATCACTATCCAGTTATCAAGACACAATTATTCATAGTTTAGGACTAAAGTACGAGTACATGTCAACAATCACATTGAATACCCAAATATTAATATTTTATGTCCTTCTAAATTGAGAATGAGAAAATGGGCAAGTACCGGGAGACTGGTGCAAAGCCGTAATCGTGCCATTATATAAGGGAAAGGGGTCACGGCAGGACTGCGTAAATTACCGCGGTATAAGCCTTCTCAGCGTCGTCGGTAAATTGTATGCGAAAGTGTTGATTGAAAGGGTTGTGAATGAAACGGACGAAAAAGTATGGGATGCACAAGCGGGATTTAGAAAGGAATGGGGTGTACGGATCAGGTCTTTTCCTTGCGGTGCATAGCCGAAAAGTGTCTGGCTAAAACCAGAAGGTCTATTGCACGTTCGTGGATTTAGAAAAGGCCTATGATAGAGTGGTGAGGAATGAATTGTGGTCAGCATTGTCCGTGAAAGGTGTCAGCAGTATCCTCATACGAGCATTGCAATCTCTTTATAGGGATTCCTGTGCTTGTGTAAGGATAAACGGGGCGTACACTGAATGGTTTAATATCGAAAAGGTGTTAGACAGGGATGTGTAGCGTCACCGTGGCTGTTTAATCTGTTTATGGACAATTGCTTGACAGATTTAAAAGAGAATGAAAGTGGGTTGAGAATGAATGAGTTACTCGTCAAATGTTTTCTATGCTGATGATCAAGTATTACTTGCGTCTTCAGCCGAGGAGATGCAGGAGATGGTAACTGCTATGAGTGAAGATTTTGTTAGGAAGGGATGAAGATGAATGTAAAGAAGACGAAAGTAATGGTGTTTGAAAGAGATGAGGTCATGACAGACTGCAATATAGTGATTGGAGATGAACAAATTGAACAGGTGAATGAGTTTGTGTATCTGGGTTCAAAGTTCACAAGAGATGGAAAGTGTGAGAGTGATATTGAAAGAAGAGTGAATGCAGGAAACATGGTGAATGGAGCTTTGCACTCCTTTATGAGCAGTCGGATGGTGTCTAACAAGGCTCGTTTGGCTGTGCATAGGGGAGTTTTGGTTCCGACACTCATGTACGGAAGTGAAAGTTGGGTATGGCAGAAGAAACATGAAAGCAGAGTAAATGCAGTTGAGATGAGAGCATTAAGAAGTATGTTAGGAGTTAAACTGAGCGACAGGATAAGGAATGGTGAAATAAGGAAACGTTGTGGTCTGAAAGAAGATGTAGTGACTAAAATTGAGAAAGGTATGCTGAGATGGTTTGGCCATGTCGAGAGAATGAATGAAGAACGATTGACGAAAAAGCATATAAGGCGAGTGTGAATGGAAGTGTAGGAAGGGGAAGACCTAGGCGGACGTTTCAAGACCAAATCAGGGACGTCCTGAAAAAGGCCAGGTCAAGAGTACCCTGAATCGAAGAGAATGTATGAAGGAATAATGAAAGTGGACGAAGGAAACAAGTATGTAAGGATCGTAGCAAGTGGAAAGAAGTGGTCTCTGCCTACCCCTACGGGAAAGAGGCGTGATGATATGTATGTATGTATGTATGTTCTAAATTGAGGAAATATGAATCTTAAAACATAGGAGAACTTCTCAATGTCTGGTTCTGCCTGCCACCTGGGGATCGGACTCGGGTCTCTTTAATTTTTATAGTATTTTTATTATTTTTATAGTACATAGTTACTAAAAGGAAATTGTTAATGTAGAAAAGTGCAAGATACACGTGCTAAAAAATATTAAAATAATACTAATTATCTTAGCTAGCGCTGACTGGTAGAGAATACTGTTAGGCATTAAGTCCACTCATTGTTACATTTTCTCATTAAGGTGTAAATAAAGAATAAATAAGTAAAAAAAATCTCATGTGTCATCAAATATTGGCTGAGTAGGATGGGAGTTAAGTGTGAATATACAACATGACTTTCAATGCTGAGTAGCACCAAGATCTTTTTTTTATCTTGACGTTTTTATATTTTTATATCCACATAATAGGGAAGCCAGAGGTTTAATCCAATTGTTATTTCAACCCTCATTTCTGCCATGTCAAGATTTTCTAGAATATATAATTTACTTAATATTGTTATCTCAAAAGCATTTTAAAGAAAGGTAAAATTTGTCTTTAATTTACAGACTGCTAATAACGCAAATAAATATATCTTCACGCATTCCCATTAGTGAGGTACATAGATGTATAGACAATTAAGTCTTTTCGACACATCTTTCACCGGAGACATTCTTTGGGACAACATGACAGGTGTAAACCCGTCGCCGTTTCAATGTCCCAGCCAACGATATAATTCGTATATAAGTTTTTAAAAAAACACATTGGTACGAGCCTGCCACCGGGGGATCGAACTCGGGTTAATGACTCGAAATTTCGACCTTCCTACTACTTGGCTATCGTGACGTAATAATGTGTTATCGATAAAAATACTAATATATTCGTATATAAGTATGTATATACTATTAGGATATAAACTAAATGAAGAATGGGAAAATGTTTCTTACATACCATTATTTTTACTTTCTTTTCATATGAGGAAAATAAAAATATTTTCCCTTACGCTACGAACCGTAACTCGTAGCTCGTAGCTTATCTACCACACTATCTATTGCTACGAACATTTGCCTACATGGATGACTGAGCATTGAGGCAAATACCTCTAAAAGCCAAATATTTTCTTTGTGGAAATATTTAAAAGGAAACAGTTTTTCTAATATTACATTTATCCAATGTAGTTGTATAAATGTAATTGTTATAAGTGATATTATTCTGAAAAATAACTAATATTTTTTTATGTTTTTGAGTAATGACGTAAACAAATATAAACTCTAAAAATATTAAACAAAATCTCACAATTGAAGGATTAATTCTAAGTTTGAAAATCTACTGACACGAGCTTAAAGCTCGGAGATGTGTGCAATGCCATGATATGGATGACGTCGCGGGTTCGAACCCCACCCGTGTCAATTGATTTTTTTAATTTCTCTTTAATTTGATAGCAAAAAATCTAGTATAACTAACACAGTTTAAAAATAAAATAAATATTGAGCTATAAAAACATGTTGTAATTTTTACTATCTTCAGATAATTCATATACAACAATTATTGGACTTATTTCAATAAGATTTCAAACTTCAAAGACGAAATTAAACAAGTACTATATATTGAATACTTACGATTGTTATCTCTCATTAAAATTCACTTTTACTTATGCCAATTGTATTTCTATTAAAGTACCTGACCGGTTTCGCTTTGTAAAAGCGAATTATTTAAGGTTTCTTATTACAATTATACCTGTGGAATAGGTCAAAGTGAATTTTAATGTGTTTAAAGTACTATATATTTTGCGATGATTACAATTCAATTGTTTGTCGAATTATATCCTGTCACGTTGTCCCGAAAATATCTTCGGTGGAAGGTGGGTCGAAGGGACTTAATTGTCTAGACTAGCGCTCTGTCTACCCCTGTATTGGGAATTGCGTGAAAATTATTAAAAAAATTTATGGAACGTGAAAAATTTTATTATGTAGCCGTATAAATCATTGCTTTCCATTTCATTATAAGGCACGTTGTTTCTTTTTTCTAAAAAATATTTTTGAAGTAAAATAATAAATATTCATTATAAACTTTTATACGATATTCAGATTACACGAAAAATCATGATGTTCAAAGTGACCCAAATGCTATCTCATGAAAATAAATGTTCTTTGGGCCGTAAATCACGAAAATTAATTTGCAACATTATTCCGAAAAGAAAACGTAAATGTTTAACGAGAAATTTCGGTCTCATGTACAAACTGCTACAAATTCTTGGCTCATTGCTCGACTCAAATTATAATTAAATTTTTGTCATGACTCAAGAAATTTAAATAAATATATTGAAAAGATATAAGAAACATTAAAAACGTTTATAAAACGTTACGAGTTTAAGAGAAAGACCCAAAAGAAAAAAGTAAATTCGAAACTAAGGCGTTTCGTCAGTGCAAACTATTTAGACGGTAATAAAGTATTTGGCAGATTATTGGTAACTGACTTATGAACACATTTGTATTATATAGTGTGTTTTGACAAACAAGAAATTTTGGGGGTTTTTTTTGGCCCTGTCATATAGTCGCCTATGTGTAGCATTGGACTAAACGTGGCTGATAAGTATAGTTCACAATGTTAGAAAAAAGTATCTTATCGTAGTGTCGTCAGAGACTTTTGTGGGAGAGGCCTTATGTCAATATTTATTCACATATGGCAGGATAACTAGATCCGATGTGCCGGCCCGTCGAGCTTTTACTGACTGCAGAAATGTACTGTTTATGTTAAAGAGTGATAACAAATATCGTTATCTTATAAACAGCAGTATCAAAAAACCTTATAATTTTAGAACAGAGAATAAAAGCCACTTCCTTTTTAATAAACTGCATTTGTCTCAAATAAAGAGTTAAATGAAAATAAATATTTAACAAGACTACAATAGATAATATAACAATACACTAGATAGAGACGACCAGCACAACACTGCAAAGACTCAATGGATTCAGGTGGCTTCGGGATCGTTCTTTCTGGAAATATTTGCGGGTGGCTTATAATAAGCAATAGAGTTTTGAAAGGCTTTAAATAAAAAGAAAAAAGTAATTAACAATGAAACTCTTCTCTATTTCAATTCCTCGGAGTAGTCTGGGTTGGTACCACACTCTTGCCCATTTCTGTTTCCAAAATTTTTTGTCCTTTCAACTTACCTTTCACCAAATACTTAGTGTCCAAGCCAATGGTACGATATATTTACATTGGTATATATTTCCATAAACAAAAATTCATTAATAGTTAAAAACCTGTGACTCGAGTACAAACATTCATATTCATCACGCAAATATTTGTCCCTAACTGGATTCGAAACTACGACCGTTAGCTTTAAAGGGTCACTGCCAACTAGGCCATCTGGTCGTAATACAAGATTAAATATACACTATAATATAACCCAAATACTAAAGGAAATTTGTATGGTTGTTATAGTAATGATATTCAAAGTAGCTTTTATCTCGAAGGTTACGGTTATCGTCGGATAGCACTTGACAAATCTTCATTTACGGAATTGCGTAAGTTTTGTTTCCACAGAATTGTTTGCTTAGTGCTGGGAAGGGTCGACTTGACTTATAGCCGTTTTAGGGACGAACTAATATTCGTGTTGCTGCGAAGTTAAATTCTAATCAGAGACCGTAATTATCGAGTTTCCGCATATGCTACATAAATCATAGAAACCATTTAGCCGGTTATGTAGATTTAATTTAATGTTTGTGATAACATATGTTTTCACCGTGTTCTTATTACTGGACTTGATTCTCACTACATCATCATATTAGCCTATTCGAAGTCCACTACTGAACATAGGCATCCCCCAAAGATTTCCACATAGAGCAGTTCTGTGGCATCTGCATCCATTTACTCCCTGCAACAATATGCAGGTTATCGCTCCATCTCTGGGGGGGGGGGGGTTCTCCTACACTGCGTTTGCCATTTGAGAACCTTTCTTCCCTAACGGTTGTCAGATCTTCGAGCTATGTTGCCGGCACGTTGCCACTTCAACGTGCTGATCCTTACGGCTATGTCGATCACCCTGGTTCAGCTGCGGATGTCTTCATTACGGATTTTATCACGCAGAGAAACACCGAGCATAGCCCTTTCCATAGCATGCTGAGCCACCGCATGCATCACTATAATGGCTAATAATATTTTAAGGCAGGATAGACTCCCTAATAAATAAAGTGCGATGAAAATTGGGTTGAAGGTGGATGGACGCTTAATTGCCTAGACCCCGGCTTACCCTAGTGTTGGGAATATGCGTGACTACTAAAAAAACTTTTTAAAATTTTTTGTGATAAATTCGTCATAATTGAGCAAAGTCCATCGAAGCAACTCTTTCCGGCTGGCCTTTCCTGGCCAAATTAAGACAAAAATTCCTCTTTCTAAGAGTGGAGATTTATTGCCGATTTTTTTCTGTATAAATTAAATACATTAAATATAAATATTTTTTAATTTTTCAGAGGTCACGTTCTCCTAGCAGCTCGGCGCAAAGGCAACTCGACGAGGCTGATCTTTTCATGGATTTGATAAAGGACGTCGCCAACGAATTGGACATTGATGTACTGTGCCATAAGGTAAGTAAAAAATCCCAGAAGAGTAAGATTATTGTTTAAGTCACTTATACCTATGTAGCGATACTTCTACCATCATACTGAAACCTTTTTCTTGGACTCATTCTTCAATGTGGCTTTTATAATGAACCCTTCTTATTCTTTACAGCCTATTGAAAGTCATATGTTATAAATGGTATATATTTACTTTTCCTTTGCTTGCCTACATTACTGGCCCAAAAAATTGCATTATTAGAGCTCCTATGACGTTGGTCCATGCAATGTCCTTCGTCTCATAAATCGGTGAAGCTTGAGCTCTCGTTCGTTAT
Organism: Sericinus montela; assembly: GCA_029286605.1. Taxonomy (NCBI): domain Eukaryota; kingdom Metazoa; phylum Arthropoda; class Insecta; order Lepidoptera; family Papilionidae; genus Sericinus; species Sericinus montela. The sequence goes on along the minus strand of JAGSMR010000030.1, from coordinate 9,437,498 downwards.
TTCCTCAACGGAAGCAAACGAATACAAAGCGTCTGATATCAAGGCATTATCACAGCGGTCGGATAAGCCCTCGTATCTCTAGTTTTGTATAATGTTCTTTGGAAAAATAAATATCTTTACGCTTTTCCCGATTACAGGGGTAGATAGAGGTCTAGACAATTAAGTCCTTCCGTGATATCTATTGATGATATCTATGATATGACTTGGTAGTAAGCCTGTCATCTTTATGTCAAAGCCAGCGTATAAATTACACACGTTTTAGAAAACCTATTGGTACGACCCTGCCACCTGGGTATCGAACTCGGGTGTGTTGACTCGAATTCCTATCAACCGGCTCGAATTCCTATCGGCTATCGTGACTTATGATTTGAACTATATTTTTGATTTGGACGTATTTAGGTAACGTTTAGACAATGTAGTCTGACTAAATTCATTTACCTAGCCTTACTTTGCCTATCATATATGAGTACCAAAATTATATCGAACTTGCAATGTCTGTTCGTTTAGTTGAAATATTGCCGAATCAGAACCACTACCACAGAGATGTGATGTAGTATCTAGATATATAGGACACTAGCTGCCCCACGCGGCTTCGCACGCGATATAACACTTAACGCGGAATCCTAATTATTTTTCTAAAATTGTAAATGCTAAAAAAAGTAGCTTAACAGAATATCAGTAAATATTTTTTTTATTTTTCGTAAATAATATTTTTTTAAATAAAAATAATAATAATACCTTATGGTACTTCTAATACCTCCAAGAATATGTTTACAAAGTTTCATGATGATCGGTTCAGTAGTTTTCGCGTGAAAGCGTAACAAACAAACATATATTCACATTTCATCATCACAGAATAGAAATCCCTACTAATGTAGGGATTTCTATCCTCTTATACTACGGAGTTGCAATTTGATAATATGGGTCTGTTCCGAAGAAGAACAGAACTTAAAAAATGAATATATGAACATATCTAGAAAACCACTCGGATATCCTGACTTCTGTTGTGAGATTGAGGACAAGGGAATATAATAAAGTTGTCATAAATCGTACATAATAATTTGAGCAAATTAACTATATTTAAAATGTAGACCTTGACATGTTTACCAGTTAAGTTATTGGCCTTAACTTAATATCTAAACATGTCGCATCATTAAATATTTGACAATTATTATATTAAAAGTTGTTATTAAATAACTACTTCGCACCATTCCACCACCACCACTAATTATTTAATAACAACTTTACAATGAATTTCCGCAAAGTAACGCCTGAGTCAATTAATTTTTATATTGGTATCATAACTTATGTGACAAACATGTATCTATATATTTAGATAAGTATAATGTCATCTGTTTTTTGCACATGAAATGTATTGAATTGAAGAATTCAGAGAAATAAAATACGTAACGATTGTCAAAGACAAACGCAAAGTACAGACTAACTTACCTTACGTCGTCTCGATCCAGAGATTTTGAGAAGCCTATTGTAAGCCGATTTACACCCTGTAACTTAGCCTATAGTTTAGAATATAAAGCCTATAGTTCAAATGCCAAGTACAGGGTAACTTAATTTACCTCTTCTCCATCCAAAGACGTTTTGAGGAGCCTATTGAAATGCGTTCCACACCCTGATACTTAGCCTGTAGCTAAGAAACTACAGTTGAGTTGTAACAGAAATAATTGCTCGTTGCAAGGTCATAGTAGGTCTCCAAATTGGCTTGACAGTGATACACCGATTTACAAACGATTTACAAACATAAATTTATTTTATTCTACCTTAATAGCTTAAGATTCATTACGTTTTAACAGTACAGATAATTTTGAACCTTTGTTTATCTTAAATTATTTATTAAATATTATTATTTCTTATTGTTTTTGCATCTTAAATTATTTCTGAAAATTATTTTACTTATCACATAAATTATTAATTACTAAAACAAAATGATGTTTTATATTTACAATACTTATTGACTAAAAACTACATCAGTCGTACGTTCTTCTATACTTGTGTTATGGTATCAAGGAAAATTTTTGAATATGAATGTACTCGTACAGTGCAGTCAAATCATCGACCGTATGTGTATTTATAAATATATATCTATGTAAATCCTTCATTGTCTAGCCCTCTGCCTACTTCAGTATGGGACATTGCTTAAAGATATAAAAAATAATTGTTTAGATGCTGTTTCTCATCAACGGTTTGCTTAATTTTGGGTTGACTATTTTCTGAAATCGGTAAAATTATCATATGTTCGTAGCCATTCCCAATTTCATGGCAAAATACACCAATAGGAAAAAATAAGAGGTAAATGATTACTTCTGCTAAACTTGGCAGCTATTTAAACTTATTTTATTCAAAGATGCGTAAATGTATTCAAAGATAGAGAAATTATAAGTGAAGAGTTTCATTATCAAGAACATTTCAAGCATCCATAAAATGAAAGGACTTAACTAAGCTTATCGGGAATTCGTGTTTATTCACGCTTACATCGAAACAATTTCTGTACGTCTGTTTACCCGAGCGTGCTAATGACGTGATTGACATTAAATATATCCTAAATTTTAGTTATTATGTACGATTTCTGATAACTTTTTTCAATCTCATATTCCCTTATTTCCAATCTCACAAAAGTAGTCATGATAGCCGAGTGGTTGGGTGATCAGAATTCGAGTCAAGCGATCCGAGTTTGATCCTCTGGTGGTAGGCTCGTACCAATGAGTTTTTTGAATGACGGGCTAACCGTCTTTCCCGTTGTCCGGAAAAATTTCTCCTGTGGAAGGTGGATCAAAAGGATTTAACTGTCCAGGCCTCTATCTCCCAGTATTCGGAATGGCATGAATATTTTTTTTTTTCTATCTGACTCGTGCTTTTATCCTCAGCAACAAGGTTGTCTGGAAGAGATCGCTTATTAGCTATAAGGCCGCCAATTGTAAAACTGATTAATTTTATCTTAGTTTATATTATTTTTTATTATTGAATGTATTGACGGATGATTTGGGAGAGGCCTATGTTCAATAGTGGACTCTTGATAGGCTTTAAAAAATAATAATTAAAATATCAGGTTTGGGTTGTGAGTACAAGTATATGCATAAAGTTAATCCTAAGGTTAGTCCTAATGCATGTACTTGCGTGCAAACAAAACTTGCTGCTCCCAAAATAGTATTTTGTAAGAAATGAATTAAAGTTATGTTACATCTACATTCGAAGAGAGTATTGTAATTAATAATAGCTATTTTTATACGTTTCTAAATACTTTCTTCTTACTCTTAGTCAATTTTCAATAATTATTGATGGATTAACCAGAACGTATCCGATAATCTATATCGATATACGTAGAGGTAATGGTAATGGTCATAGTCATTGGTCATCAAAGGTCTATTAACTTTCTTTTCTTAGAGTAACTTATGTACGAATTATATCGTTGGCTTGGACATAATGACGGCGGCGGGCTCATCACTTGTCAGGTTGTCCCGAAAAAATCTTCGGTGGAAGGTGGGTCAAAGGGATTTAATTGTCTAGACTAGACCTCTGTCTTTGACTAGACTAGACCTTTGTCTTTCTTATTTTATTTAACTATTGCTGTACAATAAGGTGTATTTAATTAATTCATTCGTCTATATTTTTAACACATACATTGACTTCGCAAGTGATTTTGAACGCAGAACCCCCATGGCTTAGTCTCTGGCTTAGCGTAGATCTTGTAGATTAGTATATTACTACTGGCAAATCTATGCCTTAATTATTAAACAGTAACGAAATTATTTTTAATTTCAATCTTTATAACGTCAATAGGTTTAAATTAAGTAAAGGTATTTAAATTAGAACATTTACAAATTGGATTAAAGTGCTCAAATTACCCGTATTTCATTTCTTGTACAAACTTTGTGACATCACAATGCTTTGAGATTACTACTTCAGCTTCAACTTAAATTAACCGTTAAATATGTACTTATCATTTTAGTATCTCTTTTATTGACATTGCTTCTTGAAAAGGAGGTTTTCTTAGTATATATCTATTTATTAAAAATATATTTAAAAAAATAATAACTACCCGACTCAAGCTTCAAAGGACTTTGCAGAAATTAATTGTTATAAAGATTTTATTATACAGTTATATTGCACCATTAAGTTGTTTCAATAGAATGAATATGTTATCTGGTCCTAAGAGGAAAAGTGCACCATCTTCCCTCCCATAAATGCGTGCATTAATTCTACTGACTGCACCACCACTACTACCCAGGCAGTACACTCGAAATCATATATCACCACGTATAATTACGCGACACTTGTTTCGCCTCAAAACAAGGCATTATAAAGGCTATAGACTCTATGATGCGTGTTTATAAAGTTATTGTTGTGTAGGAATTAACGCAATAACTATAAATAATTACCTGGATATCGTATGGTATCTAGGCGATCGTTATAATTATCAGCATTAGAATTCACCTTGTTTTAAATAGCGGTGCGTGTTGAATATAAGTCGTAACTTTGAACAGAAATTCTTCATTAGAACGAACTTTATATGGCGAAGTGCTTTATTCAACCGTCTTTACATACAATCTTTGAAAAATAAATGTGCCTTATTTTTATAGGAACTTATTTTTATTTTATAATACCAAGCAATTGCGGTGTGGCTACGGCTTAAAAAACCACTCCCTTTTTTCCCGTGGGAGTCGTAAGAGAGCGAGAGATCGCATGATCGCAGTCTCTGACATCTTGCGTGTAAAAAGCAGCTGCCAGTCACCGGTCTTCTTAATGTTAGTCTAGTATTTTTCAACATGATTATCCCGGCGGAAATAATGAATATCTTGCCGCAGTTCCTAATACTTGGATAGACAGTGGTCCAGACAATTAAGTCCTTTAAATCCACCTTTCACCAGAGAAATGTTTTTAGGACAACTTCACAGGTGTTAAGCCTGTCGCCGCTTTCATGGCCAAGCCAACGATAAAAATCGTACATAAGTTTTGAAAAAAACTTATCGGTACTAATCTACCACCTGGGATCGAACTCGGGTACTTCCATCCAATTTCCGATAGGCCAGCCACTTGGCTATTATGACTTTATCAATCATTTTAAAAGCTTCTCTTTGGTCACCTCTAACTTCACCCAAGGGATAAAGAGTGGTGGTGGAGACAATTCTAACGCCCATACGTGTGATCAATTAAAAAGTCTCGATGAAGTAATACTTTGCTGAATAAATGAAGTACGATAATGTACTTTAATGTGGTGCTCTGAAGAGTTTATCTTTAATCATCAAAATTCCGTCACAGAAACATCATAAAGTCACTAGACGATGTGAAGCCTGTTTACGATACGATATTGAATTTATTAAGTCATAAACATTTTTCTACGACGCATGTATGAAAGGAAAAGTAATGATAAATAGATTATAGATGCAGTATAAAATATAGTTAAATCATTCTTGCTCACATACTTCCCGACAGTAAAAGTTCACTGCTGGTTATAAGCATCTTCCATAAGGAAATCTCTCTCCTCTCTCTCTCTCTGTCTCTATCTATCTCCTCCTCATCGCAAATTAAATAAAATTGTTCTTACACAGAGGCATACATTTCCTGATCCCAAAGTAAGTAGCATAAGTACTTGTCTTATAAATAAATAAAACAAATATCTTCCCGCAATTCCCAATACAGGGGTAGACAGAGGTCTAGTCTAGACAATTAAGTCCTTTAAACCCACCTTTCACCAGAGAAATGTTTTTAGGACAACTTCACAGGTGTTAAGCCTGTCGCCGCTTTCATGGCCAAGCCAACGATAAAATCGTACATAAGTTTTGACTAGACTAGACCTCTGTCTTTGACTAGACTAGACCTCTGTCTTTGACTAGACTAGACCTCTGTCTTTGACTAGACTAGACCTCTGTCTTTGACTAGACTAGACCTCTGTCTTTGACTAGACTAGACCTCTGTCTTTGACTAGACTAGACCTCTGTCTTTGACTAGACTAGACCTCTGTCTTTGACTAGACTAGACCTCTGTCTTTGACTAGACTAGACCTCTGTCTTTGACTAGACTAGACCTCTGTCTTTGACTAGACTAGACCTCTGTCTTTGACTAGACTAGACCTCTGTCTTTGACTAGACTAGACCTCTGTCTTTGACTAGACTAGACCTCTGTCTTTGACTAGACTAGACCTCTGTCTTTGACTAGACTAGACCTCTGTCTTTGACTAGACTAGACCTCTGTCTTTGACTAGACTAGACCTCTGTCTTTGACTAGACTAGACCTCTGTCTTTGACTAGACTAGACCTCTGTCTTTGACTAGACTAGACCTCTGTCTTTGACTAGACTAGACCTCTGTCTTTGACTAGACTAGACCTCTGTCTTTGACTAGACTAGACCTCTGTCTTTGACTAGACTAGACCTCTGTCTTTGACTAGACTAGACCTCTGTCTTTGACTAGACTAGACCTCTGTCTTTGACTAGACTAGACCTCTGTCTTTGACTAGACTAGACCTCTGTCTTTGACTAGACTAGACCTCTGTCTTTGACTAGACTAGACCTCTGTCTTTGACTAGACTAGACCTCTGTCTTTGACTAGACTAGACCTCTGTCTTTGACTAGACTAGACCTCTGTCTTTGACTAGACTAGACCTCTGTCTTTGACTAGACTAGACCTCTGTCTTTGACTAGACTAGACCTCTGTCTTTGACTAGACTAGACCTCTGTCTTTGACTAGACTAGACCTCTGTCTTTGACTAGACTAGACCTCTGTCTTTGACTAGACTAGACCTCTGTCTTTGACTAGACTAGACCTCTGTCTTTGACTAGACTAGACCTCTGTCTTTGACTAGACTAGACCTCTGTCTTTGACTAGACTAGACCTCTGTCTTTGACTAGACTAGACCTCTGTCTTTGACTAGACTAGACCTCTGTCTTTGACTAGACTAGACCTCTGTCTTTGACTAGACTAGACCTCTGTCTTTGACTAGACTAGACCTCTGTCTTTGACTAGACTAGACCTCTGTCTTTGACTAGACTAGACCTCTGTCTTTGACTAGACTAGACCTCTGTCTTTGACTAGACTAGACCTCTGTCTTTGACTAGACTAGACCTCTGTCTTTGACTAGACTAGACCTCTGTCTTTGACTAGACTAGACCTCTGTCTTTGACTAGACTAGACCTCTGTCTTTGACTAGACTAGACCTCTGTCTTTGACTAGACTAGACCTCTGTCTTTGACTAGACTAGACCTCTGTCTTTGACTAGACTAGACCTCTGTCTTTGACTAGACTAGACCTCTGTCTTTGACTAGACTAGACCTCTGTCTTTGACTAGACTAGACCTCTGTCTTTGACTAGACTAGACCTCTGTCTTTGACTAGACTAGACCTCTGTCTTTGACTAGACTAGACCTCTGTCTTTGACTAGACTAGACCTCTGTCTTTGACTAGACTAGACCTCTGTCTTTGACTAGACTAGACCTCTGTCTTTGACTAGACTAGACCTCTGTCTTTGACTAGACTAGACCTCTGTCTTTGACTAGACTAGACCTCTGTCTTTGACTAGACTAGACCTCTGTCTTTGACTAGACTAGACCTCTGTCTTTGACTAGACTAGACCTCTGTCTTTGACTAGACTAGACCTCTGTCTTTGACTAGACTAGACCTCTGTCTTTGACTAGACTAGACCTCTGTCTTTGACTAGACTAGACCTCTGTCTTTGACTAGACTAGACCTCTGTCTTTGACTAGACTAGACCTCTGTCTTTGACTAGACTAGACCTCTGTCTTTGACTAGACTAGACCTCTGTCTTTGACTAGACTAGACCTCTGTCTTTGACTAGACTAGACCTCTGTCTTTGACTAGACTAGACCTCTGTCTTTGACTAGACTAGACCTCTGTCTTTGACTAGACTAGACCTCTGTCTTTGACTAGACTAGACCTCTGTCTTTGACTAGACTAGACCTCTGTCTTTGACTAGACTAGACCTCTGTCTTTGACTAGACTAGACCTCTGTCTTTGACTAGACTAGACCTCTGTCTTTGACTAGACTAGACCTCTGTCTTTGACTAGACTAGACCTCTGTCTTTGACTAGACTAGACCTCTGTCTTTGACTAGACTAGACCTCTGTCTTTGACTAGACTAGACCTTTATCTTTCTTATTTTATTTTATAATACCAAGCAATTGCGGTGTGGCTACGGCTTAAAAAACCACTCCCTTTTTTCCCGTGGGAGTCGTAAGAGAGCGAGAGATCGCATGATCGCAGTCTCTGACATCTTGCGTGTAAAAAGCAGCTGCCAGTCACCGGTCTTCTTAATGTTAGTCTAGTATTTTTCAACATGATTATCCCGGCGGAAATAATGAATATCTTGCCGCAGTTCCTAATACTTGGATAGACAGTGGTCCAGACAATTAAGTCCTTTAAATCCACCTTTCACCAGAGAAATGTTTTTAGGACAACTTCACAGGTGTTAAGCCTGTCGCCGCTTTCATGGCCAAGCCAACGATAAAAATCGTACATAAGTTTTGAAAAAAACTTATCGGTACTAATCTACCACCTGGGGATCGAACTCGGGTACTTCCATCCAATTTCCGATAGGCCAGCCACTTGGCTATTATGACTTTATCAATCATTTTAAAAGCTTCTCTCTTGGTCACCTCTAACTTCACCCAAGGGATAAAGAGTGGTGGTGGAGACAATTCTAACGCCCATACGTGTGATCAATTAAAAAGTCTCGATGAAGTAATACTTTGCTGAATAAATGAAGTACGATAATGTACTTTAATGTGGTGCTCTGAAGAGTTTATCTTTAATCATCAAAATTCCGTCACAGAAACATCATAAAGTCACTAGACGATGTGAAGCCTGTTTACGATACGATATTGAATTTATTAAGTCATAAACATTTTTCTACGACGCATGTATGAAAGGAAAAGTAATGATAAATAGATTATAGATGCAGTATAAAATATAGTTAAATCATTCTTGCTCACATACTTCCCGACAGTAAAAGTTCACTGCTGGTTATAAGCATCTTCCATAAGGAAATCTCTCTCCTCTCTCTCTGTCTCTCTCTATCTATCTCCCTCCTCATCGCAAATTAAATAAAATTGTTCATACACAGAGGCATACATTTCCCTGATCCCAAAGTAAGTAGCATAAGTACTTGTCTTATAAATAAATAAAACAAATATCTTCACGCAATTCCCAATACAGGGGTAGACAGAGGTCTAGTCTAGACAATTAAGTCCCTTCGACCCACCTTCCACTAAAGATATTTTCGGGACAGCGTGACAGGTGGTGAGCCCGTCGCCGTCTTTATGTCCATGCCAACGATGTAATTACATCGTTGGCTACATAGGTTTTAAAAACAACGTGCATAGGTTTTAAAAAACCCATTGGTACGAACCTGCCACCTGAGGTTCCAACTCGGGTCTCTTGACTCGAAATTCCGACCACCCAACCACTCGGCTATCGTGACTTGTCTTATGAATTCAGAAACAACGAAGGTACCACAAACAACCAGAGGAAATGTAGAAAGTTTTTTTACATTACCCCGACCGAGAATGGAACCCGAAACCCTAAAGTTGGTGACCCCATAAAACCGACGTTTATTCCACTCCTCTACGGAGGTCGACATGTAACTATTAAATTTTTAGATCAACAAGAAACAAACCGCAATTGCATGACAGTAAGCGGTTAAATTGGGAGTGCTTAGGAAGGTTGAATCAACACGAATGAGATATAAGTGCGATTAAACCATTCCTGTTTATTCAAGCTTGATATAATCTATATAATAGAGTTGCTTACGTAGAAATGTACAGTATAACGATAGTACCTAATTTGGCGTACGTCCATCTCACGGTTGAATTATCAACAATGAGTAAAGTAATCCACTGCCCTCCCAAATTCACTTCTTTAAGCAGGCACATGTAGCGCAAAGTTTCAACTTTTCAATAAGCAAGCAAGTCAAGATTTCGTATCTGAACTAAAAATTTTACTTAAAAAAATATTTTATTTATTATAATGCCTTTTGACATTCCTGCCAATCAACCCAGGGCGTGGAGAAATATTGTAAATCGTGGATCAGATGATCTTAAGATGTGTTCACGTACTATACGTTTGAAAGCACGTCTCTTTCTCATGTCTTCGGGCAAGGGTTAAGAGCAGTATAGTCTGAATCGTAATGGAGTGACCAAGGAAACCGATGCTGCGGGATATAAGAACCTTGTCAGGGGTAGACGAGAGATATATGTAATTTCTTCTTTAGATAAGAAGGGTTAGTTGGATCATTCAATATAGAGAAAGAGAGTAGAAAGGATTCTAGATTTACGCCTCCTCTGAATAGTGAGCCATTTCAGGCGCGAATGCTAGTGAGAAATATGGTCATTATGTTGTATGGTCATACTCTCTTATGACTTCTATGGTTACATTTCCTCATTGTAAAAAGTACCAGACACTCTCCACATTAATGTAAAACAATGATCAGATTATGTCTCTATTACTCAGACATGCAACTCTAAAAAAAATTGTTACTAAACCGTATATCTAAGTAAAGAAAATTTTCTCAAACTTTATATCTCATGTTCTCTGGCGTATTAAACTATAATAAGGCGGATTTCATATTGCCACCTCGATAATTTCATATGAGAGAAATTCACTCGCAAGCAATTCTTCGTGCGATATTCGCAACTCGGGTGAAAAGTTAATCGTACTCCATCCTTTGTGAATGTGATAAATTTAAAAAGTTACCCTTTTGTGTAGCCCCGAAGGTAGCTCTATGTGCGCTGGGGTATTTATAGAACTCTTCATATAGAAGCAACAGTGTTGTATCGTAGATTTTATTTATATCTTTTATAAGTGATATAATATATATCTTCACGCCTTTCCTAATACTGGGATAGACAGATCTCTAGATTAAGTCCTTTCGACCCACTTTCACCGAAGACATTTTTGTGACAACGTGACAGATTACCAGACATTTGACAAAGGTGAGCTCGTCGCCGTATTCATGTCCAAGCCAGCCATATAAATCGTACATAAGTTTCGAAGAAACCTATTGAGCGTTGGGGATCGAACTCGGGTCTCTTGACTCTAATTCAGATCACCCAATTCGACACGGTTTAGCTCGGCAAGACAGGGCTTCAAAGTGTTTAAGGCATAAAAGTATGCTACCGGTATAAAATTATGATAACGCTTTGATTTAAAGATTAAACCAAAACAGTTACGAATTAAGATTTTAATAAGCTTTTAAAATATTTACTTTATTGGTTTACGGTCTCGGTATTTGTATTTTAAGTACCTAATCGGGAGTATTTCGGTACAAAAAAAACGTAGGGATAAATGCATGGCGAGCGCAAAGTAGCCATTCGACGCGGTTTAGCTCGGCACTTGACACTTACTACTTATTACTAACTAATCTAATGAGATGAGTAGTTTTTGGTGTTAATTTATTTGATAATACAACGTGGATTGTTTGATTGTGAGGGTACAGTTCTCTTGATCGTGTACTTATCAATCCTATGTTCTAAACAATAAAAAATAAACATTTGAAGTTACTAACAGAAACAAAATCATATTAATATAATGGTAGTAGTAGCAGTAGAATCTATAATAGTAGAGCCCTACTCCTCGTGGCATGGTACCAAGAACGCTGGCTGCATTTCAGCGTTGAGTAGCAAGACGTAACCTTTGAATAAATAATAATAAGTTAATAAATAAATATCTTCACGCAATTCCTAATACAGGGGTAGACAGAGGTCTAGTCTAAACAATTAAGTCCCTTAGACCCACCTTCCATCGAGACAGGTGGTGAGTTCGTCCCCGTCTTTATGTCGCAAGCGAGAAAAAACTAGCCTTCTTGTCACTGGAATATTATTAATTATTTATAGTAATTTTTCATAAACAAATTTAATCATTCACATGTGGCAAATACCACAAATACCCGATAAATAAAGAAGAAGTGTTTTCAACATTGGCCAGACCGGGAATCGAACCCGGGACCTTAGAATTGACGACACTATGAAATAGGTGTGTAAGCCACTCATCCACGGAAGTCGTCATATTAAGGCTGGATATATCTCAATAGGAATAAATCAAATTTAAAATTAAAGTAGACTATATTTAGAATTTTTAACGACCATTATAATAACATGAAGTCAATTTCAAATTGCTACCTCGATAATTCCGTATGGCTGAAATCCATGCAAAAGCCAATTTCATACGATATACCCGACTCGAGTGAAAATGCTAATCGTGCTCAACCCTCTCTAAAATTACGTAAATTTAAAATGTTACCCTATTGTGTAGGCAAAAAGGGTAACTTTCGAATAGACTACATATTTTAATATCAAACTGTATAAATCCGAGCGTTATTACGTCGACGTGTTGTAGAGGGCGGCGTTAGTTTTTTTTTCTTTTGTGACTTCAATAATATACAAAATCATGTCCTGACTCCATAATCCAACATTTCCATGGAACGTGAGAGGTGGTTGTTTTGTTCTGGTTATTATACTGATTCATTTTATTGATTTCCAAAGCATTTAAACCTAGGTCTGCCAGAAGAAGCATAAAAGTAAACCATTGAATATGCGATATTTTCATAAATTATCCAACGTTGCCCGACCCAAAAATATGATCTGATCACAGGAATGGAATAGTGGCGTGTTTAGATAATTTCGACACGTTGAACGAATGAGTGAAGTCTAAATGGTGAAAGAAATATACAGCGCGCAAGTTAAGTATAAAAAGGGTAGAGAAAAGTCAATTCTGTCTTTCAAAGACAAATAACTCAAAAAGAGTAGTCAATTAACCGTCTTACTTTACCTTCTTAACGCTTGGAAAACGGTTTGTCTATGGCACCAGACATCTCAATAGAGCAGAGATCTTAGACTATGCTGCCTTACATCGGTCTGCTTAATTTTCATTTTTATATCTTTCCTGACAGATATAAATCACAATATCCGAGAGGTTGGGCGAACGGATTCGAGTCAAGAGACCCGAGTTTTATGTCTGAGGCCGAATCATAACAATGGGTTTATACAAAAACTTATGAACGATTTTTATCGTTGGCATGTACATGTAGACGGCGACGGGCTCAAAACCTGTCACGTCGTCCCAAAAATCCCTTCGATGGAAAGCGGGACGTAAAGACTTAATTGTCTACCTCCCTCTGTCTACCCCTGTTTTGGAAATGGCGTGAAGATTTTTTTTCCTGATAGTTGTCCAGCTACCTGTCAGTAGCCCTTGCGTTATTCGACTTTTCCTTATTCGCCTCTTACGACACTCTCGAGAAATAAGGTGTTACACAAATGAAGTAAATAAGTAGTAAAGTAGCGGCCTGTAAATGCCCACGGCTGGGCAAAGGCCTTCTCTCAAATATTTAAGAAATTTATCTCGAAGTTGCTCAGTGTGCTATGGAACGTGCTATGCACGGCGTCTGCACGATAGAATCCGCAATGGAGACATCCGCAGCAGAACTAAGGCAACTGACATAGCCATAAGGCTCAACGCGCTGAAGTAAAGTGGTAATGGGCCGGCCTATAGCTCGACGAACTAATAAACGTTGGGGAAAAAAGATTCACGAGTGGCAACCTTTTATAACGACAACTCTCCACGAGATGGGATGAAGATTTGGAAAATGTTGCGTGAAAGTCGATGGATGCAGTGACTGGAGACCGTTCTTTGTGGAAAGCTTTGGAAGAGGCCTATGTTCAGTAGTGGACTCTTGATAGGCTGTAAAGCGGAAGAAGAACAGAAGGTTAACGTCCGACACTCCTCCAGTGTGTTTTGGCGGACATTACACCCCCCTTTAAATGATAATAATAATAAATAAATATCTTCACGCAATTCCCTATACAGGGGTGTCTCTTTAACTCCCCGTCCACCGAAGATATTTTTTTGGAATTTTTTTGATACTTTTATTATTCTCGATAGCCGAGTGGTAATCGGAATTCGAGTCAAGAGACCCAAGTTCGATTCGCAGTCGGTAGGCTCGTGCCAATCGGTGCTTTCAAATTTATGTCCGATTTATATCGTTGGCTTGAACAAAGAATGGTGACGGGCTCACCACCTGTCACGTTATCCCAAAAAATGTCTTCGGTGAAAAGTGGTTTGAAAGAACATAATTGTTTAGACCTCTGCCTACCCCGATATAGGGAATTTAACTCAGCACTGTGAAAAATTGGCTTGGGTCAATAAATAATCAATAAGTCATATTATACATGATGTTAGCTGTTTTATAACTATATAGTCACAGCTACAAAATTAGAAAACATGACCTTTTATCCTCTTAAATAGTTGTCAAATCACATAAATTTCTATAAACTGTTTTAGGTTTACGTACATGATGTATCAAGAGCCATATAATAAAAATATTAAAGTAGATTTAATATCGATTCATCGTGTCTTCTTTGCTGGATTGTATCTGATAATATTGTATTGTCCGCAGATCCTAGTAAACGTGTGCTTGCTCACTTCAGCCGACCGAGGCAGCTTATTCCTGGCCAAAGGGATGCCACCCAATCGATATCTTCAAGCGAAACTATTCGATGTCACTAGAGATACAGGTATAGTTTAATAATTACAAATATATTTTTATGACACAAATTTCACTATAGAGCCTATTTTCCAGGACGAAAGTAAATTGCCTCTTCATTAAATTATCAATTAAATCAATGCGCATAGCAATCGGTGTACAAATATCCAATGTTTTTTTTTAATTTTTTTTTTAATTTAGCTTACATAGTTTAATATTTTTATTTAAATTTAAAACGAAATCCTGATATGCTAAAAAAATTGTATTCTCACTACGGATTATAAGTTTGTTACAGTATATTAGCTATAGCTATAGCTACATAATATATAGTAGAATACACTGTAATATAATTATATTTATAATATAATAATACTATAATATAAGTATATGCCTATAATATAAGTATGTAAATATATAAAAATATAAAAAATAAATATAATATAAGTATATAAATATAAGTATATAATATTCTTTTCTCATCATGTGTATATGCATTTCTTATATTTCTTACATTCTGTATTATGTAATTCTTATCTTATAAGAGATATGTTAGGATCGTGACACTTCCCGATCTTTTGTCTCTGGCTTCCTCGTCAGGGACTTTGCGTGACGATCCTGAAGAAATATGATGTCCTATATCTTCAAAGATACAGGACATCATATTTACTAGTTTTTCTAAACGATAGAGCTGCAACTAAGCGTGGCTGAACTTAGTAATATTTTTAATTGAGTAAATTAAAAATATTAGTAAGTCTAAGTCTACTACTATTACTAAGTCTAAATATTAGTAAGTACTCAATTAAAAATATTACTAACTCCTATTTTCAGTTTATTGTCAAATGCGTGATGGCATCTCTTTATAGGTGTCTTTATATATAGGTAAAAATATATTTTCGGTCGGACGGACAAAAGGTTTATTGTTACTTTATAGATTCAAACAAAATCTCTCAATATAATTTAATAACATTAAACGGTTAGTTTTTAAAATTAATAATCATTATTTCCCGCCATTTTTTGTCAATCAATCAAAATGAATGCCTACCACAAAAGTATCCGAGACATATTGAAATTTTACTACAACGAATGGAAGGCTGTGACACAAGCCGCGAAAAAAAAACCATTTCGTTCATGGTATAACTTAAAGATTATATATTCTTTATTTTTGCACTCAATGCCAGTGTTAGTAAATGTAGCACAAAAGTTAGTTCAGGCATTTTCAGTCCGGAAAATCTAGCGTCATAGGTATTTGAAAAGATCAGATCGAGAGACAATTATTCACTTGTGATGAAAAGTTCCCCTTCACTTATGAAACTTTGAGTGAAAACTTATTTTGATAACCTTGCGAAAATGATCATGTTCCAAAAGCAGTCAAGCTACGCAGGCTATAGCAAACTCCAGATTAACTCTTTGGTTGTGTTTATGGTTTGATTGTTGGTAGGGCATCGTTAAGTAACAACTGCCGAAAACAACAACTAACGCGTATTGGTTTTCCATCGAAGTAAAGCGAGACCATACATAAAATTTACATACAAACTAAATTTTTTTTAGAGTTCAGCAGTAACTTGTATGTACGTATATATTTATATATTGAACCTCTAATAAAATTACGTACTTATCTGAAAATTTGTCATGTGTGCAATGTTTCTATTCTAATTACATGTTAGTTACTGTATACACATTAATTAAAATAATAATCGTACAGTAACTACAATTTAAACAAGACTTTTACTTACAATTTTAATTAATACAAGTAAAAAGGGAATATTAAATGTTTAATAAATGTGAAATTTACTATGAAAAAATTACCCTTTATGGCTATTTAAAAAAATTAAGAAAGTAATAAAGTAAACGGTATAAAATTAATTACATATTACTTATATATAAAGTATAAAGATTTATAAACAAATGTTTGCCACTAGCGGGATCTGAACCCGCTATTCTTAATTGAGTCACAACTTCATGGTCGTCTCTCATATGTTTTTTATCCTTCCTATCATTTTATTGTTTCACACAGAACGACTATGAATATCTTCCGGTTATAAAAATATGTTTAAAACACTGTCCTCAAATTTTGATTTGTGTCTAAATGTTATCAATAGATCCATTATCATCGTATAAAATTTTAATGTCTCTATTGAAAACGTTGAGTAATTTACAAGTGAATTCATACAATGGACCGAGACGGAGCGATTACAATGCGTCATCAAAGTGTTAAGCCACAGGTATGCGGACCACACGCGTAATGAATAATGTCAATTTTGTTTACACCAAACTAGGTTTTGACCACGGCTTCGCTCGCGTTCAAGTTTTTGAGGAAATATAGTTAAAGAACATCGCTCACCTATCTCCATACCAAAATTAAAATAATAATTGGTTAGGCATAAAACCGTAGCAAAATACAATAAAGAAATGGTATAAGGTGGAGACTGCAAAGCATATTGCAGCAAGTTTGAGCCATTCGACTATTGACGTAAGCCTGATTAAAGCAATTCAGCTTAGTTGGAGTAGTTAACAGGAATAATATTGTTGTTTGGCAATTTTTTAAACTCACTTTCACTTTTGTTATATACATTGGTATAAAACTCTGAAATAGTTTCTTGGTAGCTGTTCCTGCGACCTTGATAGTGGTATTTTTTTATTTAAAAGCTAATAAAAAGAGTTACAGTTATTGAAATTAAATTATTTCCTTATCAAATTTTAGCAGGGTCAGTTCAGCCGTTTACTATGTAGGCAGACAGGCAGTACTAAGTAATAAAAAATAATTATCTTTACGCATATTTCCTACACACGGAAAATCTCACTGAAATTTAGCGGCAGAAATGACTAAGAGTACGTTAATCAACCTGACGATTCTAAGGAACAGAAGACTCTACCCATCTTCGTAATAATCATAATAGTACTAGATATTACTACAGTACTAGCAAAGCCTGTCTATTAACAGGTTCAAGAAATTTATTAAAGAAAAACTTTATGAGAAGGGTTATTATAATATAAATGAATATATAATGACAGTATTTTCTGCAAATGAGGTGATCGCTCTTAAGTTATTTCTAGAAAATATCACATCAAATTTGTATAATACATTTTATTGTAAAAAAATATTGACCAAAAAAGAGGATACCTACGCAGTTTCGCTCGCATTTTTGTCCTCCATCAAAGAAACCTCATTACAAAACTGTGGTAGATTAAAAATTACTATCGATAAACGAATGTAAATTCTTATGTCGATAAATAAATGATTTGATTTGATATGTTAAATTAAATAGTAAATGACTAAGTGGGTATACCGAGTACCTGACTTACTTTTACACCTCACATAGTATCTCCGTTGGCACAGATTGAAAAGATTTTGCTACCGATACTAGTTTCGAAGTCAAAGAGAATATAGGTATTTGACAGTGGTAGAGCCACGCATCAGCTTTTGTTGTTGCATGAATGGGCCGGCTCTACCGGGGAAGTACCACGACCTCACAGAATACCGGCGTGAAGTAGAAGTCTAATAAACTTCTGCGTCTCGTCTGGTGAGTGCAGGTAACCGGAGGTCCCCCATTCCTGGGGGGGAGGGCCACTATAAGACTGCCAACGCATCTGCTATGCCTCTGGTATTGCGGGTGTTTATGGGCGGCGATAATCACTTACCATCACGAGTGCCACCTGCTCGTTTGCCCCCCTTTTCTATAAAAAAAGGCATTCATTCGTGGTATATATAAGACATTCATGTGGTATATGTATACATAGATAAATAGGGACAAAATCACACACATTTCAAGTTAGTGATGTTTTATAGCTATATAATAACTTTGAGGTACCCCTGTGTTGGGAATTGCGTGAAGATATTTTTTTTATAATAACTTTGGTATCATGGTTGTTTCCGGTTCCAATCGGAGAAATCGACAGTACCACAATAACCCAGACCCGTGACAATTCAGAAAAGTAGTTTTTTTTATATTGAGCCACGTGAGAATCGAACCCGAGATCTTTGAGCTGGCGACACCGTAAAAACCGGTGTGTACGTCACTTGCCCACCGAACGCATCGATGATATTTATGTAATATATGTATATCATATAAGCAAGAATTCCAATAATTTTTCTACTTAATTTCCATCTCGAATAGTAATTTAATTAAGCCAACCTTACGTTCGCAATTTAAATTACCTTGCTTACGTAGCTGGAGGCTGTAAACACAATTATAGCTATGAATGAAATATGTAAGTCACGATAGCCGAGTCGAGGAATTTCGAGTCGAGAGACCCGAGTTCGATCCCCAGGTGGCAGTACCAATGAGTTTCTCAAAAACTTATGTACGAATTTCATCGTTGGCTTGGACATAAAGGCGGCGACGGGCTCACCACCTGTCACGTTGTCTCGAAAATATCTTCGGTGGAAGGTGGGTCAAAGGGACTTAATTGTCTAGAGAATTGGTTTTCAAAGAATAACATTTGTTTCAAATGTTTGTAAAGAGTATCTATTAAAATGAAGTATCTAAACTTTCTGCGATATAAAATTTCGACGATAGCCTCACAAAGTTGTGTTATCTTCGAAAACCTGAGATTATATTTTAAAGCTGGAAAGTTTTAATCTTAAGAATTTGTGTTTTGTTTAAAAGTATGTCATTAGAACAAAAAGAAACAAAAATCTTCCGAAAAACTAATTGTATCTTAAGTCATACTATACTAGGACATGTGGAAATAATCTCTTTTCGATGACGGAACCCGGACTCACCCGGACAATCTACGTATCACCATCAATGAATACCTAGAGAAAACTTGAGGACGCGAAAAGACTAAATACTTTCCCTGGAACTTTTCAGCATGTCGGAAAATCAATTAAATTGTGTAATGGAAATATTATTGGAGATAGATCCTTTTCGATTCCATGTTAAAGCAAATCCTAAGGCGGCAAATTTATTCAAAACGTCAGAGACGCCACCATTCAAATGTACGACGGGCTACCTTGCTTGAATCTTTCCTCATATTTTTACAAGCTAAGGAGTTATTTTATACAAATTTGTTAAAAAATATAAAATAAATATCTTCACGCCATTGCCTATACAGGAGTAGATAGAGGTCTAGACAATTAAGTCATTCCGACGCACGTAACACCCAATATATTTTTGGGATAACGTGATAGGCTGTGAGTCCGAAGTCTTCTTTATGTATAAGCCAACGACATAAATCGTACATATATTTTGGAACAAAGCCATTGTTACGAGCCTACCCCTAAACCTTGGGGATCGAACTCGAGTCTCTTGACTCGAATTCCGGTCACCCAAACAATCAGCTATCATGACTTATAACCAGCGTTAAAAATAAATTAATGATTGATATACTTTAATAATACTCCTTTATCATTGTTTCATTGAATAATTTGACCTAAATTTCTTTAAAAACTTTAGAATTTTTTTTGTTAGATCAAATGGTAATTTAGAAAAAGCTGGTATAATTAAAAAGTACAAAGATTTTTAAGAAATCAAAGTTTTTAAGAAAGCAATTTAAATGACAGCTAAGACCGTAACCGTATGATTTATACAACAAAACAGTTATTACTAAGCTATAACTCATCGGTATTGACTTAGGGTATCAGTGTATTAAAATAATAAATCTCTATTCTGTAGCTTGCGCCAAACTTCTCCACTCGTTCGTTAAAATGCAAATGATACCGAGTTCTGATTTCGTTTCAACGGAGTTAAATTTGCAAACGCTGGGCATCGAAGTCGATATTACAATAGGGTTCATTTAAATATACAATGTCGGTATAACTTCAGCTATCTGATATTGGTCTATAGGCATACAGTCTATAGGCAACCGAGCTTCACTCGAACTCTTGTTATATCTATTCGTTTCATCAACATATCGATGTACGAATTTCCGCGACAAGGTTTTGGCATTTTAGGTAAGGAAGATTTCTATAATATTCACGCTTGGCTTACTTATTTCTATCATGAATCAGTCACATGGCTTTCTTTTATAATACCCTTTCTGTAAATTGTTGCCTTCAAAACGCCACGTCTACCTATGAAATCGATGGTTGGTCATTTTAGCCATTACATTAGTGATTAGCAGTGATTCTGCTAAGCTATGCTATGCTATGCACTCTGTTAAGTGAATAAGTAATCTTGAAATAATATCTCCGTATTTTTTTAGGTACACAGTTTTTTTTAAGTTTCACTGTTAGTATTTTTTAAGTCAGGTATTTTTCAATTCAAAGTCAAATTATTCATTAGTAGACGCTTATCAAATAACAATTGATTGTCACAACGATATATATAATTCGTGTAAATACGTGCACATACATAATGCCCCGTTAAAGTCCATTGCAGGACATAGGACTCTCCCATAGGGAGGATTTGCCATAACCACCACGCTTGGCAAGAGGATTGGCGATCGCAGTACCAGACCACTCGCACCTCAGTCGCTGCTCCCCATCTTCGGTCTGATTATTTCGTTCTGATATTTTTAGAGATGGTTATCCCGCCATCTATCGGTTGCCATAACGATATTTAAAGCTGTTTCCCTTACGACATCCATGGGATGAAAGGAAGTGGCAATATTCTTGCACCGTTACTATACGGCAATTCCCTATACACGGTATTAACCTATGTATTTTTCTTAATTTTAAAGTTTAAAAATGAAAAATAAATCTTATAATTTAATTCTAGGTCTCTTAAACGTTCGTTCACTAAATACCGGTCGTGAAGAACTGTTTGCTTATATAGAAAAATACGGACCGGATATTTTAGCGTTAAATGATCCGCCATCTATCAGTCACCACAACGATATTCAAAGCCGTTTCCGTTACTCGCC
This sequence comes from Sericinus montela, assembly GCA_029286605.1. Taxonomy (NCBI): domain Eukaryota; kingdom Metazoa; phylum Arthropoda; class Insecta; order Lepidoptera; family Papilionidae; genus Sericinus; species Sericinus montela. Next base: position 9,416,194 of record JAGSMR010000030.1, on the reverse strand, counting down.
TTTTACGACACCCACGGGCAGAAAGGGAGTGGCGATATTCTTACGCCGATATCATACGGCCAACTGTCCTACAACTGGTCAATACATGAACTCATTACATATATAATTTTTAACGATGAGATATATTTTTTCTAGAATTACATGACGCGTTACGAACAGCGAGAACGCAAGAAATCAAAATACCATTCGGCGTGGGCGTAGCGGGACTGGCGGCGCAGACAAAACATCCTATCAACATCAAAAACGCTTACGCCGATCCAAGGTAAGTAAATAAAAGTTTAAGAAGAACTCTCTGTTTTATTTTCATACATCTCGGCATAAGTGGAAGCAAACATGAAGTAATGTTTACAGAGTGGAAGCAATGTCACGAAACTTAGTTTATCCTCCTACTCCACAGACTATTTCTGTACACAACAAACAGTTTTAAAAAAGTACAGTCGATTTTATCATAGTATAGTTCTTTTATTTTTGCTTGTTTAAAGTTAATTTTGCGCTATTAGCCAAAGATACCCAAAGATGCTATCGACGTTCGTAGTTAGAAATAGCGAAATTTGGGAGTTTACCGCTCTTTTAATAATTCGTTTAATTAAATAATATGTTTTGATTGCTAGAATGAAGTAATATGTAATTATAATAACTAATGAATATAATACGATCTTAAACACACGATCTTTAATACAACCAGACCTAAAAATATCTTGATGCCTTGACGAACCTTTTCGACTCACTTTTTGTGGTGGCGAGTCTGGCGCCGTCTCCTAACTCATTGGTATGAGCCTAGCACCTGGGGATTGAACTCGGGTCTGGGTCTGAAATTCCTATCACTCAACCACTCGGTTATCGTGACTTATTATAACCAGACCTAATACACGATTATTTCATTTTGTAGAAAGGTTGATTTCGATAGAGATTTGTACCCAGGAGCCGTGGTTTCAAACTAGCCTTGGTAGATACTGGCCACTACGATGTTACTGACACCAAAGAGCATGCGATTAAAAAAGTATTGCACTCATTAGAAGCCAAAATTAAGAGAAAAAAAAACACAAAACGTACTCGATTACGATAACACTTCGAGTTTACTCTGCGTTAAAATAGAAATTTAAATTTCAGGTTTAACAGCGAAATCGATGCTCGAACTGGATATAAGACGGAGTTGATATTGTGTATGCCAATTTGCAACTACGAAGGCGATGTGGTTGGAGTTGCACAGATTATTAACAAAACAGATGGTAAATATTTAAATTACCAAAAACTAAAATATAAAAAAACTAATTCTGTGTTTTACTTATTAATTTTTTTTTCTTCATTTATTTAAGATACAAAAAAAAATCATTACAAAAATTCGTAGCATCCTCACAAAAAAGCCTAGCAGGGCTTATCTTAGTGACGGCTGGTCGTTCACATACAGTTCTTTAAGTTTTTTTTTCACCACTATTTTATTTCCAAGCATGTACAATGATTGTATATCAGGAGATATTTCGTTCAGATAGTAAGGCGTGAGGTATATAGAATTTCGGACTCCGTATATATTATTATATCTAGGTAAAGTATATTTGCTACAATATGTTTGTTTTCTTAAGTTATTTGGTCGAAATCTTTCTTCTAAATACTCACTCTGATTACTATCTAATAACAAATGGTATTTAATTTTATCAAAAACATTTACTACTTTACAATATTTGAAAATTTCTATTTCGTCATTAATTTTTTTAGGTATTATTGTTTTTAAAATTCTTAATTGTAAGTTATAAATTTCCTGTATATAAGTTTTATAAGTTCTTCCATAACTACTCAATCTAAATATAAAAGTCTAATAATATAAAAGTCTGAGTGTGGAAGTTTGGGTCTCAATATTACGATTTTGTTCAAGATTGACCTAAGTTTTTTACAGACATAATCTTTATGGGGTCCCCAGTTGAATCTGTTGTCAATCTTGAGCCCTAGGTACATGTGTTGGTCTACCAGTTCCAACTCCGGACACGAGCAACTCATGGCGCATGTGGAGAAGGCAGAGTGGAGGCAGGCGTGGCTATGAGTCTTTACAACTGGCTGTGTCTCTGTCTTATTATGTGATGAGTGCATGTGAATTATTTTTGTTTTTTGTTCATTTATTTCTAATCTTATATCATGCGACCATTTACAAATTAAGTTATAATTCTCCTGTGTCATAATTTGCGCTTCCGAGACTTCCCTGTGTGCAACAAGGATGCAGGTGTCATCAGCGAACTGGTATACGGAACCCTTGCCAGTCCAGACAATTAAATCGTTTCGACCCTCTTCCATCGAAAATACTATTGGTAAAACCCGTCCAGTGGCCCGTCGCCGTCTCTATGTCCAAGACAACGATATAAATTTTGCATAAGTTTTTGAATAGACCCATTGGTACGAGCTTACCACCTGAGGATCCCACGGATCTCTGACTCGAATTTTATAATAACTATTATTATAACAATCGTCGCTATTAAAATTAGGGGATAACATGGCCCCTTTCTTCCCGTGGTGTCGTAAGAGGCGAGTAAGGGAAACAGCCTTGAATATAGTTATGGCAATCGATAGATGGCGGGATAACCCTCTCTAAAAATGTCAAAGGTGCGTGTGGTCTGGTACTGCGATCGCTAATCCGCCTGCCAAGAGTGGCGATTATGACAAATCCTTCTCTTGGGAGAGGCCTATATCCTGCAGTGGACTTTATCAGGCCGTTATGTGTTTGTAACATAGTCTAATTTTTTGGTGATTTCTTTGAAATTAAAAGGGCTTTTTTAAATAAATGAGAATTAAAATAAACGTGTTGGTGACACCGGACTAGTGTTTAAATACAGTATAAATTAAGTGGCAGTCTTTTATTGTCAAAATATACAAATTATCATTATGGTCTCCTAAATATAATAATTTTAAACTAAATCTGAACCTCTAAAACTCCATTGTTTGATACGATTTCCAGTGGAAAAGTTCTACTTCAATGTGAAACACAATAACAATACCTTACTTGAATTCAAAAGTTACTAATTCGCTTGCACGTGGCCCGCATACAAACAGCAATCAATATGAGAGTATTCTAACAAGCTATTTCAGTAACTGACGCCGTAATAGTCTAGTTGGTAGTAAACCCGTCATTGGAGTTAGTTACAGGTTCGAATTCTTGTAAGGGCAAATATTTGTGCAATGAATGTAAATGTATTCGAGTCATAGATGTTTTATGTACCTATATCTGTAAATATTTATCTATTTATAACGATTAGGTTGCTAAGACACAAGAAATCAAAACTTAAGGTTGGTTGACGCGTGTGATTGTTAAATTATTATTATCAACTGTCATGTCTTAAATCAACTGACATGGACGGCACTCGAACCCGCAACTTCTGTCGTACAGTGCTGACACTAACCAACCGAGCCACCTAGTATCCGTGTCTGAGTTTTTGGTTTTTTTTTAATTCTTTGATTTTTTTAAGATTCTTGATGTTGTCCCTATCTATATATGTATTTATTTATTAAAGAAAAACCTTTTATTTATTTTATTAGATAGTTCATTAAAAATATACAGTACGTTATTCAAAAGCCCAGCATGGCTTACATGCTTTTATATTTATTAAAAATACATCTTAAAGGCGTAGATGATGTTATCAGAAGTCGGAAGTTAGCATAATTTCTAACGTATAGCGCACGTCCCTAAGAGGCTAAGCGAAAAGATATTTATAATGTCAAATGTTGCATATGGGACACGGTGGCTGGCAGATAACAACTCCACCATGAAATGGCGATGGTCGCGGATTGGAATCCCGCCCTTGTTAGTTGTTATTTTTTAAATTGTTTAGTGTTTTACATTCCAAATTCATCTAGAATAGTATTACCTCATAAAGTTCCTTTACATACAAAAGGGAATGTAATTGAAAATATAATTAAAGCGCCATCTATTGACATGAAGCGGAACTATGGCTCACTTAACGAGTGTAATAAAATTAACAATAACGGAACGTCATAACTGCATACATTATTACTAGTCGCATAACTTGGGAACACATTGTCAGTGACTATCAAGTGATTGGCCGTACTTTTCACATTTCAGCAGTTTATCTAATTTACATAACTGTGTAATTATGCAATTTTCGTTGATTAATATCGATAAATTTTCTCTTTAATTTAATAGCTATGTAATTGTTTACTTTTTTCATTCAGCCATTGCTACAGATAAAGAATTAATATTGCTCATTAGATAACAATTTATCTTTATTTTTTTCGATTTTCAGGATCCAAAGAATTTTCCGCTAGGGACGTCGAAGTTTTCCGACGTTACCTCACATTCTGCGGTATCGGGATTCAAAATGCACAACTTTTCGAGTCTTCCGTACTCGAATATAAGAGGAATCAAATCCTTCTAGCCTTGGCTAGAAGTATTTTTGAGGAACAAAGCAATTTGGAGTGCTTAGTGACTAAAATAATGACGGAGGCCCGGGAGTTGCTTAAATGTGAAAGATGTGCAGTTTTCTTGTTGGACACTGATCATTGCGAGTCGGTGAGTAATTTTAATATTTTCCTATTTTATGTATGAACAGTCACGATAGCCGAGTGGTTGGGTAATCGGAATTGGACTCAAGAGTCCCAAGTTCAAGCCCCAAAGCTCCAATGGTTGGTTTTTTAACTTATATATATATGTACTGTGCGCTTGGATATATAGACGGCGACGGGCTCACCACCGGTCACGTTGTCCCAAAAATGTCTTCGGTTTAAGGTGGATCGAAAGAACTTAATTATCTAGATCTCTGTCCACACCTATATTGGGAATGACGTGACGAATTTTTTTTTTATTTTTTATAATATTATGTTGAATTGACAACACACTCATGTGAAGGTGCTTTAAAATATCAAGCAAAGGGATTTTAACTTAGAAAATTTTATATTCAGATTTTCTTCTTTATGAGATGATTATCTGAAGCCAGCCACACTTCGCCGTAGTAAACGACTAAGTAGTACTACTAACGAAGTAGAAGTATAACGTAGTTTAGTCAAATAGACTACACTTGGTAAATAAATAATTTCATTTGTTAAACAAAAGCTACTATTAACATTAATCTATAATATAGAATAAGCAACCTATAAAAGAAATAATTAATCTGAAATGCTATATTTTAAAGAACAAGCTTCCTAAAAATATCATTTCGCCTTACATCGGTGTACCTCTTACTTCTCTTAGCCATCCTCATCTTTCTTTTTCTTTCGCCTCTTGGGGACATTACTGGCATCTGTTAGCATAATGATATCATATTCATCATACAACAACACCGTGTATCTATGGTACACTTCTATTGATTGTTAAGTCACGATAGCTTAACGGTTGGGTGATTCGAGTCAAGGGACCGAGTTCAACCCCAGGTGGTAGGCTCGTACCAATGACTTTTTATAAAAATTTTCATGCGATTTATATCGTTGGCTTGGACACAATGGTACGGTATAGTGACAGGCTCACACCTCTCATGTTGTCACCAAAAATATCATCGGTGAAAAGTGGGATGGAAGAACCTAATTGATTAGACCTCTGCTTACCCCAGTATAAGGAATGGCATGAAAATACATTTGATATTTATTAATGTAATGCTATATTTTTAAGAACATGCTTCTTAAGAACATAGCGTTATATATTACTGCACGTGTGTCCGTAAAAGGCGACACACATGCAGTTAAGGAAGGTACGTTAAGGAAAAGCCTTGAAGCATCGCAACGACTAACGACTATTTATTTTAACTACTTTTTTATTGCATTATATTTCGTTTTATATTGTAAGCAAGTTGATTTCTAATTAATATAAGGTTAACAATATTCCATGACTGGATTATAGTATTTAAAATAATATTTTTTTTATTTATATCTTCACATATTTTATTATATCTAGTACATGTATAGAACAGGTAAATGAAAATGTCTAGAACATGTGAATGAAATTGTATACTTGGGGAGTGCGTTTAGCCATGTCGCCGGGAACAAAGTCAATGGTGCCCTGACTGCGTTAGTCAAAAAGCGTGAAAAGTGAAAATTGCACGCCTTGCAATACATAACGCAGTGTTGGTGTCGACTTTGTAATATGGCAGCGAAATCTGGGTATGCCAGAAGAAGCATAAAAGCAGGTTGAATGCAGTGGAGATTCAATCTCTTCGTAAAATGTGCGGCCTTACCATGGCCGACCGAAAGCGAAACGAAGAGATTCGCAATATGGCAGGTTTGAAAGAGGACCTTGTCACAAAAATTTATAAGGGCGTGCTTCGATGGTTTGAGCACGTTGAGCGAATGAGTGAAGACCGAATGGTGAAGAAAATATATAGCGCGAAAGTTAATATTAAAAGGGGTCGAGGTAGGCCGAGACTAGCTTTCGAAGAACATGTGAGCAAATTGCTCGAAGAGGGCAAGGTCAAGAGCATAGACAGAGGTCTAGACAAATAACTCCTTTCGATCCACCTACCGATGATGTTTTTTAGGACAACGTGACAGGTGGTGAGCCCGTCGCCGTCTTTATGTCTAAGCCAACGATATAAATCGTTCATAATCTCAATTATTCTTGAATTTCTAATTATTTTTTATTTTATATTTTCAGAGCCATCTAGAGCGTATAGTACAGCGCCCTGGTGGTCAACGGAGTGGGACTTTGGCTTTGCCACCACCAGCACCAACGAGATTTCACACGCTCTTTGAACTTGGTGCACAGCATTCGAAGACTACCCTCACGCCTCGCCATGACAACCGATCGACGTTAGCCTCTATAGCGCTTGCGGTAATAATAATAAACAATATTTTGGTGCTTTCCAATAAAAATCCTGAGAATATAATCGCTACAATATTAATAACTAAGTACCTTTCGCTCACGGAAAAGTTGACAAAAAAAGACTTACTTGATTCTTTTCTTAATTTTATCGCTAAATTACACAAAATCTTTATAAATTATATCTTATATATTATTTAATGTATAAGCTATATTACTGTATTTTTATCAAAATCCATTGCGTAGTTTTAACGTGAAAGATTAACAAACATTCATCCATCCTCAGAAACTTTCGCATTTATTATACAAGTAGAATGTATTTATTTATATACCGGAATATTCCAAATATATAATAGTAATGAATGAATATGTATTATATTTTAACATTTCTTTCGTAAAAGACTACAAAATGAGAAGTGCGGTTTATTTAGATCTCGATCAAACCCGGACCAATAAATAATTACTTTTTCACGCTCCTAAAACCTCAACTGCTTAACTGAATTACTTGCATGGTAGTTAGAGTCACGATAGCCGAGTGGTTGTTGTGATCGGAATTGGATACATACATAGCGGCTTATTAAAGTCCACTGCAAGACATAGGCCTCTCCCATAGGGAGGATTTGCCATAATAGCCACTCTTGGCAAGCGGATTGGCGATCGCAGTAGCAGACCACTCGCACCACGGACGATGCTGCCCCGCACTGGTCTACTGAATTTCTGTCTTGTATTGTTGAGGTTAACCTGCCATCTGTCGGTAGACAATGGCATTTATTTTTAAGGGTTTTCTTTTAGTTGTCTCTTACGACACCCAAGTGAATAAATGTGGTGATCTGCGCTGATACCATACGGCAATGTTAAGTAAGTCTTTTAACCCAATTACATCTAATACTTTAAAGAGAGAGGCCTACATCATGCAATTAACTTTTACAGACCGTTACAAATTTACAGTGTATACAGATATATTTTGCTTAATTTAATTTAAATGATTAAATAATATTAATGTAACATTTCAGGTGGCACGCTCTAATAAAGCACTTAATATATCAGACGTTGATGACTGGCGAAAGGACAACGGAATGATAGTTACAGATGTAGATGCCGATGATGCCGCTAACGTTAGAACTATGCTCTGTATGCCGATTGTTAATGCCAATAAAGACGTAATTGGCGTAGCACAGTTGATAAATAAGGTATTACTTTAAAAAAAACTGATAATTATTTAAAAATAAATTTCCGTGTTGGGATGGTACGAACTTCCAAAGTTACTGGTACTTTCAATCAGCTTGCCCCTGTGATTATTTTCATAAATACTCCTAATTGCGGAGGCTCTATGACCTGTCTATTTAATCCTATTTAAGTAAATAATACATAAATAGATAGCGACAACATCAAATGCATTTTCTGATCCCAAAGTAAGTAGCTAAAGCGCTGATGATATGAAATCAGAAACAACAAAGGTTTGTGGTCCTTCATCCATGAAGTCCTTTAAGGATTTCGCACCATGCTATACATCTACAAAGAATGCATAGACAGATAGGGGATATCATCACATAGATTGCTCTGATCTCAAAGCATGTAGCGAAAGTACTTGTGTTTTAGAATCGAAAACAAAGAAGATACCACACTCATTCAGACACGTGACAAAGTAGAAAAAAAAAATGGTTTTCTGCATTGTCCCGTTTGATAATCGAACCCGGAACCTCAGAGTTTACAACACCTTGAATACCAGTATATTCACCACTCTTTCAATAGGAAATCTAATACAGGGACCGTTGGCTGTTACATGTTTTATCTGTAATAAAATACAAATGGCGTGCGCACACATACACATACAAACATATACATGCGCGCACGTACTGATTCACGCACACACAAACTTATAGAAAAGGAACATTATTAATTAAGTCTGTAGAAGAAGAACATTATAAATTGTTGTTAATTAAGTGTAACTCTTTTATTATTGTTCTATAATAAGTGACATATTATTTTTTTAAGTCTGAAAAGCAAGAAGCAAGCTGAGCCCGCCTAGCGCTCGTAAAATATAAAAAAAATAATTCAACTTCTTTTTTGTTTATCTCTGGCATTATGCATCTTTAATTTTTTTATAGTATAATTTTTACATAGACGTTAAAATAAGTAATCATATGAGTAGTCATGAACTATAGTAAGCAATGTTAATTTTCAGGAAAATGGCTCACAATTTTCGGATGGCGACATATCAATATTTGAAGCGTTTGCCATATTCTGCGGACTCGGCATTCATAATACGCAGATGTATGAGAACGCATGCAAACTTATGGCAAAACAGAAGGTAGTTATAAAAATAATTAGATACCGTTAAAATAGTGAAAGTTGGTATATTGCTGTTCAATAGACAATGTTTATTCTTATATTTACCGCTAGATGGCGCTTATTAAAATTTAATTTCGATGTTTTTGATAGTTCTGCAATTAATTAGTAATCTTAGATTACAATGTCTTTGTATGTGTTTTGGGTACCGGTGTGTAAAGTATTAAATTCCAGTTTAAAGAAATAGCAGTGTTATCAGTTTGGCAACCCTCAACCATCACCAACGTTGGGAAGAACTGAACATTACTATTAATATACAATTGAAATTATGTCTTCTCGATAACACAAACAACCAGAGCGACGAAAAAATAGAAAATGTTTCCTACATTGATCCGTCCAGGATTCGAACCCACCACACGATCACGGAGGGCATAATTGGATACTATGACAGATGGCGAGATTGCCATCCCGCGGGCTATGCTGACAATACGCATTTTATATAAGTTTCAGTATACCTCATTTGCCTTTTGCCATAATGAGATATAACTCGAGTCACCTAATTCGAACCACTCGTATGTCGTGAATCTTCTACTGGTAATATCAAAACTCTCTTGTTTTGTTGACATCCTCCGTGAAGAAGTGGCGGTTGTCAAAGTTTCGCCATTTGTGAGGTTCGATTCCCAGGCGGGTCAATGTAAAAAAAAACTCTTTTTCTACATTTACTCAGGTGTTTGTGGTTATCTCCGATTCTATAACACAAGTGCTTTAACTGCTTAATTTACGATCACAGCAATGTATCTGATGAATTTATAGTACTATACATACATACATAGATAGGGAAAACTCTATAACATACATGTATGTATATAGTGTAAATTTAATGTTCAACCATCAATTGTCTAATGGTTTAGGGAACAGACTGCGAAACACAATATGGCAGGTTCGAGTCCGCCATTCGACTATTATATTATTCTATAACCACTCCCGATACAAGCATAGCATTTTAGTTGGAGTGGTTTACAGGAATACCAGTAATGTTATTTGGCTTTTCTAGTATAGTTTTAAAAAATAATGTGTTTTAGGTCGCCTTGGAATGTTTGTCATACCACGCAACAGCATCGGCAGAGGACACAAACAAATTGAGTCAAGACATCATTCCCTCTGCAGAGAGCTACAATCTATATAGTTTCAAATTTCACGGTAAGCCATTTAGTTTTAGACTATTAATAGTAAACTTTCATGCCACGAAAGTCACGATAGCCGAGTGCTTGGGTGGTCGGAATTTCGAGTCCAGAGACCCGAGTTCGGTCCCCAGGTGGCAGGCTCATACCGATGGGTTTTTTTAAAAAACTTATGTACGAATTATATGGTTGGCTTGGACATAAAGACGGCGACGGGCTCACCACCTATCACGTTGTCCGGAAATATCCGGAAGGTGGGTCGAAGGGACTTAATTGTCTAGACTAGAACACCTCTGTCTACCCCTGTATTGGGAATTGCGTGAAAATATTTATGTTTTTTTATTTAAACTTTTAATAATTTAGAAGGCTAATGATGCGTAGTTGTCGAAGCACTTCATGGATGTATACAATAAAAAAGTAAATAATTGTGAACAACACCACATAAAATGATTTATGTGTTGTTGATGATCAAAATTCAGCAGATCTGCAAAGTATCTGCAAAGGATCGCCAATCGGCAAGCAGACGGGTGGCGATTATGGCTAACATTTCCATATGGGAGAGGCCTAGGTCCTGCAGTGGAGATTTACTGACTGTTATGATGATTATGCCAAGGTAATTGCTACAAATCGAGTAATTGCTGTAGTGTCAAGTAAGATAGGCTGATCTTACTTGACACTACAGCATTAGTAGGCTCTCATACCAAGACGTTAAATAGGCGCGCCCGCTCCGCTAGGCTCGCAGTCTCATATAAAATACTTACTTACTGATCTTCTTCACGCAAAACCCATAACGGGGTAGCCAGAGAGAAAAGATCGACACGTGTAACGATCCTTACATAGGTACCTCTTTCGCCTCTTTCAAATTCATTATTTTCTATTATATTACATAAATAAAGAGTAAATATCTTCACGCCGTTCTCAAATCAGGGGTAGGCAGAGGTCTAGATAATTAAGTCTTTTCGACCTACCTTCCACCGAAGAAATTTTTTTGGGACAACATGACAGGTGGTGAGCAAGACGACGTCTTAACGAGTATGTCCATGCCAATGATATAAATACGGTATTCTGTGAGGTCATGGTACTTCCCCGGTCGAGCCGGCCAATTCGTGAAACAACAAAAGCTGATGCGGGACTCTACCACTCCATAACGCTATTTAACGACTTTTTACTATATAACACAATTATATTTTACTATTATATTTTGTATCATATAAATATAAAAAACGCTTTCAGATTTCGACTTATCGGACGAAGACACTTGCAGAGCAACGCTGCGAATGTTCCTTCAATGCAACCTCGTTGAGAAATTTCATATACCTTACGACGTAAGTAACCAGAGTAGGTAGATATCTATATGTTGTCCTTTTAATTTCACAAATTGTCAACGATACAAACTGCAGATCGAAATAATTCGACGTCGAAATAACTCTTATAAAAAATTAAATTAAATAAATATCATCACACAATTCCCAATAGAGGGGTAGACAGAGCTCTAGTATAGACAATTAAGCCCCTTTTACCCACAGTCTCCGTCTTACGTGTTTGTATTCAAAAGGAAACCCACTGATCAGCAAGTTGCCAATTCTTGCAATGTAGTCTGTTGTTGAACAATTTAAGAACTAACCAGCTATCTTTCTTCAGACCAAAATAGCATTTTATATAAATTAAACAGAGAGCAGCAGATTAAATCATGTAGCGCGCGGGCAATTAGTATTTTACTAGCTGGACCGCGCATCTATAATAAAGTACAATTTTAATAGAAATTTACAGCATGCAAATCATACTGAACTTTTTTATTTCTTCATTTATTTTAAAGAGTCAGGATAGCCGAGTGGTTGAGTAATCCTAATTCGAATCAAAAGAGCCGAGTTCTATCCCAATGGGGTTTTTCAAAACTAATATACGATTTTTTTTTATAGAAAAGGGAGGCTAACGAGCAGGTGGCTCACGTGATGGTAAGTGATTACTGCCGCCCATGAACACCCACAATACCAGAGGCATAGCAGATACGTTGCCGCCCTTAGTGTTCTCCCCCTCCAGAATTGGGGGATGGGGGTGTGTGGGCCTCCGGTTACTTGCACTCACCAGACGAAACGCAGAAGTTTGTTAGACATCTACTTTACGCCGGTATTCTGTGAGGTCGTAGTACTTCCCCGGTCGAGCCGGCCCATTCATGCAACAATAAAAGCTGAAGGGTGGCTCTACCACTGATAACCTATATCATTCGCTTGGACAAATAGGCGGCGACAGCTTCGCCACCTGTCACGTTGTCTCAAAAAATATCTTCGATGGTAGGTGGGTCGAAATAAACTATTTGTTTATACCCCTGTCTACCCCTATATTGGGAATGGCGTGAAGATTTTTCAATTTAATTTACCCAAAAAATTTCTTCGGTGGAAGGTGAATAGAAAGGTCTTAATTGTCTAGACTTCTGTCCAGCCTATTACTAAGAATAGCGTGAAGATATTTTTTAAATAGTGTTTTATATTAAACAGGTTCTATGCCGGTGGATATTAAGCGTGAAGAAGAACTACCGTCCGGTGAAATACCACAACTGGCGGCACGCGCTAAACGTCGCCCAGACCATGTTCGCAATGCTGAAGACCGGCAAAATGGAACGTTTCATGTCCGATCTCGAGATCTTGGGTCTCCTGGTCGCCTGCCTCTGCCACGACCTCGACCACAGGGGCACGAACAACGCATTCCAAACGAAAACTGAGAGTCCATTGGCGATTCTGTATTCCACATCCACGATGGAACACCACCACTTCGACCAGTGCGTTATGATACTGAACAGTGAGAGCAATAATATATTTCAGGTAATGTTTTTACTTAACGACAGATAAAAGCCACGCTAGCCGAGCGGTCGGAATTTCGAGTCAGGAGACCGGAGTTCGATCGGTGGCAGGCTCGTGCCAATGGGTTTTTCAAAATCTTATGTACGAATTATGTCGTTGGCATGGACATAAAAGACGACGAAGGGCTGTCCACCTGTCCCGTTGTCCCGAAAATATCTTCGGTGGGTGGACTTGACTAGACCTCTGTCTACCCCTGCATTGGGAATTGCGTGAAGATATTTATTTTTATTTATTTATCACTTAACGACAGCCAAGTAAGTGATTCTGCCTTTGAAGCTAAAGGCTGTGGATTCGAATTGCGCTGGAGACAAACATTTTTCTGATGAATGGGTTCTAGGTAATATTTGTTTTCAAGTCATGGATGTGTATATACATATAAGGTATTATCTGTGTGTATTTTAATGTACTGTAAGCTTAGACACTAAGACGGCAATAGGCTCATCACCTGTCACGTTGTTCCAAATAAGCATCGGTGAAAGGTGGATTGAACCGACTCAATTTTCTAGCCCTCTGTCTACCGCAGTTCTATGAATATGCGTGAAGATAAAAATATAACCAACTGTCGCTAAAATGCTGCAGGATTTGGGCTTCTCGTATAAGGACGATTTGTTATAATGGCCACGTTTGTAAAGCTGATTGGCGATCGCAATACCACACACCTCGCTTTCTGCTCGTCCCCGGTCTGTTTAGTTTTAATCTGGCATTTTTTAAGATGCTTATGCCATTATTTAATATAATACTGTACCTTTTTTCTAGAAGCTTCCATCACAATTCTGTCTTCAGTATCTTTTTATTATTTTTCTGTTATTAGGAACATATAAAGCTTATTAGGAACATATTCTAGACTTACAGAATTTCATATATTTCCAGGCACTGTCGCCATGTGATTACAAGGACGTAATGAGGGTCGTGGAAACGGCAATACTATCAACCGACCTTGCTATGTACTTCAAAAGAAATCGAAGTTTCTCGAACTGGTCGACAACGGCGAGTTTGATTGGCAGAGTCCGGAAAAGAAGGAATGTAAGTTTTTAGTGTTTTCTTTTGTTCATACTTAACGACCAGTAAAATTCTATTGCAGGAAATAGGCCTCTGCCGTAAGAGAATCTTATCCATAATTACCATGCTTGGCAATCACTTCTTCGCGCAACTTAGACGCTGGTGCCCTACAGCAATCTGCATAATGGTCCGCCATCATCTCGTAATCATCGTAAATAAATTAATATCTTCACTAGGTCGGTCTAGTCTAGACAATTAAGACCCTTCCACCGACCTTCCACCGAACATATTTTCGGGACAACGTGACAGGTGGTGAGCCCGTCGCCGCTTTTATGTCCAAGCCAGCAATAAAATTCGTACTTAATTTTTTTTTAAAACCCATTGGTCTCGTACCATCTTTGCCACCTGGGGATCGAACTCGGGTCTCTCGACTCGAAATTCCGACGACCCAACCACTCGGCTATCGTGACTTTTAACAACCACTCGGCTATCTTAACCATTGTAATATTCAAGATTTGCCCTTAGTAACAAAGCCGAGTGGTTGGGTGATTGGAATTAGAGTCAAGAGACCTCAGTTCGATCCCCAAGTGGTGGACTCATTACAATGAGCTTATATCATTGGCTTGGAATGTCCAACATGCTCACCAGCTGACGTTGTCCTAAAATATCTTCGTTCAAAGGTAGGTCAAAAGGAATCTAAATGATCTGGACCTCTATCTACCCCAGGATTAGGAATGGCGTGACCATATTTTTTTCTTACTCGCCTCGTTCTACACGGAATGACAGAGGGATATTATTCAGCCACCACTTTCTACTCCACTTTTCTAATCTTTGCAAATATGTTGCTAATAACTCCAGCTGAAGAATATTTTTAACATTAACGGTGTTTTCATTTCAGTACTCTGCGGTATGATGATGACCGCATGCGACGTGTCTGCGATTGCGAAGCCTTGGGAGGTACAGCATAAAGTGGCAAAATTAGTGGCCGATGAGTTCTTCGATCAGGGTGACTTGGAGAAACTTCAACTCAACCAACAGCCCATAGCAATGATGGACAGGTATTTCAGTTCGAATCTTTTTGTTGTAGTGCCGTGGTAGTGGACAGGGTGTATGTAGCTTTAAAATTCGAGTGGCCGGGTTCCATTCCCGGCACCAATAAAGCTCTTAAAAGTATATATCTTCACGCCTTTCATTAATAATTAAGTCCTTTAGACACACGTTCCACCTGAGACGTTTTTCTGGGACAACGCGACAAAGTGGTGAGCTTGTCGCCGTCTTTTTGTCCAAACCATCGTTGGTTATTCGTACTTAAGTTTTTGAAAAATACCATTGGTACGAGCCTAAACCCCGGGGATCGAACTCGGGTCTCTTGACTCTGAATCTCGACCACCCAGTCACTATAGTGACTATTAAAACTCTTGATAGTTATTTTATGGGCTGAATTTACCATGATTACGACGGTGGTGTATATAAAGTTTGTGGTGTCTAGTATCTGGGGAGGCCAATCTGCTTGTCAAGCGTAATGAATAAATTTTATACAAGACAAAATTTTAACACAGAAAACCAGAGTTACTTAATAATAGTAGTTAGTATAGTTGTAATAAGTAATAGTTACTTAATATTAATAATTAATGAGTAGTTTAATGTTTTCTAATATTTGACCAGAGCCTATTTAGGACCTTGGGGCTGATGATCAGCCTGTTCCTGTATTGTTGCTCAAGCCCACAATTAATATAAACCTTTTTTTTATAGAAACGGGAGGCAATCGAGCAGGTGGCTCATGATGGTAAGTGATTACCGCCGCCCATGAACACCCACAATACCAGAGGCATAGCAGATGCGTTGCCGGCCTTAGAGTGCCCCCCTCCTCCAAAATTGGGGGCGGGGAGGGGGTGAAGACCTCCAGTTACCTGCACTCACCAGACGAACTTCTACTTCACGCCGGTATTCTGTGAGGTCGTGGTCCTTCCCCGATCGAGCCGGCCCATTCATGCAACAACAAGCTGATGCGTGGCTCTACCACTGTGTAGAAACCTTAAATAAAACTTAAACCTTAAATATGTTTGTGGTTTATATGATGAAGGCTAGTTTGGACTCGACGCGATTTTCTTTTTTTGACATGAAATTGAACTCAAGTCTTCCGATTTTCTATCGTAAACGTTTTTTAAGCTGTTAAGTTAAATTTATTAAACTTTTAAGACGTCACAATACTCGTATAAAGACATTTATTCCGGCATTCACATCTACACACACGTCATATTTAACAAAAAAATAGAACTAAACAATAAACTTAAAAATAATATAAAAGTTGTTAATTATATTTGATCATTTGTAACAATTATTTCGTTGTTATTTTAACTTATTTTAAGTCATATAGCCGGGTAGTTGGGTGATCGGAAGTCGAGTCAAGAGACCGGAGGTCGATCCACACGGTGAAAGGTTCATGCCAATAAATATAAATATTTTCACGCAATTCCCAGTACATGGGTAGACAGAGGTCTAGTCTAGATAATTAAGTCCCTTTGACTCACCTTCCACCAAAGATATTTTCGGGACAACGTGTAGGTGGTGAGGCCGTTGCCGTCTTTATGCCCAAGCCAACGATTTAATTCGTACAAGTCTTTTAAAAACCCATTGGTACGAGCCTGCCACCTGGGGATCGAACTTGGGTCACTTGACTTGAAATTCCGACCACCCAACCACTCGGCTATCGTGACTACTAACTAACTTGTGATTCATACTCATACTAACTCGTGACTCATACCAATAAGTTTTTTCAAAACTTATGTAAGACAAATATCATTGGCTTGGACATAAATGAACAGGCTTTCCACCTGTCACGTTGTCCCAAAAGGACTTTTGTGTCTAGTCCGCTGTCAACCTCTGTATTTGGAATGGCGTGAAGATATTATATTTATATTATTATTGTTATTTTAGAGAGAAGAAAGACGAGCTACCACAAATGCAAGTTGGTTTCATCGATATGATATGCCTGCCGCTATACAAAGTCCTGTCGGACACGTTTCCGTGGATCCAGCCCTTGTACACTGGAACTATGGAGAACAGACAGAGATGGCAAGATCTCGCTGAGAAAGTTGAAATGGGTCTCACTTGGATCGATCACGACACCATTGATAAACCCATCGAAGAATTCACTGGTGAGTTATTAATTTAATGTGTAAAAAATAATGTATACAATAGGAAAAATTAAGAAAATAATAAAGTAACATTTCCATGTTCGACAGCCCAATAGCCTATATGGTAGTGAAACTGCTTACGAAGCTATGGATTGCGGGTACAAATTCCGCTAGGGCCTAATATTTGTGTGATGAATATGATGGATGAATATGTTTACTTGAGTCATGGATGTTTATATTCTCATATATGAATATTTTTCTACGTGAATATATGTCTATTTAATTATATTGTACCGTTTTCTTGGTCAAGACCGATGAAAGGCTCACCACCTGTCACGTTGTTACAAATAGGCTTCGGTAAAAGGTGTGTCGAAGTCTTAATTGTCTAGACTTCCGTCTACATTAGTGTCAGGAATATACTTCAAGATATTTTTTTTAATTATTTATAATAAATAAATATCTTCACGCAATTCCCAATACAGGGGTAGACAGAGGTCAAGTCTAGACAATTAAGTCCCTTTGACCCACCTTCCACCGAAGATATTTTTGGGACAACGTGACAGGTGGTGAGCCCATCGCCGCCTTTATGTCCAAGCTAACGATGAAATTCGTACATAAGTTTTTGAAAAACTCATTGGTACTGCCACCTGGGGATCGAACTCGGGTCTCTCGACTCGAAATTCCGACCACCCAACAACTCGGCTATCGTGACTTCTATTTAATTATTTGTATATGTTTTTTAACGTTGTTTTTTTTCTGAACCATTCGTGCGCCTGCATAAATACTACCTGCATTCGTTACCAGTTATGTTTAAGAGACTAATGCTTGTCTATTATAGATAGGCTATATTTTAATTTGTTTACTTTGCAGACAGTATTCGTTTCGTAATTATTAAAATTTTGTTTTAAACGATATGGAATTTTGACGTTACAATATGGGTGAATTGGCCTTACTGTTTTTACTTTTTTAACTTTTTTTATATGAGAACGTCACTTTATAAGCAAATTTGTCAATACATTCATCCTTGATGAAACCTTTTTAATTTAGATAAGTACTTAATTACGTCTATTATTTCCCATTGTTACCGTGGCCACGTTACGGTAGAAGTCGCGGGTTCGGTTGACCCATTTTATTTAAGTTTAAAAATGTCTCATTAATTTAAAAACAAAGAAGTAATTACATGCTTAAAAATCAATGAAATTGCATCATATATTGTCCATTTCTTGGTTAGATACAGAGAACAGTCAAATAAAATAAAAATAACATGCTTTTGCGCCATTAAGCCAACAAAACCAAATAGCAGTAACCATTACAATGTTACAGTTTTTCGTGTACACAACACAGACAGGTTTTGAGTCTTGTATGAGTTCTTATGGTAGACGGATTACTTAAATAGTATCGAATTAAATAGTTAATATCTAAAACTCTTTGTTTAAAATTTAAAAGTCACGATAGTCGAGTGGTTGGGTGGTCGAATTTCGAGTCAAGAGACCCGAGTTCGATCCCCAGGTGGCAGGTTCGTACCGATGGATTTTACAAATACTTATGTACGAATTTAATCGTGTGCTTGGACATAAAGACGGCGACGAGCTCACCACCTGTCACGTCCCGATAATATCTTCGGTGGAAGGTGGGTCAAAGGGATTTAATTGTCTAGACTAGACCTCTGTGTACTCCTGTATTGGAAATTGCGTGAAGATATTTATATTTATTTATTTTATTTAAAATCTAAAACGCAGCTTTTAGGGTTTACCGAAAGATGTCGTTATAAGCCGTACGAACAAATATGTCGTCATTATTTGAAGATTGTAATTCTGTAAGATTTTTTTATTAATTTAATGTATTGCTATTTTGCATCTTCAACAATACATGCACATATTGCTAGCAATCACTTAAAAAAAACATTGTACAGCCTTGTAATACTTAGAATGTGTGTGTGTGTGTTTTGTTTTAACTACTGCTACTTATATTTGATAGCTCGATTAGCTAGTTGATAGTTACGCGACCTTCGAATCTTATGGTAGCGGGTCCAAATTCCATTGAGAATAAATATTTGTCTGATGAAATTGAATAGTTTTGCTCTATGCGTGGATGTTTATATGTATACTTTCACATCTTAGGCTTGTTCCAAAGATTTTTTTTTCTAAAACTTATGTACGGTTTATATCGTTGGCTTGGGCATAAAGATGGCGACAGGCTCACCGCCTATCACTTTGCTCCAAAAATGTCTTTGGTGAAAGGTGGGTAGAACGGACTTAATTGCCTGGACCTCTGTCTACCCTAGTATTGGGGATGGCGTGTTGGCGCTCTTTGGGACTAAGATGGACTGTCTCATAGCTATATTTTAAACAGTTTTTACACTGCTATTTCTCGACAGAAATAGGTAAAAGTGTGGTTCCGACCCAGACGACTCCTAGGCACATTTTACAATCTTTTATTATTTTACTATTTAACTAATAAAGTGACATTGTAGACAAAAAAATTAAGAACATTATCTTGAAGATAGTTGGTAGAATGACCCGATAGTCTAGTTGATAATGACACTGCCTTAGAAGTTGCGGATTTGAGTCATGCTAGGCGCCAATATTTGTGTGATGAAGTGTGACACACAAAACTAACTACATTAATAAACACCCATTACTCTAGTACACACAACCATACTTTTTGTACTCGAGTCATGGATGTTTATTTCTATATATAAATATATTTCTATATAAATATGTATGAATAAGTATATTATACTCTTAGTCGACACTATGATCACGAATAGAGGCTGTCACGTTGTCCCAAATATACTTCGGTGATAGGTGAGTCCAAGAGACTTAAATGTCGGGACCTCTGCCTACCCCGATACTGGGAAAATGCGTGAAAATATCTAGAAGGTAAAATTCACGATAAGCTATTTATTAAGCTCGTACTTTACTTTTGTGTGATACCAAAGTATTTATTTTGGAATCAATAGATTCTTGTACCGTCTTTCTTTTGAATGCCTTTCTGATTTTATAAGAAATTTTCAGCATCAAACGAAGCAATAAAGGATGTCGAATTTACCGTTACGACACTTAATTGTGCTAAACCCGTACCAGAAACTAGTAATATGGCACTTGTAAAGAAAACTTATTCACTAAGGCGACCCAAAGCGGGAAGTTTTCCTTCGCGGCCTCCAAGAAATAAATTTACCAGGTAAGTTATATAGATTTAGCAAGTTGCGGCTTATTTTTTTTTTTGAGTTTAGTCTAGCCAGTTAGTAATAGTAGTTTAGTTTAATAGCCACGATAGCCACGTGGTTGGGTGGTCGGAATTTCTAGTCAAGAGACCCGAGTTCGATCCCCTGGTGGCAGGCTCGTACCAATGGGTTTTCCAAAATCTTATGTACGATAATTCGTACATCGTTCGCTTGGACATAGATTCGGTGAAGGGCTTATTCTATTATTGTCGTTTGTTGGGGTTTTTCAAAACTTATGTACGAATTACATCGTTGGCTTGGACTTAAAGGCGGCGACGGGCTCACCACCTGTCACGTTGTCCCGAAAATATCTTCGGTGGAAGGTGGGTCGAAGGGACTTAATTGTCTAGACTAGACCTCTGTCTACCCCTGTATTGGGAATTGCGTGAGTTTAGTCCTTAAGAAACGATTTTCATTTTCGGATTATGAAAAAATATTTGGAGTATAATCAAACTTCCTCCATTAAGTTATGCGTTATGTTCGTTCGCGACTTGTCTTGTGCAGACCAGCACGGAGTACTCTCGGTAACACTTATTGATGTGTCCGTGTATATCGATGAATATAAATTATAGAGTTAATATAAATAAATGTATCCATGCATGCATGCTTTCAGTAATATGAAAACGCATTCATTTACCCGCATTTGCCATTATTTATTGCAAAATCGTCAGGAGTAAACTCCAGTAGTGCGTCGCAACTGTCACACATTTTTTTTATTTTAAATTATTAATTAATAAATAAGCAATCTCGATTGCATTGCAAATTATTGTAGTCTAGACATCTCTTTTTCTACCAGTAAATAAAACTCTAAATTCTTTTAATGTTTAATGTTTAACAGTTTAATGTTTTACACTTTCAACCCACTTTTTAATTAAAGCATAATAGAGAAAACAACGAAGAAGGCCACAATAGCCCATTGGTTCGATGATCTTAATCCCATCAGGAAATACGGGTGCAATGTGTATTTTAAACTCTTGTACAATTTGTATCGTTTACTTGGAAACAGGCGGTAAAAACTCATCACCTGCCACAATATCCCAAATAAGCACATGTGAAATGTGGTTAAAAGGACTAAAACATCTGACCTTTCACTACCCCAGTATAAGGAAATGCATGTCTGTATGTCGCATTTCGTTGTCCATGCAACTGTACAAACCATGTATAAGTTTAAAAAAATAAAACCAAAAAAATCACAAACAAATTAAAGATTTTAATCTATTAAACATTCAGTTTCATTTACATAGAAATAATTTATGGAATAAATAAAAAATATTGATGACATCTGTATTTACCTACATTTCCGAAACCTAATGTAAAATTGACAGTAGTTAAAATATAACTGAAGCCTCCTGCAGATCCCTCTACGCGCCAAGCTCCCAGGGAGAAGAGAAAGAGAAAGAGAAGACTCTAACGACGGTGGTGACGGACAAGAACAGTCATGCCACTGTCGTGATGGAGCCGGAGAGGGCATCACAGGCCAGCAAAACTTCGAAACATAAGGGCAGGCTGTGCCACATGTTGTGACGGTTAAGTTTTCACTGGTAAGAAAACAGTAATTTAAATAAATTAGAATAAAATAAAATAATAATAAATATCTTCACGCAATTCCCAATACAGGGGTAGACAGAGGTCAAGACTAAACAATTAAGTCCCTTTGACCCACCTTCCACCGAAGATATTTTCGGGACAACGTGACAGGTGGTGAGCCCGTCGCCGCCTTTATGTCCAAGCCAACGATGAAATTCGTACATAAGTTTTTGAAAAACTTATTGGTACTGCCACCTGGGGATCGAACTCGGGTCACTCGACTCGAAATTCCGACCACCCAACAACTCGGCTATCGTGAAATTAGAATAGAAATAAACATTGTTGTCTCTTGGTGAAACTGGATCATATTTAAAATTCTTTATTGCGCACTTGTACAGGCACAACCTCTAAGGTAATTAGAGAGATAGAGTGAGAGAGAGGAAAAGAGAGAGTGTGTGTGTGAGAGAGAGAGAGAGAGAGAGATATTGCTGCACACTAGTACGCATTCACTTCGCTTACTTATCTTCACACATAATCCCTAACGGGGTAGCCAGAGAGAACAGTGCGCAATAAAGAAATCTTTAATATTCTTTACAACAGCGTTCTTACTCCTGAGAACTAAAATGGAATTTCTTCTCTACTTTTTAAAACGGTACACTACAGTTGTTACTGTACTATTTAGCGGCATGAGTGGGTCAAATTGTATACTGGCGCAACTCCTGAGTAGAAAGGACAAATATTTAACACATGGCGTATAATTGAGTAAGGCTTAGAAAAAGAGAAGGATTACAAGAGAAGATTAGAAGGTTCTAAAGAGCATTGGCGTGCGTTTTCAGGCACGATCGATCACACATCGATTGCAGCTCAATAAGGCACAAGCTCGCTTTCTTACCACTTACCACCCCACCAGTACCAGCTCCTTCCATTTCCATCAAACTCAGAACGGCTCGATTAAGTTGTCTGCATCTACATGCATTATTACTAGATTAAACATATGAATTTTTAAGGAACAATTTGAAAAAATTTTACTTTTACACACAAATGTTGACCATTACAACACTAAATCTGGTAATCTTCAAACACCAGAACAGATCAATTTATAAAATTACAACTGAGAACCACCTCGATTACATGGATATAACTGTTATATGGGCAAATATCTCTGTGTCAATAGATGGCGCTTCGGTATCTTTTAGAAAGAAGAAGAAGAAGTCTTCTTCTTCTTTCTAAAAGATACTTCTTCTTCGGTATCTTTTAAACATTTAACAAATTTTTTCAGACATTACACCAATAGATGTTTATTACAAATGTATGACCAAAACGTTGGCGCAGTTTTCGGGATACAAATGATCGTTTTAAGTATTAGGATTGACGATACTGCTACTACACTATTGGGTGATCTGTATTCAAGTCCCGAGTTCGTTCCCCCGGTGACAGGCTCGTACAGATGGGTTCTTTCAAAAACTTAAATACGAATTATATCACTGGCTTAATTCTATTCTTATGTCCAAATAAAGACGGCGGCAGGATCACCACATGTCACGTTGTCTCAAAAATGTTTTCGGAGGAAGTTGGGACGAGAGGATTTCAATTTCCTGACCTTTGCCTGCTCCTGTATTGGGAATGGCGTGAATAAGTACTACGATTATTAATCCTCAAGTTTCTTTCAAATCCCAATTAGAAACCTCCAGAGTAAAGAACATTTATTAATTAACGTACCTGTCCACAGGACTAGTCAAAGCAGTACAGATAAAAGGGACAAAGTGAAGCCGTCCAAATCAATCGATTAGATCAATTGGCTCTCTGCTTCGTGTGAGTTCGGTGAAAAGTGTCACTTTTAAATTTCTACTATTAGAGACTTAACTATGTAGTGTGTACTTTATAACTTACCTATACCGACTGAACATACTTCTAAGTATGCAATAATTCCGTGGCCATACATAGATATATATTCTGTAGACTTTGAAGTCTGTAGCGGACCTAGTACTATATCTATTTTTGGGGTTAGTGACGTAAGAAAGCAACTGTCAAAACTGTCTGTTATTAAAAAATTAATGGCCATTTCAACTGTAACTTTAAAAGCTGTATCATAATACGTTACGATGTTTTCAGTTTCAATTAAAGTATGTGCATTTCAATCTGTAATATTGGCTCTCTACATCCTATGAATTAGAGTATTACTGTACTAATAGAAATGGGTAATACAGTTGTGAGTGGCACCTATGTAAATAATTCCTAAACTAACCTAACCTCACTCGTCTTTCAATCGACCCGATAAAATATTTGAATTTAGAATATTTTAACAGTTTCTTATTTTTTTTCCATTAATTACATAATTACATTACATCGATTATAGAATGAATGAGTTAAGATTTCAACTATAGTATTTCCTGGTAGAAGCTGTTAGATATTAAGTAAAAATGTTACTAAATTTTATTATCATAAGCAAGAGCTACTTCTCAAGTAAAAAAATAATGTTCAGTCGGACTACATTTTTAGAAAAGACGTTGTTACCATTAGTAGTATCTTAATATTCATGTAATTTTCAAGATGACATGTTCCCAGTATATTAAATTTAGATAATGTTTATCTTACTAATGTATTTTACATAGACTGTGATCTAGTGTTACTTCACGAGGTTCTATTTTAAAACGCAAATTATTAAATGTTTATAACTTTAATTAGTTTAATATTTTTTGATATTATGTTATGAATAGAATGAGTTACAACAAATTTACCTGCATAATATGCACAGTAATACTATAAGTATTTCACCTAACATCAAATACTAATGAGTGTTCCTGTACAGAATTCCACTGATAAGAATCCCGGCTAGAGAAAATGTTTCAAATATTATATAAACAAATTAAATATGTTACAACGACCACGAACCACGAACGATGGCGTACATCGGTTTTCATGATGTCCACAGCTTTGATGTCCCGGGTTTGATTTCCGAAGGGATGAATGTAGAAAAACCACTCTTGCTACATTTTCTCTGGTCTAGGTATTTGTGATACCTTCGTTGTTTATGACTCCATAACACAAGTGCTTTAGCTACTTACTTTGGTGTCATAGCAATGTATGCGATATTGTCCCTATCTCTGTATGTTAGGTCTGTTTTTATATATTTATTAAATATTTACTACCTACATACACCGCGCAGTTCATAACTACCATAATAATTATATGAACCAGTATTAATGTTCCTTCGTTCAATGCATAACATAATTAATATTATAATTTAATTGAATGTAGACTTTATACAATGACATAACATAATTTCACGACACGTCAAAGATTATTTATTACACTTTTATTATTGTTCATTTTTTATTTAATCTATAAAACCTATTTTCTACAAACACTTAGTGCGTGATTGTGAAGTAGTTGAGTACTTTTAAAATAGAATCTACGTCACCCGGCCTGTAAATTTTGGAATAAGGTGTACGGAAATACCATAAAATTAAGAATGAGATTAAGCAATTGTTTATTTTTATTTAAATAAAAGTCTTTTCATTGAAGAAATAGCAATGTATTGAAATATTTGAATTGTTAATATGCATTTACCCATACAAGTTATATCGCATAAGATCAACTATATGAAAGTATTATGATGCTAGTCGATTTATTTTAAACAATACACACGTTTTTGTGTAATTAAAACAATAAATATATTTTAACAAACACACACTTCTGTTATTCTTTATGTAAGTTAAATTATTATTGTTTCCTGTAAATTTTGTAAATTTTTTTTATGCTGTAACCAAAAATGCGATCGATGGAGTACTTTTCTTCTACACATTATAAATTATATGGTTATTAAATATTTTTACCGTAAATTTACGTCTATTTCGTTACAAGAATAACACATGTGCAATACTTTATGTAAATTAGTTATTAAATCCAATTTGTATTAATTTCTGAAGTTGTTGCAATTTTTAGGTTTTGATCATGTAGTGTATTATATTAATAGTAAAGATAAAACATGTATGTTTATTACCAAAAGATTTTTAAACATTTTAACACTAAAGTGAATATTTATTTAACAGAAAATTAATTGAGATTGCTTTACAAATTGAAGCAAAGAAAAACAAAATTTTATTTATATAATAGTGTAGAATTTACCTAGATGTTCCAATAGATGACGTCAATAGATGGTTTATTAATAAAAATGGTGACTTTTTTATATAGAAACGAACTTCCTCAAATATACTATCTAGATAGCTATCTTATTATTTATTTACTTATTATTTATTTATTAATTCAGCTACACCAGCAGTACATACTTAAATATATTATAAAGAAATTACATTAGAACTTTGGACAGTATGACGTCCCTTTATAGGCGTATACAGTATTACCATTTGACAACAAGAGTGTAATTTTGACATTAGTAAATATATTGTCTAGGCATTACACCTGTGTAGATAAACTATGGATATAAAACACTATCTTAATGCTAAATATTTTCTAGATCATTAGTTTCCGTTAAAAAAATGCATAAACTAATACTAGAGTAGCTTGTATTAATATTAATTTCAGACGAATAAACGAACTCTGCAATTTTTTGTTCCCAATACTTTTTTGTTTTTCTTCTAATAAAGAATTGAGATATTTAAGAACAATATTTATATATTTGTTGTACAATCATATCTTAGTTTGCTCCGAAAATAATAAATCATAATTCAATTAACTACACTTAACACTTTGTTTTATTTTCATTTCATGTCCAGACAGATTAGTAATGTTGTGACATAGACTTAGTACGTGTAAAAATGACTATAATCATATACAATAAAAAACTATTGAATATTTATTTCTAAACATTGAATTTAAGATACTTTAACAGTATATCAATTAGAATGTTTCTAATGCTTTAAGTTCATGTGTTATTGTTGAAATTTTATTTTCAATTTTGTTAAAGTGTTTCGTTGTTTATTCATACAAAAATATAAATAGCAATTGGTTTGTGTAAAGTTTTTTAACATTGCAATATAGTGAATACTTGCAATTGTAATTGCTTGGATTAGAACTGTTTGTGTTTCCCAAATTAACTTTGCAATAAACTATCTTCGTGATAACAATATTTACTCATTTTCCACGAGTATTGACAGTTTTCAATATATCGTTGCCAGTGTCTATTTCAAAGTTTAAACAGATTTAAATTTTGTAAAACAAAATTGTATTTCACCCAATAAAAGAATTTTAAAATTATTTATCGTTTTTTGTCATAAAGCTTAATAAAAAATAAAGAATATTCACTGTTTTCCAGCCAATAATGTAAGCACTCACGTTGTAAAGGATTTTTGTGAAATTATTTTTTGACATAAGGGGATTAAAAAGGATAAATTGAGATTCTGTAAAGCAGAAAAGCATGCATTATTAGATCACGAAACCAGACAAACTATAACTTTTTATGTGTCATATACAAGACGTGTCATATACCAACGTCTAAGAAACATACTACGTTAAGTTTGTGCCTACAAAACCCACGTCGTGGTATGAAAATATCCGACTGTATAGTAAAAAAAATTATGACAGATGAAACGTATATAACTGAGATTTATGATGATGGAATAACCCTTGATGACAGAAAGTTCCATGATTTGTTTACACTGCTTTGTAATTATTTATTGGTTTTTTTGTGTATCAGTTTTTTTTTCTTTATTTTATCTGATTATTGCCCACCTGCTAGGTATCTGTAACGTAGCTTCTTCAGTCTTTGGTTGCCTGGAAGAGATCGCGATGCAGCGATAAGGCCGCCAAAATGTACAGATTACTTAGTTTTTAATTTTTGATGGTTTTCGATTTCGTTGTGTACAATAAAAGTATTTTCATTCGATCATAATTTATGTTTTCCCGCCATCAGAATTAAAAACGATAATATACCCATCAAGATGGTTATCTAAGGAATTAAAAAAAAATACGTATTGTTAAAAGACTACTTTACCTTAAGTTTAATTATTCGCACATAACGTATGTAACGTACAAATATAACGGTCTGTTAAAGTCCACTGCAGGACATAGGCCTCTCCCAAGGAAAGGATTTACCATAAGCGCCACGCTTGGCAGGGGAAAGGGCGATCGCAGTACCAGACCACTCGCATCTCAGGCGCTGCTGCCCATCTTCGGTCTGATATGTCTCTTCCTGTCCTGATATGACACTTTCCCTTAGTTGCCTCTTTCGACACCCACGGGAAGAAATGTAGTGGCAACATGCTTACACCGTTACCACACGACTAATCATTCGCATTTAAAAAAAAATATCAATTCTAGTAATTATAAAACATACAGCAAATTACTTTAGAAATTTATGCATACATCACAAAAAAATATTGTTAATTTTAAAGCAGAGAAATAATAAAATAAAAGGTCCATGGAATTAAAAATATAATGTCAGTTATTTGTTAATGTTAAAACAAAGAGAGATAATAAAAAAACGTGAATGAAATAAAAATTTCATGTCAATTATTGTAAATTTGATAGACGAAATTTTTGGGGCTATATAGTCTATATGTGGGGAATAATAGTAACCTATGCAAATTTTTTCTGGCAAATAGCGCCACCATTTCACCATCACAACGTCAGATTCTCTTCAAAAATTTATCTGAAAATAAACAAATGCAATACATAACGCTATGATATTACAAATATCAAAAACTTTAAAAAAGTTACTCCATCAACTTTAATTAATAAATATTCGTTATTACCTCAGCTTACCACTCGTATCACTTAACGGTTACTTGACGGTATTAAAAGTCCACTACAGGACAAACCATCGCTTCTATCGAAAGGGCTATTTGCCATAATAGCCACACTTGGTAAACGGAACCAACTTAGGCGTCTGGTATTGTAATCGCTAATGCGTCAACTAGGAATGGCGATTAGGATTTTTTTATAGCAAAAGAGAGGCAAACGAGAAGGTGGCTCACGTGATGTTAAGTGATTACCGCTGCCCATGAACACCCGCAATACCAGAGGCATAGCAGATGCGTTGCTGGCCTTAGAGTTCCCCCCTCCCTAATTTTGGGGGAGGGGGTTGTGTAGGCCTCCAGTTACCTGCACTCACCAGACGAAACGCAGAAGTTTGTTAGACTTCTACTTTACGCCGGTATTCTGTGAGGTCGTGGTCCTTCCCCGGTCGAGCCGGCCCATTCATGCAACAACAAAAGCTGATGCGTGGCTCTACCACTGTTAAAACTGATTATTCCGTCTTAGGTCATGTCCTGCAGTGGTATGATATATACGAGTATGATTGTAAATATGGTCTTTACTTACGGTCGCTATCTCCGATTATCTCATATGCGTGTGCAAGCAGTACCAAATTAGTCGTAAATGGCGGCGGCTTCGGAGATGTATGCAGAATGTGTTGACGGGAGAAGAAAACTCCAAATAGAATTGTCATTATTATGAAAACCGTAGCCAGCATTTTAGTTCAGTAATCTGCAAGGTATAAAAATTTAAAGTTATTTTTCATCTTTAAAAACACACAAAGTACTTACGTAACGACACTATACATACATACATACATTACTATACATACATACAAACATATTACGAAACCTTGAATTTTAAACGAATTTTTAAAATTTTAATCTGATTTGAGGTAAATATCTGTTATTGCCATATAAAGATTTACAAAGTAATGTATTACATATTTAATACTTTTTACCAATATATTTTTTAAAAAAGTCACGATAGCCGAATGGTTGGGTGGTCAGAATTTCGTGTCGAGAAACCCGAGTTCGATCCCCAGGTGGCAGGCTCGTACCAATGAGTTTCTCTAAAACTTATGTACGAACTATATCGTTGGCTTGGACATAAAGACTGCGACGGGGTCACCATCTGTCACGTTGTCCCGAAAATATCCTCGGTGGAAGGTGGGGCAAAGGGAATTACTTGTCAAGACTAGACCTCTGTCTCTGTATTGGAAATTGCTTGAAGATATAATCTAATATAATAATTTTACCAGGCGATAAAGTCTGCCACAACTTCGTTCAACTTTGCGGCAACAGATCAACTTATGTACTAAATAATTTTATGTTTGTGTCTTAATTTATATTAATCGACATTTCTGTTTTATGACTTTCGTTATCAACAACCCCCCTCCCCCATGAGCGTCTTGCGCGTCATGCGCGCGTGAACCGGAACATACCTATTTTGTTGCGCAGTAGTTTTGAAATTATGATATCTCCTAAGATGTTGATTGAAATCAAGTTATGTTAAGAAAACATTTCTTCACAACTACATACTTGTGTTTAATATTAATTATATTTATTTGAAAAAGGATTAATATGATATCGATAAAACTCATTCGCAAAATAATGCATTAATTTGGAAAAAATTTGATTACCTAAAAAAAGGTTATAGTGAGTCAACTTTTGTTCCACTTTATTAATAAAAAACATACAAAAAAAAACTAAAGCCTGGGGCTTGTTTTAGTGACGATATGTTTATTTTTTTTTCAACATATTTTTCTTTCCAAGTATGTACAATGATTGTATAACAAGTTATGCAACGTTCATAATATAAGATAGTAAGGGGTAAGATAAAGAATTTCAGGCTCAGACATAAAAGTAAATTGTATGCTGTATGCTGATGATGCAGTGCTTATTGCACTATCAAAGGCAGATCTGCAGACATTAGTCACGTGTATGAAAAAGGAATGTGAAATAAAGGTCTCCGTTTATATGCTAATAAAACTAAGGTTCTGGTATTTCAAAAGGACGAAGAGAGATCGAAGTGTGAAATATGGGTTAATCAGGAAAGTCTATAACAGGTGAATGAAATTGTATACTTGGGGAGCGCTTTTAGCCGGGATGGAAGCTGCGATTTAAATGAGGACAGGCGAGTGGCTACCAGATACAAAGTCCATGGGTCCCTGACTGCGTTAGTCAGGTAAGCCGTACTGAAAAGTGCACGTCTTGCAATATATTGCAAGACGTGCACGTTATATATAACCCAGTGCTGGTACCGACTTTGTTACAAGGCCGCGAAACCTGGGTTTGCCAGAGGAAGCATAAAACGAATTTGAATGCATTGGAGACGGGTCTCTTCGTAAAACGTTTGACGTTCCTTTGGCCGATCGGAAGCGAAACGAAGAGATTAGCAATATGACAGATTTGAAAGATGACTTTATCAATAAAATTGATAAGAGCGTGCTTCGATGGTTTGGGCACATCGAGCGCATGAGAATGAAGACCGGTGCATGAATGGTGAAGAAAATATATAGCGCGATAAATTGATATTAAAAAGTGTCGAGGTAGGCTGAGACCATGTGAGCAAACTGCTCGAAGAGGCGAGGTTCAAGAGTACTCAAATACCTAGACGAGCATGTATGAAGAAATTGATGAATCTGAAAGAAGCGAAAAAGATATGTACGTATCGTGACACTAGACGATCTGTTCTCTCTGGCTACCCGGTTAGGGACTGTGCTTGAAGATAAAATAAAATAAGTAAAATATACATGCTACTTTCTTCTAAATATTCAGTAGGATTTATATCTAATATCAAATGGAATTTAATTTTATCAAAAACATTTACAGTACTTCTTTTCTTTTATTTCATCATATTTTTTTGGGTATTATTGTTTTAAAATTCTTGTTGTAATTGTAATTATTATATTTCGTTGTAATTATTATATTTCGTATATAAAAGTTTTATAAGCCATTACCTGGCTACTCAATCCATAACTTATAACAGAGTCCACAAGCACCACATGTAGACACACACAGTGTGACAAAGTTTGTATCTTAATTTTACAAGTTTTCTCAAGAATGACATGTCTTTTAAAGTGTAGTTGTAGTTAAGCTTGAGACTAGGTAAATGTCGGCCTACTAGTTGCAACTCCGGACACCAGCAACACATGGCGGACGTGGAGGCAGCAGCGTAAAGACAGGCGTGTCTATATGGTCTATATAACTGGCTTTGTCGCTGTCCTATTATGAGTGATGAGTGCAACTGAATTATTTTAGTTTTTCATCGATTTACTACTAATCTTATATGATGTGAGAAATTACAAATTAAGTCATAATTCTCCTGTAGCATAATTTGCGCTTCAGAGACTTCCATGTGTATAACCAGGAGACAGATGTCATCAGCAAATTGGTGAAACCCTTGGTAATAATATTTAACACATCGTTTATATACAATAAATATTCAGTCAGACCAAATATGGAGCCTTGTGCAGTGCCTTTTATGGTTTAATTTTTTTACTGAATGTAGTTGCAATTTTTACCGTAATATATCAGTTTTTTTGATAGCTTTTTATGAGTTTCAGCAAAGGCCCTTGTATACTATTTCGAGGTAATCTATTGTACAATATTGAATAGTCTAACATATCAAAAGCTCTGGAAAAATCTATAAATAAGTCAATAACATGTATTTTATTATTTAAGTAACTATTAATTTCATCGTAAATTTATACAGAAGTTGTGTTGTACTTTTTTTGTTTTTGGAAACCACATTGATTACTATTAATTACGCAGTTAGTTTGCAGATAATTGTTTAAATTGCTTGCTTGCGTTGCTCGGATAGATACTTTGTCATTTATCCGAATCTCGTCATAACCTGGGATTTTGTTATTGTTTTTGTCAGTAGATTTATCTAAAATGGGTAATTTATCTATGTGATAATTATTTTTAATACTACTATCAAATAACATTATTGTTTAATTGTTTAACGGGTCTAGGTGAAAAATTCTCAACCATATGTTATCTTTAAATTTAATTACATTCTTAGTTAAGTCATTAATAATTGACCATATATTTCTTGTGTTTTTAAAATTATTACAAGTTTTTGTCTTGATTTGTTTATTTTTTAAGAACTGTACATATTTGTCCGTTATGAGTTCTATATAGAATAGAATAGAAAAACATGTATTCAGCACAAGCAGTTCATACACATGAAAGTATAAGTACATATTAAGTTTAAAATTTAAAGAGGTCGCATTGTGCCGAAAAGGGGTCGGCTCAGCATGTATTGTGTGAGTATGGCCTCACACAGCGCTGAAACCTATTCAATGGCATCACGAACGTAGCACAGCTGTTAAGTGTAGTCTAATCCTTCGATAAAAGGAAAAAAGCCTAAACCTTCTATATAATTATAACACAAAAATTAAAATAAACCAAAAGCAGCAAAAAATACAATATAAAAGACATTAAATATAACCATATACATAATTACAATAATATCTATTATACAATAATTTTTTTGTGGGTTGCTTACATCTTTCATTACACGTTTTAGAAATTTTAAAGAGGAATATTTCCATCATACAATATTTTTTTTTCATAAATATTTATTTACAGAAAAAATTATGTTAATATTTACAATACTAATTAAGTAAAAACTATTATAATCGTAGAGCCCTAAAATATAATCGGTATAAGAGAGGTTTCAAATATTGCGCTGCCGGCTTTCCTTGCCTCCGTACACAGTGTTCATGATTTGTCACGTAAAATTCTTAAGAATGATTTGGACTTGACCTTTGCTACCGAGGCAAGAGAAGCATGGTTACGTCTCTGTCCCGGCGAGGATATTCCACTGGAACCTAACTCACAAAAACGGTGGGATATCCCGTTGGTTCAGAATGTGCAGAAATGCTTACTGAACAATTTTCACTGTGACAGAGACCGCGCCCGCTTTCTAGGTGTTTCGACAAAGGAATCCAGTTACTGGCTACATGCTTTACCATCAAGTAACCTTGGTACATCACTAGATAACGAAAGTTTACGTATAGCTGTAGGAATACGATTGGGAGCATCGATTTGTCAACCACATCGATGTCCTTGTGACAGCGACGTCGACGAGTTAGGCCTCCACGGACTTTCATGCCAAAAAAGTGCCGGCAGACTATCTCGTCACGGTTCCTTGAATGAGGACATCCGAAGGGTTTGTTTCCATAAATATTCCATCGGTTTTAGAGCCTTGTGGAATATTTAGGAGGATGGTAAGAGACCCGACGGCTTGACTTTAGTCCCTTGGGAGAGAGGCAAAGCTCTTGTGTGGGACGCAACTTGCGTCGATACATTAGCGGCCTCTCATATCAAGGGTACTTCGATAAGGGCCGGGGCGGCATCAGAAGCAGCTGAATCGGGTAAATGGCGTAAATATGAGTCTTTGAAAGGAGACTATATATTTGTTCCATTTGCCGTAGAGACAATCGGTCCGTGGGGTCCCCGCGCGATGCAGTTTCTAAAGGAATTGTATCCGCGACTTATCGTTGCCGCTGGTGACAAGAGGGCTGGTTCTTTTCTCGCTCAACGGTTAAGTCTAGCCATTCAACGTGGAAATGCAGCCAGCGTTCTTGGTACCATGCCACGAGGAGTAGGGCTCTACAATATTTTTGCGTAACTTAAACTGTTTACCCAGAGTACGCAATGGAAGTTCATAAAAAGTAATAATTTTTCCTTTTTTGTTAAAGAATAGGGGGCCAAAGAGCAGATGTCTCACGTGATGGTAAGTGATTACCGCCGCCCATGAACACCTACAATACCAGGTTCTTTTTTAGAAGGTTTTTAGTCGTATCGGCCCGGGAAAACCGCTAACAGCAGCACATTCCATAAAGTGCGTGATAGAAAATTTCGCTAAGAATGCACCGTGATGGAAAACAAACCATCAAGGTGGTGACGGTGAAATTTGAGGTTATGCCGTATGAAAAATTCCTCGGAACATTCCCCGTAAAAATCTCAACCACATCTCTGCCACATCTCTTCGCAAAGCAAGGGGATCAAGCCGATCAGATAGAACGGTTGTCGACGATTTGAGCCGCTCTTCTTTTGAATGCAATCCAATGGAAGTAGCTGACACTGGGGTGCCCCCGTCCAGAGATGAGAACAGTACTCCATGTGCGGCCGAACCTGTGCCTTATAAAGTTGCAAGCGGTGGGCAGGCATGAAGTACTGCTCTTCTAAGCACGCTAAGTTTTTTAGAGGCTAATTTTGCCTTCCCGTCAAAGTGACCGCGAAACTGAAAGTTGCTTGATATGTCGACGCTAAGGATTCCGATACTGGCTTCGCTCCTATATCGCAGCGGTATGTTATAAAGTCTAAAGGCAGGAAGCCTTAGACATGATAATAGCCTAGATAAATTAACTATCCAACACGAACAATGACAAATTTACAAAACTTGGTCGTATGTAGTAGACCCTAACGGTTGCTTATGCCATAACATGAATCGATCGGCAAGGCCGGGGCAATGTCGTTGTGTTGAAAGACTCTGCGCGACTGCCTCTCGTCTGGTAAGTAAGGTAACTGGAGCGACACTGACTTATTCCCCTAATTCCTCTTCCTATCAACCTTCCCCTTCCAATAGCGTCTCGAATAAGGCCCGAGGTAGCCTCTCGAGAAGTACTCAACCACGCAACTTAGACGGCGCCACGTTACAGAGATGATTGGCCACGTTTAAGACATGATGAACAAAAACCCAAAAATGTCTTCGATGGGTGAGTACGTATTCAAGAGTGAAAGGTTGGTTGAAAGGCCTGATTTCTGGAACTCTATCTACCCCAGTATTGGGAATAGCGTATAGATATTTTTATCAAACAAAAACTATGTTAACAAGCGGTGCATACATAACTTATATAATATAAAAAAATATATATATCTTCGGTGGAAGGTGGGTCAAAAGGAATTGCGTGAATATATATATATATATATATATATATATATATATATATATATATATATATATATATATATATATATATATATATATATATATATATATATATATATATATATATATATATATATATATATATATATATATATATATATATATATATATATATATATATATATATATATATATATATATATATATATATATATATATTCACGCACCCCTTTGACCCACCTTCCACCGAAGATATTTTCGGGACAACGTGACAGGTGGTGAGCCCGTCGCCGTCTTTATGTCCAAGCCAACGATATTCGTACATAAGTTTTTGAAAACCCATTGGTACGAGCCTACCAACTGGGGATCGACCTCGGGTCTATTGACTCGAAATTCCGACCACCCAACCACTCGGCTATCGTGACTTATATATAAATTATATAATGAAACATTTTATTACATTTATTTTTTACATTTCACGACACTGAGATATCAAATACAATTTTGGGATATTCCTTGCCTCCTTCATAAAGGTCTGTTATTGTATATTATGAAAGATACAGAAAAGCGGATACCCATTACGAAACGATAATACATTTAAAAAACAACTTAACAGTGGTAGAGCCACGCATCAGCTTTTGTTGTTGCATGAAAGGGCCGGCTCGACCGGGAAGTAGCACGGCCTCACAGAATACCGGCGTGAAGTAGAAGTCTAAAAAACTTCTGAGTTACGTCTGGTGAGTGCAGGTAATCGGAGGCCCACACACCCCCCCCCCAATTCTGGAGGGGGGGGGGAACACTAAGGGCGGCAACGTATCTGCTATGCCTCTGGTATTGCGGGTGTTCATGGGCGGCGGTAATCACTTACCATCACGTGAGCCACCTGCTCGTTTGCCTCCCTTTTCTATAAAAAAATAATTACTTTTATAAGTTACATTCCAATTTTAAAAAAGTAAATATTTTGTTTTTTTTTTCTTAACAAGTCTAATGTCGCATGTAACATTCTTAACGGGTAGATAAGACTATTGTCAAGACCTCTATCTACCTCTGTATTGGGAATGGCATGTAGATATTTGAATTTAGCATTCTTTACAAACTCTCCGCTTAATTGAAATATAATGTCCGGAAATAGGTTTCAATAAGCACTCCAATTTCATTTCCAATTTTGTGTGATCCGCACTAATGTAGAAGTTCCGAAGGACATATGAGAGCGTTGTTTTCATTGATATCATAGCGTACGCTTTACCTGAAATTTATTATATTTTATTAACCATATTTCTATATTCCTTAAGAAAAAAATTAATGAGTTGTCATTTTAGTATTACTATTTTTAAAGTCTTTTATTTATTAAACAATAAAAAGTTTAGATTGCTGCTAAAATTTCATGAAATGTATAAAATATATAATAAATATAATAAAAACATAATATAACAAATATAATAAATAGATGAATATATGCGTCACCTCTGTATTAACGTCAAGATAATTATCCTGATGCATATACTGAGGTGTGGTAGAGGTGTAAAAATGTTGCCGCTC
This sequence comes from Sericinus montela, assembly GCA_029286605.1. Taxonomy (NCBI): domain Eukaryota; kingdom Metazoa; phylum Arthropoda; class Insecta; order Lepidoptera; family Papilionidae; genus Sericinus; species Sericinus montela. Next base: position 9,379,073 of record JAGSMR010000030.1, on the reverse strand, counting down.
CCTTCGCGTGGTTGTCGTAAGAGGCGACTTAGGGAAAGAACCTAGAATATCCTAATGGCACCCGATAGATGGCGGAATAACCTTCTCTAAAAATGTCAGACCAAAATAATCAGACCGAAGATGTGCAGCAGCGGTGCGAGTAGTCTGCTGCTGCGATCGCCAATACGCCTGCAAAGCGTGGTGATTATGGCAAACCCTCTCCATGGGAGAGATATGTCATGTAGTGGACTTTAATAGACCGTTAAGTATGGATGACATATACTGAGGTAGACTGAGGTCTAGACAATTAAGTCTTTTCGACCCACCTTTCACCGAATACTATTCAGTACAGTGTGACAGGTAGTGAGCCTACCGTCGTCTTATACATATACATGGTAATATCGTATCGAAGCCTTTGTGACTGTAAAGTAATAGGCATTGATTCCAGTCTTGTATAAGAATCTGCAGGTGTTACAGACGTCCTTAAGAGTGAGACCCGGTGGCTCAGTGGTAAGAGCCACGAGAGGGACAGCTAGTTTAAAGCCAGCCTGGTCCATGTATGTTGATTGTTTTAAATCTCTAATGCTACTACATCTACACAAATCGCCTTTTTGTACATTTTCAACAAAATGTATATTTGATTTTGTGACTACTACACTACTATAAGTGTAAAAATATGTGCTACAAGTACATCTTGGTAAAACAAAATATTACCAATGCAAACTCTTTTTCCAAGGCTGAAGGATATAAAGGCATTACGATTCCTTGGTAACTTTGCCTGATCGAGCCATCTCTCAGGCTTAAACTCCTCCGCATCATTCCCCCATATCGGATGCCGGTGTACGCCGTGAAGCATCAGAATGCAGGCATTACCAGCTTTAAGTGTGTAATGTTCTGAAAATAATATTTATATATTTTTTCTATATTTTAGGACAAAAATATATTTATATTTTAAAGAAAAGCCATGTTATAATATATTCCTAATTATTCATCAGTTTTGCGAAGCTTTTGACATATTACAAAAAATTATGACACGTTACAAGTAGATTTTTTTACACAATGTTATAGTTCTCATTATAAATGTTATCGTTCATGCGCGTCCACTCGATTGTACAATAATTAAAACCTTACAGCATGCATAATCATCGATTTAACTGTATAGATCTCGTAAGTGAAATGAAATTTAGGGTACCTAAATCACTACAACGCGAAGTGTGCCTACGGCGTTTGTTTCACACGAGAATCTGCCACACACAAAACGGTGTCCGAGTGCCCCTAAGGCACCGAAGTCAATTTTATAAAGAAGAACTTAGTAGCATAGATATAATATTCACTTCCAACTAGGCAATCAGGTTGTATTTTTAAAACGTCACGATAGCCGAGTTGTTGGGTGGTCGGAATTTCGAGTCTCTCGAGACCCGAGTTCGATCCCCAGATGGCAGTACCAATGAGTTTTTCAAAAACTTATGTACGAATTTCATCGTTGGCATGGACATAAAGGCGGCGACAGGCTCACCACCTGTCACGTTGTCCCGAAAATATCTTCGGTGGAAGGTGGGTCAAAGGGACTTAATTGTCTGGACTTGACCTCTGTCTACCCCTGTATTGGGAATTGCGTGAAGATATTATTATTATTATTATTTTTAAAACGTAAATACTTACTAAGTTGCACATCTTCTGTAATATACCGGGATATTACTGGTACTATAGTATAAATCCGCATTGACTCCTTCAATACCGCTTCCAAATAAATTAGTTTCGACAAATCTTCTTTATTCACGTCTCCTTCTGAATCCCCATATACTTCTAATAACCTAAATGAAACAGAATACAAATAAACAAAATTTTGTCTAGTTTTGTCTTAATCTCCATCTTGGATAGCGATAGACTAACCATTTGTATCTATATATAAAGATAGAACCATGTAATCTAAAATAAACTTGTGTGAAAAGTGTGTCGAAAGGACTATATTGGCCTCTGCCTATATCAATATGGGAAACAGCGTGAAGATAAAAGACAACTATATCATTCCTATTTTAGTCATCATCGTGTTACCTACTAATAACCGAAAAATTCTTATTTTAGGTATTTTATAAAAATTTTTATAAACTAAACCGACTATTATAATCATTTAGAGAAAATTTAATGAAAATAAAATGTAATAAAGTATTTGTTCTCGAAACATAAGAAACATATATATCATTTATGGATGGTATTTTTTTTATATCATACACCTTTTCGCAAGAGAGTTTCTCTGACAAAGAAGTAACAGGTGAAATAAATTCTATTGGAAACCTCTGTTTCGATTATCTGCTTTTTCAAAAAATAAGAAATAGACAATATTTAAAACTTTTTTTTAAATAGCTATTAACTTTGTACGTAGTATTATCAAAGATATTTGATGTAATTAACTGGGTTCGAATCCCGCCCGTGTAACTGACACGGCAAATTTTAAAAACATTTTTCTCTCTAATTTAATCACATAAAAGTTTAGCATAACAAATATGCTTTAAAAATCAATAAAATTGCGTAATCAAAGATATTTTTAAAGATAACTAGCAATGCCAATCAACATAACTAGCATACGTGTTAACAGCTCCAACAATATTTATTTGTGTAACAAGAGACCAAAGTTGTTTTTTATTTCGAATGCTGATTTTGAGACAGACGCCTGCTCGGGAGGCGAAGTCGAAGGTGGTTGGGGGGTCGGAATTTCGAGTCGAGAGACCCGAGTTCGATCCCCAGGTGGCAGGTTCGTACCAATGGGTTTTTCAAAAAAACTTATGTACGAATTATATCGTTGGCTTTTGACATAAAGACGACGACGGGCTCACCACCTGTCACGTTGTCCGGAAAATATCTTCGGTGAAAGGTGGGTCGAAGGGACTTAATTGTCTAGACTAGACCTCTGTCTACCCCTGTATTGGGAATTGCGTGAAGATATTTATTTTATTTTATTTTATTTTATAGCACGCAAAGGATTATGTGATTGATTCACGAGCGTAGCGAGAGATTCAAAGTTAGAATCCTGAGCGTAGTGAGGGACTCAACAGCACGAGACGCAAAAAACTTTGCTCTCGTGTAGCACACATAAGTTTTCACCTCAGCAGTGAGAACACATATTACTTAGGACACATAGAAATGAACAGGAATATATTGAAATAACGTTTTGATGTTTATTATGTTATGTCCCTGATGTTTATATTTCAAATGTATGATACATTTGAAATTCCGAATAAAAATGTATTGGTTAAATACCAACTTAATACTAATAATAAAAAAAAATCTTATATTTTTATTAAAATCCAATAATAAATTAAACATAAAAGCATTTAAAAAAAACTAATTTCTTCTTAACAAGTACCTTTAAAATATTAGGGTATTACGCGTTTCCGAACGTGTTTTCTTTGAGGTCGAATTCCAAAATCGAATTTCGAAGGAGTTTGTATTTTTCACTCACTTTTTTATATGCATTTGAAAGAGACAGAGTACTGTAAAATTGGAATGTTTCAAATTTATGGCTGAACAATGTCAATTCGTCGCACTAAAGATTGAATAATTAAAAACCTAATTTGACCCACGCTCGAATTAAAATGGCGTTTTATTAAGTGTTGTCTCGCAACAAAAGCTGCATGTTTGAGCTGCTGAGGTGAAAAATGTAGTTAATATCTGTGGTCATAGGTAGATTTTGTACATTTACTAGGATTTCATGTCAAAATCAATGAAGAAGTTAATAATTCTATGGAGTGAAGAGAGATGCCATAATTTATATGAAACGTTTATAATATTGTTAAACACTCGCTGTCCGTGAGGTCATAAAATGTCGAAACGGTATGCCGCCTTTTGCGCTCTCTGTCGCACTTCTGTAGTGACGATGTTTATGTTCAAAAAAGTAAAAAATGCTAAATAAAAATAAAATCATAGACATTCGTGAAGCAATTCCTTTTCTTTTGACTTGTTTTAATAATTATGTTTACTTAAAGTCACATTGCAAACAAGTATCAAGGTTACTAAACGGTGGTAATAATAACTTTATTGTTTTTTATTGCTATTAACTAAGAAACAGGTTATTAGTACAAAATATATACAAGATTCAATCGTTTAACGTAACAAGAGTATTATTACATTATCCATTGACATTTCATAATATTCCTGTTGTCCATTTTCTTACATCATGTTATCGTAACGGTCTGTAAAATTCTACTGCAGGGCTTAGACATACCGTACGGAAGAGAAAGCTTGACAAGCGGAGTGGCGATCGAAGTACCAGATATCTTGCATGTTAGACGTTACTGCCCGTCACCAGATTGCAAAATTTTGGTCTGGTAGTTTTGAGATGGTTATCCTGCTATCTGACGAGAACAGTTTTCTTTGTGCTCTTATGACACCCACGGGCACCGCATTTTTTTAGACAAAAAAATAATAAATAAATATCTTCACGCTATTCCCAATACAGGGGTAGACAGAGGTCTAGACAATTAAGTCCATCGAAGACAATTTTAGGGACAACTTGACACATGGTGAACCCGTCACCGTCGTTGTGTCCAAGCCAACGATATAAATCACATGTAAGTTTTAAAAAAAGCCAATGATACTAACCTACTACCTGGGGATCGAATTCGGGTCTCTTGACTCGAATTCCGATCACCCAACTACTCGGCTATATTGACTCTCTATATTAGTTAACATTAATTTTAATGCATGTGAATTTAAATATTCATTAACCTCACTCACTCTTTATAAAGTCGCTCTTGCACGTCTGGATAAGAACCTATCAGCAGCAAAGTAAACTGAAGAGCAGCTGCGATTGTATCGTGTCCGGCGAGAATCAGCGTATCCACGTGGTCTCTCATCGTTTTATCAGACATGACCTCATCTCCGACAGTTTTCTTTAGATCAAAGAGAATATCTAGGAATGGTTTGAAGTTCTCTCCTATAATAACAATCAGAATCAGTCATATATTATCGTAAATCGATCTACAATTAAGTGTGCTAGAGAGTCCATAGTTATATATATAAGTTAGTAATCTGTAAAGCCTCGTTTTTAAACGTTTATGCAGAAAGTACATGATGACGGACTTAATGCCTGAATTAACTTATTATTGAAATCACATATATCCATACAGAAGTTTGGTACGTAGTCTATACTTTGGCGATTTCACGATTCGTGTCGTAAACTAAATCATTTAATATTTGAAATCTCTTTCATACGTTTCTTAGATGAGTTAGTGATCTCTGTCGGGACTTTTATAAATACTTTTTACTTTACAGTTATATAAACTTTATTAAATGTCCCCATTAATTCATATAAAATATATATATAAATATCTTCACGCAATTCCCAATACAGGGGTAGACAGAGGTCTAGTCTAGACAATTAAGTCTTTCAATTTGACCCATCTTCCACCGAAGATATTTTCGGGACAACGTGACAGGTGGTGAGCCCGTCGCCGCTTTTATGCCCAAGCCAAGGATGTAATTCGTACATAAGTTTTTGAAAAACCCATTGGTACGAGCCTGCCATCTGGGGATCGAAATCGAGTCTCTCGACTCGAAATTCCGACCACCCAACCACTCGGCTATAGTGACTTATTAAGCTAAATTACATGCATTAATTAATGCATATAATTTATCAAAAATGAGCCTTACATTTTAAAAATCACAAAAACACATTTATTAATTAATAACAAATTAAAAAGCGTCTACCACGTTGCAATCACATCGTAAATATATATTTACTCAAAATAACCCAAAAAAACCAAGAGAAAGAAATAATGTTCTTTTAAAAAATAAATACAAAAAATTAGAAGTTCACACCTATGAAAATATATATCGGATTTATATATATTTGTAACCTTAGAAGGTTACCATTATAGCTTCTCAATTGTTTTAAAAACAAACCTTCGTTGCACTTAATGTTTATCATATTGTAACGGTGGTAGTTTTTCCTCTTCTGAATTAGCTGAAAAATAACAGGATATAAATATAAATTAATTACATCGTAATTTATACATGCGATTGTTACCACTCAGTCATATTGCATTTTATTAAAATTCTTTGTTGCACACTTGTACACAATTTACTTTATTGAAAAATCCTTTAATTTACCCACCCGTTTCGCCTTACGGCATCATAAGAGTACACATAACAATTATATATTAAACTATATACTAAATAAAATAAATAAATAAACATCTTCACGCAATTCCCAATAAAGAGGTAGACAGAGGTCTAGTCTAGACAATTGGCAGGGACAACGTGACAGGTAGTGAGCCCTTCACCGACTCTATGTCCAAGCCAAGGATATAATTCGTACATAAGTTTTTGGAAAACCCATTGGTACGAGCCTGTCAACTGGGGTTCGAACTCGGGTCTATTGACTCGAAATTCCGACCACCCAACCACTCGGCTATCGTGACTTATACTATATACTAATATTTAATTTTTACGTTTAAAATACCCGCAATAAACGAGGAACAACAACAATCAAAAATAATAATACGATAGTACACGGTAGGAAGAAATTTAGGCATAACATATAAAAAGCATTGCCACAAAATTCGGCAATAAAAATAAAATTAAATAAAATATCTTCACGCAATTCCCAATAAAGAGGTAGACAGAGGTCTAGTCTAGACAATTGGCAGGGACAACGTGACAGGTAGTGAGCCCTTCACCGACTCTATATCCAAGTCAAGGATATAATTCGTACATAAGTTTTTGGAAAACCCATTGGTACGAGCCTGTCAACTGGGGATCGAACTCGGGTCTATTGACTCGAAATTCCGACCACCCAACCACTCGGCTATCGTGACTTATACTATATACTAATATTTAATTTTTACGTTTAAAATACCCGCAATAAACGAGGAACAACGTAAATATCAAAAATAATAATACGATAGTACACGGTAGGAAGAAATTTAGGCATAACATATAAAAAGCATTGCCACAAAATTCGGCAATAAAAATAAAATTAAATAAAATATCTTCACGCAATTCCCAATACAGGGGTAGACAGAGGTCTAGTCTAGACAATTGGCAGGGACAACGTGACAGGTAGTGAGCCCTTCACCGACTCTATATCCAAGTCAAGGATATAATTCGTACATAAGTTTTTGAAAACCCATTGGTACGAGCCTGTCAACTGGGGATCGAACTCGGGTCTCTTGACTCGAAATTCCAACCACTCGGCTATCGTGAATGTTTTAATAAAATTAAGGAAAATTAAGAAAATAAAATATGAATAAATAAGTATGTAATTACGTAGTATTACTTAATTAAGTAATATTATAAATGTAAATAAATTAAATAAATGAGACTTGTCATATGAATAAATTAATTACTTTGCTAAGAGGATTCGGACATTTCAATTGTGATCATCATAAACTCACCATGTCCGTGATATTGTACATTATAGCGCGATGCTTATCTCGCCTTTTTTTAAGATTACTTCTTCTCCAAATAAATGCGACATATAGCCAGAATCTCTGGACCTGTTCAGTTAGACAGTTAAAAATTGTGTCAAACGCATTTGCGTATTCTTTTAAAGTGTCTCTGTCTTTACTAAAATCCACTCCAAGCGATGTCACTGCAATATGAAGGTAGTAGAGGTACGTGGAAAACAATGTATTCACATCAATATCAATACTGGGGTAGACAGAGGTCTAGACAATAAGTCCTTTCTACCTTTCTACAAAATCTTTCTACAAATCGTACATAATTTAAAAAAAACCCATAGGTACGAGCCTACCAGCTGGAGATCGAACTCAGGTCTCGAATTCCTATCACCCAACCACTCGGTTGTTGTGGCTTGTGAGTAAATCGTGTGATTAATTATGCGTTGTAAAAGACCCATACTTTTCATAACCACATAAGCATTTTATTCACCACGAAACACACTACTGAATTGATTTTATCACCGCTTAGTGAAAGGTAAGTCCAAAAGACATCATGATGTCGAATTGTCTGGACCTCTGACTACTCCAGTATGGGAAAGGAAGATAAAAAAATACTTACAACAAATTGTTTCCATTTCATTACGTCGTATATCTAATCCATGGTCGAACGGTCCTTTATCTACTTTAGACTCGAAAGTTTTAATCAAGTTTCTTGCTTGTTTATTGAATACACCCAGAAATCCATGCACATAATTCACATTAAATTTCGGATTCAGTAATTTGCGATGTTCTTTCCATGTATTTACTAAAACAACACAAAATAAAATGTAAAGGAAATAATTCTGTTTTACTTCTTAATCGTAATATAAAATAATCCATGTTATTGGTTTTGGCACCAATAAGATTGATTAGTGTGATCGTATCAATCGTGCGCTCTGCTTCGACAGTTTCTTCTTAAATCGCCTGACATAGGACTACATCCTTCTTGGATATAATAATGAATACATACACACATAGATAGATACAACGTCACATACATTGCTCTGATACCAAAGTAAACAGCTTAAACGCTTGTATTACAGAAACAGAAACAATGAAGGTACCACAAACACCCAGACCCGAGAAAATGTCGAAAAAGTGTTTTCTACATTGAACCGACCGGAAATCGAACCCAGATCTGGCGACACAATGAAAACCGGGACGCCCCTTGTCCTCGGAGATCGGACATTGCCATGAAAAATTAGCATCTAGTGCGTTTACACTTTGTACGGCGAATATTAGTAGGAAATTTTATTTAACTTTTTTCTCGACGTTTCCGATGCTTTACAGTGCTCACGGAAAGCGCTCTGAAAAGTCTCCAGTCTGTGAGCATATTTCCCAAACCTTTACATCACATTTGATAGACCACAAATCCTCGCAAAAGAACACCAATTCCTACTAAGTACGCGAGGTTACTCAAATCAAAGAACATACTAATTTCAATAGAGACGATGGTTGGCCGCCATTACCGGATTGAGTAATAAAATAAAAACCAAGTCTACCACTGCGCGACGACATAAAGACACTACAAACGTTTTCGGAACGGAACGTACCACGTTTATGACTTCAGAACACATCTCAGTATCCTCGTGCCCACAGCTCTGCACATCACCCTTAACATTGAGAAGAAAAAATCAAACGCGGTTAAATTCGTAAAATTATTTTCATTGTTATGTCTAATATGATATAATCATGTAAACGAAAGAAATTATAAAAAAGAAGCCCCTATCTCTCATGGAATATGTTCTAACTCCTTTCACAAAAGCTTACTTCCTCTCTTACAGCTTATCCTACAACAAAAATACTTTTCGATACGTACCGGAAGCTGTTACGAGTCCATCACCGAAACAAGCTCTTGCGCTTCTGTAAACAATATCCTTTTCCAAGCTCGCATTAGCCACTGTTAGGCAATCATCCGGGTCTGTTATAACTGGAAAAATATTTAATTAACGGCCTCCGTGGACGAGTATCCATCACACTGGTTTTATGTCGCCAGCTCTGAGGTCCCGGGTTCGATTCCCGGGCAGGTGAATGCAGAAAAACAATTTTCTTCATTTTCTCTAGTTACGGTGTCAGTGGTTTCCTTCGTTATTTCTGGTTCCATAACAAAAGTGCTTAAGTTAATCACTTTGAGATAAGATCAATTTACGTGATGTCTTTTATTCAGTTTATATTGTAAAAAATATTCATGATGTTGTCGTATGGTAAAGGCTTAAGAATATAGCATTCCCTTTCTTCCCGTGGATGTCGTTAGTGGTGACTAAGTGAAGAGTCTTTAAAATACCATTAGCTACCGATATGCGAACAATCTCGGTCGGGAAAAATACCGGAGCAATATTCAGCAGAACAGTAACGGGTGGCAGTGTGTGTGTCAAGCGTTGCAAATATCGATACCATCCCTTACGGGAGAGGTTTATACCATGTAGTGGACTTCTACATACATAAACATGTATTTATGTATGTAAAGCACTATATCCCCTCTGTTTAAATAATCGTTAGTGAACACTCTCATTAGTTTAACCCATAGCTCGTTTGCCACATCTTTAAAAAGTGTGTTGTTATTATGAAAGTTTATTTCTTTGTATTTCATTCACGATTGCCACGTGGCTGGGTGATCGGAATTTGAATCAAGAGAACAGAGTTCGATCCCCAAGTGGCAGGCAGTTCGGTATCAATGGGTTTATTTCAAAAACTCATAGAAGATTGATATCATTGGCTTGGATATAAAAACGGCAACGTCCTCATCGCCTGTCACGTTGTCCCAAAACATATCTGGTGGAATGTGGGTCGAAAGAACTGGTTTGTCTAGATCTCTGTCTACACCAGTATTGTGGATATTATAATATCTTTACGCCATTGATATACTGAAAATATTGTTAAAATTTACTCACTGTATGACTTGCCACCAAATATGTTATATGTGATGACATGGCCTGCTGCTATGCAATGGCTCGATGCCTCTTTCATTACATTCCAAAAATCTTTAAAAAAATAATATTATTAGTGTGTAATTAAAGTGACAGCTTAAAAAAGCTATATGAAAAATGCAACTAAGTACGGCATTTGTTATGTGGTACCCTTGTTGTTTCTGATTCCATAACACAAGCGCAACTTATTTTGGGGCCAGTGCAATGTATGTGATGTTGTTCCTATCTATCTGTATCTATATTTTATAATTGCGTAATAAGTTACCATAACTTGGCGTAAAGTTTAAGATTTAAATTTGTTACTGATACGATATTGACCTATTTATTTTTACTTTATTACACCTAATTTATCTGATATTCTTTGTCAGATGGTTATCCCGCCAACTATTTGTAGCGATTTTAGCGGTATTTCTACTACTTGTAACGATTTTCTAGGTATTCCTTTTAGTCGCTACTTGATAACAGACGCGTGAAAAATGGATTACTTCCTACATCAATAACACAAACATAAACAAATAACATTATGGGTTTAACAATAAGATTTATAATTTAGCTTTAAAAATTTATTAAAAGTTAATAAACATTATTAACTTTTTATATTAAGTGGTGCTTGGATGACCTCCTGTTATATTGTACCAAATAAAACTCCGGCAAATTTGATTCGAAAGGTCTACTACCAAATCTGACTACCGAAGTATTGTTATTGTTAGCTTATTTAGTTGTTTGTTGTTATGTTTTAATCAACACTTATTTTCTTTCTACTTTTCAAATGTTAATAGTAACATTTTATATTAGTACACATAACTCATCTATAAATTATCCGCTCAACTTTAATTTAGATGCATATTTAATTAAATTATGTATTTTAGAAAATTATGAATATGAAAGAAGCGAAAGAGTAAGGATATATATGTAAGGATCGTGACACTTGACAATTCATTTTGGCTACCTCATCAGGTACTGTTTGTGAAGATATGTATACATTAACTGTGAATTATATAAAAAAATACGAAACATAACTTACGCTTGCTATCTCCTATTAATAAATAGCTATGTCCAATGATGGGTATACCTCCAGGTTGTACTGGAGGTTCTTTATCCGATAAAAATGATCGACTTCTAAACCAGCACAATACTAAAATAACACCGACCAATACCAGAAATAACATAACGTCTAATAAAACTGCAGTTTTAATATAATAAGTGGAAATGAATACAAGTTTCAAGTATTAACTTGCAGGAAAACGCAACCTTAATTGAGAGACGTTTAAGCACTTCGGACCTTTAAACCAAATTAAATTAAAAATTATGAAGTTGTTGTCGACAATTATGTTCACTTCGAATGCAATAAAATAATATGCCAGTACTATAGTATAAAGGTAATTTTTATAATTATTTGGTTTCAAATAAATCAGTCACGATAGCCGAAGGAGGAGGCGGAATGCCCCAGGTGGTAGGCTGGTACCAATGATTTTTTTCAAAACCATATATACGATTTATATCGTTGTGTTTGACATAAAGGTGGCGACAGGTTAATCAAATGTTAACGGGTCTCAAAAAATGACTTCGGTGAAAGGTAAGTCGAAAGGATGTCATTGCGTAGACCTATGCCTACCCTGGTATTGGGAATAACATGAAGAAATATTATTTATACATAAATATATTTATTATTTATACTATGTATGTCTTCACTGGGGAAGGCCAGACAATAAGGTCCTTTTGACCCACCTTTCACCGAAGAAATTTTTGGGATAATGTGACAGGTGGTGAGCCTATCGCCATTTTAGTATCTAAGATAAATTTGATATGATAAATTTACATAGCAATAAGCAATGATACATTCATAAATATGTATATTGAATAAAATCTATCACTCAACTACAAACATTCATGTTCATGACACAAATATTAATCCAAGGCGGGATAAGAACTCTTAACCCGGAGATTCGGTGGCAGAGTCAGGGTCGTTTTGCTCCTATTTGAGATGTTAAATTCTGTTTGTTTAAATATATTTTTAATAAAGTAAACTCTTTGTCTTCTTACGGACTCAAAACTGGCTTTCAATCACTGGTCAATGCTGTCGTTTCCGAAACTAAATATGGTCAACATCGTTACACAGAATTCTCCACACTGCACACGATTTATTCTGAATCTTGCCTCGGCTTACCAGTTTGGCCAGTCTGGAATCAGCAGTGCCACATCCACTATTTTTAATAATAAATAAAGACTTATATATATAGGGACAACATCACATACATTGCTCTGAGCCCAATGTAAGATGCTTAAGCACTTGGCAATCGGACACAACGAAGGCACCATAAACACCCAGACCCGATAAAATGTAAAAAAAAAGTGGTTTTTCTACGTTGTCCCGTCTGTTAATCGAACCCGGGACCTAAAGTGCAACACCTTAAAAACCGGTATTCACGCCACTCGTCCACAGAGGTCGTGGAGATATTATAAGAACGATGAAACGAGCTGGTAAATACAGACGTCTTACCGCATTCCGGAATCGAAGGTTCGGCGAAGGAATTGAAACGAAGGTAACCTTCGCTGTTCAACACTCTGGTCTGCTATCATATAATTATAAACCGTTAAGGATACAGACAGCGTTATTGTTACTCTTTAGTAACATAACGTGATATGTTGTATTCATTTGTCATTTGCCTTTGGGAATTAGTGGCAATTACAAAAGTGTACAACCACAGTTACATTCATATTATTTATTAATTTAAAATTTAATGCACATAGAAGTACAATTGGTGGAATTAATGCCAATCGGCATTCCCCTCCAGTCAGCCATCAGACTAAACAGAAATAAAACGTAGAAGCATTGATATAATATTTATGTTCACAATTCAAAATTATTTTTAACACAGCCTGCCACTTGGGAATTCCGATCACTCAACCACTCGGATACCGTAATTTAATATAATGTAATATTTTTATAAATAAATCGCAATAAGCCCAAGTTTAATTCCCAAGTAATAGGCCTGTACCAATGAGATTTCACAAAACTTATGTAGGATTTCTATCGAGGGCTTGGACAAAAACGACGTCAGACCACCACCTGCCACATTGTCTGGAAAAATGTCTTCGTTGTAATGTGGGTCGAAAGGACTTAATTATTTAGACCTTTGTGCACCCCAGTATTGGGAACAGCGTGAAGATATGTTTATTTTATAAGTATAGGTAACTAGGGCATGTCTTATCGAGACGTTGCTGGAATTTGGCATTGCGCTATTAATGAACAGATAACAGAGCTATTTTTATTAATATTATTTGCAATCTATAGAATGTTATACAATTATATAAAAAAATGCGGTTTGGTAAAGGGTTGTCTACCCCGGTATTTGGAATACAGTAAAGATGTTATTTTTTAATTAAATATTTATAGTAAGGTGTATTCAATCACGTTTGTGGTCGCTTGGTGAAACTCAATGGATAATTAGTTAGTTAATTAGACAATTGTATTTGTTCCACAATATACAATATAGACCATTTTTTCCTTTTTACTGGTACTTAGTGCTGGTACTGAGGTTTTATAAACATGTCAGTACGCCTTAAGACCGATTACTATAAAACGTCGCTTAATTTCTTGACGCAAATTGCATGTATAAATGCAAGGCGTATGAATTCACCGCCTCCCTTCTTTCCTTACTTGTCGTAACTAAAAAGTAAACGCAATAAGGGCAAATGGTAATGGTAATTTAAATTATTATAATATTATTATTACGATTTTATACAAATTTTTTACAACAGGACAACATTTCTAAGCCTTGCCTGTAATGAATGGCTTGCAAATATCACCACGTTATTACGTAATATTCGTGCGTATTGGGGAGACAAATAGTTAAATTAAAAAAAAATTTTCTTCACAGCCAGTCCCTGGCGAGTTAGCTAGAAAGAACTGATCGCCAAAAGTCACGATCTTTACATACCTCTTTCGCACGTTCTTCCAAAGTCAACGTTTTCTTTATACACGCACGTCTGGGTATCCGAGTATTAAATTTTGATCATTCATTTTTCCGAGTTTTTTGCAAATTCATAATTTTTTCATACATAGACGATACATAGACGGTATCCGATTACTCTTTAACCCTCCCATCTTCATCTCTTATTTCATAAGCTATTATTGTTATACTAAAAAAATCATCTAAAGCATTGTTGACCAGTAAAATTTTGTTGTCGAATATCCAAACCATTACAAGAAAAATCGAAATATACGAAAATAGAATCATTTTATTTTTATACTGACCTACCCATATGTCGCTAAAAATTTAACGATATAAATATTTGTCGACAGTACTGCATGACCTGATTTTATTTCGTATGATAACGCAAGTCGTTAGATAAAAGTGTTTCATTTTTATAAATGAAGACATAATCGTAAAATTATTTAGTACATAAGTTGATCTACTGCTGTAAAGTTGTACGAAGTAGTTGCTGATACTGTCACCTGGTAAAAAGTATTTAATCATATATTTTGCTTTGTAGATCGCGTTTGCCATATAGAATACTATGACGACATAATTGGACGTGGGGCGTACACACTACGGTTTACATGATATCGCCAGCTACGAGGTCCCGAGTACGAATCCCGGTCGGCTCATTGTAGAAAAACACTTTCTACATCTTCTCGGGTCTAGGTGTTTGTGGTACCTTCGTTGTAGTATCTCTTGACTCGAAATTCCGACCACCCAACCACTCGGCTATCGTGACTACTTCTTGTGCATTAATTATATGACAATGTATGTGTATTTGTTATAATTATTTACTACCCGTGCCGTAAGACTAGACTAAGGAAAAGACCTAAAACATAGCAATGGCTAACAACAGATATTCATCTCGAATCATATCAGATCAATATTAAGAAGCAGACCTTTAATGGACAGCCGTAAATATGGTGCTTAGTGCACTTGCTGTGCATAGTGTTTATGACAAATTTGTCTTTATGGGTCTTTTTGCACGTACATATGTATATAAATATAAAAATATCTACGCGCTATCCACAAATACAGGAGTAGATAGAGGTCTAGACAATTTAGTCTTTTCGACCCACCTTCCAACAACTTTTTTGAGACAACGTAACAGATGGTGAGCCCGGCGCCGTCTGTATGTTCAAGCCAACGACATTTATCGTCTTATGTACGATTTATATCGTAGACTCGTACAAGCCCATGATATTAATCGGTGACAGGCTCGTACCATTGGTAGGAGCCTGCCACCTTGGGGATCGAACTTGAATCTATTGTCTCTTCGACTCTTATGTAACCTACTTTGTATGTTTGTAATGTTAAAATGTTACATTTATATTTTATATATCACCTCGCAGATCACTGAACGAAAATGCTGGCTGCGTGTTTCATAATAATAACAATTCTATTTGGAGTTTTCTTCTCTCGTCAACACATTCTGCATACATCTCCGAAGCCGCCGCCATTTACGACTAATTTGGTACTGCTTGCACACGCATATGAGATGATCGGAGATAGCGACCGTAAGTAAAGACGACATGACATTTACAACCACACATATACTTATCCACTATAGTAGTTCGCTGCAGGATATAACCTCTTCCTAAGACGGTACTTTGCTAAGAATTTGCTAACTAGAAATGGTTCCTCACCATTCCTAGTTAGCAAATTACAATACCAGACACTTAAGGTGCGAGATAGCTCCGTTTACAAAGTGTGGCGATTATGATAAATATCCCTTATGGTAAGCCTATGTCGTGCCATAGATATTTACAGACCTTTAAGTAAATAATACTATGATAGGTATATGTTATATCTAGGTAATGACAATTTATGGGACAATCTTGATAGAACTTATATCATACATATTTGTTTCAGAGAAACTATTAAAGAGAATATAGTTCGAATATAGTAGTAGATTGTGGCGCTATTTACTAGATGCACGGCGGCCCAAAAATGGTGTGTTCTTCAGTTTTTGTATCTATTGAGTTCTGCTATACCGCTAAAACTTTAAACGTTTGAACACGTTTGGAAGCAAATATTGTTATAAGAGTTCTTACATTTGTGACAATGCGGTTTTTGATAAAAATTTATATAAACGCAAGCAGCATGATTCTATTCTCATATAAAAAAAGATGTAATATGGTTTTCGGTAGGCCAGTTATATTTTTTAATAATTTTTATTAGATTCTTTTCTTAAAATGCTTGGTATATTCAAAGTATTTTGTAAATTTTTATTTTATCAAAAAATTGCAACATAAAGCAATACATTTTTTTATTAAATTACCTTATTTTCGGAATTACATGGTTATGTACTATTTTTAATTTTGCTTAATTCGAAAACATGTACAGCTTAAAATAAAAAAGAAAATTTAATTAAATTTAAATGGAAATTAATTGTATGATGTTGTTTAACACGCCAAAGAGTAGGTTTAATTGCCTATAATTATTTTAAGGCGCGTTATCGATCTATATTAATAAATATTCATAAATAGATAGTATTAGTTATTATATAAGAACATAATTCATGTTAGTTAGTCAGAAGAAAGTGAAATGATGTTATGATTTTATGTTTATGACGTTTTTGTTATGACTTGATTTGTGATATTAGTTCGAATTATAAAATAATTTTATCACAAATACTACAGTTTTATTTTATTACATATGAACCTCATGCAAAGGGGCAAAACAGGGGTATCGGTATATATGCCCCTTTACGAAGAAGTTTGTAAATCTTCTTTCTTCTTCTTCAAAAGCCTATCAAAAGTCCACTGCTGAACAAAGGCCTCCCCCAAAGATTTCCACAAAGAACGACCCCGAGCCTCCTCTGGTTTGTAAATATAAACCATATTTGCAATATGCATCATATGAATGCAGATTTGTTAATAGACGACCTCCGGGAACGAGTGGCGTAAACACCGGTTTTCAAGGAGTCGCCATCTCGAGGTCCCGGGTTCGATTCCCGGTCGGGTCAATGTAGAAAAACTACTTAGTCTACATTTTCTCGGGTCTGGCTGTTTGTGGTGCCTTTCATTGTTTGCGATTACCTTACCCCAAGCTCATTAGCATCATATACTCATTACATCATATCTATATCTATATCTATACACACTTACGTAGAGCAAATGAGTAAAGACCCAGTGGTGAAGAAAATACATAGCGCGTAAGATAACATTAAAAGGTGTCGTGCTAGGCCGAGACAACTTTCGAAGACCGTATGAGCAAATAGCTCAAAGAGAGAAGGGTCCAGAGTACTCTGATACCCAGACGTACGTGTATGAAGAAAATGATTGATTTGAAGGAAGAGAACGAGTTTTTTCTTTCATGCTACCCCATCAGGGATTGTGTGTAATTAATTAAGTACACACCTACATATATAATAACCACACATTATTTATTTATTTAGTGCCATAAGAAACATATATTTCACTTGTTTTCTCCATACATACAATCTACCGTTATCTAAAATCTAATACCGTTTCCTAAAGACGTAAGCCATAAGGAGAAGTTTCTAAGCAAAAGTCTTATAGCTTCGCGTGACCGATGACTTTGACATACTTATGACATATTGCACTTGCGCCAGACTAGCGACGTTTTTAATTTCTTATTTTTATATATTATATATATGTATGTCTAGAACAGGTGAATGAAATTGTATACTTGGGGAGTGCTTTTGGCCGAGATGGAAGATGTGATTTAGATGTGGAAAAGCGTGTCGCTGCCGGGAACAAACTCAATGGTGCCCTGACTGCGTTAGTCAAAAGGCAAGGCGTAGTGAAAAGTGCACGCCTTGCAATACATAGCAGTTTTGGTGCCGACTTTGTTATATGGCAGCGAAACCTGGGTATGCCAGAAGAAGCATAAAAGCAAGTTGAATGCAGTGGAGATGCGATCTCTTCCTAAAATGTGCGGTGTTACCATGGCCGACCGAAAGCGAAACGCAGAGATTCGCAATATGTCAGGTATGAAAGATGACCTTATCACTAAAATTGATAAGGGCCTGCTTCGATGGTTTGGGCACGTTGGGCGAATAAGTGAGGTCCGAATGGTGAAGAAAATATATAGCGCTAAGTTAATATTAAAAGGTGTCGAGGTAGATCGAGACTAACTTTCGAAGACCATGTGAGCAAATTGCACGAAGAGGTGGGGTCAAGAGTACTCGAATACTAGGTATGCATTCGTGCATGTATGAAGAAGATAATTAATCTGAATGAAGCGAAAAGGTATGTAAGGATCGTGACTCTTGGCGATCTGTTCTCTTTGGCTACCCCATCAGGGATTGTGCGTGAAGATAAGTAAAATAAAGTAAAGTATTTATATATAGTCGACTCAAGAGACCCGAGTTCGATTGCCAGCCGGCAGGCTCGTACCAATGGATTTTTCAAAAACTTATGTACGAATTAAATCGTTGGCTTGGGCATAAAGACGGCGACGGGCTCACCAGCTGTCACGTTCTCCCGAAAATATCTTCTAAATAAATAAATATGTTTTTAAAAAAATTCATACATAGATATAGGGACAACATCACAAACACCCAAAATAAATATCTTCACACTATTCTCAATACAGGGGTAGATAGAGGTCAAGTCTAGACAATTAAGTCCCTTCGATCTACCTTCCACCGAAGATATTTACAAATAAATCTCTAAAATCATAGACATAAGTGGTACGTACTTGTGATAGGTTGGGGAAAAAGTCTTTTCGCTTTATAGTATGAATCAACTTGTAATAAAATCTCTTTGGCTATACTATTTGTATGTGACTCGTTTTGGTATAATTAAAAGTATAAATTTTAAAGAAGATAATTCCAAATTCAAATTAAGAAAATTTGTGATTTTTATTTATTTTTCGTACTATCAAGATGAGTGAGTCTAATGAAGAATATCGATACGTTTTAAAATTTTACTACAAAAAGGTAAAAATGGATCACAAGTCGCGAAAAAAAATTGCGATGTTTATGGACCTAGTGCAGAGTCTGTGAGAGAAGCACAAATTTGGTTGTGATCACCGAAGTCGTAACCAAATTTGATTTGATTATCAATTAAGTAACCATCGAGGACATAACCAATTTGATAATAAATAATTGAGTTCATAATCAATTTATATCAATATTACACTTCTCCAATTCTTATTTGTACTGATACGATACGATATATAGTATCCCGACCGATTTCGACCTCAGCGACTTTGGATCTATGAATATTGCGAGCGTCGTTCGTGTGCTCGCAGGTGACTGACGTAACCGATTAATGCGCTGAACGTGCGAGCACATTGAGCGCAAATCAGCACCCTTCCGACATAGTTGTGGGTGCAGGTGACAGGTGGCAGATGGCTGCGGTTGACCGTGCCTTGAGCGCGTCTCGTTTGGCATCGAGCTCATTCACACGTATATTCTCATACTCTAATACCTTAGTGCTCACGGTCCGCCTCCACAGTCATCGGTCTACATCCATTGTCTCCCATTGTGACGGATCTAAGTCACATATCTTCATGTGGCGCATAAGTACATCTTTGAAGCGCAGTAATTGGCCGCCTTCTTTTCGCTTGCCATTATGCAGTTTAGAGAAGAAGACGCGCTTGGCCACAGCACTATCAGACATCCGGGAGACATGGCCGCACCACTTCAGTTGCCGCTTCATTAGATACGCCTCTATATCGCTGACATTAGCGCGTCGAAGAACTTGCGTGTTTCGAACACGGTGCGACCAATTGATGTTCATAATGTCGCAATTGATGTTTGTAAATTAAATCTGTCTAATGTGCAGATATTCCTGCGGACGATACAATAAACCCGTTATTAAGAATAGCCACCACAAAAAGAAAAAGAGAAAAAGTTAAAATTTCAACTGACACGGGCGGGATTCGAACCCGCGACCTTGGCCGATCCGTGGCGACGCTCTTACCTCCAAGCCACCGTTTCTTACACGCATCAGTTGAAATTTTACCTCTGTATACTCTTTATATTACTTATGCCTTGTTTATTGGCATAGGCGCCATCTGTTATCCCTTTTCCAAGTGACAATTTGATAACCCTGACTTTTCAGTTAGGAATTATCAATACGATAACGCCAACATTAATTTTTATTATGCAATTTTATTGATTTTTAAACAACACTCAACTGATGCGTGTAAGACACGGTGACTCGGAGCTAAGAGCGTCGCCACGGATCGGCGAAAGTCGCGGGTTCGAATCCCGCCCGTGTCAGTTGAAATTATAACTTTTTCTCTTTAATTTTTTTCTCTTTAATTAAATAATATTTTAAAATAATTTTAAGATTAATAAATATACCTAATAACGTATATACGTAATTATTTATATTTATTTATTATAAATACAAATAATTACGTTTATTTCCAATTTGCAGTGTGGTTACGGCAGCGTAAGAATGTACCAATGAATATACCAAAATGAAAATTTAGTCATTTCTAATCACATTTCACCTATGCTTATTTGGGATAACGTGACTGGTGGTGAGCTTGTCGCCGTCTTAGTGTATAAGCCAACTTTAAAATATACTTTAAAATATACAAATATAAATATATATAGAAACATGTAATAATTCATGACTGGAATTCAAACATGTTTATCACACAAATGTTTGTGCCTAGCGAGATTCGAAACAGCAACTACACTATCGACAACATTTATTGTATGTGCTCTAATTGCCAAGTATACAGTCATTTTACGCTATATGCAATAATCTATATTAGCCCAATGAAGTATAGAGGTCGTGCAGATCGCCTATAAGGATTTCCTGCAATAGCAAACTAAGCAACTAGGCACTGGAAGAATGCAATTTTATACGTTCGCAACACTGATGATGCACTGCAGTGACGAAGTATCCACCGCACCTCAGACACTGGCTACTATAATCCGACATTACCTTTCTCAAAGGCCGGCAACGCATCTGCTACGCCTCTGGTATTGCAGGTGTTCATGGGCGGCGGTAATCACTTACCATCACGTGAGCCACCTGCTTGTTTGCCTCCCTTTTCTATAAAAAAATCAAAGATTGACTTAGTTCTAAAAAGATCAATAAATTTAGTATTTGTACGTTGTAGGAGTATATCAAATAATACGATATAGGTAACGTTACACATTTAATGTTCGGAAACAGGCCGCCGGTTCGTCGACCGTACATACAGTTCGGTTGTTTGTCCAACTACCCCCTATTACACACTACAGCCCTCTACCTAAATTAAAAAAAAAATACAATACTAAATAAATACGAAATACAATTAAAAAAATACAATACAAAATAAATACGAAATACAATTAAAAAAATACAATACAAAATAAATACGAAATACAATTAAAAAAATACAATACAAAATAAATACGAAATACAATTAAAAAAATACAATACAAAATAAATACGAAATACAATTAAAAAAATACAATACAAAATAAATACGAAATACAATTAAAAAAATACAATACTAAATAAATACGAAATACAATTAAAAAAAATACAACACTGACTTTATATAATATTCTCAAAATTTATACATAGGGTTATTAGTTCTAGTAGATCTTATAGGATAACGGGGTTCATTGTCGCTCGTAACTATAATATCATTTTCGGAAATACAATCAATAAATTCATCCTCACATTCCTCATCCGACCTCATATTTGGGTTTATATCTGATGAAGTTCTGTTGGATATATTTTCACTCATTTCAGGCATGAAATCGAAATAATCTCTAAACTGATTATTATTATCATAGTATTATTAGAAATTGTTACATTTCCTTTATATTCTAATAACTGGTCAATGTGTTTTGTTACGTTTAAACTTAATTTTGATATAAACTTTATACATCCTAGAACCTATTTTATTTTTTACAATTCCTTGTTTCCAATTATGTTTATGACAATTTTTATGAAAATACTTAACTACTGCATTAATGCCTGCGATTGGGATTTACTGTTGCATAGGACTACCATTCGTACACTTAATAGTAAATAAATCTTACGCACCTTTCACCAAATCGTCACTGATGTTATGTAATGATTTTTCTTTACCTGAGCACATTACGTTTTAAATGACCAGTTTTGCCACATTTTTGGCAGAAATAATTAATGAAACGACACTTTTCTA
The DNA here is from genome assembly GCA_029286605.1 of Sericinus montela. Classification (NCBI taxonomy): domain Eukaryota; kingdom Metazoa; phylum Arthropoda; class Insecta; order Lepidoptera; family Papilionidae; genus Sericinus; species Sericinus montela. The sequence goes on along the minus strand of JAGSMR010000030.1, from coordinate 9,356,648 downwards.
TTGTGTGGTTTTTATAATCACAAACAGTACACAAATTATTCTTGTTAATACGACGTGTTGGTAGTAGCAAGTCGGTAGATGCGCCTGCGCTGCTTATGTGACTTCCGCCATTACTCGCCCGACGATGTTGCCTCCGATGACTGCAATGCCAATCTAGCACACCTCACACTTTGCGCCAGCTCTAACACTTTATTAAATGAATGCGTATCGACATTTTCAGCAAACAATTTTTCTTTTTCTTTAGTATTTTCAAGGCCCAAAACAAAAAGATCCCGGAGAGCCGTATCCAAGTCGTTCTTAAATCCACAATATGTAGCTAGACACCGTACTCGGGCTGCTCCCTCTGTCAACTCACCGACCCTTCGATCCGCTTTGCAGAACTTGTACCGCTCAGCAAATTAACTTCGTTTTGTTACAAAATAGCTGTCCCATATTCTTATTAACTTCGCATAATCCATGACCTCTAATTCTTCTGGAAAATCGATATCCCTTACCGTTCTGTAGGTATCTACGACAAAGGACGTTAATAATCAAGCTTTTCGCTTGCGAAAAGCTTTATTAATAACATCGTTTATTCAGCTCTTCAGTGATATCATTGGCCGTACATAACTGAAAAAAACGACTTTTATAAATAGGCCATTCTTTATTCGGTGATCGAAGCTGAGGCCATTTCCAAACATCATATTGGTACTATTTGCCATATTGTACGAATTATAGAATATGCGTGAAAGTTCTTCTCGTCGCCAAATGTGGTATTTGTACGTTGTAGGAGTATATCAAATAATACGATGTAGGTAACGTTACACATTTAATGTTCGGAAACAGAATGCCGGTTCGTCGACCGTACATACAGTTCGGTTGTTTGTCTAACTACCACCATTTATAGATAAAGACGTCCACTCTCACCACGTCTTCGATGAAAGGAGTGTCGAAAGGACTTAATTGTCTAGACGTCTGTCTGATCCTGTATTGGAAATGGCGTGAAGATATTTTTGTTCTAACCAAACTAAAGAAACCGAATTGAATAAGCCCAGGTAGACGTCGCGTCACACAGAAGTGAGGACGTAGTTTTGTGGCGGTTCGGAAATAAAAACTCATAATTAATACTTATCAGACTTATAAGCTCTATATTTCGGTAAAAAGTGAATAAATAACATCGTTATTATGTTTTGGTAGTGGTAAATAGTAGTGGCAAAGTGTAAAGAAAAAGTATTTATATTTATCGAAATAAGTGAAGTGTAGGCATGTTGTACAAAGGTAAATTAAACTAGTTACAATTGAGATTGGTTGCATTAACATCGCACTTTTTATGCCATAGCCATAAAAAAGTTTAGCGTAATTGCAACAGTACGAGTTTATAACATCTGCAAACTGCATAAACACCGAGTTCGATACCAGTGCAAAAGTCTCTTTTGTTGTTTTTTTTTTACCTCATTTCTTAATTTTGAATATTTTGGTAATTTATCGTCATAATTTTGTAACATTTTGTTTTATAATGGAGGAAACCCCTAAAAGAAATTGCGGTGGTTGCTTTGGCACGATTACAAATAAAGAATATTTGGTTTGCTGTCTATGTTAAAAAAACTGATAATTTGATATATGCTAATATACCGGAAAAAAAATTCCGTAACATAATGACCAAAGGACGTAACGCAGTCATGGAAATGTCAGGAATGTCAAAATAAAGAACGTAAAGGTAGTTAATTGACTCAGGCGTTACTTTGCGGAAATTCATTGAAAGGTGGTATAGAAAAAATTACTTCGCAACACTCCGCATGCAAATATAAAAAGGTATATGTTACCTCAACTCAACAAGTATATGTTAAGTCAACTCAACGACTCTGCGGTCGCTCATCGTAGAGTCTACTCGCTTGATAATGCCTTGTTTTGAGGCGAAACACTTGTCGCGTTTTTGGTGGTGGTATATGTTACCTGGTTTGAGTGTAGTGGTGGTGGTGCATACAGTGGAATTAGTGCACGCATCTGTGGGAGGGAGGGTGGTGCTCTTCTTCTCTTCGGACCAGGTAACATATACCTTTTTAAATTTGCATGCGGAGTGTTGCGAAGTAATTTTTTCAAAAACAACTTTAGAACGTAAAGGCAACAATTCGAACACGCCGAATCGAACTTAGAGATCTGAACATTCAACTTAGAGTAAAAGTGATGAAGAAGATCAAAGCATAAACGTGACTTACAGGAAGACATAAAAACCTAAATCTCTAAAACCGGAAGACAATGAATTTATGGATCATATTCGTGAATTATTAAGGCAAGAAATATACATCGGCGTTAGGGAAACGGTCGGTCAAATAATTCAAGAACAAATGAAATCTTTTAGAGAACTGATTGCAGGGTTCCAAGCATCCGTTTCCTTTTTCAATGAACAGTACGAGAAATTTAAGGAGGAATTGACAGAGACAATAAAAAAAATCACAACTGAATAGTGAAGAACTTAGAAATTTTCATAGTGATCTTCGACAGCAAGTAAACACATTAGAACAACGACTGCGAGCTCAGAACATAGACATTCAATGTGTTCCAGAGTATACTGTCCTTCAACTCGGTAAAGTGATACACTGCGATATTAGGGATATAAATATAAATCAATGCCACAGAATGGCTAAGATGAATCAACAATCACCAAGACCAAGGTCGATTTTGGTAAAGTCTAGTCAGATAACACGCGACCAGTTTCTTCCTTGTGTTACACAAGACAATAAAAAATACCTTACTTACTTTACTACACGCACAGTCCCTTACGGGGTAACCAGAGAACAGATCGCCAAGTGTCACGATCCTTACATACCTCTTTCGCTTCTTTCAAATTCATCATCTTCTTCATGCATGCACGTCGAGGTATCCGAGTACTCTTGACCCTCCCCTCTTCGTGCAATTTGCTCACATGGTCTTCGGAAGTTAGTCTCAGCCTACCTTGACCCCTTTTAATATTAACTTTCGCGCTTTATATTTTCTTCACCATTCGGTCTTCGGTCATTCGCTCAACGTGCCCAAGCCTTTTTCAAACCTGCCATATTGCGAATCTCTTCATTTCTCTTTCGGTCGGCCAAGGTAACGCCGCACATTTTACGAAGAGATCGCATCTCCACTGCATTCAACTTAATTTTATGCTTCTTCTGGCATACCCAGGTTTCGCTGCCATATAGCAAAGTTGGCACCAGCACTGCGTTATGTATCGCAAGGCGTGCATTTTTCATTATGCCTTACCTTTGGACTAATGCAGTCAGGGCACCGTTGATAATATATATAATACATCGTTATAATGATAAAAAATACCGATGATAAAATTGGCACTTATCATCTAGGTATCGCTTCGGCCCACCCCGTCGTGTATAAGTAACTGAACATTTATCTCCAGTAAACAAAGATATTTACACGGCAGCAAGAGCGCGTGTCAAAGAAAAGAGATTTAAGTTCGTGTGGATACGAGGTGGTCGAATATATGTGAGAAAAAATGAAACCGCCGAATGTATACAAATTCGTTATTTAGAACAACTGAGGAATGTATAGCTAAAATTTTGCAGGCTTTTTCTTCTTAATACTTTTAATTTACTTAACATTTTTAATGATAATATACGAGCGTTTTGGAATCTTTAACTTAACCTTTATTGTTTTGGCCGTTTTCACTATTTACCCATTCTTGCATACATAAATAACTACATATTAAAGTCTACTACAGGACATAGGCCTCTCCCATAGGGAGGATTTGCTATAATCGCCACGCATGGCAAGCGGATTGGCGATCGCAGTACCAGACCACTCGCACCTCTAACGCTGCTTCTCCCATCTTCGGTCTGATTATTTTGGTCTGATATTTTTAGAGATGGTTATCCCGCCATCTATCGGTTGCCATAACGATATTTAAAGCTGTTTCCCTTACGACACCTACGGGAAGAAAGGGAGTGGCAATATTCTTGCACCGTTACTATACGGTAATTCCCTATACACGGTATTAACCTATGTATTTTTCTTAATTTTAAAGTTTAAAAATGAAAAATAAATCTAAATAAATCTAAATTAAAATTTAATTCTAGGTCTCTTAAACGTTCGTTCACTAAATACCGGTCGTGAAGAACTGTTTGTTTATATAGAAAAATACGGACCGGATATTTTAGCGTTAAATGAAACTTGGCTTAAGAAAGGTGATGAAAAATATGCTCCTATTATACCTGGTTATATCCTAAAACATTATCTGCGACCTAGTGAAGCCAGGGGAGGTGGTGTTGGTTTTTATGTGCGAGGCAATTTAAACGTTCAGCTAAAATCATCCAAAGTCTAACTTAGAACAGATGTAGTTAGAATTGCATTTATCTGGTTTGGGACGCATCGCCATTGGAACGGCGTACAGGCCCAAATCAGTTAGGTTAGTCGGTTAGAGTGAAAGGATACCGATATTTAGCTACTGCAAACATACTTTTTTGCTAACCGATCTTGCTGGATTAAATTTATTTAATCCAGCCAAATAAATATCCAGCATCAGACTTAACGACTTTCTTCACTAATCATATTTTAGAACAACTTGTTCAGGAACCTACAAGAATTACGGAAGATTCGGCCACATTGTTGGATTAAATTATCACTGATTCACCTAGCTTATGTAAGAATATCAAAGTATTTCATAACCCATGTCTTAGTGACCATGCCATGGTAATAGCCGAGTTTAATATCAATAAATCTAAAGAAATGACGCGTTGTGTATGTAAACGGCTGGTTGAAAAAATTAATCCAGAGATATTCAAACCGGACTTAAATAGAGAACCATGGTCAAAAGCTGAAGAAACTGAGAGTGTTGATGAGAAATTAGAACGCTTAAATTATTTTATTAACATTTTATTCGAAAAATATTCCCCCTTGCGCCGCATACGAATTAAAAGGAAACGTCATCCTTGGATAACCGAAAATATAAAACTTATGATGTCTTTACGTGATGATGCTCTGAAAAAAGCGCGTTTTACGAAGAAGGAAAGTCACTTCGTGTATTATAAAAATTTGAGAAAATATACAAAAAAGCCATTGATAGAGAAATAATCGTGTTTTTTAACTTCTATGTAAATAAAAACAAGTCTAGACCGCATTGAATGCGGAGTTATTTTAAGACAACTTCGATAATTGGAAATTCTAACAGATCGTGTATTCTAATGCATCTCAATGATCCAAATGGCATAAATGATTTTTTCCTTAATGTGTCATATAGTGTTTCCCTCATAAAAAATAACAAAAAGTGAATTCAACTTTGAAAACATTACGGCAGATCAAAAAAAAATTGTGGCTTTTATAAGCACAAAAGTAAGTGGCTTCGACGATATTACAATCTAGATGATTAAATTAACATTAGAATCCACATTGCATCCAAAAAAATTAATTAATTATTAAATTTATTAATTAATCCAAAATTCATCTTACAGTAAATACATCTTAATTAAGTAGAATATATAGGTTTTAGTCTGTAAGGAGACATTTACAAAGTTGTGGCATATACTCAACAGGGTGTTATAGTTTGGTATGGGTACAGTACTGGTCTCCTAGCTGGGTTACAGAGTAACCTGTATTAAGGAGACGCCGTTCTCTCCCCCCTAAATTGCATATCACGAGATTGAATGTTGTGATATTTGTGATATCTCCACATTTAAAAGGAAGTAATTGAACGTATGTGTGTGTGTGTTCGTGTGTGCGTGCGTGTGTGTGTGTGTGTGTGTGTGTGTGTGTGTGTGTGTGTGTTCGTGTGTGCTTGTGTGTGTGTGTGTGTGTTGTGTTCAAGATGTCAATAGGAACTTTTCTGTTTCATCGTAGGTTTTATTTAAAAGAAACAAGCGGACGGAAGTTTTACAATTGAAATGCGACATGTTGTAGATAGGCAAATATAAATTCATTTTATTATATAGAAGAGGACCAAGGTAACAGAAGAATCTTTGGGTAAAAGAGAAGTTAGTTTTTGGTAGTGAACAGATCTTGTCTTTGCGTCGTTTAGTTACCTCCATGTAAGAAGTCTTTCGGTGTTGTGATAATATAGTGTACAGAATGTAGAGCTGTCTTACACTTAGGACATTACAGTTTTTGTAAAGCAGTGTAGTGGAATATAAAATGGGTTTAAATGTTGCGATCTTCAAGATTGCCCTTTGCGCAATTTCAAGTGGCTTTAGCGTTGTTTTTGCAGCTCCACCCCAGCAAGATATACAATATGTCACTATAGATTGACAAAGCGCAAAGTATGTGTTACGTATTACAAAAGGGTTTGTTACTTGTCGAAGAATTTTAAATATATACATCAATTTACGGACCCTACCGGTAAGAAGATTAATGTGTGATTTAAAGTTAAGATACTTATCTAGAATTACACCAAGGTACTTAATATTTTCTGTGGCACTTATTTGTGGACATGGACAAGGAGTTGATTGTAGGGGACATGAGTGGGCTATTAAGGATATGGGAGACTTGGGCTGGGAGTGTGAGTTTATAGAATAGGTGATGTATTTAGTTTTGGAGGTGTTGAGTGTAAGAGTATGGGATAGAAGCCAACTATGAACTGAACTTAACCAACTTGAGCATGTTTTTCAACTTCTGACCAAGAATCTCCGTAAAATGTAAGTGCTGTGTCATCTGCAAAAGAAACGATTCTTGCTGTGGGAATTTGGAGATTACAAAGGTCATTAATAAATATTAGAAAGAGGGTAGGACCCAAAATACTACCCTGGGGAACACCGTAACAAATAGGGAGTGCCTCACCGATGGTGGTATCTATTTTAACCATTTGAGTCCGATCGCTGAGGTAACTTATCTATTTTAACCATTTGAGACCGATCGCTGAGGTAAAAAGGCAATTTGTGCACCCCTGACACCGACATTTTCAAATTTATGCAACAATGTGGAAGTGGGAATCGTGTCAAACGCTTTGGCAAGGTCTAAAAATATTGTAAGGACTTTTTGGTTATTTAAGTTATCAACAATATAATTTGTCAGTTCCTGAACAGCATCAGATGTAGATTTTTTCTTTTGAAAGCCAAATTGTTGGGGTGAAATAATTTGAAAGTGTTCAAGGTAATTTACTAGTCTGTTATTTACTAAACGCTCTAGTATCTTGGATAAAGCACTAAGCACAGCAATAGGGCGATAGCTATTGGCAGAATTCCCATCACCACCCTTGAAAATAGGATGTATTATAGCCTTTTTAAAAGAATTTGGAAAGACAGATTTGTCAAAACAGAGATTAAAAATGTGGCTTAATATCGGTGCCAGGGTTGAAGCATATCTTTTTAATATACTGGTAGGAATCCCATCCCACCCAGTAGATGCGTTTGATTTTAGTGACTTTATAACTAAAATTATCTCATCGGCACTCGTATTGTCTAAAACAAATGAGGATATTTTTGATGTGGATTGTGGAGGCATGTTTAGACATTAAATTATTTTTTGTTATGGTGTCCGCAAGGTCCTTCCCAACATTGATAAAAAATTTATTAACATTGTTGCATGCCTCAGTGGGTGTCATGGAATTAGTGATTAATCGATACGCAGGATGTTTTGTATGGAATGTGTTAGTTATTTTCTTAATTGTGTCCCAGAGAGCTTTGGGGTTCGTCCCTGCTTTTTTAATTTCTTGTATGTCATAAAGCCTTTTTGCTTTTTTTAACATTTTCGTACAAAAATTACGATATCTTTTATAGATTGTGGAAAGGTTAACGTCATTTGGATTTTTTTTTAATTTTCTGTGTAGGGAGTCTCTGTTTCTTATGCATCTCAATAGGCCTGAAGACATCCATGGCTTAAGTATTTTATTTCTTTTTGATAATTTTCTACTAGTTGAGTGTTTAGAGATAGTTTTTGATAATAGATTTATAAGAGTGTCAAGCGCCAGGTTGGGATCAGACACGGAAAGTACATACGTAAAGTCAAGGTTTTTAATTGAAAGGTCAAGATTTGTAAAGTCATATTGTATGAAAGTAGAGTCAACTCTGCGAGGTTTTTCAGCATTAATAGCTATTAAAGTGGAGTAATGATCAGTAACTGTGGTGTCAAAAATTAAGGCTATAGCAGTACATTTTGTCCGTATCATAATATGATCAATGCAGTTTGTTCCTCTAGTTGGTAAGGTATACGCAGGTAGTAAACTATGGTATGCAAGACAATTTAAATATTCATGACTATGGTAATCTAATGAGGAGCTCTTAATATCTATATTGATATCTCCACATAAGATAACTGTACTAAATTTTGAAAGCGGAGAAATGTCATTTAAGGCTGAAAGAAATTCTGTAATGTTATTTATTGATGGTGATCGATAAATACAAAGAACCGTTAAGTCAGAATTAAATCTAACTGCTAGTCCTGAGGCTGTATTATTTAAGTTTCGCTCTTCGACAGTGGAAACTAGACTCGAATTTGTGTATACGACTACACCGTCGCTTTGATTTATATGTTTACTAGTCTTATGCATATTGAAATTTTGTAACATGGGAATATTTTGATTACTGAAACAAGGCAGCCAGCATTCGGTTAGAATTATAAGTTCACAGTCAAATGGTAAACGATCAAGGGTAGCTTGCAAACTGAGAAAATTGCAGTTAATAGATCTTATGTTTTGGCAAAAGATCTTGACGAAATTATTCGATTTCCTTATAAAATGGGTTGCCTGTTCTGGTATACAGGAATAAGACTCGCATATCAAAGATTTGTCTACACTATCTATATAAGAATCAAGTAGATTAGCCATTTTTATTATGCAAGACTGTGGTCAGAAAATAAATACACCGGGTTTTGTAAAGAAGTGCGAACAAATCGTTAATGATAAAATAATTGCGTTTGTTTTTAGTACACGTCAGAAGGGGGTATAGAGATATATATAGACTGGAGTTAAATGTAAAGCATTGTAGCCGCTTATTAAGTGTACGAGATAAGGGATAATTTGCGCAGTTCAAAAGTGTTGTAAAAACTTGTTTCCTTATTATATTTATAGACAATAGATACATATAGGGAAGTTGTAGAATGCAGGTGTTTTTAGTAAGTGTTATATGGAATTTAGTTTGTGTGTTACTAAGTTTATGAGTCTGTGGTGTGTATACAATATTAAACATAAAACAGTAATACAAAATCATAGGCATCCTTAATGTTATCATACAAAAATAAAAATAATTATGTGCTAAATAATAATGTTCGACCGTGTCTAGTCATTCATGCTTCAGGGCTTCTATTTGTTTTTCATTTTTTATTAACAATGCAGGTGAACCCTCTGTCTTTCGTATAAAAACTTTGCCATTTGCTGTCCAGCAATATTTAAAACGCTTTTCATTTGAAAGCTGGCGAGTCAGGTAATATAATCTCTTTGTCGTTGCGGTTAGATACTCGGATACATATACAGGAATTGTGCTGTCACTGATACCAAAGTTTGACGAATTTAGCTTTTTACTTGGATTATTCTTGTTATAAGATTTCACAGAGTTTAATATCATCTGCTTTTGGGAGATATTGGTTAATTCAACAACTATGGGTTTGCTGGAACCTTTTTTTACCAAGGCCACGGAAAATGTCTTTTATATCACCAGGCTGTAGTCCTACATTAATGGTTTTCGACAGACATGTCATTAACAGCATCAAATCTGCTCTAGACTCTTTATCTTTTGAAGGAATATTGCGTATTTCTATGCCATTTCTTCTACTGTTACGTTATAGTTCCTCCACCTTTTCTTCCAAGGATAATATAATTTTCGAGAATATTAATTTTTTTGCTGCATATCTTCATACTGTAAGGATATGAATCCGAGAGATTTTTCAATGTCTGTGTTTATTTTCTGTATGTTAGTTAGGCTATTTTCCATTTTCGTAAATTTACTGTCGTGATCGGATTTCCATGATTTCAACATTTGTAAAATATCATTTTTAAATGAGATAAAGTCATCTCTGGACAGATCCTCATGGCGTCGTTTCTGTCTTGATGTCATAAGAGAGGGCGGGGGTTTAGAGACGTCCGAGTCCGATCCCGCCTTATTAGGTGAGCGAAGCGCGAGCGAAGGCCTTTCCGATTATTTGGATCTATCGATAATATCTTGCAGGATTGCTATATTTTAAGAACAGGCGCTTGTTATAGTTAGCGGTGGGAGGAGTCAATAACGTTTGAAGTGTGAAGCCAATAGCAATAATTAAATAGTGAGCAAAGAGGCGTGGCTTACCTCTCCGGTGAGACACTACTCTGTATGTCTATTGTCCTGGTATGTGAACGAGTTTGACGATGTGAATTTTTGTAAATTTTTAAAACTTATCAAAAAATTTTAAAACTTATAAACACACACATGACACACGTCTGCTCACTTTCGAGATCCGGAGGGAAGGATAAGTCACGATAGCCAAGTGGTTGGGTGGTCGGAATTTCGAGTCAAAACTCGGGTCGAGTTCGATTCTCAAGTGGCCAATGGGTTTTACTAAAAATAAACCTATGTACAAATTATATCGTTAGCTTGGACATAAAGACGGCGACGGGCTCACCACCTGTCATGTTGTCCCGAAAATATCTTCGGTGGAACGTGGGTCGAAGGGACTTAAATGTCTAGACTAGACCTCTGTCTACCCCTGTATTGGGAACAGCGTGAAGATATTTTTTTAGACCTATAGGACGTAGTTAGAGTTGACAGATAGTGTTCAGCAACTCGTTATTTAAAAATAGGTAGGGATTTAGCTTGTCGGATAGAGGGAGGAAGAGCATTCCACAGTTTGGTTGCCTGCAATATGAATGAGTTACCGTAAAGAACTGTGTAATAAACAGGAGTCTTTGCAAGGTTTCAGATGAGCCCAAGGATCGGAGATTGGAAAGATGAAGGAACATAAAATGCTCTTTAAGATACATTGGAGTGGAGGGAATAAAGAGCATGGAATAGAGAAGTGACTTTCGGTGGGTAGGTGTAAAATAAAGTAGCAGCAAATTTGTGAGCTCTGTATTTAATTTAAATAAAATAAATGAAAAATTTGCTTGAATTTTATTAAAACCAGTGTGTTACTGTTTTTTGTGGACAAATTTGCTTAGCACCTATTTGCATTACCCTACAGCACTACTTTCATTTTTCATAATATTATCACTTGTGTCAAGTTACGAATTTTGACATCACTTCACCATGGCACATACTTCTAATGTTGAGGAGCTGCAAGCAGGTTGGATACACAAGATGACTGAATTCGAGAATCGTCTGAAGGCTGCCTGTACACCATCCAACCCTACTCTGTTGCAACTTAGTCAAGAATTCTCGGCTATTAAAGAAGTGGTGCATCAAATGTTCAGTCTTTAGCAGCAGCAATTTAGAACTTGTTTGAATGCTGTGGATCAAATGGATATGAGGCACCGGCAAAAAATCTTGCTTTTCAATGAAATCCCTGAAGACCCTAAATTAAATGTAGAAGATGTAATTTTGGGTCTAATCCACTCTAAAATGGGCCTTACTAATGTAAGCAAATCATCATTAAAGCGATCCTATCGTCTAGGTGCTTATATAGTGATAGGGTAAGACCTGAGTTAAAATTTTCGAATATGGACCATCGATATTTGAGGGTTTCTAGGGGGGGGGGGGAGAGGGGTAGAAAAACCCCCCCCTTGCCATTCCCAACTTGCGGAACCCCATGGTTAGGGAGATATTCATGGTTTAAATTTTGAGGTTAAAATAGCGATATTCAGTTAATAGTTCCAATATGGACCATCAATATATCAAGTTTTAGGGCGAAGGGTGGAAAGGGTGGAGGGCTACCCCCCAGAGCCATTCCCACCCTGCGGAACCCCATGGTTATGGAGATATTCATGGTTAAAATTTTAAGGTTCGAATAGCGATATTTAGTCAATAGAATGATTGTAATCTGATATTTTCTTTCCTTACCATTCGTTTTACTTTATTATATTTCCGTACCATCGTTTTACTTTATTATATGAACAAAAATATATACTAAATTGCATTTTGACTGTAGATTAAATGTTTTTGTTTTTGTTTTTGAGGGGTGTTAGGAGCGGGGAAGTCGTGCTCTGGCGCTCCGTGGCAGCTCCGGCGCTGCGGGATGAGCAGTCCCTTCGCCTTAGCGTATGGAAGCGTAGGCACCTGAGCTCGCCATAAGAGCAATTGACTTGTTATTTGCAAATTTGTATGGAAAAGTTAAAAGTTAAAATAAATATATCTTGTGATCCGTAAGTTTCTGCAAACTAAAACTTTACAAAACGCATCTTTTTAGTGAGTATTATCTACAATAAAAATACGAGCATTTAAATCGACGGTCCATATTGGAAAGTTTAGCCAAGACCTGTTCTTGTGCATTTCAATGAACACAGCACCAAGTTTGATATCTGGAAGTCCAAGTCCAAGTTGAAGAATACTTCATATACTGTATCAGAATTTCTTACAAAGGTGAGGCAGAGCATCCATAAAAGTGCTCGAAAATATTTCGGCTTGAAGAATGTGTGGACTGTTGATGGTAATATTTTCATCAAGCTTCCCGATAGCAGCCGCGTCAGGATTTCCACTGAGAAAGAGCTAAACCATCTGTATACAGTGTGGCCGTCGGTTTGGGTTGAATGCACCGTTATACCGAAAAATAGCCCTAAAGTCAATGCGCCTTCTTCACATTCGAGTTCTTCCAGCTCCGATACTGTTCATGGAGCATCATGGCGTAAGGCAGTACAGGCCGATGAAAACAAAAAGTCTCGCCGTGTAGTTTCAAAGAAATGATTTTATATCCTTGCTATTTCTAGTTCTCTTTTCTGATTTTTTCTTCTGTATTATTACTAACGAATTACCTCTAGCTTCTGTTAAATGCTACTTTTAAATATTTTATTGTTTACAATGAAAAGATTTAGATCACATTTTGTTATGGTTAGTCAAAGAGTAATTAAAAAAAGTAGTTAGGTATGGTGATCACAGATTATAAATGTTGTATTTTGTCTCTGGTTTCTTTTTAGCTTTATGGTCTTGTATGGTCACAATGTTCTTATTAGGCTCGTAATGGGTTTTTTCAAGGCTTATGGACGATTTATTTCGTTGATTACATAAAGACGGAGACGGGCTAACCACTTGTAACGGTCCCCAAAAAATGTGTTCGGCGAAAGGTGGGTTGAAAGGACTTATTTGTCTAGACCTCTGTCTACCGGTATTGAGAATGGCGTGAAGATATTTTTTTAAATATAGCTTCACGCAATTCCCAATACAGGGGTAGACAGAGGTCGAGTCTAGACAATTAAGTCCCTTCGACCCACCTTCCACTTCCATTCCATTAAGCTGAGTTGGTCTTTTTGCCCATTGCACCACGACTCATACGACAATGATAAACAACTGTTATTTTTTTTGTGTCATTTTTATTTTTATTTATAAGTTACTTATAATATAAATTACTTTAATATGTTATCATTATTAATTCACTAATTTCGTGGTGTTTTATCTGCAATGTGCAAGAAATATTTCTTTCTTTCTTTCTATTTTATCTGAGATATCTGAGACTTTTGATAATGCCATAAAGGCGCAACCGGTCAGGTATTTTAATGTAAATATATGTGGAATAAGTAAAAGTGACTTTTAATCGGTTTAAAGATGAAGTTCCACCACGAAACATCAATCGTGAGTATTGAACGAATTATATCGTTGGCTTGGACATAAAAGACGACGACGGGCTCACCACCTGTCAAGTTGTCCCAAAAAAAATGTCTTCGGTGGAAGGTGGGTCAAAAGGACTTATTTGTATAGACCTCTGTCTTTTTTTTATAGAAAAGGGAGGCAAACGAGCAGGTGGCTCACGTGATGGTAAGTGATTACCGCCGGCCATGAACACCCGCAATACCAGAGGCTTAGCAGATGCGTTGCCTCCCTTAGAGTGCCCCCTCCCCCAATTCTGGGGGAGGAGGCCCTGTGTGGGCCACCGCTTACCTGCACTCACCAGACGAAACGCAGAAGTTTGTTAGACTTCTACTTCACGCCGGTATTCTGTGAGGTCGTGGTACTTCCCCGGTCGAGCCGGCCCATTCATGCAACAACAAAAGCTGATGCGTGGCTCTACCACTGAAAAGACTGTATAGGAAATGGACTGTCTACCCCTGTATAGGGAATGGAGTGAACGCTAATTCTAAAACGCCAACCGGTTTGTCTTTACGATTGTTTGCATATCGGACCTAACTTGCAGAATGATTTTTCGATTATTCCCAGTTGCGATCATTGCCGATACATATGTGTTTTAAAGATATTTATAGTGAGGCCTTTTTTATTTATTAATTCTTATTAATTGATTTTTTTTTTTGGACAACATCACATACATTGCTCCGATAGCGTCTTATATTGGATAAGACGCTAATGCACTTTAGGTATGGGAATCGGAAAGAATGAAGACACCACAAACACCCAAACCCGAGAAAATGTAGAAAAAGTGGTTTTTCTACACTGACCCGACCGGGAATTGAACCCGGAGCCTCGAGATGGCGACACCTTGAAAACCGATGTTTAAGCCACTCGTCCACGGAGGTCGTCATTTCGTAGATATTTGCGCCACAGACGAAATAAAGCAACATTTGTACGAATTGAACCGTGTTTGCTTTCGACTCGCATGCAGCTCGTACCACGCTATTCGCAAGGTTCGGGAGTTAGCTCATTCGGGAGTGAGGAGAAGCACTTTCCGCGAGCTGCAGATATTGCGCAGCGCTACTTGTAATAATCAAATAACGGGACTGTTCTTTGAGATATTGTTATTTGTCACATGGATGGAAAGATCTCGCTTAGAAGTGATTTATTAAATATCAAATACAGTGGTCTGACATGTGCATCAGTAGAAATACGCAATAAAATGGGCGGAATGCCATCGGGACCAGTACTTTTATTTAGGTCAATATTTTTTAATCTTTGTGAAATTACATCAGCAGAAATTTTAATGTTCGTTATTACATGATCACTTGGAGTAAAATTTTGAGTGTAATTTGCCATCTTAAATGTAATTAAAAATAAAATAAATTTTTATTTATTTATTTTATGTTTAATTCGCCATCTGATTATTTGCGTAAATCGAAGAAAATGTAATCTGCAAAAAGATTGACTATGTCTATTTCTAGCTATACCCGTTTCAGCAGTACGGTTATGATAAAATATACATTTTGGGACGTCATTAGTGATCATTTGTATGTAGTGAAGCGCCATTTTGGCGCTTCACATTAATTGATAAACTACATTCCATTCCCTTTACATATTTGTTAAAACACTCATTCGTTATTTTTTTGCTCCCGTCCTAATTAATGAAAAAGTATCGTAATCACGAGGATGACTATACCGCTTGTACTTTAAGTGATACTTATGTTTAGTTTTGAAAAGTTTTATTAAACCCTGTGAAAACCATACGGGGAACTTTTTATTCTTTTGTTTTTGTGTAGGAGTGCATTTATATATTATTGTATGTAATTTATTGTAAAACATTTGAACAAACTCGAACATCTTTGGGATCTACGTTGCATTTTTCAGTTTGTTTAATGAAAACAAAGTTTTTTCCTGAGTCGTATTCTCTGATAAAGGAATGTGGGTTCCATGATAGGTAATTAAAAAAGAAGGATGGTCAAGGTCTAAGCGATTAATGGGACTAACATTTGAAAATGTAAACATACCTGGATGGTTATTGAGACCTAAATCTTATATGTTGTTGTTGCAATTCAGTACGTTATAGTTTTATTGAGTAGGTCGATCAGCGCACTTATTTTAGGGCAAGAGCTACTCTTAATACCTCTAACGTCTCGATCAGAACCTGACACTTTTCACCATGTGTTAGGAAGATTGAAGTCACCGATTATATAGGTACTGTAGTTATTGTAAGATGAGGCATTTACTATCTTACTAAATTTACTTAAAAAATCCGAGAATATACTTATAGGAAGGTAGCCCAGGAGATATACTACGCATAATATTATATTAAATTGTTTATTTATTTTTATATCTAACCAGAGGTCTTCCACAAATTTCGATTGCCAATCATTTCTACTATACGTACTTAAAAGTTTTAAGCCAACGCTTTTAGTACACCACCCCCGTAGCGTTTATTAAATCTTAAGATACTGAATATCTCTTCCTCTACGGACAATACAATATCTATTATCAACGAATTCTGCTGAAGCCGCGCAGCATCAAGCCATGTTTCGCAAAAAAATATAAAATCGTAATTGTTATATAGAATATTATTATGCACATCTACAGTTGTACATTTTATGCCACGGCCAATTTTAATTTACAAAGCTATTTCTTCTTCAAATATTCCTTTCTTTTTCTTTCTTTTTATAAGAATATACTGGGTGTAGCAGTCTTTTCTTACATAAATCCGGCTGTTCCGAATCCACACAAACTTGTATGACATTTCTCTTGCCTTTTTCCGTGCCGCTGCATGTAGTATTTTATTAGCAGGTTTATTATGTTCTGTTTTTGTTATCATCAGAATTTACTTAACGTTATTTATATGATATATAATGATATTTTAAATATTACTGCATAATTTAGCACATATTACAAAGTTTTGTATTAGTTTTGTATTTTAATTACGTGAGCAAGGTAAACGCATTTAACTGTTCCAACTCAACAATATATTTAATACTTTTTATAATTTTGTTATTGTGAAATTGGAATAGTTGCCAACATTGCCATACCTACTTACATGTTTTATGCTAATAAATAATAATTAATGTTGAGCAAATGAGATAAATATGCTTATATGAATATTCTTCACGTGTACTGTGCGTGATCCACATTTTTATTTTTATTCATAGTTTTGCACACCTTAAATTTATTCATATCATGCTTAAATTTATTATTTTATATATGAATATAATTAACGTGCCTCATACCAAGACAGGTTATTTAAGTTTAGCCTGTTCAGAAACTAATAATATATTTATATTCAAAGGTGGCTTGATAATGAAATTTTGTATAAAAATAAACATATGAGTGTTAAATAAAACCACACAGGAAAAAGTTCTTTACTACTATAGTAATACTTAAAAAAATATCTTCACGCCAATCCAGATACTTTTTATTTTTTATTTATTCCTTTAAACTTTTATGCACACAGTACATGAAGGTGGATTTAATGCCTAAAGGCATTTCCTCCCAGTCAACCATTAGGCTAAACAGAGATAAAAGTAGGAGGCGGTGCAATAAACTAAACAAACCAGGAAAAATGGACAAATATATAAATTGAGCTGAGAACGAAAGGGGATACATGGTCGTATTTACGGCGGCCATATATCTAATAAAATTGAGGAGACGATCCAATGTGCTAAGATGAAATTGGGATAGGTCAGGGTAGTACACATCAGCATAGTCTATAATCGGCAAGATAAGCGACTGAACAAGTAGAACCTTACTCGTAGTAGACATGGGAAGAAAGGTTTTAAGGAAACAAAGAGAACGTAAGACTGCTGAAGTTTCTGCATTTTTCAGTTTGTTTAATGAAAACAAAGTTTCTTTCTGAGTCGTATTCTCTGATAAAGGAATGTGGGTTCCATGATAGGTAATTAAAAAAGAAGGATGGTCAAGGTCTAAGCGATTAATGGGACTAACATTTGAAAATGTAAACATACCTGGATGGTTATTGAGACCTAAATCTTATATGTTGTTGTTGCAATTCAGTACGTTATAGTTTTATTGAGTAGGTCGATCAGCGCACTTATTTTAGGGCAAGAGCTACTCTTAGTACCTATAACGTCTCGATCAGAACCTGACACTTTTCACCATGTAATGTTAGGAAGATTGAAGTCACCTATAATCGGTGGTACTGTAGTTATTGTAAGATGAGGCATTTACTATCTTACTAAATTTACTTAAAAAATCCGAGAATATACTTATAGGAAGGTAGCCCAGGAGATATACTACGCATAATATTATATTAAATTGTTTGTTTATTTTTATATCTAACCAGAGGTCTTCCACAAATTTCGATTGCCAATCATTTCTACTATACGTACTTAAAAGTTTTTAGCCAACGCTCTTAGTACACCACCCCCGTAGCGTTTATTAAATCTTAAGATACTGAATATCTCTTCCTCTACGGACATTAAAATATCTATTATCAACGAATTCTGCTGAAGCCACGCAGCATCAAGCCATGTTTCGCAAAAAAATATAAAATCGTAATTGTTATATAGAATATTATTATGCACATCTACAGTTGTACATTTTATGCCACGGCCAATTTTATAAAAAATTTACAAAGCTATTTCTTCCTCAAATATTCCTTTCTTTCTTTCTTTTTATAAGAATATACTGGGTGTAGCAGTCTTTTCTTACATAAATCCGGCTGTTCCGAATCCACACAAACTTGTATGACATTTCTCTTGCCTTTTTCCGTGCCGCTGCATGTAGTATTTTA
The DNA here is from genome assembly GCA_029286605.1 of Sericinus montela. Lineage (NCBI taxonomy): Eukaryota > Metazoa > Arthropoda > Insecta > Lepidoptera > Papilionidae > Sericinus > Sericinus montela. Next base: position 9,338,297 of record JAGSMR010000030.1, on the reverse strand, counting down.
TTAGCAGGTTTATTATGTTCTGTTTTTGTTATCATCAGAATTTACTTAACGTTATTTATATGATATATAATGATATTTTAAATATTACTGCATAATTTAGCACATATTACAAAGTTATGTACTAGTTTTGTTTTTTAATTATGTGAGCAAGGTAAACGCATTTAACTGTTCCAACTCAACAATATATTTAATACTTTTTACAATTTTGTTATTGTGAAATTGGAATAGTTGCCAACATTGCCATACCTACTTACATATTTTATGCTAATAAATAATAATTAATGTTGAGCAAATGAGATAAATATGCTTATATGAATATTCTTCACGTGTACTGTGCGTGATCCACATTTTTATTTTTATTCATAGTTTTGCACACCTTAAATTTATTCATATCATGCTTAAATTTATTATTTTATATATGAATATAATTAACGTGCCTCATACCAAGACAGGTTATTTAAGTTTAGCCTGTTCAGAAACTAATAATATATTTATATTCAAAGATGACAATGTCCTCAATTTGCTTGTTCCATGTTAAAGAGCTGTTAAGATATAAACTGAGATTCTTAACATAAGAAAGTCACGATAGCCGAGTTGTTGGGTGGTCGGAATTTCGAGTCGAGAGACCCAAGTTCGATCCTCAGGTGGCAGGCCCGTAGCAAAGGGTTTTCAAAAACTTATGTACGAATTTCATCGTTGGCTTGGACATAAAGGCGGCGACGGGCTCACCACCTGTCACGTTGTCCCGAAAATATCTTCGGTGGAAGGTGGGTCAAAGGGACTTAATTGTCTAGACTTGACCTCTGTCTACCCCTGTATTGGGAATTGCGTGAAGATATTGCGTTTTTGTTATCATCAGAATTTACTTAACGTTATTTATATGATATATAATGATATTTTAAATATTACTGCATAATTTAGCACATATTACAAAGTTTTGTATTAGTTTTGTTTTTTAATTACGTGAGCAAGGTAAACGCATTTAACTGTTCCAACTCAACAATATATTTAATACTTTTTATAATTTTGTTATTGTGAAATTGGAATAGTTGCCAACATTGCCATACCTACTTACATGTTTTATGCTAATAAATAATAATTAATGTTGAGCAAATGAGATAAATATGCTTATATGAATATTCTTCACGTGTACTGTGCGTGATCCACATTTTTATTTTTATTCATAGTTTTGCACACCTTAAATTTATTCATATCATGCTTAAATTTATTATTTTATATATGAATATAATTAACGTGCCTCATACCAAGACAGGTTATTTAAGTTTAGCCTGTTCAGAAACTAATAATATATTTATATTCAAAGATGACAATGTCCTCAATTTGCTTGTTCCATGTTAAAGAGCTGTTAAGATATAAACTGAGATTCTTAACATAAGAAAGTCACGATAGCCGAGTGGTTGGGTGGTCGGAATCTCGAGTCAAGAGATCCAAGTTCGATCCTCAGGTGGCAGGCCCGTAGCAAAGGGTTTTCAAAAACTTATGTACGAATTATATCGTTGGCTTGGACATAAAGACGGCGACGGAATCTCTCCGAAAAATATCTTTGGTGGAAGGTGGGTCAAAGGGACTTAATTGTCTAGACTAAACGTCTGTCTACCCCTGTATTGGGAATTGCGTGAAGATATTTATTTATTATTATTTATTCTTAACATAAGAATACAGAATATTAATATTATTATAAGTAATGGATAGCAAGGTAGAAAAATCCAATTTAGCTACATATTGACAGTGGTAGAGCCACGCATAAGCTTTTGTTGTTGAATGAATGGGCCGGCTCGACCGGGGAAGTACCACGACCTCAAAGAATACCGGCGTGAAGCAGAAGTCCAACAAACTTCTGCGTTTCGTCTGGTTAGTGCAGGTAATCGGAGGCCCACACGCCCCCCTCCCGCAGAATTGGGGGGGGGGGACACGTAAGGGCGGCAACTTATCTGCTATGCCTCTGGTATTGCGGATGTTCATGGGCGGCGGTAATCACTTTCCATCACGTGAGCCACCTGTTCGTTTGCCTCCCTTTTCTTCTTTTTCTTTTTGTGTGATTTTTATTTATTTTTCGTATTGTCAAGATGAGTAACTCTAATTAATAAATACTATACATTTTAATTTTACTACAAAAAAGGTAAAATGCAACGCAAGCCGAGATAAAAATTTGCGATGTTTATGGACGTAATGCAGTATATATGAGAGTAACACAAATTTAGTTTGAGCGTTTTCAATCCGGAAATTTTGATGTCAAAGATGCACGTCGCTCTGGTCGCCCTATTACGGATGAAATGGATGCCATTTTTGAAAAATTGGAGCAAGATCGGCATATCAGTAGTTACGACGTAGCTGAAGAACTGGGAAGGGAACAATTTTGGAGCATTTGAAAAAACACAAAAAAGCTCCATATTTGGGTACCTCACGAGCTCACTGAAAGATACCTAATGAACCGTGTACTCATTTGTGTATTGTTATTACGACGTAATGAAATCTAACCATTTTTGAAGAAGCTGATAACTGGTAATGAAAAGTAGATCACGTAAGACAAGAACGTGCGAAAAAGGTCGTGGTCAATGGCCGGTCAGGCTTCACAGACTGTGGCGAACCCCGGGTTACCTCGCAACTAGGGGATGCTGTGTGTGGTGGGATTAGAAGGGCATTATACATTATGAGCTGTAATCACTAGGCAGGACCATCGATTCTGAACTCTACTGCGAAAAACTGATGAGATTAAAGCAAGAAGTTGAGAGAATGCGGCCGGAATTAATCAACAGAAATGGTGTGGTTTTGTTATCATGATAACGCTACGACTCACACATCTTTGGCCACTCAGGAGAAAGTAAGAGAGCTTGGCTGGTACGTGTTTATACATCCGCCGTATAGTCCTGACCTGCACCTTCAGATTTCCATCTGTTTCGGTCCCTTCAGAATTCTTTAGGCAGTGTCAGGTTAACATCACGAGAGGACTGCCAAAACCAATTGTCGCGCTATTTTGCCCAGAAGCCCCAAAATTTCTAAAGCAATGGGATCATGCCCCTACCTCCAAGATCGCAAAAAGTTATCGAACAAAATGGTACCTACATACTTAAGTTAAATGTAAATAAAGTATAAATGCAAAGAAACTTTTTCCTAGAATACTAAAAGTAAATGTTTCACATATACTTACTACTACTATAGAGAACTATATAGTGGCTATAGAAGTAATTTTTTTAATATTTATTATTTTTAAACAATTTTGCTAAGAGACACTATAGTTTAAATGCCCTTTTGCTGCACAATAAATCAAATAGAAAAATTTTACTAACACACTTCAACAATCTATCTATCTATAACAAATCAATTTAAGATATACTTCTGTAGCTGTAGGTAAATGGAAACGAATAGTTATTTTATTGGTACTTTGGGCTCGGTAGTATGATGGTATCTGCGAATTACTTGATAAATCTAGAGCTTCCGTTTGGTTAGGACATTCTATTTACTGTATGAATTATTTGTGAGATATCTCTATGGTATGTGCATACATATGGTATACTTTAAGTAGTGCGCACGTTGAGCTCTTTCAATTTTTATCATATGTGTTTTAGCAGAACCTCCCCATGAGCTTATAGAACATGTCATAACGCTTTCTACAAGTGCTTTGTATACTCCTACAAGTCCATCCTAATCAAGGACGTTTTGAAAGTTTTGAGACACATATATGACTTTTCGTATTCTGTTAACCGCATTAACTAACCGTTAACTAACCGCATTTATTTGGAGTGGCCAATTAAGTCCAACATCAATTGTCACGCCCAAGTATTAAACTTGATTATTGCGAAATAAGTATGATGTAATACCTGAAGTAGTTTTAAAAACATACAACGCATGCCATTGAGGACCGACGAAAGAGGTATCACAGAGGTGGAAGAAAAGGTGAGCAGGCGCACAATTATAGGATTGTCAGAAGTCCGAAGACAGGGAGAGGACTCGATAATCCTTAACTACGGTAACCTGTTTTACCACCGGGATGGCGACCATCTGTCACAAGGATATGTTGGGTTTATCGTTCTTAAGTCACTCATCGATAACGTGCTCAAGATCGAGAATGTGTCGAGTAGGGTTGCGTACCTTATACTCAGAATAAGCAAACGGTATTCGCAGAAGGTCATACGGACCAATACCGCACGGTACACGCACCAACCTCGGCTCACTCCGATGATGAAGTGGAAGCAATGTATGAAGATATTACAAGAGCCATGCTTTGCACTAAAACACACTATACGGTGTTGATAGGCATGAAAAAAGGTGATGAGCTGACTATTAGCTCATCGCCTTTTTTCATGTCTAGTTTCGCAATTTTGAATAGGGCACCGAAACTCAATGGACCAACAGCTGGCCAATTTCATAGAGAAGGAGGGACTCTTTATGATGAACTCCTTTTTTCAGAAGAGGCCCCACAGAAAGAGGACCTGGGTGAGCCCGGATGGTTTCAACAAAACTGGGATCGACTTCGACATGACTACCAAGCGACAGCTGTTCTGTGATGTCTTGTTTATTACTAAGGTGTAAACCGGTAGTGATCACCGAATGGTAAGAGGCACTCTGAACTTCAACATAAGGCTGCAGGGGTGTCGTCTGATGCAGTCCATAGTCCATTCGTCTCGTGCCCTTATTCAAAATCCCGAAAACTTTCAGCTCGAATTGCACAATTGCTTTGAGTGCCTAGACGATTGCGCTAAAGTCGACGATACAAATAGCAGGCTAGTGAAAACTGTCCATGCGGTATGGGCAAAGTTTTGCAGGATAAGCCGCACAAAAGCCCACAAAAGCTCTCTGATCTCATTCTTCATCGAGAATTTGAGTAAGATCGAGGTAATCAAAAATTTGAATAGCATTATGCTGTGTGTACCTATCGCCTCCTGTCAATCTTTCAGTTCTGGACCTATTTGTGAAAAATAGTAGTAAAAGTATAGAACAATCTGATGTTCTCAATGTTACATTGTTGGTGATTTTAATCAAGGTAGTATAAACTGAAGTTTGGTTAAAGACAATTCTAATGGATATATTGCACCAAATATTAGTCAATCCTTAATAGAGTTTACTTATTTTAACAAACTCAATCAGCTTAATTGTATATGTTATACATCAGGCAATGATTTAGACTTAATGTTAACTAATCTATCAACCGATACATATATTGTGGAACAAACAACCGAAATTTTAAGCAACATTGATGCTTCACCCACCTTTAAACATATTTATTGGAAAAGTTTCTGAAACTGGACTATTCTAAAACATACAAATTAAAAATAAACCTAACTATTACAAGGCTGACTTTACGGAGATTCGTAAACATCTATCTGATTTTAACTGGGAAAATTGATTTAAGAATAACAATGTGAATGAATAGGTAGATAATATTTATTCCAAGCTGTATGAAATAATTGACAAATATGTACCTTAAAAATCCAAAAGAGTAAATACCCAGTCTGGTTTAACAATAAACTCAAAAGAGCATTACGCGAAAATAAAAAAAAATCTTCTGTCATCATGTGAGACTCGATCAAACGCCTTACTGAAATTTACGATTTTAATTCACGATTAGATCATATTTTTTAGATACTGCGATCATAACTCGTCCACCTTCTTTTCTGTTATAAAACCTTGAGGTTTCCTGATCTCGTCTATAGACCATGTACTTGTCATTGACGAGCTCACTGCTCGATACTCTACCATTAAGCCAAGTTTCAGTTAGAATAATAATGTCAAAATTATTACAGCATAGAATTTGTGAAGTTTAGTTCGTAGGCCCCATACATTCTGGAAGCATATTTTTAGAGATGAGAATTTTAAAAACATTAAATTAGTAAGTTGCAAGTAATGATATAAATAACATTTATTAAATGATTCAATTCAAATTATCAGCTTATTTGATGACTATGTACACTGTATCGTCACTTTTTCCTGATAAAGACTCTGCCATTTCTGACCCACACGTATTTATAACCTTTTTCCTTAGCCTTAAGTCGCGTTGCAGCGTGTAGTGCCTTATTTGCAGGAGAGTCAGTTTTAAATATAGGACATACGCTTCCAGAAAGGGCTATGTGAGCTCGAGTTTAAGCTAGTCAGATTCGAAGCCGTTTATTAAAATCTTCTAAGTCCTATTTACAGTATATGAAATAAGCCAGCGCAACAAATTACCACGAATGCCTTTAAACGCTATTTTATCTATTAGTAATTTATGGTCCACCTTGTCAGAAAAGACTTCTTAAAATTAGTAATCACAGTATCTGTTTCAATTCTGAGGTCCATATTTTCAAATACTCCTAAGTGGTCAATGAATATCATAAGATTAGTCGTAGTGGAATGATGTTTAACAAAACCATGTTGTTCGGGTATAATGAGATGGCGAATATAAGAGTATAGACATTTGTGTACTAGCCTTTCAAATACCTTCGACAAGGTGAACAATTTGATATAGGTCTGTCATTTTCAATATTATTTTTGTTCCCAATTTTATAGACAGGAGTAATAAATGCTCTTTTGCAGATGTTTGGAAAGATGTAATGGAAACTCAATTGGATGAAATAATTAGTTAACAATAATTTAGTTTCTAATATAAGGACAGAGCTAAATCTTTTAAAAGAAGAAATATCAGAAATGAAGGAATCATTCATGTTTATAAGTTGAGTGTAAGTGAGCTTAATGATTCTAAACAAACTCTTAAAGAGCTAAAATCGGAAAATCAATCCCTAAAAACTAAGGTCACCGAATTAAACTCGCGTGTTAATAAGTTGGAGCAATGGCCACGATCAAGCAATATTAAAGTTCAGCGCATCCCGGAAAATAAACAATAAGACTTTATAATATCGTGAAGGAGATTGGGTAAGTAATTGCCATCGAATTTACTGATACAGATGTCTTATATTATATCAAAGTGGCTAAACTTAATTGTGACAACCACAGAACTCGTTCTATTATTGTTCAAGTTGCATCACCAAGACTTCGTGATCAATTTATTGCATCGAGTATTAATTTTAATATATGGAATCCTCAAAAAGTCACGATTGCCGAATGGTTGAATGGTCGGAATTTCGAGTCAAGAGACCCGAGTTCGATCCCCAGATGGCGGGCCATTGCCAATGGGGTTTTTCAAAAACTTATGTACGAATTTATCGTTGGCTTGGACATTGAGATGACGACGGGCTTACCAACAGTCACGTTGCCCCGAAAATATCTTCGGTGGAAAGTGGGTCAAAGGGTCTGAATTGTCTAGACTACGAGAAACCTCTGTCTACCCCTGTATTGGGAATTGGATAATCCATTAATATAGGCGATTGATGTAACAGTCCAAAAAATTGGTAAAGACAGTTTTACTATTGCGCATAGTTTAAATAACCAGGCAACGAAATTAAGTGCAAAATAATGCGCAACAGATTGAGTAGGACTGATGTTTTCGTAACTCGTCGTAATCCGTAGCTAAGTAACTTATTATTAGTAAGTAACTTATTATTTGGCCTTCGGTTCTTGACTTGTCAATACTCGGTTAGTTACGGCACTCACAATGCAACGTCGCACGCGCACATCAGTAAGAATTCACTACACGCCATATTTATTGAGGTAGGTCCGGATAAAATATTTTTTAACAAACTAAAGCTGTTTTTTGTTACTGAGACTTAAAACTTGAGGAAATTTAAGAACTGTTTTAAATACTATATTACACTTTGAATTATCCTTATCTTGACACCAAATAAACCGCTACAGATGAATATTTAACACAAGAAAGTAAGAAGAAAGAAGGTAGGCAATCTTTTGATAATATGCATATTATAATCAATAAAGGTTAATGTCATTAACGATTTTAGTCCCATTTGTCTATTGTATTTCAAGGTACCAAGGAACAGTATCAGGTCGCTCGCGCAAATAATTTGCGGCTGGCCTATATCAATAAACTTTATCATATCATATATGACTCCACACGGCAGTTCTAAATTCCATTTTAGGACACCACATTATAGAGCGAGATAGATCTCGTTTTCGCGCGCGCGGAGTTAAACCTCGCCTATGACACATCGAATATTTTTCGAGGTATCCTCTTTGATGACTCTTTACTTAAATGATTATAATAAAACCCAAACTGGTTTTCAGAAAACAATTTATTTTATAAACAATTTTTTTCTATAACTTTAATATACCAGTTTTTGGGCTATTTTTTTTTGCCGCGATTTTATATGTAGGAGTAATTTATATTAGTATTATTATTTTATGTATTATTTTAAATGCTAATTCTTTTTAATTTGCCCCTTTTTGGTATTTAAATCCATTAACATATTTGCAATACTTCCAAATGGTGCTTCAATGGCCAGATAATATGGTAGCGCCATTACGAAGCTCATCGTTACCACAGCAAAGTACATGGTTATCTGAAAATAATAATTTTGTAATTAGTTTCAAGAACGACGTAACATTTTATCCTTATGAACTATATACAAATTCTTTAAAGTTATAGCCATGAGTACTTTTGGTTGAGAATTTAATCTACGTATATTATATTATATGGGGGGTCATTTAGAAGCGTGCTCGTCGCGACCCCTGCCAGCCCTTTTCAGAGCTGCAATTCTAAACAGCTGCGCACCCATGCCAACGAGGGTGAGGGGGTCCCCCAAGGCGACGCACACAAGTTCGTCCCCGTTGAAGTGGAATGCAGCGAGCAAAGTGGCAATGGGGACCGCCACCCGTCACGTACAGCCCAATACGGCGGAAGGTGGAGGACGAAGTGCAGAGTGCCACGTGGAATGTTAGAGGAGGCATGAAAGATAAGACGAATAAGCTGATTGAAATAACGAATGAAAGGGAATTAGGTGTCGTATGTTTGTCCATGATAAAATGGTTAACGATGCTGGCAGGCTTATACTGGCTGTATGCAAAGAAAAAACTACGTTTGTCCAACTTTTTCTACATTTACTCGGGTCTGGGTGTTTGTAGAGCCTTCGTTGTTTCCGATTACCATACCACAAGTGCTTTAGCATCTTACATTGGGATCGGAGCAATATATGTGATGTTGTCCCTATCTATATACGTATGTATTTATTTATTATTTATTTTTATTATAAAATATGGCAGGGCCTTAGTGATGGAATGATTAGTGGAAAGTTTAGTTTTTGGTTAGCCGAAAGGAAAAAATATGGCAGGGCCTTAGTGATGGAATGATTAGTGGAAAGTTTAGTTTTTGGTTAGCCGAAAGGAATGAAAAGTACTGCGCAAGAAGTGTGTGGAATGGCAAAAGACGTAGTAGTTAAAGAAAAGACGCCTGTTGAAATGATGAAGTGAAAGAAGCTGTAAAAAAGAAGAAAGCGTGGTTACTACTGGGCCTTTAGTAATGATAATGGAGGAGGATATGAGATATAAGATGAAAGAGAGGTATAGGCTGCAGAAGGTTCACGCGAAAGCATTGATTGAAAAAGTGCGTGAAAGGTGTAGAATAGAAGCGGACGACAGGTTGTTGCACAACTTTAAGAAAAACTCCAAGGTCTTCTGGAAAGAGCTTGGGAGGGCCCGAAGTGGAATTCTTAAAGCTTTCTCTCTGTCATTCATTATTTCAATCAGCTCATTCGTCTTATTCTTCATGCTTCCTTAAGAATGAACAAAGTGCTTTCGGGAACCATTCACGTCGTCTCAGAATCGGACGCCATGCAGCGATGGAGCGAGTTTTATAGAGAAATGTATGCGTGTGGTGATGAGGTGTCCGGGGGGACGCCGTGACTGGTACGCCAGACTCGGACTTCGTTGACACTGAGGTCATCAGTATTAAAAGACATTGGATGTGTGACTCCAAGTTTGAAAAATTTGAGTCATGGAGGCTCTGAAACTGGGGTATGGTCAATTTCATTTTATAATTCAACATTTTACTTAACAAATAAAAAGATTCCTGCATTATGTACCAGTTATCCGCAATTATAAAAAGGTAAAGGTTCACATTTTGACTGCGGGTGCTATCAGGCGATCAGCTTGACCAGTTTAGCAAGTAAGGTTTACTCGAAGGTTTGACTCGTAGGATGCAAGAGAAATCGTAAAGATTGTTATGGGAGGCGCAATGAAGATTTAGACCTGAAAGAGGATGCGCGGATCAAATGTTTTCTCTCCGCATGGTTAAGGAAAAAGCTTCTGGCTGCTAACTAGAAGAGTTTCTGTGCTTTTGTGGATCTTGAGAAAGCATTTAATAAGGTTGTAAGGAAGAAAATGTGGGAACTGTTGTACCGGGGTATGGTGTGGATGGTCGATTGCTAAGGGCTGTGCAGTCACTTTTCTGTGACTGCAAACTCTTTTCTGTTCTGACACTGCCTGTGTGCGGGTAGGGCATGACCTGTCCCATGATATGATATTTAGCGTCCAAATGGGCGTAAAACAGGGTTGTGTCATGTCTTCCTGGCTGTCTTGACAGCTGTTTACAGAAACTGAAAGATAGCTGTTTTGGGTGTGAAATTGGGTGACATTAAAGAAGTCAGAGGCAGAACTGCAGGCATTAAGCGTATATGAAAGAGAAATGTGAAAATAAAGGTCTCCGTTTGAATGCTAATAAAACTAAGGATCTGGTATTTGAAAGGGACGAAGAAAGATCGAAGTGTGAAATATTGGTAAATAATGAATGTCCAGAACATGTGAATGAAATTGTATACTTAGTGCTTTTAGCCGGGATGACAGATGTGATATAGATGTGGAAGGCGTGTCACTGCCAGAAACAAAGTCAACGGTGCTCTGACTGCGTGAGTGAAAAGTGCACGCCTTGCAATACATAACACATTGGTGGTAACGACTTCATTATATGGCAGCGAAACCTGGGTATGCCAGAAGAAGCATAAAAGCAAGTTGAATGCATTGGAGATGCGATCTCTTCGTAAAATGTGCGGCCTTACCATGGCGGACCGAAAGCGAAACGAAGAGATTCGCAATATGGCAGGCTTAAAGATGACCTTGTCACAAAAATGGATAAGGGCGTGCTTCGATGGTTTGGGCACGTTGAGCGAATGAGTGAAGACTGAATGGTGAATAAAATATATAGCGCGAAAGTTAATATTAAAAGGTGTCGAGGTAGGCCGAGACTAACTTTCGAAGAACATGTGAGCAAATTGCTCGAAAAGGGGAGGGCCAAGAGTACTCGGATACCTAGACGTGCATGTATTTGAGAATCGTGACACTTGGCGATCTGTTCTCTCTAGCTACCCCTTCAGGGATTGTACGTGAAGATAAGTAAGTATATTATATTGTACCTCAATCCTAATATTATTAAACTCAACATGTAAAAGAATAAACAAATATACTCACCATGTAAAAGAACGAAACATGGCCTAAATAGTGTCGTGTGCCCAACAGTACATCGATTATGTTAAAGTGAATCAGATAAGCGCCAAAGGATAATCTGCCGAGCACCATCCAGCCGCGACACTCGAATATATGACACCAAGGCTCTAAAAATAGATATATTGGTATGACCAGGAACGTATAACCATCGAAAACTGTCGCTTTTGAATGTTCGAAAGAACCTAAAAAGACAAATGCAGTAGAAAACGAACATTTTTTTTATATTTATATTACGCCTGAGGATAGGGATAGCTATTTAACCAACGCCCCACCAGGCAACTCCTCACTGGTGTCTGGTGCCACTGTCCTTTCGTTTAGTCTTAGACTAACATACAACATCCAAAACTCTTTTCAGTATTTCCATCTACTCATTCGTAATATCTTGCATACTACTTCTAAATTTCGACGTGGCAACTCGACACACTGTCCTCCACCTTCCGCCATGTCGAGCTGACATGCGTGACGGGTGGCGGTCCCCATTGCCGCTCTGCTCGCTACCACACCAACGCGGACGAGTTGGTACCTTACATTACACCCTATACCTCGTTAGCAAGGGTTCGCAGTTATGTATAATTGAAGCTCTGAAAAGGGCTGGCTGGGGTCGAGACGCGGGCAAGCGCCCTCCATCATTGACCCTTTATTGCTGTAATTCTACTACTACTATTATTTTAACACTATTTCGAAATAAGTGTCTCTTCAAATAGCGTTTACGATACGATATAATACGTCTGCTACTGTGTACTCCACTCGGATAGCAATTGTACCCATACTACGTGACCCGTAAAGGGGGGGAGGGGTGGAGCGGAGTCTTTAAAATACTACGGTCAGTCGCAGGAGCGGGGGCTCAGGTTTTGTCACGTATTGTTGACGATGTATGAGATGAATATTCCTTTGATTAAACAGTAAATAATTGCTGTGTTCGTAAATTAAGTTACTGTAAGTTACATACTATATAGCAATATGCTTACACAAATGTTGTTCTTTTGCATAATACATAATTCACTAGTAATTTAAGTACGCATGCAGTCCTATGCAATAAAGACGAGTATGAGCCAAATTATTTTTTCAGTTTTTGCCTGTGAAATTATTAAAAATCATAATTATGAATTACAAAGTGAAAACTAAAGGGGGCAGTCATGGCATACACTACGAGTTGTCACCGAGGGGAGGGAGGGGTCGAAAAAACATAAAAAATAGGTCACGTAGTTTGTGTATGTTCCCTTATGAGAGAGGTCTATGTTCTTCGCATTACTGTTGTTAGTTCTTAGTAATGCCCATAAATTGACTATTACAAATATGTTTAAAACTTGTAACACATTCTTTTGATAAATTTACTAAGTTGTTTTCTTTTATGACATATCTATTGATATCCTCATAATGACCTTTTAAAGTCATAGCCATATTCAGGACATAGATCTCTTTTCACAGAGAGGGTTTGCCTTAATCGCCACTCTTGGCAAGTGGATTGGCGATTACAGTATCAGACACATTGCACCCTAGACGCTTGTGTCCGTCCCCGGCCAGCTAAATTTTATCTGAACTCTGTCGTCGTCGTGTCTTAGTCGTCTCGTACGACTTCCACGGGAAAAAAGGGGTGGTATATTATTACGCTATAACCGTATCGAGGTACTATATATATCTATAGTATAGATTCTTAATCTATTAGTACTAAAACTTACTCAGGTGTACTCATAAAGTACCCGTCTAAGTCCTGCAACCACACGTGTATAGCCGGTAGAGCCGTACCAATTAGAAACAACAACAACAATACAATTTTTCTTCCGTGATTTCTTGTCGCTAGATGTAGAGCTAATCCGACAGCAAATAATTGATATTCCGCTGCCATAGACCTTAAAAATAATTTAAAAAATTAAAGTTTTATATCAAATCAAGTCATTTGTTCATCAATATTAGGAATATTCATAAGGTTTTTTTTAATTTCTCATTAATTTAACGACAAAAAGTCCAGCATGACTTTAAAAAGCTGGAAAGTTATGAACGTTGAGTTAAAAGTGAAAATAACTTCTGTCATATGCGGCCAATGCCCCTAAGAGATGTAACAGAAGGCACAAAATTGCCCCCAGAATCCCCGCGGTGCTACCACCAAGGCTCGAGTCCACGTCGAGCCACTCCTATCCTCAGAGTCGCTTTAATGAGCACTCGGAGCTTGCGCCCCAGGCGCCTGCGACTGTTGAGAGCCCGTTTCTGGTAGCGGAACACCATTGTTAGAATATGTTACCTTGACATATATGTGTGTACTACTGTCATCTAACCAGTAATAAACGAGTGTTACAAGACAGCGGTTGTTTCATTCCATCCACAAACATATCATTGGCCACGAAGTAGGAGTACCTACCCACTTTTAAAAAAAATGGCTTATCTGGGAAATCTGCCTATTTTTGGCCATAAGTCAAGTGAATGGTCAATTTTCAAAAGCGGACTAACACAATTTGCGAAGATAAATCGCGGTCGAAGAAGTGAACAAGAGTCGAATTCTTCTCATCCATCTTACGGATGAAACGTATCGCTTAGTACGAAACTTGAATCTCTGAGTTACTCGAACCTCGTTCAATTCCTCGGCGGTCATTTTAAGCCAAAAAATGCTCATTTGTGGATAAAGCAACATTTTTTGGGGCAACCAGAAATCCAGTCGAATCATTGGTAGACTGAGCAGCGCGATTGAGACATCGGCGCTGCTTTAGAAACGAATTTAAGAGATTGTTTCGTCCTTGGCCAGGGCCCTGGCCCGGAACAAGATAAGTTGTTCGAACAAGACCCGTCCATATTGACATATTGTCCATATTGTTCATATGGACCTAGAGGAGCAGGTGGCGTATGCCACACAGATGAAGGTTATGTTGTGCACCAGCGAACATGCTCCAATTAAGAAGGAACCGGTATACCGAGCGGAATTTCAAGGTCAAGGAGACAGCGGTGCGGCGTCCTAATACTGGCAGGACATCAGCATGTCGCGACCAACCGAGAGATTTTTCTCGTTGTTCGGTCTATGGCTTGGAGAACCACCAAAGTGATAAGTACAAATGTCAAAAGTGCGGTGAAAAAGGTCATTTAAAGAAAGTGTGCGATAGTGTCAATAGATCGCTGATGCACCATATCGAGTCGACAAGTCTTGTGAGGAGTGCTACAATTTTAATTTGAGGTACGTGATTGATAAGCCCATCTCAATGGATGTAATAATAGGTAATCAGTGTATGACAATGGAGCTTGATTCAGGATCGAGTAAAAGTGTTATAACACATTGAAGGAAAAATTCTTAAAGTATTCATTACGTAGTATTTATGTAAACATGTGCTTATATAACGGACACAAGATTGATCCATTAGGTTATATTACTGTAGAAACTAGTTACAATAACAGTACAAAATTGATTAAATATTTTTTGTCAAAAATGGGGGACCGCCTAAACTAAGTAGGGATTTCATGACCGCCTTGAATTTTGTGATTACTACTACTAAATTACATAAAAAATGATTCCGAATTGCATGAGTTATTAAAGAAATATGCGGCGTTGTGGCGTGACAAGTTGAGCGCATTTAATAACTTTAAAGTCAGTTTGCAGTTGAAAGCAAATGCTGTGCTTAAATTTTTAAGCCGCGTGCTGTACCCTTTGCCCTCAGAGACAAAGTCGAACAAGAGCTAAACAGTTTAGTGCACTTGGGTATCCTTGTTCCTATTAATTATTCTCAATACGTCACCCCCATCGTGCCTGTTTTAAAAGACAATGGCCAAGTTAAATAAGGATCTCATTATAGAAAATTATCCCCTGCCTCGAATTGAAGAGGTTTTTGCCAAAATTAGAGGGGTGAGCATTATAGTAAAATTGATTTGAAAAACGCTTACAACCAGTTCGTCCTAGATGACGCGTCTGAGGAGCTCACGACAATTAATACGCATAAAGGACTTACTAAATACACTAGGTTAATGTGCGGCCTTTCTAATGGTCCAGCCATTTTTCAAAGGAGCATGGAGACACTCTTATCAGGAATAGACGGGGTAAGCATATGGCTTGATGACATTTGTGTCACTGATACGCTTATTTGGGCCCCGATAGAAATTCCGACATGCAGCGGCTAAGTAAAGTACTAGATAGAATAGTTTTACATAGGTAAGGCAGGCCTACGTTTACAAAAAGACAAATATCAATTTTTCAGAGAATGCGTAAAGTATTTGGGTTACGTGATTAGTAAAACGGGATTAAGGACTTGTCCGGATAAAGTACAAGTCATTCTTAGTGCAGCGGAACCAAATAACGTCACCGAAGTTAAAAGATTTCTAGGAGTAGTCAACTACTATAGAAATTTTATTCCAAACACCTCTTCTGTACTGAGTTCTCTACACGAGCTATTACGTAAAGATGCAAAATGGGAATGGGGAAAACGGCAGCGATAAGCGTCGCAGCGATACGACGCAAACTGGAGTCAGAACGCGTGTTGGCTCATTTTGAGCCATCGGCGCAGCTAGTGCTGGCGCCGAGACCGGGCCGGCCGGTCTCGGCGCCGTACTCTCGTAACGTAAGATGAGTTAGAGATGTTTTTTATTCAGCAGTTCCACGTCACAATTTTTTTTATTACCTATTATTGTCAAGTACGCACAGTCGGCGCCCCTTAACATGTAACCATATATGTAAAATTACAAAGGAAATTATTCAGTTATCGAACCCTTCGGAAATACCTATCATAACTATGAAATACGCATGAGCGGCGCACCTGATTGTAAATGATTACCGATTTCTATAGTGTGTCCAAATTAGAAGTTCAGATTTAAACATTTATTAAACAAAAAAGGCAATGTACAAATCTTCCGGTTATTTATGGAAAATGATTTCGTTCAAATTGGAGTCCCGGTTGGCTTTGACGTACTCCATTCGGTCGGTTAAATTTCTGAGCAAATTATGGATTGTGTTCGACTCTATTTCGGCAATGGCTGTTTCAATATTTGCTTTCAAATGATCAACTGTTTATGGATTTTCCGCATAGCACTTATCTTTCTCGGCACCCCACAAATAACAATCCTGAAGGGTCAAATCACAGCTCCTTATTGGCCAATTCACGTCACCATTTCGACTGATCATGCGGCTATCGAATTTTCGACCAAAAGACCTGAAGTAAAGGTCGTCCAAATCAATATCTTCAAGATATAGCCACAAAAAAGATGTTAACATGTGGCGGTAGCTGATTTCGTGGATCGTTACGGTCGCGCCGTCCTCATCCTCGAAGAAATACGGGCCAATAATGCCATAAAACAGTAACACGCAATGGGTGCATTGGCTTTTCCACACAATTTTGTGGATTTTCTGATCCCAAAATACGACAATTTTATTTGTTCACGTACCCACCAAGGTCAAAATGCGCCTCGTCCGAGAAGATGATTTTGAGCCAAATCCTCATTAATTTCGAGGTGGTCGTAGATGCCGAAGAGGATCGTCACGGGGCTTCAATTCCTGGACCAATTGAACTTTATTGGGCCACAAACCAAGATCTTTACGCAGAATTCGTTGCATAGAAGAGCGGCTGTTGTTCATTTCCGATGCACAATGACGAATCGATGTTCTCGGCCGTTGGCGCACATTTACGGCCACCGTGGCGACATTTTAGGCTGAATGAACATTACAAACACGGGTACTCGTTGGATTGTCGAGCCCGTATGAGCTCAAAAATCACTTTATGTACAAACTTCTTGATATCGTTAGGTGTGAGTGCGGTGTTTCCATCAAATTTTGTACGATATTTTCTTGCGATTTGGGACCAATTGTCTTAGTTGTGTAAGTACATTTCCAAGATTTCCCACATTTCCCACTTTTACTGCCGCGTTAAGCGACTCATCTCGTCAACTAGAAATAATATACTGAGTTTCTGTGAAAGAAAGAATGACTGTGAATGATGTTGTTTTGGCTCTGGCAACAGTAAGTTGCAAGAGCCAAAATAACCGATATGTCAGATCAGATCCGCATATTTGGACACACCATACATAAATCCACAATATCAGAGAAGCTGTAAAAGTTAGTACCATTTTTTTTTAAGAAATTGAGGAGAGTATGATTACTTCACTCACCGGCCGAAACAGAAGCCATGATTCTACGTAGAAGTAGATATAATTAGTCTGGTATCTTTATCAGATCGACCAACAAACGTAACGATAATGCAACATATTAACAATGCAACAACACCAATAATTAATAAAATAACACAATCTGCTGCTTGGATCTACAACCTCATTTAGGGTTTGGTATTTACCAGGCATATGGCGTGCACTTGCTCTCGGTGTCCACGTAGTTGTTAATGAGCAAAAGATGCAGCCACCAATTCCTCCTGCAGTCGGCCGATATAGCATTCACCTTATACTTCCAGAGCGGACCAGATTCAAGGTGACGTAACCATGTAGCTGAGAAACCCAATATAGCAATATAAGCAGCCGATAGTCTATGATAGAGAAAAAAAAATCGAGTTAAAAATTATGGAATTTGCTGTTTTTGCTTTTACGAAAAAAATTTAAACGAAATTTTATCGCAGCTTACTGGACTAGTAAAACAGATTTTCTAAACAACGACGGAAAAAGGTGAAAATTTGTTTAATTCAAGTATCGAACATGGTATAATATAATTATAGTTATAAAATGAATAGATTCACAAAATTATTGTGGTGACATTGGTCTAAGAATATGCTGCCCCCTTTCTACAAATGGCTGTCGTAAGATGCGATTATGGCAAAGAGTCTTGAAAATAGGTCTCTAAGGTGCGATGTATACGGTACAATCCAACACGCTAGCCAAGCGTGGCGACTATGTCAAACACTCTTTATGGTAGAGGCCTGTGTTCCTTAGTGTACTTTTACAGATGGTTAAGTAAAATAAATTCCTAAATTCTTCTTAAATTATGTATTCTTACCTCCACCATCTCAGAAACATAATCTTTGGATATACCTTCCACGAAATCTTTTTATTTGCAGTCCTTATTTGTAAATTGTAGACCATCAGAAATCCAGACACAACGAAAAATAGCTGAATAAAACTTGTCCCCCTGTGAAGTCCTTGGTAGTATGTGCTTTCGTACGTCTATAGGTAAACAAACACAGAAGTACTATTTTTAAAAGTGGTATTAACATGAGCTCATGTAAGGACTCGGCAACAACGTTCTGGTGGGAGATTAGACACTTAGCTGTGGCTATTTGTTATTTAATGAGGGAAGTAAATAAAAATATTCTACAGAACATACCGAGAGCCCAGAATGTTCAATTTAATATTCTACTTTGCTCTACTATATTTTAAATTTCGAGTAAACTTTGTGGGAACAATGGAACAACAAGTATTAATAAATCTTCACGCCATTCCCAATACAGGGGTAGACAGAGGTCTAGTCTAGACAATTAAGTCCCTAAAACCCTCCTTCCACCGAAGATATTTCGGGCCAACGTGACAGGTGGTGAGCCCTTCGCCGTCATTGTGTCAAGCCAACGATATGAATCGTACATAAGTTTTGAAAAACCCATAGGTACGAGCCTGATACCTGGAAAGCGAACTCGGGTCTCCCGACTCGAAATTCCGACCACCCTTCCACTCGGCTATCGTGGCACAAAGTATGCAAAAAAAAAGCGTATTTAAAACACTTGTTTATAGAAGTGTGTGGAAATTTCTAGTATATCAATCGACTAGTTTTCTAGCTTTAAGTACACAAATATGCTGAAGTTAAACTCTATGTACAATAAATACATACTTTTATTTTTAATAAACATATGTATATGTAATAAACATATATAAATACGTGTATAGGGACACAATCATACATTGGTCCAGAGAATGGTGATAGTTATTTTGCTCACCTTTTCAAAGTCGTGAGTATTATCATTAAATACAAATGCGTTAAAAAATATTGCATGCGATAACATGGTCATCAATATTGCTATTACTCTGAAAATTTACAAAAATTAAGTAAATAATTTTTTTATAGAATTTAATCAAAATGTTATAAAAACGATAACATTTGTTCTTACTTTATACAGTGAATTGATTTGAGCTTGATTAGTTTTGGGTCTGTCGGCTCTGAAGTCGTAAGCCATTCCCAATTACCGCGGATAGAGAAACTCAAAATCATTGCTTTCACTGAAAAAAGGAAAGGTTAATTAAAATTTAATATTAACCTAAAATAACAAACAAAATGAGAAATCTAAACTTACTAATACCGGTATTTTCCGTTGTTTTATTATTTTTATTGTTAAAAAAAATATCATAAACTGTTCCAAGAAAGTTGAAGATGAATAAAACACTAATGATCCCTGCAAAAATCCAATCAGTGAAGTCGATTTCAGTTTCTTCTCTTTCTCTATTGCAATAATAAACATATGCCAGTTTTGCTTGGACTCCGTAAGCATTCCAAATAGAGGAATTAACGCACGCTTCTATTATCATATTCAAGTCTTCAGTTTTATTTAGATCCCGATGCTTTATATGTTTTAGACATGATTTGGTTACACAAATGCCTCTGTCAACATTTGTATGATTGAAGTGTTTGTTTCCATACGCCGAATACTCCTTAAATGTAAAATAAAATAGCAGTTGCTTATACAATTATTATAACCTTTAACATATAAATTGATGTAAATAGAAGCCATTATAGATGTCCATCTATTTCCTAGCTTAAAAAATGTATCCATAATTCTTTCGAAGTAATTTTTTCAATAACAACTTTACAATGAATTTCCGCAAAGTAACGCCTGTGTCAATCTTATGATAACATTTTTGGTTAGAAAGGGCTTCTGCAAATGGATAGATAGATAAAGATGTATAAACATGGTTAGGTGAATATTTTTAACTGCTTAAATAGTAGTCTACACGATTGCATCGGACCTGCGTTGCATAAAGCCCTAGTGCAACGTTACTAAACGATGAAAACTTTATTTATTTCGTCAGCATTTCCCCAGAGTAATTCCATAAAGCAAAGTTGACGTAACATAACCATGATACGCAAGCAATGCTGTACTTCCATCCGCTATTTTACTTAATTAAGATACTGTACTGTACTGTAATGGTAAATATACAAACTTACTTATTTTATTGAACACGGTTTGAACGTGTATGGTTATACCTAAAAACGAAATTACAGAATATACGCCCCCGCCCCCCGCCCAGAATTGGAGGACGGGGTGTGTGGGCTTCCGGTTACCTGCAACTCACCAGACAAAACTCAGAAGTTTGTTAGACTTCTACTTCATGCCGGTATTCTGTGAGGTCGTGGTACTTCCCAGGTCGAGCCGGCCAAATCATGTAACAACAAAAGCTGATGCGTGGCTCTACCACTGTAAAATATGGTATTACCATAGAAATGTGTATACAATAGAAATGTGCGAATATTATACATTGATGACTTATGTAATCAGGAAGATCATTAATACTTACTTCTTCTTCACGCACAATCCCTACGGGGTAGCTAGAGAGAACAGATCGCCAAGTGTCACGATCCTTACATACCTCTTTCGCTCCTTTCAGATTTATCATCTTCTTCATTAATGCACGTCTAGTTATCCGTATACTTTTGATCCTCCCCTCTACGAGCAATTTGGTCTCATGGTTTTCGAAAGTTAGTCTCGGTCTACCACGACACCTTTTAATATTAATTTTGGCGCTATATATTTTCTTCACCATACTGTCTTCAAATATTCGATCAACGTGCCCAAACCATCGAAGCATGTTCTTATCAATTTTAGTGATAAGATCATCTTCGTTTCGTCTTCGATCAACCAAGGTAACGCCGCATATTTTACGAAGAGATCGTATCTCCACTGTGTTCAACTTGCTTTTATGCTTCTTCTGGCATACACAGGTTTCGCAGCCATGTAACAAAGTCGGTAACAACACTGTGTTATGTATTGCAAGGTATGCACTTTTCACTATGCCTTTGTCTAACGCAGTTAGGGCACCATTGACTTTGTTCCCGGCAGCGACACGTCCACATCTTCCATCCCGGCTAAAAGCACTCCCCAAGTATACAATTTCATTCACCTGTTCTAGAGATTCTACGACAGACTGCGGATCGCCAATCATCCAGGACATCCCCCGTCCGCCAGCACAAATTGCACAGCAGATGAAAGTTGACCTAGACGCGAGGCCCACCATACTTTTAAATTTCTTTCTTTATTTATGTCTGTTTTGGCATCGTCATATATTATTTGATAAATATAAATTATTCAAAATATAGATTAAATTATTCACTTAACACCATTTCAATTGTTTCAGGAACTTATGAACTAGCCGGATTGTTGTTCGGATAAAAACTTTATTTTTCCGAACTTTTGTAATACAAATGTATCATTTTTAATTTTGATTCCATATAACGTTTTGTTTGTCGCGTACATCACAACACCAACGACATCGCGTATAGTATGTTTATTTCTAACACTGTAAAAGTAAACCGATTTTAAAATTTCTTTGTTTAGAAGTGTCTACTTCCAATTAGGCCTATTGTTACCAAGTCAGTATCTGATGGTGGTATCGTAAATAAAGATACTTCACATTTTATAAGCATTATGAGTGTTTCAGCACTATTCTAACGTAAGTTAGTTGTTGCCCCGGATCACCATCAAAGGCTGCTGATATGATAAAGCCACATGACTCTTTAACTGTGAGGAGTCACGCAATAACATTACGCGATAACACCATTTTATGTTAAATTTATTTATGTCACATTGTTTATTGAAAGAAACTGCCCGGTAGATAGAAAAATGAAAAAATACATAATTTTAACAGACTTTAAAAAGGATTCTCAATTAGGTTTTTTTTTGTTTGTTTCCTCATAACTTCTTCATTTTTTAATATAGCGCCGTTACGTAATATATTTTCTCTGACAGAGAAGAAACAGAAATTCCTTAGGGATCTTTTTAGTAATTTTTTTTACAAAGGAAATATGTAATTTAACTTATGTAATTAGAAATAGTACGGGAGTGTTTAACTCGTTCCCAAGGTCAGTAATGTAATTTATGTGTAATTTATATTATAACCCTTTTTGTACAAAAAAATTCATTGTTGAACACTTGTACACACTTCACTTTATTTAATTATTTATTAATTAACCGACCGGTTTCGCCTTACGGCATCATCGGGGTATTGACAGAGTTTATTATACTACATACTAATATTCAATGTTTATGTTTATACTACCCACAATAAATGAGAAACAACGTTTAAATAAAAAAAAATTATAAGTTAGTAGACGGTAGGTAGAAATTTAGGGATAACATACCAAAAGCATTGCCACTAAATTCGGGAAAAATAAGAAATTAAAATGTGAGTAAATAATTAAGTAATTAAGTATTATAAATTCGAGTAAAATACGAAATTAAAATGTGAATAAATAATTAAGTCATAATGTATTATAAATATAATTAAATAAATAAGACATGTCAGCTTTAAATATTAAATTAACAATTATACGTATTAGTCATTGTAATTACAGTTTTTTTACATTACCTTCTTGTACAATTTTTTCTTTAATAAATGCCATGTACTTGTTAATACAGGCTTTGCACATTTATCAGGATTTTGTTGTAGAAACCTACACTCCACCTTATAGATGAGTAACTATAGCTTATGCCAGTTACTAACTGGCGTTACAAGTTTGTGTTTGTTTCTGGTATTAACAGTATGGACATCAGTATTCTTATTAAAATTATCAATATTTTTATGTACATACATTATATTTTCAAATACATATTAAGAGACCATGGTCAAAACTACTTATTTCTTTGAATTTAATAAAAATTACATATAATAATTAAATATTAATTACCAACCAAAGAATATACGTGCAAAATTCTAATAATACAAATTTATCAACACTTGATGCCGACTTCGATCACATTAGTAAAGAGCGCGTTTTAGAATACTTTTTTAAATTAATTAGTAACAGGTTTAGGTGATTTTAATTGCTTTTTTGTGTTATTTTTGAAGGCGGTTGATTTTTTTTTTTCATTTTATTGTATTACTTTTGTGTGGTGAATATCTATATTCGTACTCGAGTATATGAATATTCATCTATTTAAATATATATGTATGTAAGTACATATACAGTTAACATGGACATTAAGACAGAGATAGGCTCACCACATGTCATTTTGCCCCAAATAAGCTTCAGTGGAAAGCAGGTCGAAAGGACTTCATTGTCTAGACCTCTGCCTACACCAGTGCCTACCAAAATGATTGAAAATATAAAAAAATGTTTCTTAGTGATACTTTTTCGTTTCATCAAGTTTTAAATCACTTGGTTCCAAAGAAGTTATCACTTCAAAAAAGTCAAGTACTCATTCGAGGATGATAATGTATCTATATCCCTTTTAGAAATTGAGTAGAGGAGTCCATAGGCTACAGTGTCTACTTCCTATTAAGTGGGTTGTCATTTCGTTTTTCTACCAATTCCCATGAAAATAAACATATGACAGACTATGTTGGAATCGATACATAATTTCTATCTATTTGTATCACTAATAGGTGTCGACAACTATTGTAGTAGAATCGATTCTATGACATACATACTAAATATAAATGGCACTAATATAGTTTATTTAATTAATACCACACCGGGTTCAATAACCGGATGGGTCTATGTATAGACCCATCCGGTAATTGAACCCGGGACCTCAGAGCTGGCGACGCCATAAAAACCGGTGTGTACGCCACTGGTTCACGAAAGTCGTCAAATACCGTTATTATTTGTCCCTATTCCGTTAAGTTGTTTAAGTTAAACAACTGAACCGAAGTATTTCAAGTAAAGTTGTTATAGTTACAATTATATGTCATAAAATTAGATAAAAGCACTAGTCATTTAACTTAACTTAAAAACTTGCAGAATTGAACTTTCAGTGCCTAAATTTTATTGAATAGAAAATAAATTACTTGGATAAGCGTCATCACTTCATTTTGCGAGTCTGCCATCAAATGGAAATGAGCCAAGCAGTACAGACCATATGGTTGATGAAGACATTCGTCATATGTATCCAGAGACGACAGCGGCGGCATACGGAGGTACTCTGTACCTGTAAAGACAAAACTTAACAGGCAGCGTATGCTATTTCATCGTATCGAAAGCTCTTCTTAGTTATTAAAGTAGTTAATTCCTTACCTAATTACTTATAAATTCGATTACAAGATATTGGCCTTTCAAATAAGAAGGATTGGCCATAACGACAGGTAAGCGGATTTGCAATCACAGTATTTTTTATACGTGGGGAAATAGCCGGTACCCGCCCTCGCAGGAGCCATTACAGGTAATGGAATGAATGGACGATAGAATGAACCCTCTCCTTCATAGACGCACCGAAACACGGACACCCGAGGTAGCCTTGACTTTCAAACCCACGTGGGCAACGAATCACACCGAATGCACCTCCCGGAAGTCTTGAGACTTAGGAAGGCGGATGCTTGAACAAGTACCAGCCCACCTGTCACTGGTGAATCTGTACTTTGGCTTCGCCGCGGACCTCATTTGGGCCGCGGAGAGCAGGGAGAGTGGAGCAATTCCCAATACAGGGGTAGACAGAGGTCAAGTCTAGACAATTAAGTCCCTTTGACCCACCTTCCACCGAAGATATTTTCGGGACAACGTGACAGGTGGTGAGCCCGTCGCTGTCTTTATGTCCAAGCCAACGATGAAATTCGTATATTAGTTTTTTTTTTAAACTCATTGGTACTGCCACCTGGGGATCGAACTCGGGTCTCTCGACTCGAAATTCCGACCACCCAACAACTCGGGAGAGTGGAGCCTAGCAATAAAAATACTCATCTCCCCCCATTAACAGAGCGATCCCACCAGAGTCGCGGAGGAAAACTCCTCTTCCGCCGCGATTCGGCGTCGGCTGTAGCGGGCAAGGTGAACGGTGCAAAGGCAACGCAAACACCTCTTCTTCAGCTACCCAACGCACGTTCGAATTGGGCTGACCAAGCTCACTTGGAGCGACCACCTTGGGCCGGCCATGTAAGTTCCACTTGGTACATCGTGGGTGTCCAAGCCACAGTTACTATAGCCCACCGCCATGACATAAGAACCCGTTCAGGAGGTGAAATCGCAGCACCTTATATGCGGATGCTAGTTACCGGTCTATTTAATTTTGGTCTGTAATTTATAAAGAATATTATCCCGCCGTCTATCATTAAGAAATGTACGTATTTTAGTTGCTGCTTGAAAGTATACCCTTAATGTGTGGTTTGAAATTCAAAGTAACGCAATTATCATGCATATCGTTGAATATTTATAATCTGTATTAGACAGAGTATATCTGTACTATTTATCTATATTTACTTCGGTTTCTATATTCTCTTCCCTTTCTCCTCACTGATTGTATGTGTGTCACAAAATCAAAAAAAAATATTTTACAATACCATAAGTGCTTTAGGTGCTTACTTTGAGACCGAAATAAGCACCTAAAGCACTTATGGTGTTATTGTATGTATTTATAAAAAAAAAAACATTTTTTTAATATATCTGCAAATAAGTAAAATAAATCAAAGTCAATACAATGTTCATTATACATATGGTATATACGACGAAAAGGTGAGCGTAATCCAGCATTAGTGCGACAGGCTGTTATTTACTGAATGCGGGCAGTCAAGCTTATTATTGCATATTCCAGTGCGTACCATCTTCTGAAAAAGTATCAACTCTAATGACGTCTCAACTTTAATGACAACAATTTAAATTTCTCCAGGGTCTCAGAATATGATAAGAACCTTTGTTTGAAACACTAATACATAACAGATTTGAAGAATTTGTTTTGAACTTTTTCAATTGATTCATTAAATTTTTAAACATGAAGAATGAAACCACTTAGCAAATTGCTAAATAACATGGATACGTTTTGTAACGTATCCATGTTATTTAGGCATTATTACACTATGCATTTGCGGATATAGTTCGTCATGAAATAAGATCAATCTGTCAAATACTTTTGACAGGGTACAAAGGATTAAAATGCGGCGATAACTTTACACAATTTTCTTTGGGCTACTTTTGTAAACAGGGACAATATTGACACGCTTCCAAATTTCTGGAAATATACCTTCTGATAAACATCTACTAAATAACATGCATACAGGCTCACATATGATCTCAGATGTATTTTTAAGAAAATGCGGTGGGATATTACCAGTGCCTGTTCCTTTAAAAGTATCAGTAGTATAATGTAAGTATTATATATATATATATATATATATATATATATATATATATATATATATATATATACCAGTTTATTATTTTTACTACTTTTTGGTTATAAAAAATTTGGTTAAAAGAAAATAATATAAAATAGTTACATAATGAATAAACTTATTTTAATAATTTTGGGTTAAACATGTGACAGAGTTTATGTCCGGACTAATTTATATATACATGTATATATATATATAAATATAAATATATATATATATATATACATATATATATATATATATATATATATATATATATATATATATATATATATATATATATATATATATATATATATATATATATATATATATATATATATATATATATATATATATATATATATATATATATATATATATATATATACATATATATATATATATATACATATATATATATATATATATATATATATATATATATATATATATATATATATATATATATATATATATATATATATATATATATATATATATATATATATATATATATATATATATATATATATATATATATATATATATATATATATATATATATATATATATATATATATATATATATATATATATATATATATATATATATATATATATATATATATATATATATATATATATATATATATATATATATATATATATATAAAACATTGCTTTATCGCTTTGAGTATTGCACACAGGACGGAATTTAATTTTTTGTCTGCGGTGGGAAAAGTATGTCCAAACATATTTAACATTTTTGGAAATAAAGTTTTCGATGTTTTGTAAAAGTTTCGATTCACCCATGCCTTACTTTTGCTTTTAAAATTATATATATATATATATATATATATATATATATATATATATATATATATATATATATATATATATATATATATATATATATATATATATATATATATATATATATATATATATATATATATATATATATATATATATATATCTATATATATATATATATATATATATATATATATATATATATATATATATATATATATATATATATATATATATATATATATATATATATATATATATATAAAATATTATATTATATATATAAATTATATATATAAAATTATATAGGACCGCGGGAACCATATAGGATATTTAATTAATCTCGTAACAGATAAAGGTGTAAACTTTTTTATTATACTTAAAATAGGTTCGTAAAAGGCAGCTATACATACTACAAATAAACTGACAAAAAGATGATACCTGAGAAGTTTCTTTCACCTGTTTATTTTCCTTTACAGGCATTTCATTACGAAACGGTGGTAGATACAAAAATGAGAATCGATTGATGAATGAAAGATTTGATTTGATATCAAAATAACTGCATTTAACTAAGTGCATACGAAAGTGTAAAAGTTCTTATAACCAAAAACTAGTAAAAATAATAATATACATACTCACTTATTTACTTAACGTTACGCACAATCCCTAACGGGGTAAACCGTGTTCCTACAGACATAAGTTGAAATTTTAAAATTTTACAGCCACTAAATATTTTCTTCACCATTCGGTCTTCACTCATTCCCTCAACGAGCCCAAACCATCGAAGCACGCCCTTATCAATTTGAGTGATAAGATCATCTTTAAAGCCTGCCATATTGCAAACGTTACAAAGTTTATTGAATTCGAATTTCGAATTGTTCATGAAAATAAAACTATATACTTTTTAGAATTTTACTCATTTTTAAATATGGAGTGGACGCTTAAAGAAGACCGTGTTGCAGTTATTGCGTTGCATCGTTGCGGTTACGCGCTAATTCAAGTTTTTGACATACTGAAAAATTTGAATATAACTAAAAGATTCGTTTATCGTACCATCAAACGATACAATGAAGACTCTAGTGTAGATGACAGGTCAAGAAATGGTCGCCCTTGGTCTGTTAGGACTCCAGAAGTGATAAAAGCTATGAAGGCTCGAATTCAAAGAAATCACAAACGTAAGCAGAAACTGTTGGCCCTTCAGATGGGGTTAAGCCGAACCACGGTGAAAAGGGTGTTAAATGAAGACTTAGGGCTTCGGGCATATCGAAGAAAAACAGGACATTGTTTGAATGCTCGTCTAATGCACCTAAGACTGAAAAGATGCCGCGCTTTGTTTAGGTTACGCGGTAAAAAAATATCGTAATTTTCTATTATAATTCGTAGACAGTGAAAGTTTCTATGAATTTTCTAAACAGTTTTAGGATGAATCTCGAAATTTTGGAGATTCTAAGTCCACTAGTAATGGACACAAGAGAGGTCTTGAAAAATGGAGGAGGTTCTTAATTCGGTTGTACGAATGTTTTCTACTTATAGGAAGAGATATCATTAATTATCAACAATTTCTAAATAACTGCTTTTCAGATTGTTACGATACTTTTCTTGTCATTATTAAACGATTTGCCCTTAATATATGAAACATCTTCACGCCATTACCAATACCATAGGTAGACAGTGGTCGAGATAATGAAGTCCTTTCTACCCATTAACAGTGGTAGAGCCACGCATCAGCTTTTGTTATTATATGAATGGGCCGGCTCGACCGGGGAAGTACCACGACCTCACAGAATACCGGCGTGAAGTAGAATTCTAACAAACTTAGTCTGGTGAGTGCAGGTAACCGGAGGCCTACACACCCTCCTCCTCCAATTCGGGGGGCACTCTAGGGCCGGCAACGCATCTGCTATGCCTCTGGTATTGCGGGTGTTCATGAGCAGCGATAATCACTTACCATCACGTGAGCTGCTCGTTTGCCTCCCTTTTATATATAAAAAAACAAAACCTTCCACCGAAGACATTTTTGTGACAACATGACAGGTAGTGATCCTGTCGCCGTCTTTATGACGAAACAAATGTAAACCGCGACGCAAAAGATGACGTGCTTAAAAAAATTTGTACCATTTTGTTATTTACACTATTTTCTATATATTTGGAAATTTAACTTTTGATATCACGGTAGCCGAGTGGTTGAGCGGTGGCCGGGAGACCCGAGTTCGATCCCCAGGTGGCAGGCTTGTACTAATGGGTTTTTCAAAAACTTATGTACGAATTGTATCGTAGGCTTGGACATAGAGATGGTGACGAGCTCACCACCTGTCACGTTGTCCCGAAAATATCTTCGGTGAAAGGAGGGTCAAAGGGACTTAATTGTCTAGACTAGACCGCTGTCTACCCCTGCATTGGGAATTGCGAGAAGATATTTATTTATTTATATTTGCACAAAGTAACGCCTGATTTTATTAACTACCTACTTACTGCGCCTCGCGGCTTTGCTCACTTTTGACTTCAGCACTTTCTAAAGTAAAAAAAAGCTGTTTGAAATATTTCTTATAAGAAAAATTATCTTCCTCTGAAAGCCACCTAAAAATCAGTCTAGCCGTTGCGCAGATTGGCCGTAACAAACAGGCAGACAACACTTAGAATTTTTGTTCTAATAATGATTTACACTCTTTTATGCATTTAGTAAAAAATTTGTTATATTGACATTATCTACAAATAGACCCCTCAATTTGATTCGTTTTATGGATCAAAATAACTTATCCACTAAAAGGAGAGCTAGGTATTTTACTTACTGTTTAATTGATATATAACTCCATAACACTGCTTAAGAGAGAGAAGTAGTAAGAGAACGAGTAAAATCATGTTTCTGGCACTTACAAACGGTAGAACACTATTCAATGCAACTGTTACCGGCACAAAATTAACTAGTTAAATGGACGCCAAGGTTACTTTACCAATTTTTATACTTCGTGTTACGCTACTTGTTTATGCTTTTTTACATTTTTGAAGTTAATTAACAACTAAGATTAACAATGTATGTAATGTATGATGTAATATAAAAAAATAATGAAAAATACCCATTTATCCATTCCAATTACTTACTTACTTTTATTATTTTCACGCACAGTGCCTGACGGGGTAGCCAGAGAGAACAGATAGCCTAGTGTCACGATCCTTATATACCTCTTTCGCTTCTTTCTGATTCATCGTTTTCTTCGAACATGCACGTCGAGGTATCCGAGTACTCTTGACCTTGCCCTTTTTGAGTAATTTGCTCACATGGTCTCTAGTAATGATAAGGATATGAGAGAGAATCCATAAAACGAATCAAATTGAGGGGTCTATTTGTAGATAATGTCAATATAACAAATTTTTTACTAAATGCATATAAAAGTGTAAATCATTATTAGAACAAAAATTCTAAGTGTTTCCTGCCTGTTTGTTACGGCCAATCTGCGCAACGGCTAGACTGATTTTTAGGTGGCTTTCAGAGGAAGATAATTTTTCTTATAAGAAATATTTTAAGCAGCTTTTTTTACTTTAGAAAGTGCTAAAGTCAAAAGTGAGCAAAGCCGCGAGGCGCAGCATGTAGGTAGTTAATAAAATCAGGCGTTACTTTGTGCAAATATAAATAAATAAATATCTTCACGCAATTCCCAATACAGGGGTCGACGGAGGTCTAGTCTAGACAATTAAGTCCCTTTGACCCTCCTTTCACCGAAGATATTTTCGGGACAACGTAGCAGGTGGTGAGCTCGTCGCCGTCTTTATGTTCAAGCCAACGATACAATTCGTACATAAGTTTTTGAAAAACCCATTGGTACAAGCCTGCCACCTGGGGATCGAACTCGGGTCTCCCGACCACCGCTCAACCACTCGGCTACCGTGATATCAAAAGTTAAGTTTCCAAATATATAAAAAATAGTGTAAATAACAAAATGGTACGAATTTTTTTAAGCACGTCATCTTTTGCGTCGCGGTTTACATTTGTTTCGTCATAAAGACGGCGACAGGATCACTACCTGTCACGTTGTCACAAAAAATGTCTTCGGTGGAAGGTTTTGTTTTCTTATATATAAAAGGGAGGCAAACGAGCAGCTCACGTGATGGTAAGTGATTATCGCTGCTCATGAACACCCGCAATACCAGAGGCATAGCAGATGCGTTGCCGGCCCTAGAGTGCCCCCCCCCCCCCCGAATTGGAGGAGGAGGGTGTGTAGGCCTCCGGTTACCTGCACTCACCAGACTAAGTTTGTTAGACTTCTACTTCACGCCGGTATTCTGTGAGGTCGTGGTACTTCCCCGGTCGAGCCGGCCCATTCATATAATAACAAAAGCTGATGCGTGGCTCTACCACTGTTAATGGGTAGAAAGGACTTCATTATCTCGACCACTGTCTACCTATGGTATTGGTAATGGCGTGAAGATGTTTCATATATTAAGGGCAAATCGTTTAATAATGACAAGAAAAGTATAGTAACAATCTGAAAAGCAGTTATTTAGAAATTGTTGATAATTAATGATATCTCTTCCTATAAGTAGAAAACATTCATACAACCGAATTAAGAATTTACCTTAAAAACAACTTTTTAACTGTCCAATGCCTAGGGATATCTTTGTGTCCATTACTAGTGGACTTAGAATCTCCAAAATTTCGAGATTCATCCTAAAACTGTTTAGAAAATTCATAGAAACTTTCACTGTCTACGAATTATAATAGAAAACTACGTTTTTTACTAATAAAATAAACCATTAAATACATGACGGTAGCAGTAATATTCACTTGAAATTTAAGTGACACAATTCCTTCCTTTGCCGACATAAACAGCAATAGATATCTCTCAACGTGGTCCTTTAACTCTGATGGCAAACGACCCCGTGACTCAGTATAGCCATAATCCCTCCCCGCGTACTTTTCACCAATTTTTAAATCGAACTCGTGCTTTATTGAGATAGTGCGAGTGTTCGATGCTAGGTGCCGTCCTGCGTTACGTGACTTCCCTCGATGTACATAGGTAAGAGTTGCGGATTAGAATCGTGTTAGGTGCAAATATTTGTGTGATGAATATGAATGTTTGTTCTAGAGTCATGGATGTTTATATGTACATATGAATATTTATCCATTTAAATATAATATCCATTTAAATATAAGTATTTTGTACTTACAGACACACACACACACACACACACGTTGGCTTGGACACTAAGACATATAAGACAAGTATATATAAATTAGTCCGGACATAAACTCTGTCACATGTTTAACCCAAAATTATTATAATAAGTATATATATATATATATATATATATATATATATATATATATATATATATATATATATATATATATATATATATATATATATATATATATATATATATATATATATATATATATATATATATATATATATATATATATTAGTCCGACATATTAATTATTAAAATAAGTTTATTCATTATGTAACTATTTTATATTTTTTTTCTTTTAACCAAATTTTTTATAACCAAAAACTAGTAAAAATAATAAACTGGTCAAGCTGATCGCCCGATAGCACCCGCAGTCATAATGTGAACCGCTTCCATTCTACACCTTTCACGCACTTCCTCAATCAATGCTTTCGTGGGAACTTTCTGCAGCTTATATCTTTCTTTCATCTTCTATCTCATATCCTTATCATTACTAGAGACCATGTGAGCAAATTACTCGAAGAGGGCAAGGTCAAGAGTACTCGAATACCTCGACGTGCATGTTCGAAAATAATAAGTTGTCTTAGTGTCCAAGCCAACGTGTGTGTGTGTGTGTGTGTGTCTGTAAGTACAAAATACTTATATTTAAATGGATATTATATTTAAATGGATAAATATTCATATGTACATATAAACATCCATGACTCTAGAACAAACATTCATATTCATCACACAAATATTTGCACCTAACACGATTCTAATCCGCAACTCTTACCTATGTACATCGAGGGAAGTCACGTAACGCAGGACGGCACCTAGCATCGAACACTCGCACTATCTCAATAAAGCACGAGTTCGATTTAAAAATTGGTGAAAAGTACGCGGGAGGGATTATGGCTATACTGGAGTCACGGGGTCGTTTGCCATCAGAGTTAAAGGACCACGTTGAGAGATATCTATTGCTGTTTATGTCGGCAAAGGAAGGAATTGTGTCACTTAAATTTCAAGTGAATATTACTGCTACCGTCATGTATTTAATGGTTTATTTTATTAGTAAAAAACGTAGTTTTCTATTATAATTCGTAGACAGTGAAAGTTTCTATGAATTTTCTAAACAGTTTTAGGATGAATCTCGAAATTTTGGAGATTCTAAGTCCACTAGTAATGGACACAAAGATATCCCTAGGCATTGGACAGTTAAAAAGTTGTTTTTAAGGTAAATTCTTAATTCGGTTGTATGAATGTTTTCTACTTATAGGAAGAGATATCATTAATTATCAACAATTTCTAAATAACTGCTTTTCAGATTGTTACTATACTTTTCTTGTCATTATTAAACGATTTGCCCTTAATATATGAAACATCTTCACGCCATTACCAATACCATAGGTAGACAGTGGTCGAGATAATGAAGTCCTTTCTACCCATTAACAGTGGTAGAGCCACGCATCAGCTTTTGTTGTTATATGAATGGGCCGGCTCGACCGGGGAAGTACCACGACCTCACAGAATACCGGCGTGAAGTAGAAGTCTAACAAACTTAGTCTGGTGAGTGCAGGTAACCGGAGGCCTACACACCCTCCTCCTCCAATTCGGGGGGGGGGGGGCGCCCTCTAAGGCCGGCAACGCATCTGCTATGCCTCTGGTATTGCGGGTGTTCACGAGCAGCGATAATCACTTACCATCACGTGAGCTGCTCGTTTGCCTCCCTTTTATATATAAGAAAACAAAACCTTCCACCGAAGACATTTTTTGTGACAACGTGACAGGTAGTGATCCTGTCGCCGTCTTTATGACGAAACAAATGTAAACCGCGACGCAAAAGATGACGTGCTTAAAAAAATTTGTACCATTTTGTTATTTACACTATTTTCTATATATTTGGAAACTTAACTTTGATATCACGGTAGCCGAGTGGTTGAGCGGAGGTCGGGAGACCTGAGTTCAATCCCAGGTGGCAGGCT
This sequence comes from Sericinus montela, assembly GCA_029286605.1. Taxonomy (NCBI): domain Eukaryota; kingdom Metazoa; phylum Arthropoda; class Insecta; order Lepidoptera; family Papilionidae; genus Sericinus; species Sericinus montela. The sequence continues at coordinate 9,303,804 of JAGSMR010000030.1, read as the reverse complement.
TGTACCAATGGGTTTTTCAAAACTTATGTACGAATTGTATCGTTGGCTTGAACATAAAGACGGCGACGAGCTCACCACCTGTTACGTTGTCCCGAAAATATCTTCGGTGAAAGGAGGGTCAAAGGGACTTAATTGTCTAGACTAGACCCTCCGTTCACCCCTTCGTATTGGGAATTGCGTGAAGATATTTATTTATTTATATTTGCACAAAGTAACGCCTGATTTTATTAACTACTCACATGCTGCGCCTCGCGGCTTTGCTCACTTTGACTTTAGCACTTTCTAAAGTAAAAAGCTGCTTAAAATATTTCTTATAAAAAATTATCTTCTCTGAATATATGTATATATATAAAATCTGAATATATATATATATAAATAAATAAATATCTATATATATATATATATATATATATATATATATATATATATATATATATATATATATATATATATATATATATATATATATATATATATATATATATATATATATATATATATATATATATATATATATATATATATATATATATATATATATATATATATATATATACATATATATATATATATATATATATATATATATATATATATATATATATATATATATATATATATATTTATATATATATATATATATATATATATATATATATATATATATATATATATATATATATATATATATATAGATATTTATTTATTTATTATATGCAAAGTATCACGACCAGTTGGAATTTATTCAAAGATTTCTACGCTCCATGAACTGTCGCTGTTTTCACTCTAAAGCACCTTATGACTTATAAAAAATATCTTCACGCAATTCCCAATACAGGGGTAGACAGAGGTCAAGTCTAGACAATTAAGTCCTTTTGACCCACCTTCCACCGAAGATATTTTCGGGACAACGTGACAGGTGGTGAGCCCGTCGCCGCCTTTATGTCCAAGCCAACGATGAAATTCGTACATAAGTTTTTTGAAAAACTCATTGGTACTGCCACCTGGGGATCGAACTCGGGTCTCCGGACTCCAAATTCCGACCACCCAACAACTCGGCTATCGTGACTATTATTTATTGACCTTATGACTTATTATTAACGAATTCACTCACTTAATAATGTAGTGTTATTGTTTGATGTTTCCAATAAATAGAAAAAAATAGATAAGTTTATGTATGCCGATTAGCTTCTTTGAGTTGAAGTAGGTATCCATCTACATGTATGTAGATGGATACCTACTTCAACGCGTACGAAGTTACGGACAAAAGCTAGTATTATATATATTTGCAATTATTACACACACATCGGTTAGCAGAATATAATTACAATGGTCGAACATTTGATGCATATAAAATTAATAATTAGGTAGATAAGAAAAAGCGTTTGAGTAATTGTGAGTCGTTAATTAACATTTTGCGAATTGAACATAAAACGTACAATTGCGTGGCCATATTATATTTTGATGAAAACAGCTTGTTTATAGATTATGTTTTAGGCGTTTAGATAATTTTAGGCATTTTAGAGTATTTATTAGAAGAATTGCCTAAATATTCTAGAATTTGCATAGTACGAAGAGGGATCAAAAAGTAGTGAGAATGAGAGAGAATATAATGACTATTCAATATATCCTCGGTGCCGAAAATATCTGGTGGAAGGTGGGTCAGATTCTGTGATGTCAAGATTGATGTTATGTCTCGGGATCAAAATGATAGACAAAGGTGTCGTCCATTGTTACGAAACGAGACAAAAAGTTTTCAGAATCTTCTTGAAACTTGTCCAACAATATCTTCGAAATGTAAAGTTGATTTGGTTTCTGACTGTCGGTAAATATTCTCGGTACCCATCTTGCGGAGACTTTCTCATATTCAAAGATTGTTTCAATATGAATTGAATACTTCCATATAAAATGCCCGTTTCTTGAATTGAATATAATCGGATGGTAAATCTTCGATCGCTCAATACAATTTTCTCGACCTTCGCAACATTTTCTTGGGTGACTGACGTGGATGTCCTTCTTCCGTGCTCGTTCTCCCTACACGAAATTGAGAAGCCCACCTTGCGACAGTGGAATATGGTGGAGCAGACTCTCCTAATGTTGCCTCCAAATCGCAACGAATTTCTTGCATCGTCAACTTTTTAAGCAGAGGTATTTAATAACGGCTTGCACTTCGTTTTTCTCTGTTTTCGAGAAGACGTTCCGACACGTAGCAAACAAATTCAGAAAAGTCTTTTTCATTCAGAAAAATAAAAGAGAATTGAAGACTCTTTTCTTTACTAAAATTACAAATATGTATCTAAGCTATGCCTGCCAGTATTTATTTTTTTTCTTAGCAAGGAGTATATCGTTCTCATTACTTTTTGATCCCTCCTCGTAAATATGTCTTCAATTTAAATAATTTGGGATACATTGGCTTCCACATGAAAGGTTGATGTACTGTGCTAGACTTTTATTATATACATAGGGCAGGAATTATTCCGACTTATCGTAATGTCCAATTTACAAAAATCTTCATAAATTTTAGGCTATGTATATTATTACTAATGTAGTAATAATAAAAGACAGGCTAAAATTTAAGTACCTATTGTATTAATATAAAAGTACTATATTAAATTCATTATTAAGTTTTATCTATTTTATATATTATATACAGATTCATATGTTAATTCAGATGAAGAGTCAAGTAGTTTTGATCCTCACGATACAGGCCGCCTGGTGTGGATATCATGTCATATAAATAAATCTTCTTCAATCATAGAAGTAAGTGATTACGTATATTTCTTGTAACATGTTAATGTAATATTTGTATTATGGTTGCAAATAAATACTTTCTGTTTTCTATAAGTACTATATTCCTGAAAAAAAAATGTCACGATAGCCGAGTGGTTGGGTGATCAGAATTCTAGTGAAGAGACCCGAGTTCGATCTCCAGGTGGTAGGGTCGTACCAAGGTTTAGGTTTTTTATAAACTTATGTGCGATTAATATCGTTGGCTTGGACATGAAGACGGCGAATGATCATCAAGGTGCGGAGTGCGGGGTGCGCGGGTCGCGTCAGTCAACTGATCGCTTACCGCTCGACCTACATTGTTTTCAAAACAAGTTCATTGCAATGCAATTGTGATTTTATTTTGTACAATTGCAATATTCTTTAAATATGTGGGTCACGAAAACAGTTCATTATCGATTTATATCAATATTACGCTTCTTCAATCTTGATTTGCGAAGGTAAACTTACCACCAACTAAACTATCGGGTCGTCGATATCACAGTCCTGATACAAGATAAATTCGTTATTAAAAATGGCAACTAAACATCAATCGTAGTTGTAAACAATTAGGTTTTCTTTGATGTTGACTGTGGCGCAGTAAAAATATCTTTAGGCATAAATATGCAAAAGAATTTGCCCATATTTAGTCACACAAAAATATTACCTGTAATTTAAATTACCTGATTGTGTTGTCCTGTTGTAAATTATTTTGTTATCTTTATTGCAAAATCAAAATGCGTATATGTGGAACACTCGGTTGGAACGAAGTTTCGTAGTATATAAATTATAAGCTATTATATTATGTTATTATGCTATTTTATGTATATATATTATGCTTTTTTATGTTTTAGTCAACTAATTGGGTATTAAAAAAATTAAGAGTCGTAATATAAAAAAATTAAGTTAAAAATTAACTATTCACATATTTTTGTACTTTAACTCTGACAGTTTTGTAACAGGGCAAGCGGTTATTGGATATTTTGAACCAATAAACGCACATAGTAAGTCACGATAGCCGAGTTCTTGGGTGGTCGGAATTTCGAGTCGAGAGACCCGAGTTCGATCCCCAGGTGGCAGTACCAATGAGTTTTTCAAAAACTTATGTACGAATTTCATCGTTGGCTTGGACATAAAGGCGGCGTCGGGCTCACCACCTGTCACGTTGTCCCGAAAATATCTTCGGCGGAAGGTGGGTCAAAGGGACTTAATTGTCTAGACTTGACCTCTGTCTACCCCTGTATTGGGAATTGCGTGAAGATATTTATTTAATAAACGCACATCTATGCCTGGAAACAGCCAATAGCATACGTGGTATGGATAACCGTCCTATGGAAAGAGTCATGACGTCATCAGACATTGGATAATGGGAACAGAATCAAAATAAATAGGTTCGACAGCCGGAAAACACATAATTTATTAAATAAATTAAGTTAACATTTTCTTCTACTTAATCCACTATTTACTATTTTCCTTCTTAACGTTATGCTTTTAAACCCTCATAACTGGAAAGGTCTAATCCACTATGAATACAATATAATAATATAATAATCACGCACGATTAGGCACGTTAGTGTTCGTGCACGTTCTTGTCTTACTCTTTCCCCTCTTGAAACAATTTGTACACATAGTCGAAAGTTAGTCTCGGCCTTCTTCGACCTATTTTAATAATAAATTACGTGTAAAGGAAAATTATAAATAGATATCTTCACGAAATTCTAGTCTAGTCTAGACAATTGAGTCCCTTTGACCCACCTTCCATCGAAGATATTTTCGGGAAAACGTGACAGGTGGTGAGCTCGTCCCCGTCCTTAGAAAAGTATACAGCTTTTCTTCACCGCTCGGTCTTCAGTCATAAAGTAAATATATCCAATCCTTATTGGATTGGATATATTGACTCCACAATGACAGCACGGAATTATCCATTTTAGTGATAAGATCATGTATCAAACCTGCCATATTGCAAATCTCCTCGTTTTTGACCAACGCAGTCAGTGCACTGTTGCCTTTGTTCCCGGCAGCTACCATTTTCCATCCCGGCTTAAAGCGCTCGCCAAGTATGTAATTTTATAAATCTACATATAATGACCAGTAATAGTTCGCTGCAAATCATAAGCCTGTTATTAATGAATTCATTCTTGGCAAGCGGAATGATCTTAATTTGTATTTATTTAAATTACGTAAACTTTAATTATTTAAAATACTTCAACACACTCGAATCGCTGTAACAAAAAACAAACCACTACCTGTTTGTTTCGAGAATATTGTTATGTCCCTCGTAACGCAAGGACCTTCGACAATAACAATTAACAGTTCACAAATCAAATGAATCAGTGTGCGCTAGAATGTCGACTTGATCTGAGGTATTAATTCAGTCCAGTACATAAATCATCAAGTGTTGTATGTAACACGATTCAGTGAAAAGAAAAAAAAAACAAACTATATAAAATACATATATAATAAACAGTTACCAGAAGTATACGCGGTAAGTTCTAGAATATACTCAAACCATTATACATTTATTAATATATTTTAGTTAGTAGTTAGTTAATACATTTTTTAATCACATTTTAATCAAAGTTGTAAACAAATATATATGAATTTTGTCACAGTTGATATCATGAAAAATTTTATTAACCTAAAAATATTTTTAATATTATAAATATTTGTATTAATATTTTTGAGAAGTCACGATAGCCGAGTGGTTTCGAGTCAAGAACCCAAGTTCGATCCCCAGGTGGCAGGCTCGTGGGTTTTACGAAAACTTATATACGAATTATATCTTTGGCTTGGACATAAAAAGAAGGGACTTAATTATCTAGACTAGACCTCTTTCTACCCCTGTATTGGGAATTGCGTGAAGATATTTATTTATTTAAAAATATTTTTAATATTATAAATATTTGTATTAATATTTTGAGAAGTCACGATAGCCGAGTTCTTGGGTGGTCGGAATTTCGAGTCGAGAGACCTGAGTTCGATCCCCAGGTGGCAGTACCAATGAGTTTTTCAAAACTTATGTACGAATTTCATCGTTGGCTTGGACATAAAGGCGGCGTCGGGCTCACCACCTGTCACGTTGTCCTGAAAATATCTTCGGTGGAAGGTGGGTCAAAGGGACTTAATTGTCTAGACTTGACCTCTGTCTACCCCTGTATTGGGAATTGCGTGAAGATATTTATTTAATAAACGCACATCTATGCCTGGAAACAGCCAATAGCATACGTGGTATGGATAACCGTCCTATGGAAAGAGTCATGACGTCATCAGACATTGGATAATGGGAACAGAATCAAAATAAATAGGTTCGACAGCCGGAAAACACATAATTTATTAAATAAATTAAGTTAACATTTTTTTCTACTTAATCCACTATTTACTATTTTCCTTCTTAACGTTATGCTTTTAAACCCTCATAACTGGAAAGGTCTAATCCACTATGAATACAATATATTAATATAATAATCACGCACGATTAGGCACGTTAGTGTTCGTGCACGTTCTTGTCTTACTCTTTCCCCTCTTGAAACAATTTGTACACATAGTCGAAAGTTAGTCTCGGCCTTCTTCGACCTATTTTAATAATAAATTTCGTGTAAAGGAAAATTATAAATAAATATCTTCACGCAATTCTAGTCTAGTCTAGACAATTGAGTCCCTTTGACCCACCTTCCATCGAAGATATTTTCGGGAAAACGTGACAGGTGGTGAGCTCGTCCCCGTCCTTAGAAAAGTATACAGCTTTTCTTCACCGTTCGGTCTTCAGTCATAAAGTAAATATATCCAATCCTTATTGGATTGGATATATTGACTCCACAATGACAGCACGGAATTATCCATTTTAGTGATAAGATCATGTATCAAACCTGCCATATCGCAAATCTCCTCGTTTTTGACCAACGCAGTCAGTGCACTGTTGCCTTTGTTCCCGGCAGCTACCATTTTCCATCCCGGCTTAAAGCGCTCGCCAAGTATGTAATTTTATAAATCTACATATAATGACCAGTAATAGTTCGCTGCAAATCATAAGCCTGTTATTAATGAATTCATTCTTGGCAAGCGGAATGATCTTAATTTGTATTTATTTAAATTACGTAAACTTTAATTATTTAAAATACTTCAACACACTCGAATCTGTAACAAAAAACAAACCACTACCTGTTTGTTTCGAGAATATTGTTATGTCCCTCGTAACGCAAGGACCTTCGACAATAACAATTAACAGTTCACAAATCAAATGAATCAGTGTGCGCTAGAATGTCGACTTGATCTGTGGTATTAATTCAGTCCAGTACATAAATCATCAAGTGTTGTATGTAACACGATTCAGTGAAAAGAAAAAAACAAACTACATAAAATACATATATAATAAACAGTTACCAGAAGTATACGCGGTAAGTTCTAGAATATACTCAAACCATTATACATTTATTAATACATTTTAGTTAGTAGTTAGTTAATACATTTTATTTTAATCAAAGTTGTAAACAAATATATATGAATTTTGTCACAGTTGATATCATGAAAAATTTTATTAACCTAAACATATTTTTAATATTATAAATATTTGTATTAATATTTTTGAGAAGTCACGATAGCCGAGTGGTTTCGAGTCAAGAACCCAAGTTCGATCCCCAGGTGGCAGGCTCGTGGGTTTTACGAAAACTTATATACGAATTATATCTTTGGCTTGGACATAAAAAGAAGGGACTTAATTATCTAGACTAGACCTCTTTCTACCCCTGTATTGGGAATTGCGTGAAGATATTTATTTATTTAAAAATATTTTTAAGAAATTACATTTGACCAAAATTTTAATATTTTTTAAATTAAATTATTCTTTTATATTAAATTTATATCAAAATAACGAGTAATGTATAATATATATTAAGATCTGTAAATGCTTTATTTATGTAGAATGATGTTGAAATTTTTCTTTACCTTGCAGAACACTGACCAAAAATGCTAGCCATTATTTTTTTTATTATGACGACTTTATTTGGAATTACCATGGTTCGACGGCACTTTCTGCATAAACCTATAAAGCCTTCACCGTTTGCGCAAGAATTCGACTTTCTAATACATACAAATTCGATGATCGGAGCCAGCAATAAAGATCGTAAATAAAGATAATACTTACACACTACCCACTGCAGGGCATAGGCCTGCTGTAAGAAGAGTAAGAACTGTAAGAAGGATTTACCATAATCGCCATATTTGTAATCAAATTAGCGATCACATTACCAGACAATTAAGTCGGGAGGTGTAACATAATTTGTGCGCATAGCCGCACGACAAAGCATGGCGATTATGGAAAATGCCTCATATATTAATGCATTACTGGCCAAAAATCTTCAAAGCATCTTAAATATATGTTAGCATTTATTTTAATCTAAGAGTACTTTTTTGATTGAAAGAGCGTTAAAGCGACAAATAATTTTAAAGCAATATTTTAAATTTTTCTGGTCTTTGCCAATTTTGTTAAAAAAATAAATAAAAATCCGAGCTACAGAGTAGAAGTTAGTAGTTCAATCATACTTGTTTTGTAAAATTATATAGCATTGAATAAAAGAGGAAATGAACATAGAAGTTAATTTTATAATATTGTACGATGAAAAATAAATGTACTCATTTTATTTAAGAAAACATTTAGCAAAATATTTATATAGAAAAGCTTAACTAACTCATATTGTATTTGTAAAAATAAGAAATGAGTGTATTTGAGAATAACTTAGAAAGAGCAAAAGTTAAATAATGACTCCAATACTTAATGTTAAATCTAAACATTTGTTGTTTTTTAAACATCATTTAAATTAAATTCATTTAAAAATTATTAAGGTATAGTTTAATAAATTATGATTTAATTAACTGAATTTGCATTATAATTTTTGTAAGTATAATAAAATTATTTTATCAAGTTATCAAATGTTTTCTTTTCTTATATTTCAACTTCGTACGAAGGTAGAAAAAAACAGATATATTTACGTTGATGTAAATATATTTTTTTAACTTACATTTTCTTGTGTACATTTACTGCTTTGTCATCTAGAGTTAACATGAACAGATTGTTTTTATTACCGTGCCGTGAGAAAGCCGCATACAATTATATTTATAATTATGTTTCTAATTACAATTGGCCGTGGGAAAAGCAAACAAAGTTGTAGTCGACACTAGCCGCAGTGATTTTAGAATTGTAAATTATCAACGCAAGGTACGGCTACCGGGAACTGTATTTCCATAAACCTAGCAACTAGTCATTGGGTATAAGCGCCTTACGCAAAAACACAATTTAAACTCTGCCATTTTCAGTTAGAATCTCAGCTTCGAGTAAGTTTTGTTAGACTTGGGGATCAGGGTACAAGTTAATATCTTTGGCGGTAATGATACAGCGACAAACGTTTTTGTTTTCTTTAATATTAAAGGGTATTTGGAAGATATCGCTTTCAGCGATAAGATCGCCGTTTGTATCACCATAGTCTAGCCACCAACCAATTTTAGGTTGCATATTTGCTATGTTGGTGTGCAATAAAGAATACTTTATCTATCTAATGGGATTGTATCCAAAAGTTACTTAACTTTTATTAAAGTTTTTTTTTTACTTTATCAGATTTATAAAACACTTGCTTTACTTCCTCTTGATTCATCTTTTATTGTAAATATATAGTAATAAATTGTTTCTCAATTTGTATCCGTGCCTACGCTTTCCGAATTCTTCATCAAAGCTACTAATCATTGAAACATCATTTGAAAGCTTACGTTCCCGATTATTGACACTAAGTATTTATAGAAAGCAACAAGCTCTGAATAAATTATATGACTTACTAAATCTATGTGTATTATTTTGGACTCAATATCATTTTTCTGAAAATTTTGCAATTAGGTTCTCCTCTCCAAAGATATATGATGTCCTGAAACGGGTTTTATCATGACGTCAAACTTTATCTCCATCTTAGTGTGATCTGCCTTCACGGAATAGTGCCTTAGTAAATGGGCGAGTGTCGTCTTCATCGACATATATGCATATGATTTTCCTATGGAATTAGAAACGTTTTTATTTCACTAATTTGAAATGATTAACGTACTAAGAGCAAAATACAGTACAAAACTTTAGCACAATAGTAAAAAAAGATAACGTACCAATACAAATCCTTCTTCCCATACTAAATGCAGCAAAAGCAGTTGGACATTGAGGTAAAGTTGCTGGGTCCAGCCATCTTTCTGGTTTGAACTCTTCTACGTCATCTCCCCACATAGGATGTCGGTGCATGCCATAAACAAACATAAAACACGTCCGACCACCCGTTAAGGTGCAGTTCTCTGAAAAATTACATATAATAACATTGATTCTTTTATTACAAGTAAATATATTCATAAAACTTAAATCTTTAAGTAATTCCAATTTAACAATTAAACAAGTTGTATAATTATTAAATATTAACGATCCTGAAACAAGGGGTTGCTGAGCAAACATTTATGTGGTGAATATGAATGTTTGTACTCGACTCTTTGATTTTTATATGGGTATTGGAATATTTATATGTATTAGTGTATTGTACCGTTGGATTGGACACCATGTCGGCAATAAACTGACCACCTATCGCGTAGTCCCAAATTAGCTTCTGTGCAATGGATAGAACTGTCTACACCTCTGACTAATACATTTTCACACATTTCACACTACTGCTGGAGATATAAATAAAAATAGAATGTTTTATTTATCCAACTTACTTAGCTTCACATTCCTGTCAAGCCTCCTTGCTGTAATGGGAACTATTGGATATATCCGCATTGTTTCTTTCAACACTGCTTCTAGGTATACCAAGTGGGATAAATCTTGCTTAGTCACGTCTCTGTCGTCATCTCCAAATACATCATGAAGCCTGGAAATTGGAATATTTCTGATTAAATATATTTTTAAGTCTTCAGGCATATACCTGAGATAGACACAGGTCTATTAAATTAATGAGAAAACAAAAGTTGGCGTTATCGTATTCATAATTCCTAACTGAAAAGTCAGGAACATCATTGTCACTTGCAAAAGGAATAATAGATGGCGCCTATGCCAATAAACAAGGCACAAGTAATAAAAGAGAATACAAATTTAAAATTTCAACTGACACAGGCGGGATTCGAACCCGCGACCTTCGCCGATCCGTGGTGACGCTCTTACCTCCGAACCACAGTGTCTTACACGCATCAGTTAATTTTATTATGTAATTTTATTGATTTTAAAGCATTTTTATGCTGAACTTTTATGTGATTAAATTAATGAGAAAACAAAAGTTGGCGTTATCGTATTCATAATTCCTAACTGAAAAGTCAGGAACATCATTGTCACTTGCAAAAGGAATAATAGATGGCGCCTATGCCAATAAACAAGGCACAAGTAATAAAAGAGAATACAAATTTAAAATTTCAACTGACACAGGCGGGATTCGAACCCGCGACCTTCGCCGATCCGTGGTGACGCTCTTACCTCCGAACCACAGTGTCTTACACGCATCAGTTAATTTTATTATGTAATTTTATTGATTTTAAAGCATTTTTATGCTGAACTTTTATGTGATTAAATTAATGAGAAAACAAAAGTTGGCGTTATCGTATTCATAATTCCTAACTGAAAAGTCAGGAACATCATTGTCACTTGCAAAAGGGATAATAGATGGCGCCTATGCCAATAAACAAGGCACAAGTAATAAAAGAGAATACAAATTTAAAATTTCAACTGACACAGGCGGGATTCGAACCCGCGACCTTCGCCGATCCGTGGTGACGCTCTTACCTCCGAACCACAGTGTCTTACACGCATCAGTTAATTTTATTATGTAATTTTATTGATTTTAAAGCATTTTTATGCTGAACTTTTATGTGATTAAATTAATGAGAAAACAAAAGTTGGCGTTATCGTATTCATAATTCCTAACTGAAAAGTCAGGAACATCATTGTCACTTGCAAAAGGGATAATAGATGGCGCCTATGCCAATAAACAAGGCACAAGTAATAAAAGAGAATACAAATTTAAAATTTCAACTGACACAGGCGGGATTCGAACCCGCGACCTTCGCCGATCCGTGGTGACGCTCTTACCTCCGAACCACAGTGTCTTACACGCATCAGTTAATTTTATTATGTAATTTTATTGATTTTAAAGCATTTTTATGCTGAACTTTTATGTGATTAAATTAATGAGAAAACAAAAGTTGGCGTTATCGTATTCATAATTCCTAACTGAAAAGTCAGGAACATCATTGTCACTTGCAAAAGGGATAATAGATGGCGCCTATGCCAATAAACAAGGCACAAGTAATAAAAGAGAATACAAATTTAAAATTTCAACTGACACAGGCGGGATTCGAACCCGCGACCTTCGCCGATCCGTGGTGACGCTCTTACCTCCGAACCACAGTGTCTTACACGCATCAGTTAATTTTATTATGTAATTTTATTGATTTTAAAGCATTTTTATGCTGAACTTTTATGTGATTAAATTAATGAGAAAACAAAAGTTGGCGTTATCGTATTCATAATTCCTAACTGAAAAGTCAGGAACATCATTGTCACTTGCAAAAGGGATAATAGATGGCGCCTATGCCAATAAACAAGGCACAAGTAATAAAAGAGAATACAAATTTAAAATTTCAACTGACACAGGCGGGATTCGAACCCGCGACCTTCGCCGATCCGTGGTGACGCTCTTACCTCCGAACCACAGTGTCTTACACGCATCAGTTAATTTTATTATGTAATTTTATTGATTTTAAAGCATTTTTATGCTGAACTTTTATGTGATTAAATTAATGAGAAAACAAAAGTTGGCGTTATCGTATTCATAATTCCTAACTGAAAAGTCAGGAACATCATTGTCACTTGCAAAAGGGATAATAGATGGCGCCTATGCCAATAAACAAGGCACAAGTAATAAAAGAGAATACAAATTTAAAATTTCAACTGACACAGGCGGGATTCGAACCCGCGACCTTCGCCGATCCGTGGTGACGCTCTTACCTCCGAACCACAGTGTCTTACACGCATCAGTTAATTTTTATTATGTAATTTTATTGATTTTTAAAGCATTTTTATGCTGAACTTTTATGTGATTAAATTAATGAGAAAACAAAAGTTGGCGTTATCGTATTCATAATTCCTAACTGAAAAGTCAGGAACATCATTGTCACTTGCAAAAGGGATAATAGATGGCGCCTATGCCAATAAACAAGGCACAAGTAATAAAAGAGAATACAAAGTTAAACTTTCAACTGACACAGGCGGGATTCGAACCCGCGACCTTCGCCGATCCGTGGTGACGCTCTTACCTCCGAACCACAGTGTCTTACACGCATCAGTTAATTTTTGTTATGTAATTTTATTGATTTTTAAAGCATTTTTATGCTGAACTTTTATGTGATTAAATTAATGAGAAAACAAAAGTTGGCGTTATCGTATTCATAATTCCTAACTGAAAAGTCAGGAACATCAAATTGTTACTTGCAAAAGGGATAATAGATGGCGCCTATGCCAATAAACAAGGCACAAGTAATAAAAAGAGAATACAAATTTAAAATTTCAACTTGTGCGTGTAAGACACGGTGGCTCGGAGGTAAGAGCGTCGCCACGGATCGGCGAAGGTCGCGGGTTCGAATCCCGCCCGTGTCAGTTGAAATTTTAACTTTTTTTTCTCTTTAATTTAATCACATAAAAGTGCAGCATAAAAATGCTTTAAAAATCAATAAAATTGCCTAATAAAAATTAAGTTGGCATTATCGTATTGATAATTCCTAACTGAAAAGTCAGGAATATCAAATTGTCACTTGCAAAAGGAATAATAGATGGCGCCTATGCCAATAAACAAGGCACAAGTAATAAAAAGAGAATACAGATTTAAAATTTCAACTGATGCGTGTAAATCACGGTGGCTCGGAAGTAAGAGCGTCACCACGGATCGGCGAAGGTCGCGAGTTCGAATCCCGCCCGTGTCAGTTGAAATTTTAACTTTTTTCTCTTTAATTTAATCACATAAAGGTTCAGCATAAAATGCTTTAAAATCAATAAAATTTTTATTATGTATATAATAACTGGTATAATAACTGGTGGTATATTATTATTTTGTATAAAATAATAATATACCACCTAATAAAAATAATAAATAAATAAATATAAATATAAATATCTTCACGCAATTCCCAATACAGGGGTAGACAGAGGTCGAGTCTAGACAATCAAGTCCCTTCGACCCACCTTCCACCGAAGATATTTTCGGGACAACGTGACAGGTGGTGAGCCCGTCGCCGTCTTTATGTCCAAGCCAACGATATTCGTACATAAGTTTTTAAAAAACCCATTGGTACGAGCCTACCAACTGGGAATCGAACTCGGGTCTATTGACTCGAAATTCCGACCACCCAACCACTCGGCTATCGTGACTAACCTAATAAAAGGTGGAGTAAATTGCTTCTCCGAAGCTTTGTTGCATTTTGTTAATTATCTTTACGCTTATCTGTAATGCTAATAATATCTCAATCTTCCGTTCAAAATTTTATTTAAATGCGTGAAGTAATAACAAACATTCGCTATTTCTAAATAAATACAAGGTTTTCTTTATTTAATTACGTACCCGTTGATGCTTCTAATCCATTCTTCTTATTATTAATGTACGAAGTTTTCCGGGTCTGTAGTACCTAAATAAACATCAACTCGGTAATCATTTAATTAACATTCAAAGCGAGTTTATAAAATTTAATAAATTTCGAAGTGTATACAAAAGTACTAAGCGAAGAAAACAAAAAATAACATTGATAAAAAATTACACATTTACTTCATTACATTATACATTTTTGAAATATATCAGCAGATATTATTCAAATGTCATTAAAAAAAATTAACTAACAAGTGATCTTAAAAAAAAGTAATTAATAAATAAGTCCTTTGACCCACCTTCTACCGAAGACATTTTTTGGGACGTGACAGGTTGTAAGCCCGTCGCCGTCTTTATGTCCGAGACGACGATATAAGGGTTTTTTTGCCCATTGGTACGAACTTTGGGGATCGAAGTCGGGAATCTGACTCGAATTCCGATCACCCAAGCAGTCCGCTGACGTAACATAAAATATTATTCTTTGTTTATAATTACCGTGTCAGACATATTGTGTAGAATCTTGAGACATTGGTCCTGCTTCTTTTTAAGGCTAGACCAGTTGTAGATAAAATTACTATGCAGCCAGAATTTTTGAAACCTCTCCACAAGAATATTAAACATCTGCTCTGCCGCATGCTCGTATTGGCTATTAAGAACGCTGTTTTCGCAGAAATCAACTCCTAGAGCAGTCACTAGAACGAAAACAAGTAAATTGCACATATTAATTACTATTATATTAAAAGTATTAATTGTTATAGTTTCTTCTTTTATGCAGTCTCTCATTATCTTTTCAATATGCGTTCAAATCTTGTAAATTTGGTGTTTTAAATTTACGCTTTGCAAGAGAATTACGTTCAATGTTCTAAACAGTTTATTTTCCACACTACTACCTTCATAAGTCTCATAAATTTCCAATTTTTAATTTTTTTTTTTTGTGTGTTAGTAATTGGATAAATTATAAAAAATAATTTCGTTAGGATTTGGCTTTGTAGGCTTTGTAAGAAAAATTTTGAGGTCGAATATGCATGCTTAGACTTGGATATCACGTGTATTGTAACAGTAAGCAATATTTATATATTTTTATCATCACTTATTTCCTAATAGTAGAGTCAAGACATTTCACCTATGTTTATTACCTATGAGGTATCATAACAGATGGTAAGCCAGTCGCCTTTCTCAAAGGCAGGCTCCCAACCAACTAGGCTGTGTACGAAACTAGGCTATAATTAATGAGTGACTAAAAACTTACAGCTGTATAATATCATTTTTTTTGGAAATTTATTAAATAAACAAGATAAAGCTTCTTTGCAAAGATTACGTAACTTTCTTCCAATAGCCACCAAGATTGTGCTCGCTAAATCCCTTCTTTGCCCTATATTCGACTATGCTGACGTCAGCTATCTTGATCTCACTGAAGCCCAACTTGATAAACTTGACCGAATTCAAAATTTTTGCATAAGATTTGTATACGGTTTACAAAAATATGACCATATTTCTCTTTATCGTACAAAGCTCAAGTGGCTGCCTATTCGTCTTTATAGGAATGCTCACATACTGTATCTTCTCTATAACATTCTCTTCAACCCATTTTCACCTTTTTATCTGAAAAATCGCTTTGAATTTCTCCATGACTCTCATTCGCGTAAAGTTGAAGACACCTTCTTCATAAGAGTATATGCTTCATAAGAGTATCTTCATGGATAAATCCTTCACTGTTCAAGCTCTCAGGCTATGGAACGCGCATCCTTTGGAAGTAAAACGAGCGCAAAGCCTTCCTGCATTTTAAAAACTTGTGAAGGATCATTATCTTGCTTTGTAAAGCGCATCATTGCCTCTTCATCAGCCGTTATAAATAGTAATATATACGTTATTATTTGTTTATTCTTTTAATACATTATTTTATACAGAAATTATATATTATATACAGTTATATATTATCTATTATATATACATTGTATATATGTAGTTTGTTATTCTTTTTCTCCATGTTTATTTATATTCTGTCATGAATATTACTATAATATTCATGACACTCTGTCCATCCATCGGTTGTCTGGAAGATATTGCTGTCAGCAATAAGACCGCCCATTGCTCACTTCAATATCATGAGTGTTTTGTTGTTAATGTTTTCCTTTTTTTGGGTGTGCAATAAAGAATATATAAATAAATAAATAAATAAATAAATAAATAAATAAATAAATAAATAAATAAATAAATAAATAAATAAATAAATAAATAAATAAATAAATAAATAAATAAATAAATAAATAAATAAATAAATAAATAAATACATACATACATACATAAATAAATAAATAAATAAATAAATAAATAAATAAATAAATAAATAAATAAATAAACACATAAATAAATAAATAAATAAATAAATAAATAAATAAATAAATAAATAAATAGAGTACCTTCTAACTTTCAAAGTTGAAGAAAATTGCATGTATGTCGTAACTCCCGGAAAAATGGCATATTTGTTCATTGAATTACTATGTATTTACATGTACTATGTTAAACATTTTGAACAAGTACTCTACCTACTGACAAATAGATTACTAATGAAAAATAAATTAAAAGTCACGATAGCCGAGTAGTTGGGTGGTCGGAATTTCGAGTCTAGAGACCCGAGTTCGATCCCCAAGTGGCAGGATTTTTCAAAAAATTATATATGAATTATATCGTTGTCTTGGACATAAAGATGGCGACGGGCTCACCACCTATTACGTTATCCCGAAAATATCTTCAGTGGAAAGTGGGTCGAAGGGACTTAATTGTCTAGACTAGACCTTTGTCTGTTATTTTACATATTTTACTCACAAATGAATTGAAGCTCACCCTGGCAATTAAATAGAGATCACGGATGAAAATAGAAAAGACGTTCGTAGTTGACCTAATGTAGTTTAATGTAAGTGTATACACTACTCGTCCAAAGAGGTCATTGTAAAAAAAATGATGAAATATACTTACAACAAATAGTCTCCAAGGCGTTACGACGTGTATAAGCCCAGTGGTTGAAAGGGCCCTTTCCTACTTCAACTTCTAAATCTTTGACAAGGCGTCTGGCCTGACTGTTGAAAACCCCCTGAAATCCATCCAGCACAAGCTGGCTAAATGCTGGATTCAACAGTTTACGGTGATGTTTCCAGATTGATACTGTTTAAAGAAAATTATATCTATAATATAAACAGGTACAGCAAAGAAGTAATAAACCGCCGGTTATTTGAAAAATTGTACAGAAATTAAAAATGCTGTAAATAGCTAAAGATGGTATTGGTGAAAGAATGATACCACTCCAATTTGCATGGGTGATGTAGGAAGCGATTGAAAGAAAGGTCATGTGAATGACTACCGATGGATGGCGGGATAACTATCTCGAACCTACTTACATACATACATACGGCTTATTAAAGGCCACTGCAGGACATAGGTCTCTCCCATAGGGAGGATTTGCCATAATAATAAATTTGCCATAAATAAAAGTTCTTTAACAGCTATTAGAGCACATTATATTATGCTTATATGTTTAATGTACATAATCTGTTTAAGTCTGTTTCTCAATCTAATTATGTAATTTTCTATTAGCGGAAACTTGGCCTTCTGTGCATGTAAAAATAAATTATATTAAATTAAGTTAGCTGTAAATTTTCCAAAAAATGTTAAATAAAATAAAATAAAATAATCGCAACGCTTGGTACACGGATTGGCGATCGCAGTAGCAGATCACTCGAACCTCAGACGCTGTTACACATCTTCGACCTGATTATTTTGATCTGATATTTTAAGAGATGGTTATCCTGCCATCTATCGGTTGCCATGACAATATTCAAGGCTTTTACCCTTAGTCGCCTCTTACGACACCCACGGGAAGAAAGGGAGATGCAATATTCTTACAACGTTACCACACGGTACCCTAAACTCGAACGTAACTTTACCAGAACTAAATCAAGCAGACCGGTGACATGCAGCACCGTGTCAACGGTGTGAGGTGGTACAGGTACTGCGATAGCCAATTCGTTTGCCAAGCGTGGCGATTATTACAAATCCTTCTTGAGTGAGAGATTTGCAAGACATTTGCAAGCCGTTTAGAAAGTAAGAAACAGAACTAATGGAGTTAAAGTAATAATTAAATAAGTAAATAAATACATACATACATACGGCTTATTAAAGGCCACTGCAGGACATAGGTCTCTCCCATAGGGAGGATTTGCCATAATAATAAATTTGCCATAAATAAAAGTTCTTTAACAGCTATTAGAGCACATTATATTATGCTTATATGTTTAATGTACATAATCTGTTTAAGTCTGTTTCTCAATCTAATTATGTAATTTTCTATTAGCGGAAACTTGGCCTTCTGTGCATGTAAAAATAAATTATATTAAATTAAGTTAGCTGTAAATTTTCCAAAAAATGTTAAATAAAATAAATAAATAAATAGAGTACCTTCTAACTTTCAAAGTTGAAGAAAATTGCATGTATGTCGTAACTCCCGGAAAAATGGCATATTTGTTCATTGAATTACTATGTATTTACATGTACTATGTTAAACATTTTGAACAAGTACTCTACCTACTGACAAATAGATTACTAATGAAAAATAAATTAAAAGTCACGATAGCCAAGTAGTTAGGTGGTCGGAATTTCGAGTCTAGAGACCCGAGTTCGATCCCCAAGTGGCAGGATTTTTCAAAAATTATGTACGAATTACATCGTTGGCTTGGACATCAAGACGGCGACGGGCTCACCACCTGTCACGTTGTCCCGAAAATATCTTCGGTGGAAGGTGGGTCAAAAGCATTTAA
The DNA here is from genome assembly GCA_029286605.1 of Sericinus montela. Taxonomy (NCBI): domain Eukaryota; kingdom Metazoa; phylum Arthropoda; class Insecta; order Lepidoptera; family Papilionidae; genus Sericinus; species Sericinus montela. The sequence goes on along the minus strand of JAGSMR010000030.1, from coordinate 9,284,594 downwards.
GTGTCTAGACTAGACCTGTGTTGGGAATTTCGTGAAGATATTTATTTAATATTTATTTAATATTTATTTAATATTTATTTAATATTTATTTAATATTTATTTAATATTTATTTAATATTTATTTAATATTTATTTATTTAGTTTTAAATACTTAGACGGAATGTAGACAGTCTCGGACCAAGCAGTAGGTAAACCCCGTGGTCTAAATGATGCTAATGATAATGGTAATTAGTGAGTAAGACATGCGAAACCTACTAATCCGTTGATGGAAACCTATTTATGGGGTGTTATTTGTCAACAAATTGTAAAACTATTGCCCAACTCTAAGCCGTTAAGGAGTGCATTGACATCCATCATCAGCTCAACAGAATTAGACGATGATCTCTTGATGCGAAACGAAACTCCATCTAACAAAGTTACTGATTATATTTGAAGGCTATTTCGAAATCAAAACAACAACATTTAGCGATAATAATAGTCTTACTTAACGAACTGTAATGAAAAATCTAATAAGATACTATCAATGATTAAAAGAATCACGATAGCCGGGTAGTTGGGAGGTCGGAATTTCGTGTCAAGAGACTAGAATTCGATCCCCAGGTGGCAGGCTCGTAGCAATGGGTTTTTCAAAAACATATATACGAATTATATATTGGACATTGAGACGTTGACGGGCTCACCAACTGTCACTTTATCGCAAAAATATCTTCGGTGGAAGGTGGGTCGAAACGACTTGATTGTCTAGACCTCTGGGAATTGCGTGAAGATATTTTTTTAATAAGTAAATACCGACTTATCAATGCAATATGTGTGTGTTAGATAAAAAAATCTGATTAATAAACACCGACAGCAAAAGGCTCACTAGCTGCCACGAAGTCCCAAGCGGAGTTCTGTGAAATCTGTGTCGAAAGGCCTTTATTAGTTAAACCTCTTACTATCCTAGTACTGGGAAAATGCATGAATATATAATAATAATCAACGCAGAGCGTCGAAGGGAATGGTTATTTTGTGTTTTTTTATGTAGTTTTACATTTTTTGTAAGCATGGCCTGATTATAATGATAAAAGTCACGATAGCCCAGTGGTTGTGTGATCGGAATTGAAATCAGGATGCTCAAGTTGTTTTCCTTATAAACGATGTGCATAATTGGCTGGAACACTAAGATGGCGACATGCTGTCCACCTGTCACATTATAGACAATATAAAAATATCTTCGGTGGAAGGTGGGTCGAAACGACTTGATTGTCTAGACCTCTGGGAATTGCGTGAAGATATTTTTTAATAATTAAATAAGTAAATAAATACAGTATAGCATTTCGCCGATACATTTGTGAGTCTACAAAGATTAATAAAGAGTCGTTAATTAAATGTTAAAAAATAAAAACATACGTGTGCCAGTAACCAACCCCTCGCCGAGCCAAGGTTTTGCAAATTCATAAAAAGAGTCTTTTTGCAAACAAGCGTTAGCTACCGTTAAACAGTCTTCGGGATCTGTTACCACTGAAAAATATTATTAGAATTATATCAAGTCTTACATTTCATGTACGAGTTTTAGTTTAAACACCAGTATCTCAGAAATACTACAATGATTTGGACTATATTTTGGATTTGGACGTATTTAGGTAATGTTTAGACAATGTAATCTCGTTTACCTAGGCATCATCTACTAGTACCAAAACTTTATCGAACATGCAATGTCTGTTCGTTAAGTTTAAATATTGTCGAATCAGAACCACTACCATAGAGATATGATGTAGTACCTAGATTTATATGATATTTCTATGCTCTTATACTACGGAGTTGCAATTTAATGAAATGGTTCAGGTTCGAAGAAGAACAGAACTTAAAAAAGGAATACATAAACCTATTCAGAAAATTTCTAGTCTAGAAATCCGAGCTCGATCCCCCGGTGGCAGGCTCGTACTAATGGGTTTTTCAAAAACTTATGTACGAATTACATCGTTGGCTTGGACATCAAGACGGCGACGGGCTCACCACCTGTCACGTTGTCCCGAAAATATCTTCGGTGGAAGGTGGGTCGAAAGCATTTAAGTGTCTAGACTAGACCTGTGTTGGGAATTTCGTGAAGATTATTATTTAATATTTATTTTATTTAGTTTTAAATACTTAGACGGAATGTAGACAGTCTCGGACCAAGCAGTAGGTAAACCCCGTGGTCTAAATGATGCTAATGATAATGGTAATTAGTGAGTAAGACATGCGAAACCTACTAATCCGTTGATGGAAACCTATTTATGGGGTGTTATTTGTCAACAAATTGTAAAACTATTGCCCAACTCTAAGCCGTTAAGGAGTGCATTGACATCCATCATCAGCTCAACAGAATTAGACGATGATCTCTTGATGCGAAACGAAACTCCATCTAACAAAGTTACTGATTATATTTGAAGGCTATTTCGAAATCAAAACAATAACATTTAGCGATAATAATAGTCTTACTTAACGAACTGTAATGAAAATCTAATAAGATACTATCAATGATTAAAAGAATCACGATAGCCGGGTAGTTGGGAGGTCGGAATTTCGTGTCAAGAGACTAGAATTCGATCCCCAGGTGGCAGGCTCGTAGCAATGGGTTTTTCAAAAACATATATACGAATTATATATTGACATTGAGACGTTGACGGCTCACCACCTGTCACGTTGTCCCGAAAATATCTTCGGTGGAAGGTGGATCGAAAGCATTTAAGTGTCTAGACTAGACCTGTGTTGGGAATTTCGTGAAGATATTTATTTAATATTTATTTAATATTTATTTAATATTTATTTAATATTTATTTAATATTTATTTAATATTTATTTAATATTTATTTAATATTTATTTAATATTTATTTAATATTTATTTAATATTTATTTAATATTTATTTAATATTTATTTAATATTTATTTAATATTTATTTAATATTTATTTAATATTTATTTAATATTTATTTAATATTTATTTAATATTTATTTAATATTTATTTAATATTTATTTAATATTTATTTAATATTTATTTAATATTTATTTAATATTTATTTAATATTTATTTAATATTTATTTAATATTTATTTAATATTTATTTAATATTTATTTAATATTTATTTAATATTTATTTAATATTTATTTAATATTTATTTAATATTTATTTAATATTTATTTAATATTTATTTAATATTTATTTAATATTTATTTAATATTTATTTAATATTTATTTAATATTTATTTAATATTTATTTAATATTTATTTAATATTTATTTAATATTTATTTAATATTTATTTAATATTTATTTAATATTTATTTAATATTTATTTAATATTTATTTAATATTTATTTAATATTTATTTAATATTTATTTAATATTTATTTAATATTTATTTAATATTTATTTAATATTTATTTAATATTTATTTAATATTTATTTAATATTTATTTAATATTTATTTAATATTTATTTAATATTTATTTAATATTTATTTAATATTTATTTAATATTTATTTTATTTAGTTTTAAATACTTAGACGGAATGTAGACAGTCTCGGACCAAGCAGTAGGTAAACCCTGTGGTCTAAATGATGCTAATGATAATGGTAATTAGTGAGTAAGACATGCGAAACCTACTAATCCGTTGATGGAAACCTATTTATGGGGTGTTATTTGTCAACAAATTGTAAAACTATTGCCCAACTCTAAGCCGTTAAGGAGTGCATTGACATCCATCATCAGCTCAACAGAATTAGACGATGATCTCTTGATGCGAAACGAAACTCCATCTAACAAAGTTACTGATTATATTTGAAGGCTATTTCGAAATCAAAACAATAACATTTAGCGATAATAATAGTCTTACTTAACGAACTGTAATGAAAATCTAATAAGATACTATCAATGATTAAAAGAATCACGATAGCCGGGTAGTTGGGAGGTCGGAATTTCGTGTCAAGAGACTAGAATTCGATCCCCAGGTGGCAGGCTCGTACTAATGGGTTTTTCAAAAACATATATACGAATTATATATTGGACATTGAGACGTTGACGGCTCACCAACTGTCACTTTATCGCAAAATATCTTCGGTGGAAGGTGGGTCGAAACGACTTGATTGTCTAGACCTCTGGGAATTGCGTGAAGATATTTTTTAATAAGTAAATACCGACTTATCAATGCAATATGTGTGTGTTAGATAAAAAATCTGATTAATAAACACCGACAGCAAAAGGCTCACTAGCTGCCACGAAGTCCCAAGCTGAGTTCTGTGAAATCTGTGTCGAAAGGCCTTTATTAGTTAAACCTCTTACTATCCTAGTACTGGGAAAATGCATGAATATATAATAATAATCAACGCAGAGCGTCGAAGGAATGGTTATTTTGTGTTTTTTATGTAGTTTTACATTTTTGTAAGCATGGCCTGATTATAATGATAAAAGTCACGATAGCCCAGTGGTTGTGTGATCGGAATTGAAATCAGGATGCTCAAGTTGTTTTCCTTATAAACGATGCATAATTGGCTGAACACTAAGATGGCGACATGCTGTCCACCTGTCACATTATAGATAATATAAAAATATCTTCGGTGGAAGGTGGGTCGAAACGACTTGATTGTCTAGACCTCTGGGAATTGCGTGAAGATATTTTTTAATAAGTAAATACCGACTTATCAATGCAATATGTGTGTGTTAGATAAAAAATCTGATTAATAAACACCGACAGCAAAAGGCTCACTAGCTGCCACGAAGTCCCAAGCTGAGTTCTGTGAAATCTGTGTCGAAAGGCCTTTATTAGTTAAACCTCTTACTATCCTAGTACTGGGAAAATGCATGAATATATAATAATAATCAACGCAGAGCGTCGAAGGAATGGTTATTTTGTGTTTTTTATGTAGTTTTACATTTTTGTAAGCATGGCCTGATTATAATGATAAAAGTCACGATAGCCCAGTGGTTGTGTGATCGGAATTGAAATCAGGATGCTCAAGTTGTTTTCCTTATAAACGATGCATAATTGGCTGAACACTAAGATGGCGACATGCTGTCCACCTGTCACATTATAGATAATATAAAAATATCTTCGGTGGAAGGTGGGTCGAAACGACTTGATTGTCTAGACCTCTGGGAATTGCGTGAAGATATTTTTTAATAATTAAATACCGACTTATCAATGCAATATGTGTGTGTTAGATAAAAAATCTGATTAATAAACACCGACAGCAAAAGGCTCACTAGCTGCCACGAAGTCCCAAGCTGAGTTCTGTGAAATCTGTGTCGAAAGGCCTTTATTAGTTAAACCTCTTACTATCCTAGTACTGGGAAAATGCATGAATATATAATAATAATCAACGCAGAGCGTCGAAGGAATGGTTATTTTGTGTTTTTTATGTAGTTTTACATTTTTGTAAGCATGGCCTGATTATAATGATAAAAGTCACGATAGCCCAGTGGTTGTGTGATCGGAATTGAAATCAGGATGCTCAAGTTGTTTTCCTTATAAACGATGTGCATAATTGGCTGAACACTAAGATGGCGACATGCTGTCCACCTGTCACATTATAGATAATATAAAAATATCTTCGGTGGAAGGTGGGTCGAAACGACTTGATTGTCTAGACCTCTGGGAATTGCGTGAAGATATTTTTTAATAATTAAATACCGACTTATCAATGCAATATGTGTGTGTTAGATAAAAAATCTGATTAATAAACACCGACAGCAAAAGGCTCACTAGCTGCCACGAAGTCCCAAGCTGAGTTCTGTGAAATCTGTGTCGAAAGGCCTTTATTAGTTAAACCTCTTACTATCCTAGTACTGGGAAAATGCATGAATATATAATAATAATCAACGCAGAGCGTCGAAGGAATGGTTATTTTGTGTTTTTTATGTAGTTTTACATTTTTGTAAGCATGGCCTGATTATAATGATAAAAGTCACGATAGCCCAGTGGTTGTGTGATCGGAATTGAAATCAGGATGCTCAAGTTGTTTTCCTTATAAACGATGCATAATTGGCTGAACACTAAGATGGCGACATGCTGTCCACCTGTCACATTATAGATAATATAAAAATATCTTCGGTGGAAGGTGGGTCGAAACGACTTGATTGTCTAGACCTCTGGGAATTGCGTGAAGATATTTATTTAATATTTATTTAATATTTATTTAATTTATTTAAAATCATAACGATTTTGACTCACAAATTGTTTTACTAATATCATCATGTAATAAACATAATATATATATATATATATATATATATATATATATATATATATATATATATATATATATATATATATATATATATATATATATATATATATATATATATATATATATATAATTCTAATGCAAATGTTTATTTAATTTATTTATTGTGTTTTAATTTATTGTGATGTTTATTATATTAAATAACAAAAACTTATGTACGAATTATATCGTTGTCCAAGGCAACGATGGTTCGTGAATCATGGAAAAATAAAACATGACGTAAATTAAAACACAACAAATAAATTAAATAAACATTTGCATTAGAATTATATATATATATATATATATATATATATATATATATATATATATATATATATATATATATATATATATATATATATATATATATATATATATATAATTCTAATGCAAATGTTTATTTAATTTATTTATTGTGTTTTAATTTATTGTGATGTTTATTATATTAAATAACAAAAACTTATGTACGAATTATATCGTTGTCCAAGGCAACGATATAATTCGTATATAAGTTTTGAAAACCCATTGGTACGAGCCATCCACTTGGGGATCGAACTCGGGTCTCTTGACTCGAAATTCCGACCTCCAAACCACCCGGCTATCGTGACTTTTATTGAATTTATCGTGAATGTCGAAAATATTTTTTAAATAGGGTCGCGACGAAGGTTGACCGAATAGGTGAATGTTGTTCATTGGTATAAAATAACTCGGCATTAATGTAGACACTGCATATTCAATGTTTTTCAATAATAATAATAATAATATCTTCACGCACCACAATACAGAGGTCTAGTCTAGACAATTAAGTCCCTTCGACCCACCTTCCACCGAAGATATTTTCGGGACAACGTCCCGAAAAACGTCCCGAAAATCGGCTCGTCGCCATCTTTATGTCCAAGCCAACAATGTAATTCGTTTTTTAAAAACCCATTGGTACGAGCCATCCACTTGGGGATCGAACTCGGGTCTCTTGACTCGAAATTCCGACCTCCAAACCACCCGGCTATCGTGACTTTTATTGAATTTATCGTGAATGTCGAAAATATTTTAAATTAAGACAATATAAATAAACCTAGCCAATAATTAAAATATTACAATTAAATATTTTTAAATAGGGTCGCGACGAAGGTTGACCGAATAGGTGAATGTTGTTCATTGGTAGACACTGCATATTCAATGTTTTTCAATAATAATAATAAATAATATCTTCACGCAATTCACAATACAGAGGTCTAGTCTAGACAATTAAGTCCCTTCGACCCACCTTCCACCGAAGATATTTTCGGGACAACGTCCCGAAAAACGTCCCGAAAATCGGCTCGTCGCCATCTTTATGTCCAAGCCAACAATGTAATTCGTTTTTGAAAAACCCATTGGTACGAGCCATCCACTTGGGGATCGAACTCGGGTCTCTTGACTCGAAATTCCGACCTCCAAACCACCCGGCTATCGTGACTTTTATTGAATTTATCGTGAATGTCGAAAATATTTTAAATTAAGACAATATAAATAAACCTAGCCAATAATTAAAATATTACAATTAAATATTTTTAACAGTTTACCTAAATTTAAGTCATGTCAACATTACAACCCATAAATTCTTTTACCGAATAAAAGCACTGATCCTTTAACCATCGTGACATCTATCTTTTAAACAGTTTTAGTGGCAACCGTCTAATATCTGACGGGCTTTTATTAAAGATTCCATACAATTTACATTTTCACTTACTTTTCTTCTGTTTTATGTATTCGTTATTTGGTCGACTCGTGTTTCAATATCAGGTTTCTTGTTGAATATCAAAAATTTGCCGAACACCCGAATACTAACTAAATATTCGTTGCACTTCTATATACCGACGCCAAATGAAGCATAGTTACCATATTGGTAACTATGCTTCATTTGGCGTCGGTACTTGGTGTTTTTAATATATTTTTAAGTGCTACAGATATTTAAAAATATTCAACAAAATTTTAATATATGTAAAATGAGGGCACAAATAAAAAAATATACGGTGGAAGTAAAAATCACTTGTTTTACTAATATCATCATGTAATAAACAAAATATATTTATAATTCTAATGCAAATGTTTATTTAATTTATTTATTGTGTTTTAATTTATTGTGATGTTTATTATATTAAATAACAAAAACTTATGTACGAATTATATCGTGGTCCAAGGCAACGATATAATTCGTATATAAGTTTTTGAAAACCCATTGGTACGAGCATGCCACCCTGATCGAACTCGGGTCTCTTGACCCGAAATTCCGGCCACCCAACCACTGGCTATCGTGACTTTTTTACTTTATCATGATCATGTTCAAAGTTATTAATACTGGTAGTGTCTTTAAAAATTGGATATTAACATTATAATCATTATTCAATACATTTTTCATTGTCAGTAAAAAATCACTTGTTTTACTAATATCATCATGTAATAAACATAATATATATATATACATATATATATATATATACATATATATATATACATATATATATATACATATATATATATACATATATATATATACATATATATATATATATATATATATATATATGTATATATATATATATACATATATATATATACATATATATATATATACATATATATATATACATATATATATATATATATACATATATATATATACATATATATATATACATATATATATATATATACATATATATATATACATATATATATATATATGTATATATATATATATGTATATATATATATACATATATATATATATATATATACATATATATATATATATACATATATATATATATATATATGTATATATATATATATGTATATATATATATGTATATATATATATGTATATATATATATGTATATATATATATATGTATATATATATATGTATATATATATATGTATATATATATATACATATATATATATACATATATATATATATATATATATAATTCTAATGCAAATGTTTATATCTAAATTTAAATTCATTGTTATCATTTTCCCATGATATTTCAATGTCAATTCCAGTAAATTCATTCTATTAATACATCATAATGTCAACTAATTATAAAATGTACATAAAAAAATCAATAATACTTAATGCAATGTCGAAAATATTTTAAATTAAGACAATATAAATAAACCTAGCCAATAATTAAAATATTACAATTAAATATTTTTAACAGTTTACCTAAATTTAAGTCATGTCAACATTACAACCCATAAATTCTTTTACCGAATAAAAGCACTGATCCTTTAACCATCGTGACATCTATCTTTTAAACAGTTTTAGTGGCAACCGTCTAATATCTGACGGGCTTTTATTAAAGATTCCATACAATTTACATTTTCACTTACTTTTCTTCTGTTTTATGTATTCGTTATTTGGTCGACTCGTGTTTCAATATCAGGTTTCTTGTTGAATATCAAAAATTTGCCGAACACCCGAATACTAACTAAATATTCGTTGCATCTTTATATAGTTGACGTTAATGAAGCATAGTTACCATATTGGTAACTATGCTTCATTTGGCGTCGGTACTTGGTGTTTTTAATATATTTTTAAGTGCTACAGATATTTAAAAATATTCAACAAAATTTTAATATATGTAAAATGAGGGCACAAATAAAAAATATACGGTGGAAGTAAAATCACTTGTTTTACTAATATCATCATGTAATAAACAAAATATATTTATAATTCTAATGCAAATGTTTATATCTAAATTTAAATTCATTGTTATCATTTTCCCATGATATTTCAATGTCAATTCCAGTAAATTCATTCTATTAATACATCATAATGTCAACTAATTATAAAATGTACATAAAAATCAATAATACTTAATGCAATGTCGAAAATATTTTAAATTAAGACAATATAAATAAACCTAGCCAATAATTAAATAAACATTTGCATTAGAATTATATATATATATATATATATATATATATATATATATATATATATATATATATATATATATATATATATATATATATATATATATATATATATATATATATATATATATATATATATATAACATATATTTATTAACAAAAACTTATGTACGAATTATATCGTTGTCCAAGGCAACGATATAATTCGTGAATAAATATAAGAAGAAGAAGATAATCAGGTCAGTCACTAATAAACATTTGCATTAGAATTATATATATATATATATATATATATATATATATATATATATATATATATATATATATATATATATATATATATATATATATATATATATATATATATATGTATATATATATATGTATATATATATATAATTCTAATGCAAATGTTTATTTAATTTATTTGTTGTGTTTTAATTTATTGTCATGTTTCTAATATTTATTAACAAAAACTTATGTACGAATTATATCGTTGTCCAAGGCAACGATATAATTCGTATATAAGTTTTTGAAAAACCCATTGGTACGAGCATGCCACCCTGGGATCGAACTCGGGTCTCTTGACCCGAAATTTCGGCCACCCAACCACTCGGCTATCGTGACTTTTTTTACTTTATCATGATCATGTTCAAAGTTATTAATATTGGTAGTGTCTTTAAAAAATTGGATATTAACATTATAATCATTATTCAATACATTTTTCATTATTTTCATACCATTAATCTATAATACATTTGTTTACGAAAATAATAGACGTGAAAACCACTTTATGCACGATGAGCATTTCCGGGGTAACTATAGATATAGCTAACCCTTGCTTGAGGTCGTGACTCGTTGTTTTATTTAAATGAGTTTCATTTATTTTAATTTATTTATCTCAATGTTAACTCGAAAATTTTTGCCTTTAACACTTCCTTACCTTATAAAAAGATAACGATACAAAATCAACTGTCATGGCCAGGATACGAACCCGACTTCGGCCGTAGACTTACGATGTTCTTATCGTCCGAGCCATCGTGTCTTTCCCGCATCAGTTGAGTTTTTAAATCTCTATTTAGTACGCCTCTTTTTCCGGCTTAGGATTTAAAGACTGCCAGAAATTATTACAACTTCACTTCAGTTACCTTGGCTACAATTACTTACTAAAAAACTAATAGTTCAAACTGATAAAAAAAAAGTCTCTTCAAGGTAGTAGGTGGGATTACCAAATACAAATCATAGGTTTGTTATCAATAAATACGCACAATATACGCTGAGGCCCGTCACAGATTACCCACACTTTTATTTTGGTATTTTCACCACGTCCCTTAGTCACTTACGATATTCTCCAAAAGGCAGGCTTAGCCAATTCTAACACCCGTAACACAATAGTCAATAATTATATAAACAATAAATTACATTAACATGAACACTTCACTATCGTTTCTTAATCACATCATAATTTCATTTATAAAATATTATTTGTTATACTTATAATCAAATAATTACCTAGTATATTTTTGTTCCTAATTTCAGTATCACTTAATAAAATAATAAACGCACTGTATCATCAAAGACTTAAGCCAATTAATACATATCCTTTTTATTAACTCGCTTTATTGACTCTGCTTACGACATGAAAGCGTTCACGCTTGAATACCTATCAATTATTTTATTTCCACCTTAAGAAATATCCGCTAATTCACCTATATGTGTATGTTGCTTGTTGTAACTTATCACGAAATCCATATTTGATAACTTGTTGAACAGCAAATACGTTGGTATCATATCTTCACGCGTCATCCTTAACGGGATAGCCAGAGGGAACGCTTCTATGAAGACCCTGTGTGTGTATTGTCCGATGCAGTGTCAGTGAAGAGTGCTCGGATTACTCGATGTATAGTGTATTAACAAGATTTTGAACTTATTACAATATACGTAACGCATATTTTAACAGCAACTATAGCCAAGTGGTTCGATGATCGGAAATCGAGTCAAAAAACCAGACTTCTATCCGCAGTTGGTGGCTCTCAGCAATGGGTTTTAAAAAAAACTTTGTTCGATTTATATCGTTGGCTTGGATATAAAGACAGCAACGGGCTCACTTTCTGTCATGTTGTCCCAAAAATGTCTTCGGTGGGGGGTGGGTCCAAATGACTAATGTCTAGACCGTCGTAACGTAGCGGCTAAAAAGAAAAGATAAAACAAAGAAGAAAAGTGTTTTCACAACACTTACACCCGATTAACTCAACCATAAAAATGTAATAAAAATGTCGATCAGCGGTGTACAGTGGTTTCACAAACGCGTGCCGTTATTGTATAAAAGAAGTGGAACAAAGAACGCACACGCACTAGAAAAACTTGACACGCAATTACTACATGAAAACAATACAGGTTACAGCTGTTAATATTTGACAGCAATTAAATTTTTAGACAAGTTTATCAAGATGTTTTGAAAGCAAACTAATGTAATAATTATTAATTTCGGTGGGTCCAGGCAAATATACTGCCATTCTAATCATAATATTATGTTGTATAGGTATATTTGTATTAGATCTTCACGCCAATCCCAATACAGGAGTAGACAGAGGTCTAAACTATTAAGTCATTTCGATAATTTAAGTATTAGTAAGCAGGTGGCTGGGAACCGTTCTTTGAGGAAAGCTTTGGGGAAGAATAAAGTAATAAATTACTTTAAAATGTGGCGATAACACCATTTTTAACAATGACATAATGCTTAGCCTGGTTGATAGCGATCTTGCCTTCGAAGCTCAGGGTTACGGGATCGAGCCTCGCTAAGAGTGACTCGAGACATGAATGGATGATTATATACATGACTTTTTATATCAGTAAATGCTCGTAATTATTAATAATACATATATAGATAGGGACAACATCACATACATTGCTCCGATCCCAATGAAGATGCTATGGCACTTGAGGTATGGAAACAAAGAAGGTACCAAAAACACCCAGACCCGTGAAAATGTAGAAAAAGTGGTTTTTCTACATTGACCCGACCGGGAAACAAACCCGGGAAGTGTTCACGCCACTCGTCCACGGAGGTCGTCAGACAGTTATAACAAGCTTAGACACTGAGACTGCGATAGTCACACTACCAAATGAGCTACGGTGAAAAATAAGGTTATATATACTATTATCTAGACCTCTGCCTACACTATGGGAAATTGTGTGAATATAAAAAAATATATGGTAACAGGGGTGTACAAAGTCATTTATTTACATATTCATTTACATTCGTATGAGGCATAGTAGTTAAAACAATCTGGATCTCTAGTAAAAACTAAAAATCATCACCTATTTATACATGTAACGAAAAAGGATTTAATGAAATACCATAAACATTGTAAACTTTAATTGCATTAAGGTGATTTAAATAGTCTGTTAACATAAGTTCGTTGATTATTCCGACAATGAAACGTTTATTACACAATTCATTGTTAACAGTCAACAAATTTAGTTATGTGATACATATTAAAGACACCTATATTAAAAACTTGTACTATCAATGGCTAGTAATGAAGCTATAATTGTCGACTTTCACCTAAAATTTACAATTTTGCGGACTCTTTGGCTTGAAATTAATATTGTATCCTTGTTCTTTCAAAGTCGACTCTATTTTTGTGCTGGTGTTCCAAAAACAAAATGATTTTTCTTTGACTTAAGAAGATAGTGTGCCAGAAAGATTTGGTGGTAGTGTAGTAAACGCATTCACTTCTTTAAATAGTGGAAGTTATCTGAAAAACAAGTTGCTTTTAGGTTAATCCCGACTTTATTCGCGTATGTCTCGTTTTTGACTTCAAAACCAATTGTTCCCCTTTGTCTCTTATCTTCCCAATAAATATACCGTCATCTTAGTTCTAAATATAAGTACTTTACGAACAATGCATTAAGTTGAGGCCTATTTAAGCGATAGACGATTCAGTAGAGACTTGCCCTAGAAGTTTAGGTTTGCGGGTTCGAATCACAGCACGCAGAATAATTTTGAGATATTAAATTTGGTTATGTAGCATTTATGTATTTGGTAGCATCCGAAGCTGGAAGCTTCAGGAAGCAGACACTAGGAATAAATATCAAGCAAGGGTAGCCGAAAAGCTGGACATCATCGATGTCAGGAAAGAATGTGTGGAAGAAATATGGCAGAGTCTTAGGGATGGAATGGTTAGTGCACTGGAAGACGTGTTTGGATCTGTGAAAAGAGGTAAGTAGTAAAAAGGGTGATGCATGGTGGAATGACGAAGTGAAAGAAGCAGTTATTAAGAAGAAGAAAGCATGGTTAGACTACTTGGCCTCTAGTAATGATAAGGATATGAGAGAGAAGATGAAAGAAAGATATAAGGTTGTCGCACAACTTCAAGGAGAACTCCAAACTCATCTGGAAAGAGGTTGGAAGGACCCGGAGTGGTGCGATAGCCTAAGGAATGAACAAAGTGCTTTCGAGAACCAATGACTTCCTCTCAGAAAAATCGGACGTCACGCAGCGATGTAGCGAAAATATAGATAAATGTATGCGTGTGATGATCTTAGGGAGGGATCCGGGGTAACGCTGTGAATGGAACACCAGACTCGGACCACGAGGACACTGAGGTCATCAGTATGAAAGAGATTGAATGTGCGATTCGAAGTTTGAAATGTGGTAAGGCTGCGGGACTAGACAGAGTTACTGCTAAAATGGTCAAGTATGTGGGTGGGCTTCGCGTCTGGGACAGCTTTCATCTGCTGTGCAATTTTTGCGGGGGCTGATGATTAGCGATCCACATTCATTGTACCTTTATAGGTAAAGGTTCACATTATGACTGCGGGTGCTATCGGGCGATCAGCTTGACCAATTTAGCAAGTAAAGTTTACTCGAAGGTTTTGACACGTAAGATGCAAGAGAAATCGGAAAGATTTCTATGGGAGGCGCAATGCGGATTTAGACCTGGAAGAGGATGCACGGATCAAATGTTTTCTCTCCGCATGATCACGGAGAAGTTTCTGGCTGCTAACCAGAGGATCTGCGCTTTTATGGATCTTAAGAAAGCATTTGATGAGGTTGTAAAGAAATAAAATGTGGGGAACTGTTGCCGGGGTATGGTGTGGATGGTCAATTGCTAAGGGCTGTGCAGTCACTTTACTGTGACTGTAAAGCCTGTGTGCGGGTAGGGAATGACCTGTCGCCCAAGTTTAGCGTCCAATCGGGCGTAAAACAGGGTTGTGTCATGTCCTCCTGGCTGTTCATATTGTATCTCGACTGCTGTTCACAAAAGCTGAAAGATAGTTGTTTGGGTGTGAAATTGGGTGACATAAAAGTAAATTGTCTGCTGTATGCCAATGAAGCAGTGCTTATTGCACCGTCAGAGGCAGAACTGCAGGCTTTAGGTTATGAGGTTATATACAGGTAAGTGAGATTAGGTTATATACAGGTTAATGAGATTGTGTACTTGGGCAGTGCTTTTAGCCGGGATGGATGATGTGATATAGATGTGGACAGGCGTGTCGCTGCCGGAAACAAGGTCAACGGTGCCCTGACTGCGTTAGTCCAAAGGCAAGGCGTAGTGAAAAATGCACGCCTTGCGATACATAACGCAGTGCTGGTACCGACTTTTATATGGCAGTGAAACCTGGGTATGTCAGAAGAAGCATAAAAGCAGGTTGAATGCAGTGGAGATGCGATCTCTTCGTAAAATGTACGGCGTTACCTTGGCCGACCGGAAGCGAAACGAAGAGATTCGCAAAATGGTAGGTTTGAAAGATGACCTTATTACTAAAATGGATAAGGGCGTGCTTCGATGGTTTCCGCACGTTGAGCGAATGAGCGAAGACCGAATGGTGAAGAAAATATATAGCGCGAAAGTTAATATTAGAAGGAGTCGAGGTAGGCCGAGACTAACTTTTGAAGACCATGTGAGCAAATTGCTCGAAGAGGGGAGGGTCAAGAGTACTCGGATACCTCGACGTGCATGTATGAAGAAAATTATGAATCTGAAAGAAGCGAAAGAGGTATGTAAGGATCGTGACACTTGGCGATCTGTTCTCTCTGGCTACCCTGTCAGGGATTGTGCGTGAAGATAAGTAAGTAAGTAAGTAAATTTGGTTATGCCAATTAATTAATTTAAGAAATACAAAGTATGCACATCCTTAGCCCCTCCTTTACATAATTCACCTTATTGCACGTACTGCCGCTGAAGGCATCGCCAGCGCTGCGCGGCGACAATAGTTCAAAAAAGTTAAAAAAAATCCCACAATAGCATGATTGACATTGCGTCGTGACCTTCGGCGATTACAATAAGGGAGAGTGTGGAGTTTTGCCATTCAGGAACAGATCCAAGACTACAAAGTGCGTGTATCGAACTTCGTGGCAGACCCGCCGATGTTAGCTGTAAGCCAGGGATCACAGGCTTCTGGCTGCCCTCGCAATGTTAGTACGTGCATCTCACCTGCCGTCCTAGCTCTGCTTATTGTATGCACCAATACAGCCAACTATATTCCATCGAAGAAACCTACCATTATTGGCGCAACAAAAATGTTTGTACCCGAATCTAGACGTTCTGTATCACTCGGTAAGCGGATTGGCGATCGAAGTGCCAGACACCTCGCACCTTAGACCCATCACAGCTTCGCAGAACTCCGACTAGACATTTTTTTAAATGGGCTTGCCATCTGTCAGTAGCCAAATGCATGTTAATAGTTTACGCTTAGACGCCTCTTCCGGAGTCCTTGGAAGACTAGACTAAAATACTTAATGATTTCTTGTATTTACGCGAATACTACACATTTAAAATAAAACGATTTTCGGATTTTATCTCGGTTTTTAAATAATTTTTTACATGTAACCATGGATGCTGTAAAGAATCCGAAGCGTCGGGAAATAAAAAAAATAGTTTGTAAAAACTAACTAAAATACTTACTCTCGACTAAATGTATTGCAGGCCCAAGGCAACCGCGTGCGCGATTACCGCCTCGGCGCCTTGACGTATCGCCAGATGTGTGCGCGCGTCCTCTAGCCACGTCTCGGCGGCGATTAGCGAGGCGCCCTCCAAAGAGTTCACGTAGCGTATCGCCATTGCGAGATTGCCTCTCTCGATCCAAAAACTAAAATGAATTTGATTTATTTGACACAAATGCCACGACGATGCCTATTTCTCTTAAGCATGATAAAATAATTCGTATTAATTTATTAGTGTAAAAATAATCAGAAATGGTTGGCGTTTTGTAGTATTTTATACGACTATGTAATTTCATGGATGTTAAAAAAATTTAGTCCTATTAAATTATGAATCCAGACTTATTTCATTATATTGTAGCGCCGGAAAAACTGCTTAGTTTTTTCTACGTTTTTAAGAATGACTTTCACGTTTCCCTATTTTAACAACAGCTTTTGCTAATTAAGCACATCAAAGTGAAGATTGTGTTTTACATTAGATGTTTACCTGCATATGTATAATATCTGAGAATTTGCTTATATGCCAAAGAATTAAAATAATTATTTATTAATAATATGCGTTGTCCCAAAAATATCTAGACCTCTGTCTACGTCTTCCCCAGTTTTGGGAATGGCGCATAGATATTTTATTTATAATAATATATAGGTAATAGTGCCATCTATTCTTCAACAAACGAATCTTGGTCACCCGCGTACTGATGTGCTAATGAGACTATTTAAAATGTACTGTACCGTGCTCTCTGGAGCAAATCAAACGTGTCCAAGTCCTCCGACGGTTCCTTTGGAGGTTTATCTATTTCCGTTTGAGGAATGCCTGAAAGCTACAAGTAAAATAAAAATTAAAATGTCTGTTAAATTTATGATAAATATAATAAACGACCCGATAGGCTAGTTGATCGTTATCACGCCTTCGAATTAAAAGGTTGCGAGTTAGAATCCCGCTTGGAGAATTTTGTTTTTAATTTGCACTCGAGTCGTGGAGGTTTATATTTATAAGTTTATTTTATTGTACCACTATTTAGACAGTGATACGCTCACCGCCTGTCACGTTGTTCGAAATGAGATGCAGGGAAAAAGAAAGTCGTATCGATACCTCCGTCTACAGTAGTATCCTGGTTTTTATATTTATTAGCTATTGGGGCATAAAATTCTCAATATCTTACCGATCAAAGAAACCTGAGTTTAAATATGGCTCTATATTTGGGATTCAATTAAAGCTCATTTTATAACATATTTCATGAAAACTTAAAGTACTTACGAGTATAATGTTCGCAGGTTTATTGAAAAAATTTTTAAGGTAGGATTTTTTGGAGTAGGCAGAGGTCCTTTATTTTCCTCTAATTTGGTACTATCGACCCAATTATTTTCGACAATGAAACTGGTGGAAAGCCTGTCGCTTAGCCCGACGATATAAAACGGACATACATAAAAAAAACTCATTAACACATCCTCGGGTCTCTTGGCTCAACCACTCGGCTATCGTGGCTTCGGTTAATTTTTAACATACCCTCGACATTTTAGTTTAGTTTAATGTATTTGATTAACGATACATTAATAAAGTTATATTAAAGTTACCTTCATAAATAGTAACGTGGATTGTAACCAAGAAAGAAAGTAGATAGGCAATGGAGAACCTTCTTGTTCAACCAACGCAACTTTCAAAGCAGTTTTCTCCATCTGAAAATGTTAACAATAAAGTGGTACAGTTTCAACAACTAGATGGTAGACGCCTTCTCCGCCTAAGAGTCGTCTGGGTCACCACACTCTTACGCTTTTATCACTTTCTGTCTCCAAATACCAGTGTCCTGGATCGAAGGGTATAGAGAGCTGGTAGTGTCATCAAGGGCTATCATAGTCTTTAAAAGGGTTTAGGGTTTAAAACCTTTTTTTTAAATGGTTTACAGGGGTAACTGATGGTAAGTGACCCACTTACAATCATATGGACACTCAGATTGTTTCTTACCGTACTCCTTCAAAAATATAGTGATACGGTTTAGTGCAATTAATCCAATACTGGCGTAGACAGAGGTCTAAACAACGATATCCTATCGACTCGCTTTTTCACCAAAACCTATTTGGAACAACTTAACAAGTGGTAAGACTATCGCCATATTAGAGTCAAAGCTAATGATACAATATTTTTATATACTTACACATTGTCTTAAATAAATATTCATATATACATATACATATATACATACATGATTCCAGTACAAACATTCAACAAGTACGAATATTCATCACACAAACCAAAGAAGTCACGATAACCGAGTGGTTAGGTGGTCGGAATTTCGAGTCAATAGACCCGAGTTCGATTGCCAGGTGGCAGACTCGTGTCAAAGAGTTTTTCATAAACTTAAGTAGGAATTATATCGTTGGCTTGGACATAAAGACGGCGTCCGGCTCACCACCTGTCACGTTGTCCCGAAAATATCTTCAGTGGAAGGTGGGTCGAAAGGACTTAATTGTCTAAACTAGACCTCTGTCTATCCCTGCAGTGGAAATTGCGAGCTCTAGTGAGATTCTGACCAGCAACCCTTAGCTTCAAAAGCTGCTACTCTATTTTTCTTCGAACCTTTAACCACAACTTCAAAAGAAGCTTCTCTACCAACTACGCCATTGAGTCGTCACTGTTACTTCATTTTATTTTTCCGTCTCCTATACAAATACTGCCTCGTATTACTAAACGTGGTCATTTACCTTGTAATAGTTCTCTCTTAGAACACTTTCTGGCACCACACCCCTGTCCCACACTGTCTCCGGTATAGCTTTCATCACCGTCGTCACGAATTTATCGTCTCCTGATAAATTAAAAATATTATTGGCAAGGAGTTTTTATCAGCCACTCGCTACGCAGGCCCCAGGAGACCATGGGGATCAGAAAGTAGTGGAAGAAAGTACCTGCACCAGTCCACCCGGCAACCTGAAATCGACGTTATACCCACACTACCAACCCCAATAGCGATGTGAAACTGTTAATGTCGCGGAGAGAGAGAGAGGACAAGACAATTAACAAACTTTGTATTCACGAAGCCTGTGGGACTACAAACCATGGCCAATGCAGATTAAATAAATGTATTACTTACTGCTACCGATAATGGATCTAAACGAGCATAACGCATAAAGAAATATAGCAAAGTGCTGTTAATCTTGCTAGAGCTTGCAAAATTAACACACTGGGATAGGGTAGAGATTTAGATAAAGTAATTCTTTCGACCCAATATCCCGTGAAGCTTATTTGGGACAACGTGATAGGTGGTGAGCCTACCGCCGTTTTAATGTTTAAGCTATAGATATAATATTATTCACTCCAGAGAGGCACAAGAAGCAGCATACTTATGAAGCATATAAGCATGGAAACAATATTAACATTGTTAATTGACTCAGGCGTTACTTTGCGGAAATTCATTGTAAAGTTGTTATTTAAAAAATTACTTCGCAACCCTCCGCATGAAAATATAAAAAGGTATATGCTACCTGGTCCGAAGAGAAGAAGAGGTAATTACCTCTTCTTCTCTTCGGACCAGGAGGGTTGCGAAGTAATTTTTTAAATAACAACTTTAATATTAACATTTCCTCATGACTAATCCTTCCTTCCCTGTTTACCGCCAATTTAATATTCTAAACTTAATATTTTAAGAAAAACACCTAGCTAATAAAATTCTAAAGTTTAAACATAGCTTAAACTAACCCTAATTACTAGTTGCTGGAGCATAAGCAATTCTTTATTCTCCAAGCTATAATATAATATAAGTGTATAGACCATACCAACACCGCCTAAGTAGAAATAGACAGAGACTATAGAGAGACTATATATGATAGAGACTATAGATATATGAGATATTAGATAAGTTATGACGAAGTAATACCTGAAGCTTTTTGCAGCGCTTTCAATTCTTTATCAACTCTTACGCACGGATATCCCTTCTTAGTGGCAGCCAAGAGTGAGGCGCCCGCTGTCCACAGATCCTGCGATCGTCTTGTTTCCTTTTCAGCTTTCAAATGAGCTTCATAATAAAAACAAACAAAAGTAAATAAACATAATACTTTATTTTCATTTTTATATTTATAATTCCTTAACACATATTATCTCATATCTTTGTTGGGCAAAGTTTTTGATATGGCGGTATTTGAGAAGTGTCTGAAGATGTTTAAAATCGAGCGGAAAAATATCAAAATTTATAAGACATTCATGTACAGGTATTATTTATTGTAAATAAATAAATATCTTCACGCAATTCCCAATACAGGGGTAGACAGAGGTCGTCTAGATAATTAAGTCCCTTTGACCCACCTTCCACCGGAGATATTTTCGGCACAATGTGACAGGTCGTGAGCCCGTCGCCGTCTTTATGTCCAAGCCAACGATATAATTCGTACATAAGTTTTTGAAAACCCATTGGTACATGCCTGCCATATGGGGATTGAACTCGGGTCTCTTGACTCGAAATTCGAACCACCCAACCACTCGGCTATCATGACCCGTATATTATTTATTGAAATAACTAAACCAAACCTTACAGTTTTAAACCAATATCCCAATAATAAAACTATAGAAATATGTGAAGATATGGACGTCTAAGTGCATGTATGAAGAACGCACTCAGACAAGATTCCTTTTTTCGAATAATTTTTTAAACTTAACGCATTGTCCCATACTGGAATAGCCAGAGATCTAGAGAATTTAGTCTTCAACCCAGACTTCTGTGGAACTTATTTTAGAGAACCTGACAGGCGGTAAACCTGGCGCCATCTTAGTGATCAATTGAGTTTAATAACGAGAAATTGAAATTTTAAATATTTTCTTTGCTATACCTAAAAATTTTACATCAGATTGTGTGAAAATGTAGAAAATAATATAATTTTCAGTTCATTTGGGTTCATAAAATAATATGTTTAAAATCTTAAATCGTATCATTTAGCATCTAATAATTAATAAATAAACTCGACACAATTTGCCATACTGGGGTAGGTACTGGACTATGTACATGTTCTATGAACTATGCATATACTACTCCATTTAAAAAAAAAAAAATATTAATATTTTTTTTCTTATTACTTAATCAAATTACATCACGATTGTTTGTAAAACTTGTAACAAACCGTTAAGCTTGTCTTCTACGATTTTTAACTTCATAGCCATTTCCGAACGCTGCTTCGCGAAACTCCGTTTCTCGGACGCTACTTTCTCGGCGACCATATGATTAAGTTTTCGCATGGCCTGCGTATACCCAAAAAGGTTTCCATTTTAGATCATTTACCCATACATATACAACGGACTTAAAAGTCTATTACATGATATTGGCCTCTCACATAAAGTGGGTTCGTCGTAATCTCCACGCAAGACTAGCGTATCGACGATCGCACTTAAAAGAAATAACTGAAATTACAGCATAATAATAAACTATTTCTAACCATGGGTGACAAAAAGGCGACTAAGCGAAAAGCTTTGAAAAGACTTGCAATTGGCTACCGACAGATGGCGAGATAACCGTCTCGAAGAGACCAAAACCCAGCAGCAGCGTCTAAGATGCTAGGTGTCTGGTACTGCTATCACCAATGTGCTTGCCAAGAGTGACTATCATGACCCTCCCTACGAAAGAAGTCAAAATCTCATATCGTCATGAGGGCTTGTAAAAGCCCTCATGACGATATGAGATTTAACGATATGATTATGAAACTGACCAGAAAAGAATGTAAGGTATGGATAGGATAGAAGATAGATATGAAGAGGTAAGAGAAGGAATGAAGTGTCTGCTAACACTTAACAGTCCACTTGCCAAGCATAGCAATCATGGCAAATCCTGGTTACTAGAGAAGGTTATATTCACTAGTGCATCTAAGGCTGTTGAGATATGTGTTAAGCAAGAAATATCGTATAGTTACCTCTTTTTCTCTCTGTTCTAGCTTCACTTCCAAACTCTCTTGGTGCCTTTTAAGTTGTCTCTCTAATGATTCTTTTAAAATACATTCGTTTCTCTTCTTCTGGTCTTCAGCCTATAAACAATAAGCAATAACCAACTTTCTCTATAGTATTTCTTTCTTCTAACAGCAAGAAAACCATGCAAAGGTACAAAAATATATCAGTCATCAGCAATATAAGCACATAGCGTACCATTTGATGAATTGATTTTACCGTTAGTTTGGACATTAAGAGACCGTAATGGACTTACCACCATTAAAATTGTCCCAAATAAACTTCGGTGAAAAGTGGGTCTTCATTGTCTAGACCGCTGCCTACCCCAGTATAAAAAATTGCATAAAGATAAAAAACGGTTTTATATATTAGTCAGAAATTTTATAAGGTTGGTATTCTACTACATACCCTTTTATTGAACTCTTTTTCCATTGCTGCTCTTCTTTGCTTTATACCTGCTTCAATTAGAGCTTTCCTTACTTGAGTTTCTTTTTGACCTTGCGAGATAGCAGCTACAAAAAATTATGAAGGTAAATATAAAAGTATCTTCAATCCATCCCCAAAACTGGGTAGACAGCGGTCTAGACATTAGTGATAAAACTAATAAAATAAATAATAAATAAATATCTTCACGCTATTCCCAATACAGGGGTAGACAGGAGTCTATTCTAGACAAATAAGTCCCTTTGACCCACCTTCCACCGAAGAAATTATTGGGACACCGTGACAGGTGGTGAGCCCGTCGCCGACTTTATAACCAAGCCAACGATAAAAACCTAACGAATTTTTTTGAAAAAAAAACCCGAGAAAGTGAAGAACAATTTTTTCTATATTTACCCATTTACCCGTCCGGTAATCGAACACAGGACCACAGAGATGGCGACACCTTTAAAACCGGTGTATATGCCACTCGTCCACAGAGGTCGTCGTTATGTATGTATGTAATGAATACCTTAGTTAAATACTTACTGTCCAAAGCGCGATCGACCCTTTCCTGCATTCCTGATTCCGCATCCCTCAATTCTTCTTTTAATTTTTGAGCCTTTATTATAAAAAAAAAACATTTTGTAATATTTTGTTTACATTTTTAATAAAAGTATTCTTTTAATTATTCTTTGAGACAAATTAGAGCTGGAAAAGATTGGCCTCGCAGCTTCTGTTCGAGTCGCGAAGAAATCGATCACGTCCAAACTTTTCTCATTATTATACGTTGTTGTTGAATTGCAGGTTTCCTCGCAATACTTTCCTTTGTCTTCGAATTAGTGGTTAAGTTCGTGATATCTTATATGTTCAACCAAATTTATCTAAATATTGAGTTTTAAGAATTCTCAAGATAGAAATTCCCGAATCATTTATTTAAATTGCTTACATGCACTTGTGTAATATTGTTATATGGCGCTACAATTACAAATAGCATGAAATTAAATCAAATTGGAGTTCCCCGTGTATTTCAGACATATATACATACATAGTCCGTAATCTGCTGTGGTGACGAATTAGACGTATTCAGTGAAGATTGACTCGAACTGGGGAAAGATCGAATTGCTTGAAAGAATATGGAGGAGACCTTTGGCCAACAGGACAGTAAAGGATAATAAAATAAAAATTCGAATCCTAAGTCAAATTGAAAATGTGGGAGTTTGAATTTATTACTCGATCACTTCAAAACGACTGAACGAATTTGAATGAAATTTCTGCACATGGATCATTGATTTTTATCCAGGGTGCACAAAAATGCACAGTTCCTGTAGGTGAGAAGTTAGACATGGGAGTGCTTAATAGATTTAGATCATTTGTATTAGTAGTTTTTTTTTTATTTATTTATTTTCATAGCTAAGTACACACAATGTTTACATTTAAAATCTGCCAAACTGTAGCACAGTTTGTCGGCAGTAGCTCTCGTGGACAATGTTCGTGTAGTACTACTCGATAACTAAATACAACTAAATAAGCACAACAAAAAAAAACAAAAGAAAGTACTTAAAGCACTTAAGAATATAGCAAGTTAGTACAAAATTATAATATTTATTTTTCATCGCAGATTTCTATAACCCGTCTTTTCCCCTTTGACATCGTATGAGGGAACTACGGAAGCTCTTTTTAATTGTTAAGAGATCTAATCTAGTACTTATAATCTAACACAATGCATATGATGTAATGTAAACAAAACACTGAATTACATTATGGACATAAAGACAAGTAATGTTTTCGTAGGGTTGCCTTAAGGTTATTTCTACTTAATTTGTTTTTAAAAAGATTCGGAGGAAGCTCATTTATGAATGACGGGGTTAACCATTGCCGTTCACGTTTTCCATAGTAATTTTTAACTATAGGAATCCTTAGTTTAGTTGTTTTAGCTAAACGTGTTGGGTACGTATGCTCCCTTTCGTCGATCTAGTTCGGAATGCGCTGCTTATTACACCGCAAAATTAAAAATATCACAATATTACAACACACGGGGAGGTAGACAGAGGTCTAGACAACTAAGTCCTTTCGACCGACCTCCCACCAAATACATTTTTTTGAGACAACGTAACAGAGGGTGAGACCGTCGCCGTCTCAATGTCCAAACCAACGACATAAATCGTACGTCAATTTTTATAGAAACCCATTGGTACGAGCCTTGGGGATCGAACTCGGGTCTATTGATTCGAATTCCGATCACCCAACCACTCGGCTATCGTGACTTATTAAAACTAGTGTTACACATACATATTAACTTAGCACATACTTACATATCGGTAAGTATGATAGAGCAACAAATCCGGATCACCAGACAATTGCAATTTATTTTGAACAAATTGCAAGCCCGGTAACATTATTTGGGTCTCTTCAGTGTATCTATCGATTAATGATTCGACCTGGATTAATTAAAAAGAAATTAAGATTTTATTACTACCTACTGCCAATAAGAAGTTTTTGAATAGTCTGCGTTGACGGACACTGACAGTACGAAATGTACTGTTTGTATTAAATGTACTTAAAATAGGTACAATTAATTATTAATTTGACACACTTTTTTCCCCGAATCTTAATTTCGAAACAACGTTACAGATGGTGATCCTGTCGCTGTTTCAGTGTCAAAGCCAACGTTACAATTCAAGAATAAAATTACACGTTAAAAAGCTTCGAAAAAAACTGTTCGGTATGAGCCTTCAAGCTAGGCGCTATTCTGAATTCATAAGTTTCACCATATGGCGTTTATATTTCTCAACTCTTCCCCATGCCAGATTGTTGTCTCCTGATTGGAATCCCAACGACCCCACTACTCAGCTATCGAGGCTTTAACTATAAAAACTCAGAATATTTTGTTTTTCGTCCCACTTGTAATTATACTTTAATGTAAATACAAAAGTTTGTGAATATAAAAGCTTATAACTTTTTCACACTATATATCTCAACGGATTTTAAATATACATAAAATGCAGCTATAGATATACTGTGGATTGAATTATTAATTATCGAAAAAAAAACTGTTTCTACTCCTGTTAACCGTTAAACCGCAGGCAAAGCCATATGACGCGACTAGTCAGTGACAAACCAAGCGCTGAGATCTGTAACACAGGCCTCGCCTAGTTTAGAGGTCAGAGTTCCTAATTCTATTAAAACGCATTATAAATTTTACCTTTACGCATTTCTTAATACAAAAATGTTTTTCGCAAATTAATTATTATAATTGTTATTTACCGCTTGCCATTGACTATCCCGAACGATGGATTTATCGTTCTCCCATTGGAATTCTATACAAGCGGCTACCACGTTCTCACGGCAAACGTTCATCATTTGTTTCGTCTTCTCGATCGCTTCGGGCAGTGCTTGCACGCCGCAGTCCAAGTAGCGGGTCAAGTCATCTGATGGAAGCATAATTAAAATTCATAATTCAAATTCAAAATTAACTTTCACTGATTTCATTATTTATGATAAGCATAATTAATAAATATCTTTACGCAATTCCCAATACAGGGGTAGACGGAGGTCTAGTGTAGATTCTAGATTCTAGATCTAGATTAAATCACATCGAAGACCTTCCACCGAAGATATTTTTCGGTACAACGTGACAGGTGGTGAGCCCGTCGCCGTCCTTAATACATGTATAGCATAATTCATCGTTATTAAATATAATACGCATAAGGAAAATGTATAAAACGTGATTATAAAGAAAACTAATGGACGTTACCCATGTCATCTTGTGCGTTGAATGCATTCTTAATTGAAACTTTTACTAAATCTAAACGCTCTTCCATTGCTTTACGAAGGTCTTTCAGTTTAGGGATCGAGAAATCCGTCATCGTCTCCTCGACAAGCTGTTTAGAAATTGAAAATTTTAACAGGTAAGGTATATATATATCAAAGGAGTCGACGAGATAGTCTGAGCTGATTTGCCTTATTTTGGTTCTAAAATATTTACAGAAATCCAAGGAAGGTTTAAAAGTTGACAAAATGTTTTACTTTTATTCATTTTTCTTTAAAATTACGTTGCAAACAGGTTCCAAGACAGGACTACGTCTCCCGTGCCCTCTAGTAAGTATTTAAATATATTTATGTGTAGTAGGAATTCGAGACAGGACAGCCGAGTTTGATGGTTTTATGTTTAATACTTTGATCCCTCACGAGGAAGGTTCTAACCAAAGAAACCGCTGGAAACGGTTAAACTGTTACAACGGGAATATTTTTCCGGAATAAGAACTATCCTATATTTTTCACTGAGTGAAAAACGTCCAAAGTCACGTGTCACATTTATGATTGTAATAAAATATATAAATACGAGGACTTCGAATAATTTTATAAATCGGTTGTCTATGACGTACACACCGTTTCATAAGGTGTCGTTAGGTCCCGGTTTCGATTCCCGGACGGTTCAATGTAGAAAGCCACTTTCTATATTTACTCAGGTCTAGTTTTTTGCGGTGCCTTCGTTGTTTCTGTTTCCATAATACAAGTGCTTTAGCTACTATGTAAGGAGGTGGAAAACACTGCTCTGAACCCCAAGTTCAGAGAAATGTATGTGATATTTTCATATGATCGATACACACTAACCATTATTTCGTAAATATTACATAAAATTTTATACAACACGAAAATTTGATACCTGATTATAATAAACACATGCAGCCTTCGCAGTGACATAATTATTTATGATAGTTTCGTAGAGATCCTTCAGGCAAGCCTCCACCTCACAGATGTCCTTTGTTAAGACGGGCGGAGGCAGAACTTTGCACGGTGCTTCGTCCTCTGTCGGAGCAATATTAAAATTATATTATAAGGCCCAAGCGTTATTTAAAAATGTTTGCGGGATCCTTTAATTTAACAGAGCAAAAAGTACACAACCATATGCTATAGTAAATCGCGTCATTTTATGACAAGATGAACTCGAATATAAATCTCGGACTGAGATTAACTCTATACTTGTAATCTATTTTCATAAGTATCTTACGTATCTAATTTAATTCAGATCAGTTCAACCATTTTATATTACATGAATAAGAACATCTAAACCTACAAACCTTCATATACAATTTATGACTTCCAAGACCACGTGCCGCATCTTACCTGCTTCGGTTGAAATATTTAACTCTTTCCTACGCCTCATAAGAATATAAAAAAGATAATACGGGATTTGACGTTCCGTATGGTAACGGCGTAAGAATATTCCCACTCCCTTTCTTCCCGTGGAGGCGACTAAGGGAAACAGTCTTGAATACCTTTACGACAACCGATACATGGCGGGGTTACCATCTCTAAAAATATCAGACCAAAATTATCAGACCGAAGATTGGCAGCAGCGTCTGAGGCGCGAGTGGTCTGGTACCGTACGATCGCCAATTCGCTTGCCAAGCGTGGCGATTATGGCAAATCCTCCCTATGGGAGAGGCCTATGTCCTGCAGTGGACTTTAACAGGCCGATATGTATGTATGTAATACGGGATTTATGCACAACCTGACTCAATAACTAGTAATTTACAGTAAAAGACATTGACAGGATCCTCCTCCCGCCCCCACACCCCTTTGGTATCAACTAAGCCGTAAAAATAGGTCCTTATCAAGGTCAGGGCGTTAAGCAGGGTCCGAAATCCAGAGCCCTCATATGAAATGACAGACGAAAATGTATCGAAAAGAAGTATTTTCAGTTAACTTAATTTAATATAACTTTAAATATATCTTATTAATTGAGTAAAATAATAATAGATTATTATATAAATTAATACAAAATGTAAATGTATATAAAAAGATATCTAATATATAATGATATAATTTTTATCTGTACTACAAACCATATAATATAGTCTATATCCTCACGCCATTCCCAATACGGAGGTAGACAGAGGTCTAGTCTAGACAATTAAGTCCCTTTGACCCACCTTCCACAGAAGACATTTATCGGGACAACGTGGTGAGCCAGTCACCGTCTTTATGTCCTAGCCAACGATATAACCGTACATAAGTTTTTGTACAAATAACCCATATTACGAGCCGGCCACCTTAGGATAGAACTCGGGTCTCCTGACTCGAAATCCGATCATCCAACCACTCGGCTATGGTCACTTCATATAATATAATATATACCTTAAGTGTTTTTACTTTTTATAGGCTAAACTACCAGTAACCATAAACTAAACCCACCTACGCTGATCTCCTTAGCAACTTCTTTCGGCTTTTCAGGAACAGCTGAGTAAAATATAAAATTTTGTGTTTTATAAATGTTAGATCGATTTTAAAAAATCTGATCAAGTATTTAAAGCTTTATTTAACCTCTTAAATTAGCGGTTACTGGTATCAATTACAATACGACTCTTGGCATTGGCCCATTTCTAGTATCTGTATTTAGATATATAGAATCTAACCCTTGACCTTGAAAGTATTTTCCAATAATCTCGATTTTCGGCTAGCATTTTGAGTTCTTGATTACTTCATTACATTCGTTTTTACTTTTCGTCTATAAGCCAAAATCCAATACAACTACAAACTTTATATTGATTTCTATAAAAGAAATTAACATCTTCATGCCATTCCCTATACTGGGGGTAGATATAGGTCCCGACAATTAAGTCCTTTCGACACACCTTTCACCGAAAATATTTTTTAGGAAAACGAAACAGGTGTTGTCGCCGTTTTTATTTCCAAGCCAACGCAGTAAATCACGCAGTTTTGAAAAAACTCATTGGTACCACTTGGATATCGTACTCTGTTCTCTCGATTCAAATTCGATCACCTGACCACTCGGCTATAGTGACTATACTATTGTATTTCTTACTTTGTATATCTAAAATAGCTTATTCATGAATATATCCTTACTTGGGATTGACTTATCAACAGCGACATCATCTAAACACGGCTTAGATTTTCCGTCACTGAACACGTCACCTACATATTTCCGTGCGTCTTCAAGGCACTGCATCCCAAACTCTTTGTAAGTCACATTCTCCTGGTACAATACTGCTATGAAATCGTCAAACCATGGTGCGTAAATAGTAAGCCAGTCGCGAATCTCTGGTGAACGCCTGAAAACGTTATTTGTTGGCGTTGTTGTTGTTAAAATAAAGCATTAAAATTTGAGTTACAACATAATTTTTAATTAATTCTTAATACCGTAATTAATGTCTAAATAGGCAAAGGTTAAAAGGCCGTTCTATTTGTTAACCAATTGCTTTTATGATTTAATAGCTGTTAATACCCCATCTAATAATTTATTTGCCTATGGAAAGACCTATGTTTGGTATTCTGTAGTCTCTGTAGGATAGAATCCGCAACGATGATATCAGCAAAAGAACCAAGGTAAAGAAAAAAGGAAGGAAAAAGTTTCCGAGTAACAGCCTCTTACAGTGAAGCGGAGTGTAGGGCGACCCCAAGATGCGGGGAGTCGATGTATGCGGGTAACTCGGGAACATTCTTTGTAAAATTATTTGGGATAGGCCCATGTTCAGTAGTAGACTTTTTATGGCCTGTAAAGAAGAAGTAAGTACTATTACTAGTAAACTAGTTATCGGCATAATCCCATAAAAAAATAATTACTACTTTCTTTTTTTACTTACTTAGCATAGATGGCAAATGCTGCAGTCAAGGTCGCCAGAAACATGGTACCCCACAAAATGCTGTCATCTTTGGGTTTCGGTTTCGGCGGCGGGGGAGGCAACGGACAAGGTTCCCTTTCTAGATACCTTGATTTAAGACGTAAAGAACTTTGGGAAACTCTGACCAATTGCAAATTAATACGTTTGGGATACTGTGAAAATAAAACAAGCCAAATAATGTCGTCAATAATAACATTATTAACGTACGGTATATAATTTTTCTCCCTTCTCAACCTAAATGTAATAATAATAAAATCACTCAACAAATCAAATCATTATAATATAAAATATTTAGTTTTATCTTCACGCGTTTCCAATATTAATATACACTTGCACTACTGGGATAGTCAGAGGTCAAGACAATTTAGTCATAGCAAACCACATTTCGGCTCTGGAGCTTATTTCGGACGTGACTGGAGATGACCTGTTCTAGCGTCCAAACCATCTATACAGATCGTAGATAGGTTTCGTAAAGTCTTCCTGTTGATTGAACTCAGGTCTTAGGTCATGTTTTAATGAATACTAACAATGGTAATTCCAATATTACTGATAAGTATTACAACCTAACTGGGACACTTGTGTGAAGTGGTTCTCATCAGCGGAACGGCGCGTTCGCAGCTGCGACGTCATGTTTTGTCAGTCCCTAACCGATTCGGATATCAAAACATCATAGTAGTGAAAGTCGGTCCTACCATTTCAAAGATTAGCCGGAACAAACAGACAAACAAAAATTGTAAAAAATTGTTATTTTGTTGTATGTGCCGTATACATTCATATACATGTAGTGAAAAACAAGCTAATTGAATTATTACTTAATGCCACCTCTTTCATGTCCCACATTCTCACTCATGTCTGTCACCAAATAGTAGCAAATACAATTATAAATATAAATGTTGGCTTGCACTCACACACTCACTACCGGTCACGTTGTTCGATAAGCTTTGATCAAAACTGTGTAGATCTCTGATACCCACATTTTATATTAAAATCGTAAGAGCTCATTTTTAAATTCGAAACTGTTCAAGAAAAATACAATTCTATTCAGATTGAGTGTTGGTGTTAATAAAATCCGGGCACGATTATTTTGCCTCAATCACACCAAATACATGGAGATAGAAAAAGGAAGTCTTAAATAAAGGGAATACCAGAAGCATATAGCATTAAATTAAGTTACACACGCTCGTACTGAAAATTGTGATTTATTCACTCTGTTATAAGAAACATTTCTTCATTTTCTTCGATAGAAATATAGACTTTTATACATTAATCTCTATTTTACTTACCAAAACAATTCCCGTGTTTAGTAAATGTTTTGCCACCCTTATCATTTTAATTTAAATCAGAAATTGAGATTAATTAAATTTTTCATCATACACAAAACACGTTACTATTGTGACATTGTTCTTGACAGAAAACAAACCTTGACAGATTTATTAAAAGAAAATTAGATTTTTTCACCAGTATACTTCTTTACCACCCTTTTTATTCTCAGTTCTTGTTTAACGACGCAGTTAATATGGTTGGTGTGAATATTATTCTTTTAGTGTAGTAGGGTAGTAATAATAAAATAAATATCTTCACGCAATTCCCAATATAGGGGTGGACAGAGGTCTAGCCTAGATAATTAAGTCTCTTCGACCCACCTTCCATCGAAGATACTTTCGTTCCTGTTAGTAGCGTGGTGGTAAACATATATATGGGGGTTACCTTTCAGCACAGCTCATGGTTAGCCTATCAGTAAAATAGATGAAATAGATGTGCATGTGCATTTGTGCATTTATGGTATCTATAATTATTAAAAGTATTTAACTGTAACTGATATGCAAAGTCCATAAATTTTCTTGGAGCATGTGTTACACTAACAGCTAAAAAGTTACAAACCTCCTTCCGAGCTGTGCAATTCTCGTTCAACTAAAGTTTGCTTAAGGTTTCGCCGAATAAATGATAAACATTCAAATAGTATTTATTCATTTTTATTAGTAATTTATTATGAATAAATACATTGCTCAGATCCCAAAGTAGTTTAAGCTCTTGTGTTATGGAATCAGAAACAACAAAGGTACCACCGCAAGCACACAGACTTGAGGAAATGTAGAAATTGTTTTTTATATTAATCCGACCGGGAATCGAACCCGGGACTTCAGAGGACCTCTTTCATGGTGGTTATAAATAACCCTTATATGGTTAGGTTAGGCTTTTTTATAAGGGATCTTTATCAAGCGACCGAGCATTCGGTTCACCGACGGATGTTTTGACATCTCAACTCTTCAGGAGTAAGTAACTTTTTTAAGAATACTAGCAATTTCAAATTCCTAGTTTTCCTGCTATCCACTCCCAACTAAGCCGCAATGCTTATGTCTATAGTGGTTTACGACAATAGTCGAATGACGGGCCCGAACTTGCTACGTTACGTTTCGCAGTCCGCACCCTAAACATTAAGCTATTGACGCTTCATTTACTTATCTAGTCTAATACATCTTTACGCCATTTCAAATACAGGGGTAGACAGAGGTCTAGACAACTTAGTTCTACCGACCCACTTTCCACCGAAAACATTTCTTGGGACAACGTGACAGGTGGTGAGCCCGTCGCCGTCTTCATGTCCAAGACAACGATACAAATTTTACATATTTTTTTTTTAAAAACCCGTTGATACGTCTAGTCGAAGTGTAAGTATTATATAATATAAGTATATATTAAATAAGTATATATTAAATAAAACAATTTTATGAATTGAAAACCATTCTCTAATTTAATTTTAAATTACATTTTAAATATTTACACAAGTCACTAATGTTACAGAATCCTCTATAAATAGTTATATAACTACGCGGACAATTTATTCACGTTTGCAAGTATCACTTAAATGCGTGTTATATAAAAAAAAATGGAATAACTTTATATTATTTAATTCCTACTAACAAACAATTCAACGACTGTTTCAAAGATAGAAACTCAAAAGTTTTTTCTTTCTCGTCTCAAACCATAATGTTTAAATTCGAATAATGACTTTGTTAAATATACACATTGGTATATACACATTGCATAATATTCACATGTACGCTGAAATACAATTAATTTTAAAAACAAATTCATAAGGCTCGTAAGACTCGAAAACTCATCCCTATACCGTGGTGTTAAGGTTCTTATTTCTTTATTCACGTAACCACTTCTTAACCCCAAACAATTAATCTTTTAATTTACTATGCAATAAATTATAGCAAAATTTAGTCACTAAAGAGTGAGGTCATTTACAAAGATATTTAAAATTATTATGCGAAAATATTAAAAATTATAATATGAAGAGAACGAACAATAAATTAAAATAATTGAAATTGTTAGCACATTGGTGCTGCTTGGTGTCTCTTTCCAACATTAACAAATCAGTAAGAGCCAATAAAAGGTTAACCAAAAAGTTTGAACAAAATTACAACCATAATACGGTATTTTAACAAGGTGTTATTTATCAAAAACAACAGAACCGTTTAACACCGCTGAACCGTGAAACCGTCACTCGGTGTTACAAAAAATTTGTCTCTTCGATATAAATGAAAAATTTTTCAACTAATAACGAACAATAACATAACAACAAAAAATAGAGCTGTAGGGAGTGGGGAGAGTCTACAGGTAGAGCAGTGGGGAGCGGTTGGAGGTAGAGTTGCAGGGAGTGGGGAAGTGTCTACAGGTAGAGCTGTAGGGAGCGGGGGAGTATCCACAGGCAGAGCTGTAGGTAGCGGGGGAGTGTCTACAGGTAGAGCAGTGGGGAGCGGGGGAGTATCTACATGTAGAGCTGTAGGGAGCGGAGGAGTATCTACAGGCAGAGCAGTAGGGAGCGGGGGAGTGTCTTCAGTTAGAGCAGTAGGGAGCAGGGGAGTGTCTACATGTAGAGCTGTAGCGAGCGGGGTAGTCTACAGGAGTATCTACAGGCAGAGCAGTAGGGAGCAGGGGAGTGTCTACATGTAGAGCTGTAGGGAGTGGGGAGAGTCTACAGGTAGAGCAGGCCGGAGACGGAGGCGTGCGCCATGAGCGCCTCGGCGGCCTGGCGCACCTCGAGGTGCGCGCGCGCCGCGGCCGCCCAGCGCTGCGCGGCGGCGCGCGGCGCGCCCTGCAGCAGGTTCACGTAGCGCAGCGCCGACTGCAGCTCGCCGTGCTCCATGTGGTACCTGCGTCGCGCACACACACACACACACACACGCGCGATAAGGTTAAGAAAAAAAAAAGCATCTTCACGCGACATAGATCGTACAGCAGTATTTGAAAATACCAATTGGTACGAGCCTGCCACCTGGAGATCAAACTCGACTCTCGAGACTCGACCCTCGGTCTCTTAGTCTCCGCTGGTACATAAACTTATGTGTATTAAATAATACAAGTATTGTACTAATTATACTAAAAATAAAGATATGCATTTACCTCGCCCTCTGGATGATGTCGAAAGTATCCAGTTTAGTGAAGTCCACGGGCTTGTTTTCTAATTCATCGCTAGGGATTTCAGCAAACTGAAGAAGAAAGAAAAATTATCAAATTTATCATAGCAATATAATGGGCAACAGCTTAATACTAATAAAATTAATGAGAAAATATTAAAAATCTACTGTCACAGACGGGATTGGAACCCGCGACTTCCTTGCGTACTGTGGCAACGCTATTGCCTTGGCGCATTTTTAAATACTTCTCATTAATTTAATGACAAGAAGTCTAGCATAAGTCCCATGCTTTCATTTTCATTAAAAATTTCATTTGATGCTAAATTAATTAAAACCAGTGTTTTAGTGTAGTCAGCGCTATTGGCCTATTGCGCGCCGACCTCAAAAGGAAAGAGAAGCAAACAGATTCATTAGGTCGAATCGATAGAAATACATAATAAATATCTTCACGCCGTTCACTATACAGGGGTAGACAGAGGTTTGGATAAATAAGTTCATTCCACTCAACTTCCTCACCGAAGACATTTTTTGGAACATCGTGACGAGCCCGTCGCCGTCTTCATGTAAAACCCATCCATAATTGGTACTTAAGTCTTTTTTAAAAATCTGGTACGAGCTTGCCACCAGGGGATTGAACTCAGGTGTCTTTACTCGAATCCCGATCACCCAACCTCTATGCTATCGTGACATTTTTTAAATTTTTGGTCACGATAGCCAAATGGTTGGGTGGTCGGAATTTCGAGTCAAGAGACCCGAGTTCGATCCCTTATTATATTTTTTTAATAAATAATTAATAACATAATTATGAAGGATAGGTTAAAGAAATGGCTTTTTCAAAAAAACTTATGTACGAATTATATTGTTGGCTTGGATAACGATAGGGATAAAAACCAAAAACATTGACATGATAGATGAATCTGACTTACAGTGAATTCATACCTTTTGGAAGAGCAGCTTGGACTGAAGCCAAGACAGGAAATAAACGGGCAGGGAGGCACCGTCGCGGCCCACCAGAGCCACTTTAGCTGCGGTCTTCTCCAGCTGCAAAATAAAGATATATTCAAATTGACAAAAGTGAAAGCCTGTGAAGAGCCGATGGCATAGTTGATGGTGACCATACCTTCGAAGCAAAGGGTTCTGGGTTCCAGTCCCGCTAAAGGCGAACATATGTGTACTGAATATGAATGTTTTTACTCAAGTCATGGACTTTTAAATGTTTATATTAATATTTGTCTATGTTAATATATATACCTCTAAAAGTTTATTTTACAATTGGCTTGAAAGCTAAATTGGCAATAAGTTCAACCACTGTTATGTTGTCCAAAATAGTCTTTAGTGAAAGGTCGGTTGAAAGGACTTACTTGTCTTCACCTCTGTCTACCCCAGTATTGGGAATAAACGTCGACAAATTTATATTTTAAAAAACATTTACTTAGTTACATGACACGTATCTTAAAAAGAATTTGTAATAATTAATTTAGTAAGGTGATTGAGAACCATTCTTTGTGGAAAATTTTAGGGAAGGCCTATATATATATATCTCTTGATAGGCCGTAAAAAAAGAATAAGAAGAAGAATTTGATAAGTGATTATTGCTTCAAAGGAAGCATATAGACGATCACAGTTTCAAATACCTCAATAACAAATAATCTTAAACTTAGCTATGCATTATCAGTCTGGTTTTGGTCTGGTATTTTTGTCATTTGTCAATTTATATTTCTCAATCAACCCAACCCGAGTCACAATTGCAATAGCCAGTAAATAAAAAAATCTTTATGTAATCTATGCTCTCAAAATATAAAAACCTCACCGTTTCAAATTTCTCGTGTAGAGTTTTCTCAGTCGCGATTCCCTTTTCGCGAACCTCTTGAGGAATTCCTTTTAAAACGGTCTGTACCAGTTTGTCGTCTTTACCTGAGAAAATTATAACACCTTAGACGAGGGGAAAAATTAAACTTCTCATATTCAAAAGTATACAATTGAAAAATAATGTTTATACATTTTCCAATACAGAGTTAGCCAATTTATTCCTTTCGAACCACATCTCACCGGGAATGTCGGATTTACAGTGGTAGAGCCACGCATCAGCTTATGTTTGTGTGTGCCCCCACTCTAAGGCCGGCAACGCATCTGCTATGCCTCTGGTATTGCGGGAAAGATTATTTCGAGACAAAGTAACAGGTGGTGAGCCTGTCGCAGTCTTTATGTCCAAGATGACGATATAATTCGTACATAAGGTCTAAAAAACTCGTTTCTTCGAGCCAACCTTCTGGGGATCGAATTTGGTTCTCTCTACTCAAAAAAATGTATCATGAGTTCTGTGGGAAAACAAAATGTCGAAAATTTTTATACACATTTCTAAAATATACATTTTATGTGCTCCATGTGACTAGATAGCAGTTACGAACATGTCACTTGAAAAAGAGGGCGGTTTTAAAAAGAGTAGTAATTAAGATAGAGACAACATCACATACATTGCATTGATCCCAAAGTAGCTAAACCACTTGTTACAGAATCAGAAGCTACGGAGGTACCACAAACACCCTGTAGAAAATGTAGAAAGTGTTTTCTACAGTGACCCGAGCGGGAATTAACTCCAGGACCTCAGAGCTAGCGGCACTATAGAAACTCGTACTCAAAGGTCGTCTATAACAGGACGACCTTCATGGACGAGTAATGTAAACACCGGTTTTCAAGGTTCGATTCCCGGTCGGGTCAATGTAGAATAACCACTTTTTCTACATTTTCTCGGGTCTGGATGTTTGTCTTGCCTTCGTTGTTTCCGATTCACATACTTCAAGTGCTTTAGCATCTTACATTGGGATCGGAGCAATGTTTGTGATGTTGTCCCTATCTATATATGTATGTATTTATTTATTATAATTTTCAAAGCTCTTTACCAGCTTTCTCCAGCGCTTTGATTTCACTGTCAATTTTGGCCTCCGCGCCTCCCCTCCTGGTGGCTGCGAGCAGGGCCTCGGCAGCGGCCCACAGCGACTGCGAGCGGCGAGCCTCCGCCTCGGCCTTCGCCCTCTCTGGAAATAGTACAGTAATACTTCCTTTAAACTTGGAGCCCTTGGTACACAACATATTTCTACCAGGCTTTCAAAAAAAAGAAGTAATTATGGAACCAAAAACATTGACATGATAGATGAATCTGACTTACAGTGAATTCATACCTTTTGAAGAGCAGCTTGGACTGAAGCCAAGACAGGAAATAAACGGGCAGGGAGGCACCGTCGCGGCCCACCAGAGCCACTTTAGCTGCGGTCTTCTCCAGCTGCAAAATAAAGATATATTCAAATTGACAAAAGTGAAAGCCTGTGAAGAGCCGATGGCATAGTTGATGGTGACCATACCTTCGAAGCAAAGGGTTCTGGGTTCCAGTCCCGCTAAAGGCGAACATATGTGTACTGAATATGAATGTTTTACTCAAGTCATGGACTTTAAATGTTTATATTAATATTTAATCTGGCAAAAGTCACCATAGCCGAGTTATTGGGTGGTCGGAATTTCGAGTCGAGAGACCCGAGTTCGATCCCAGGTGGCAGTACCAATGAGTTTTTCAAAAACTTATGTACGAATTATATTGTTGGCTTGGATAACGATAGGATAAAACCAAAAACATTGACATGATAGATGAATCTGACTTACAGTGAATTCATACCTTTTGAAGAGCAGCTTGGACTGAAGCCAAGACAGGAAATAAACGGGCAGGGAGGCACCGTCGCGGCCCACCAGAGCCACTTTAGCTGCGGTCTTCTCCAGCTGCAAAATAAAGATATATTCAAATTGACAAAAGTGAAAGCCTGTGAAGAGCCGATGGCATAGTTGATGGTGACCATACCTTCGAAGCAAAGGGTTCTGGGTTCCAGTCCCGCTAAAGGCGAACATATGTGTACTGAATATGAATGTTTTACTCAAGTCATGGACTTTAAATGTTTATATTAATATTTGTCTATGTTAATATATATACCTCTAAAAGTTTATTTTACAATTGGCTTGAAAGCTAAATTGGCAATAAGTTCAACTACTGTTATGTTGTCCAAAATAGTCTTTAGTGAAAGGTCGGTTGAAAGGACTTACTTGTCTTCACCTCTGTCTACCCCAGTATTGGGAATAAACGTCGACAAATTTATATTATAGCCATGGGTATTACAACAGTCGACTAAAGGACAATGGACAATTTCAAGTGCTAAATGGTTATGTATATTTAATAATAGATATTATACCAAGACTTGGTACCTTTTGGCGATAACTGTAAAGCAAAGAAAGCTTAAGACAGAAGTAATTTTAAAATTAGAAAATTAGTTGAAGCAAAGGATGCCAACACTTACGTTTAAGGGTCTGCTCGATCGCCATTAATTTTCCAGCCATCGCCGCCATATCCTTTTTGAAAACGACGCGCTCCTTCTCCACTTGTTCAGATAGCGCTTTATTGAATTTCTTTAATACCTGATAATAACATTGCATATTAATAATTAATATTTAATCTGGCAAAAAGTCACCATAGCCGAGTTATTGGGTGGTCGGAATTTCGAGTCGAGAGACCCGAGTTCGATCCCCAGGTGGCAGTACCAATGAGTTTTTCAAAAACTTATGGACGAATTTCATCGTTGGCTTGGACATTAAGACGGCGACGGGCTCACCACCTGTCACGTAGTCCCGAAAATATCTTCGGTGGAAGGTGGGTTAAAGGGACTTAATTGTCTAGACTTGACCTCTGTCTACCCCTGTATTGGGAACTGCGTGAAGATATTTTATATATATTTTTTTTATAATATTTAATCTATACATAAATATGTCTGGAGGATTGTCGCACAAAAACTCGAGAAAGTCACAACCAATTTGCATAATTTTTGTTTTGAAAAATTTGTAAAATGTGAGAAAATATAAGGAAATTGTAAATGAAAAGAGCAAGACAATATAGAGAAACAAGGGTCTAGCGAAAGTTCGGCGAGTCAGCTAGTTAATAAATCAATGTACATTAATAATTTAGATATTTCTGTGCATCTTAAATACTTTATTGTATGTTACCCATGTTACTGTTTCAGCTGATTAACTGTAACTGATACTAAAGTCCCTAATGTCTATTTAAATTCAATATAATATGCAACTTTTTAAAATAGTAGTACTGAATATATTGTTGATACTCATCAAATTAATTAAGTCACGATAGCCGAGTGGTCGGGTGGTCGGAATATCTAGTCAAGAGACCCGAGTTCCATCCCCAGGTGGCAGGCTCGTGCCAATGGGTTTTTCAAAAACTTATGTTTGTGAGTCCCCCCATTACCACGGTTACACGGTTACGGTACCCAAAACATCCGAAACGTCGGGAAAATAGTTTGTAAAAACTAATTAAAAACGCGATAAAAACCGAAAATCGTTTTATTTTAAACGAATTACATTGTTGGCTTGGACATAAAGACGGCGACGGGCTCACCACCTGTCACACACGATAAGGTTAAGAAAAAAAGCATCTTCACGCGACCTAAATCGTACAGCAGTATTTGAAAATACCCATTGGTAGTCACGATAGCCGAGTTGTTGGGTGGTCGGAATTTCGAGTCGAGAGACCCGAATTCGATCCCCAGGTGGCAGTACCAATGAGTTGTTCAAAAAACGGCGACAGGCTCACCATCTGTCACGTTGTCCCGAAAACATCTTCGGTGGAAGGTGGGTTGAAGGGACTTAATTGTCTAGACTAGACCTCTGTCTACCACTGTATTGGGAATTGCGTGAAGATATTTTTTATATTTAATCCAAATTGCTTATTATCAATAATGAAATGGTTGTATTTCTAATAAAATCATGTAGAAAACAAACCTCTTTATCTTTCTTCGCAAGTCTATCTTGCAGGACTTCCTGTTGAATCTCGAACTGCTTCTTGAGCTGTTCCTTCAGCTTTCTGTTGGCTTCTGCTTGTACTTCTAGACTCTGAAATGTAAATTAATAAATATATAAATGCACAATGTATTATTCTAGGAAAATACATTAGGATTCCCAGCTGCTTTTCTCGTAGTTTAAGACTTATTGAGGGACCCTTATTATTTTCCAAAAATCAAAATATGCTTAGTTACTCCTTATGACATAACATCAGCTATCTGCCAGTGAAAGTTCCGTCATCATCGTAATATGTTCAGCCGTTTCAGATTAGCCAGAACATACAGACACCCAGCCAAAAATTAAATAGAAAAATTTTTTATATAAGTATTGTATATACTTTCATATGATTAAGAAAAGTAGTTAATTTAGAATTACAAAAAGATACTTCTTTACATGTATAGATTTACATACCTTCTTTTGGAATTCCAAC
This sequence comes from Sericinus montela, assembly GCA_029286605.1. Lineage (NCBI taxonomy): Eukaryota > Metazoa > Arthropoda > Insecta > Lepidoptera > Papilionidae > Sericinus > Sericinus montela. Next base: position 9,242,748 of record JAGSMR010000030.1, on the reverse strand, counting down.
TCTTTTTGTAGCATCTCTCTTTTTGTGACCTCTTCAACTTTTGCTTCAATAATAGCCTTTTCGTCATGACCTGAAGTAGATAATTACAATAAAATTACACAATAAGTCATATTAAATCTAAGTCATATAGTACCAGGGTATACCAAGATTCTTTAGTATAAATAAATTTTTATGTTTTAATTATTTTATACAAATATATATACATATACATACATAAGGTACAAGGAACTGTACAAGCCCACTGCCGGACATAGGCCTCTTCGGTAAAGGAGAGTTTGCCATAATCGCCACGCCTAGCAGACCGTTTAGCGTCAGCAGTATCATACACCTCACATCTCCCACGCTTCTGCACTTTGTTCTGTTAAATTGATTTATGTCTATTTTTAGAGATGGTTATTCTGCCATCTGTCATTAGCCAAAGACATTTTGAAGGCTATTCACTTAGTCGCCTCTTACGACACCCACGGTAAGAAAGGCGGTGGTATATTCTTACGCATAAACACGGCTAATACACCAACTAGCAAACTTTGATAGCTAGTTTTAAAATTGCTATTGGTAGTATATAATAGTAATATTTTTTTTTTTGTTATACAGTAAGTATAGTGAGATATCACTTACACTCAATGGCTCTGTTAATTTTCAGTTCCCTGACTGTTTGAAGCTCGGCAATTGCATTTTGCAAGTATTGTACCTGAAATAAAAGGAGTAAATTAAACCAATTTTAGGAAAAATCGACCATCTTCAGTACAAAACTTCAACAATAATTTTTTCCAACATTTGATAACAACTTGACAGATTTGGCTGATTTTTTTAAACTTGTGTTCGAAATTATCCACTGAATTAATATATTGGAAAATCTGATAGTACTTCTTAAACGAGATTTTATGATTTTCCTCATTATCCTTTGATGACATATTTCCAATAAACTTTAATTGTAATTTGGACAGATCTATGAGGTAAACTAGTAAAAAAAAATGATTTAAATTCGTCCACAATCTACTAGGCAGCAGATGAGTGGCTGCAGTGAAGGACGAACCTCCAAAAGATGGAGTGACGACCTCTACAATATTGCAAAACCCGACTGTTGACTAAACTTCTACTTCTTCACTCTTAAGGGATGGAACTTGGATCTCCTGATTCGAATTCAGATCACACACCACTGGCCTATCACGGTGCTTTAAATAAGGTGTTATAATACTATGCACATACCTTCTTCAATGCGTACAGTAGCAATAGATCGGTGTCTCCCTTTATTTCAAGCTTTCGAGCGCTGAGATCTACTCCAGGGAACAGCATTTGTAGTTCCTCTTTGAACTCCCTTCTAGCAGCTTCTACCTGTGAACATATACAGTAATTAAAAAAAATATCTTCATGCACTTCCCAATACAGAGGTAGACAGAGATCGAGTCTAGACAATTAAGTCCCTTCGACCCACCTTCCATCGAAGATATTTTCGGGACAACGTGGCAGGTGGTGAGCCCGGTTCGAATTCGAACTCAAGAACAAAGCTCGATTGATTTTCACGCATTTGGCTGGTTTTGACATAAATATTGTGAAAGGATCACCATCTCTCGCATTGGGAATAAATAAAGACATACATAGATAGATGGGGACAACATCACATACATTGTTCTGATACCAATTTAAGCAGCTTATTTATTGACACACACACCAAAAACACCCCGGCCCGAGAAAAAGTGAAAGGGGTTTTTCTACATTGACCCAACCGGGAATCGAACCCGGAACGTATAATATGGAACGGATAATCATAGGGATTAATTAATAATTACGAAATGTCAGTCTAAACGACTTTTTGGACTCTTGACCTTAGTTGATCCAAAATGCACATTATTACGTCTGTATTTCCAAGCCAATGATATAAACCGCACTTAAGTTTTGAAATAACTCATTGGTACAAGCATAGCTCCTGGAAATCAAACTTGGTTCTCTTGTCTAGAATTCCAATCACCCAACCATTCGGCTATTTTTACTTTAAACCCATTTCAACTGTATACTTTTGAAAATATTATTTTAGTATTTTTTTATTTAAAGTGTATTGTGAACTGTATTTCATTGAACAGACTATATTATATAATATTATCATAGAATTTTTAATCTATGAATGATTCATAGAGTAAACTGATGTTTTTTATAATCTGTCACAGATGCCTCTCACATAACTGAGTCTCACAGTCACAGACTAACACAAACCAACCTTATTCCAGTATTTATCGCTGAGTACTGCCTTCTCCATTTCCTCCTTATACTTTGTTTCAGCTTCATGCAGGTCAGTTCGGAACTGCTTGATGTAACGGCTCGTTGCAGCAATACTCTCCGGAGGAGCCTTTACTCCCGCCTTTATCATACGGTCCAGGGTCTCTAGAATAAACACAAATTTATACAGACGAAAAATTTACGACTACCCGTGTTTTTTTTTTATAGAAAAGGGAGGCAAACGAGCAGGTGGCTCACGTGATGGTAATGACACTGTCTTATAAGCTAAGCGATGCGGATTCGAATAACGCTTGGGGCAAATGTTTGTATATATATATATGTATATATATATATATATATATATATATATATATATATATATATATATATATATATATATATATATATATATATATATATATATATATATATATATATATATATATATATATATATATATATATATATATATATATATATATATATATATATATATATATATATATATATATATATATATATATATATATATATATATATATATATATATATATATATATATATATATATATATATATAAGTATTATATAGTAACATTAGCTTGGACACTAAGAGGCTCACTTAAATAAGCTTCGGTGAAAAGTGGATCTGCAGCACTACATAGTCCAGAGCTCTGCCTACCCCAGTATGGGAAATTGCGTGAATATAAAAAAATTGTGTGACTCATGACATGATGGCTGGTTACTACCTATGTAAAAAGTATATATTTTAATTACAACTTACCGATAGCGCATTTGGCCTTAGCTGAAGCATCCTTCGCCTTCTTTATAGCCGCATCCCGTTCGTTTTGAGCTCCCTGAAGTGCCGTGAAGTTTTTCTTATCTAAATCATCGATGGGCGACTCCACCACCTAAAAACCGATACCTTTATGTTAAGTAGTAGTTTATGATATTTAAATTAATTATTTTATTTACTAAAATGATTAGAGTTCATTAAAGTCGCGATATCCGAGCGGTTGGATGATTGGAATTCGAGTCAAGAGACACGAGTGAGATTCCCAGGTGGTAGGGTTTGGTCAAAACCTATGAATATTTTAAAGTTGTTATTGAAAAAATTACTTCGCAACACTCCGCATGCAAATATAAAAAGGTATTTGTTACCTGGTCCGAAGAGAAGAAGAGCACCACCCTCGCTCCCACAGATGCATGCACTAATTCCACTGTATGCACCACCACCACCACTACCCTCAAACCAGGTAACATATCGCCTCAAAACAAGGCATTCTCAAGCGAGTAGACTCTACGATGAGCGACCGCAGAGACTCTGCGGTCGCTCATCCGCAGTGGTGAGTGTAGTGGTGGTGGTGGTCACGCCTGAGTCAATTAACTATCCTATGAATATTTATATCGTTAGCTTGGATATAAAGACGATGACATGCTCAAGACATTGAAATGGCACAGGCCCACCATTGTCATATTGTCCCAAAAAGTATTTGGTGCAAGGTGGGTCGAAAGGACTTAATTGTCTAGACCCCTGTCTATCCCAGTATTGGGAATGACGCAAATATATTTTTGTTTTATTTTTTTATTAAATATATACATATGGGAAATGGAGGCTGTTGTACATATGAAAGAACCTGTGACCCTACCAGCAATGGCCATCCTGGGCAGCCCATCCATATGTAGAAATGCACAGTTATTATTAGATGTAAACATAGATAGGCTAGCCTGTATGAAACATACCTTCCCAAAACAATTTCGTGAGTGAAAGGTGGGTCGACATTCATGCACTGCACTAAATCTAAAATTAACTACAGACATTAACTATCTGACGAGGACGAGAGGCGTATACACCGCTTTTCAAGGTGCCGCCACCTCAAGGTCCCGGGTTCGATTCCCGGTCGGGTTAATGTAAGACAAACCACTGTCTCTTACATTTTCTCGGGTCTGGGTGTTTCTTGTGCCTTCGTTGTTTCCGATTCCCATACCTGTAGTGCTTTAGAATCTTACATTATCAAATCAAATCATTTATTTATCGATATAAATAACGTACATTGTATCCATCAATTGTCATTTTTGAAAGTATTAGTATTACAAAAGTCACGGTAGCCGAGTGGTTGGGTGGTCGGAATTTCGAGTCAATAGACCCGGGTTCGATCCCCAGTTGGTAGGCTCGTACCAATGAGTTTTTCAAAAACTTATGTACGAATATCGTTGGCTTGGACATAAAAAGGCGGCGATGGGCTCACCACCTGTCACGTTGTCCCGAAAATATCTTCGGTGAAAGGTGGGTCGACATTCATGCACTGCACTAAATCTAAAATTAACTACAGACATTAACTATCTGACGACCTCCGAGGACGAGAGGCGTATACACCGCTTTTCAAGGTTCCGCCACCTCAAGGTCCCGGGTTCGATTCCCGGTCGGGTTAATGTAAGACAAACCACTGTCTCTTACATTTTCTCGGGTCTGGGTGTTTCTTGTGCCTTCGTTGTTTCCGATTCCCATACCTGTAGTGCTTTAGAATCTTACATTATCAAATCAAATCATTTATTTATCGATATAAATAACGTACATTGTATCCATCAATTGTCATTTTTGAAAGTATTAGTATTACAAAAGTCACGATAGCCGAGTGGTTGGGTGGTCGGAATTTCGAGTCAATAGACCCGGGTTCGATTCCCAGTTGGTAGGCTCGTACCAATGACTTTTTCAAAAACTTATGTACGAATATCGTTAGCTTGGACATAAAAAGGCGGCGATGGGCTCACCACCTGTCACGTTGTCCCGAAAATATCTTCGGTGAAAGGTGGGTCGAAGGGACTTAATTGTCTAGACTCGACCTCTGTCTACTCCTGTGTTGGGAATTGCGTGAAAGTATTATATTGAGTATTGTGGTTCCTCTGACGGAGAAAAAACGGCGAAAGAAACTCTGTAGGTATCCTCTTTTTTAGCTTTCTTTATAAAAGAAATACAGAATAATTTAATTACAAAACAGTTAACAATAATGTAATTAGAAATAGCGCGGGAGCGATCAACTCATTCCCTGGGGTTACTGTCATTAATAAACCCTTTTTGTACAGTACAGGTACCGGTACAGTAAACCTGTTTTCTTTTTAGAAAAGGGAGGCAAACGAGCAGGTGGCTCACGCAATGGTAAGTGATTACCGCTGCACATACCAACAATACCAGAGGCATAGTACATGCGTTGCCGGCCATAGAATGCCCCCGCCCTCCAGAATTGGGGGGGGGGGGGCAACGGTTACCTACACTCACCAGACATCTACTTCACGCCGGTATTCTGTGAGGTCGTTGTACTTCCCCGGTCGAGCAGGCCCATTCATACAACAACAATATATGTGATGTTATCCTTATCTACAATATGTATTTATTATTATTATTATTATTGACTTACTTTAAAAAGCGCCTTGTTATAGTCTATGCAGAACTGCGTCGCCTGTTTATAATTGTCTATGGCGACCTTCGTGTTCTCGTGCATGTCGTGCTCGAGTTCCACCATATCCTTGGTTATCACTATTGGTTCCGGTTCGTGTGGTTCACATTTCTCTGTTTGAACGAGTGTCGCTGTGGGGAAACATATGGAATATATTAAAATAATGAACAAGACCTTTACGCATTTTAAAATAATGTGGTAGACAGAGGTCGAAACAGAAGGGCAGAATAGTAGGAAGTAGAATTTACCTAGATAAATTAATAATATATTTTAGTTTGATATTTGCAAGCAAATTTTGTGAGTATATACATTTCCCGGATATATCTAAAAAGAAAATATCATGACGCCATTCCCAATACTGGGGTAGACAGAGGTCTAGACAAGTCATTATGATCCATTGTTCACCAAAGACATTTTTTGTGTTAGGTAGTAAGCACGTCCCCATCTTTGTGTCAGCTAGTTATGTCAGCAGTTAAACCAACAATACAAATCATAAATAAATTTAAAAAAACTCATTGGTATGAGCCCACCACTTAGAAATCGAACTCGGGTCTGTTGACTCAAATTTCGATCATCCAAACACTCGGCTATCGTGACTGTGATGTGGCGAACATATGCAGATACATGTATATTAAGTCACGATAGCCGAGTGGTTGGGTGGTCGGAATTTCGAGTCAAGGGACCCGAGTTCGATCCCCAGGTGGCGGGCTCGTAGCAATGGGTTTTACTAAAACCTATGTACGAATTACATCGTTGGCTTGGACATAAACACGGCGACGGGTTCACCACCTGTCACGTTGTCCCGAAAATATCTTCGGTGGTAAGTGGGTCGTAGGGACTTAATTGTCTAGACTAGACCTCTGTCTACCCCTGTATTGGGAATTGCGTGAAGATATTTTTTATGTATATTTCTCGGAAAGTAACGATATGGACAAAATTTTGTTTAATTATGGTTTTACAGTATTAGATAGGTGACATCTCCAACAATTTAGATTTAATTAAATTTATTGAAGTACTTCATAGTTGTTAGAAGGATTTAGAACTTATTAAATCAACGCAGGTTTAGAAGCAGACTGATAAAATAAATTAATAATTATTGTATCTTTATAATTATTCTAAAAAAAAAATATATAAAAAAATTATTTGATGCGGTTGCCAAAGAGAACAGAATGCCAAGTGTAACTATCTTTGCATACCTTTTTCCTTACTGTTAGATTTATCATTTTCCCATGCATAATGGGAAAATTATAAATCTAACAGTAAGGAATATGCTGAAAATGAATTGTTGTCTTCATGGTCAAATTAATATTTACCCGTGGTTTCAAATTCAGGTGTTACTGCTGGCTTTTCTTGAATGTACAAAGGTTCGAATTTCGGTGGGGGCACTGTTAAAAAAGCAAGTGAGTTGTTAATAAAAAGTAATAATAATGAAATATTAATAGCTATGGTATAGTCTTGGATGACTTTATTTTTGACTGAATAAAAACTTAGCTTTTCATTTTAGGGTCTCATATAATTATTAAAAAATAGTTTCTTTCAACTAACTAATTTGTTCACAATACAATTTTTTTTAGAATCAGTAAACATTATCAATTCTGTTGTAAATTAAGTTTTAATAAACTTTGGAAATTTCCTAAATTCACTCTAAAACAAATTAACAACATGTGTCACTGAATAATAATACACAGTGTTTACATATACATGTTGAACTGTGAAGTCACTGTAGTTACATGACTGATATAGCATCTGTTACTTGAAATTTTAATTTTTTATTTATTTAAAATTGTGACGAAACATTTTCAACTGAAAGTTTAAAGTTCCAGAGCATTTTCAGAAAACAATACCCTATTCAGAGTTAGTGAAGTTACTTGAAATGAAGTAATTTTTGATTGGTGGCAGACAGTCGATTTTAGTACAGTATTATTAAAAAAGAAAATTAATACTATATTTTGATGGTAAAGGATTTTCAATGCATAAATGTATTGCAAAAATGAAGTTACATAAATGAAAAGGTTTTATTTTTAATTTTATGGCTTCCAATATTCCTTCCTTTTTTTATTTCACATGACTATAGAGACATCATGTATTAAGAAATAGTTTGGATGTATTATTTTATTTGAAAACTATTTTATTAATTCTTTGATTCCAATAAGAGATAAAATAATTATATTTAAACTTACATTCATAGTGTTTTTTCGAAAAAGTTTTCTCAGCATCTTTCTCTAAGTCTTGTTCTGATTTTTGCTTGAAATCAAGTGGAGATACTCCTTCCTAAAATGTTACGAGAAATGAAAATGTATAAAATATGAAGTTTTGTGTTTCAGGCACCATTAATTGACTTCACTTTATTACTTTTAGTACAAGTTTGTGTACATACATATTTATCTGTGATATGGTTGACCCTATTAAAACCGGTGTGTACGCCAATCGCCCATCGAGGTCGTCACATATGTTACTCCAACTCTCAGCATATATTGAAAGCACAAAAGTAGAGAAGAAAAGAATAAATGATTACCTTTCCAAACATAAAATTACTAATAGCAGTGGAGGCTTTGCTTAATTGATTGACAGTTGCCTTCCAATATGTTGTGTTCTCCTGATATACTAATGCAATGAAGTCATTAGCCCATGGTGCATTGGATTCTAACCAGTTACGAGCATCTGGGCTGCTTCTGCAATAAAAAAAGTATAGAATAATAATAATATATCTTCACGCAATTCCCAATACAGGGATAGACAGAGGTCTAGTCTAGACAATTAAGCCCCTTCAACTCACCAACCACCGAAGATATTTTTGTGGACAATGTGACAGGTGGTGAGCCCGTCGCCATCTTTATGTCCAAGCTAACGATATAATTCATACATAAGTTTTTGAAAAACCCATTGGTACAAGCCTGCCAACTGGGAATCGAACTCAAGTCCCTTGACTCGAAATTCCAACCACCCGACCACTCGGCTATCATGACTCAAAATTCTTTTATAATAATTATATGCATCTTTGCCTATTCTGAACTGATTTTGACAACTTAACCTTTTTCTTTAACTTCCACACCTACCCCTTATAATAAAAAAAATATTTGATCAAAAAGTGAGAAAGTATAAGTAAATACATACATAGATAGGGACAACATCACATACATTGCTCTGATCCCAATGTAAGCACCTTAAGCTACAAATAATTATGGAATCAGAAACATCAAAGGTACCACAAACACCCAGATACAAGAAAAGAAGAAAGTGTTTTCTACATTGACCTTACTGGGAATCAAACCCAGAAACTCAGAGGCCAATGTACATAGAAGACCACTTAGGTTGTAAAATGTTATAAATATTTTTTTTATTTTCTATATATGTTAAGGTGTACTTAAGTAAACTTAAATGATAAAAAACATACTTAGCATAAACAACTGCAGCACCAGTGAGCACTGTAGCCCCTAGAGTACCCCAAAAGAGCTTATGGGATTTCGGTGCAGACTTTGGTGGGAGACAGGAATTTTTATCTTGTTGTGCATAACGCCGACGCGGTGCTCGCATTACAATAAGAGCTGTGCATGATGCATCACCTATATGTTTTCTAACCTGCAAATTAAAAAATAAATAATATACTTCTAAATTAATACAAGGTTATCTCTGACCCTGTTATCATAAAATGGCTAAATGATATTACTATCTAAATTAACATTGTGCCAAGTGTCATCAAACCTTTGACTAACTAAAATCCCAAAAAAGTGTTAAAATATTGAGAAATAAATAATCAATATTTTAACACTTTTTTGAAATTTCCTTCTGTAATAATGGGTTGCACTAACTATTGTTTTAATAATATTTAAAAGCTGTGCATGGCCTTGCATACTTTCAACATTAATTAACAAAGGTTATAATTTAATGCTTTAGTATCTTATGAAGGCACATTTATATTTTTAATTACATATATTATTTTTAATTTCAATGCAAATACTGATTTGTATACAAGTATTAATTGTTAAAAAAATCATTTTAAACAAAAGAGGTTAAATATGACTACATTAAATTAAGGTTTTAAATGATTTAAGTTAATTAGTAACTTTAAGATGTTTCTTATTAAAACAATAGTGAACATAATATATCAGGTATAAATCAGGATAAAATATAACCAGCCTATGTCCTGCAGTGGGCCTATTAAGCCCTCTGCAGGACATAGGCTCTGGACAGAAAGCCACTCTCCCATAGGGTGGATTTGCCATAATCGCCACGCTTGGCAAGCGGATTGGCAATTACAGTATCATACACCATGCACCTTAGACCCTTCTGCCCATCTTCAATCTGATTACTTTGGTCTGATATTTTTAGAGATGCTATCACGCAACCTATCAGTCGACATAACGATATTCACGGTGGTTTCTATTAGTCGCCTGTTACAACACCCATGGAAAGAAAGGTAGTGGTAATATTCTTATACTGTTACCACACAGCTAACCAATAGTACACCAAAGAATAAATAAAATTCTAAAGAACTGAATTTTGCTCACTCTCCCTTCAGTAGGTCTAGTCAGTCTATAGCACTGTCTAGTCTCAAACAGAATCTAATTTCATGATCGGAAATAAACTTTAACATTAAAACCTATAAATAGGAGTCAAAATAACATTGTTTGAAGAAATTTTAATGTATCACCAACCAAAATATGGTGCAGATGACAACCCTAAGTAAAAATTTCTAGGTTACTTGGTACGAAAATGACGTTATGCTAATGTTATATAAGGGTGAACAATAACAAAACTAAAGTTTTGGTTAATAAATATTACATACACGTAGATTTCAAATATTAATTTAACATAGAAGCCTTTGAATATTCAAAAAATCTATTTAAAATTCCCAATAATAACAAAAGCGGTTAAATCTTTCATGTATTTTTTCATGAAATATTGTTTTAAAAGTTTAATATAGCAGTTTTGTACATAAAAATCAATATGACAAATAATAACATAGTAACACATACCAAAATCAAATTTGGATTTGATAAATGAGTGGTGAATTTATACATTTTCGGCACTGAAAAATTGAATTTGAATCAATTCAAATCCACCTTAGCCCTGCTGCTACTTTCCTGTCACTGCCAGATGCCAACGTCAATAATTGACATTTGCCAGACTTTTGTCACGATGTAAATATTCAGTCACAAAACAGTTTTAGCTTCCATACCGATATGCAAGTCCTTTTAAAATAATTTTGCAATATAACAAGAACATTTTTTAAAAACATTTTAATAATTTTAATAAACAAATAACTAATAATAATTTTTTTTTAAATTATTTTGCCCATCTTCTGCTCCTCCATTTCTGGAATCCTCTGACCGCCCTAATGGCGAAGTAACCAAAGAAAATCATTCACATACCTTTTGATATCAGACTAATCTTAACCTTCTCCCTCTCTCTCAATCCCTCTCACATATAGCCTTTAAAACTGTATCTTTTTATTGTTTACATTTACGCAGTTTGTTAAATTTATTATTTTTATGTCTGATCATATCGATACTGATATAAAACCTACTTTATATGTACTGTAATACTTTATTTAGAGAAAAAATAATGTTAATATTTACAATACTTATTAACTAAAAAATATTATAATCGTAGAGCCCTACTCCTCATGGCATGGTACCAAGAACGCTGGATGCATTTCCACGTTAAATGGCTAGACTTAACCGTTGAGCGAGAAAAGAACCAGCCCTCTTGTCACCAGCGGCAACGATAAGTCGCGGATACAATTCCTTTAAAAACTGCATCGCGTGGGGACCCCACGGACCGATTGTCTCTACGGCAAATGAAACAAATATATAGTCTCCTTTCAAAGACTCATATTTTCGCCATTTACCCGATTCAGCTGCCTCTGATGCCGCCACGGCCCTTATCGAAGTATCCTTGATATGAGAGGCCGCTAATGTATCCACGCAAGTAGCGTCCCACACAAGAGCTTTGCCTCTCTCCCAAGAGACTAAAGTAAAGCTGTCGGGTCTCTCATCATCCTCCCTAAATATTCCTCAAGGCTCTAAAACCGAGGGAATATTTATGAAAACATGAGCCCTTTGGATGCTTTCATTCAAGGAACCGTAACAAGACAGTCTGCCGGCACTTTTTTGGCATGAAAGTCCGTGGAGGCCTAAGTCATCGTCGTCGCTGCCACAAGGACATCGATGTGGTTGACAAATCGATGCTCCCAGTCGTATTCCTACAGCTATACGTAAACTTTCATTATCCAGTAATGTACCAAGGTTACTTGATGGTAAAGCCAGTAAGTGGATTCCTTTGTCGAAACACCTAAAAAGCGGGCGCGGTCTCTGTCATAGTGAAAATTGTTCCGTAAGCATTTTTGCACATTCTGAACCAACGGGATATCCCACCGTTTATGTGAGTTAGGTTCCAGTGGAATATCCTCGCCGAGACAAAAACGTTACCATGCTTCTCTTGCCTCGGTAGCGAAGCTTGAAGATCATTTTTCACGTCATCTGGCTTTCCTCCTAGAGTTCCGTCATCTAGGTACCAAACATTGAGTCTGGATTTCAACTTTGAAATAATCGGTTGAATTGCCAAACTAAACAATGCTGGGCCCAGTAAATCGCCCTGCTGGACTCCGACGGCTGAGTCAATTAAATAATTTTCGTAAAATAAATTAGTGTTTTAACTGTAACATTGCCAAACGTTATGGTAATTTTCTGAGGTATGTTTCGCAACCTCCTTCAGCAGAGTTGATCTGTTGAGAGAGTTAAAGGCATTCCTAAAGTCAACTTTCAAGAGAACATCTGTTTGATAATTCGTTAAACAAGTACGCACTGAATGTACAGCTGCTTCACAACCTCCTCTGCTACCGAAGCCTAACTGAATAGACCGAAATTTTGACTTTAGATCGGAGGTTATGTGCCTTCATGCTAATTTAGATGTTAAACGTCTAAAAGTGGAACCAATAGCTATACATTCTCTTAGAATAGTCAACAGTGGGAATTCACCGAAGTAGGCGAAGATTGTATGAACTTTACAGCGAAAGGTCATACAATCATTGCGAGACTTTTATGGATTATGTTAGAAACTATTAAAAAAATTTTGATCTGTTTTGCAGCCAAGTCATTACACTTAAGCAATAAAATTAAAAATGCTCTTATAAAGTAAAAATGACTTAGAATATTGTTAATAGTGAAGCGGGGTAGAATATCTCACGAAGTTCTGACTACCAACTTAATATTGACAATAAAGTTATAAATACTAATCATGAGGTAGCTAAAGTTTTTGAGACTTTTTTGTGAAATTCCAATTTTCACTACACAGTCGCTGAATTCTTCTTCTGTTGTTGCCGAGACGTTACTGAAAGAAAATGTAAGAGCTTGCACCTTAACCTTTAAGTTTGAGGACTACGTATATATATATATATATATATATATATATATATATATATATATATATATATATGTATATATATATATATATATATATATATATATATATATATATATATATATATATATATATATATATATATATATATATATATATATATATATATATATATATATATATATATATATATATATATATATATGTATGTATATGTATATATATATATATATATAAATTTCAATACCTAATGTTAAACATTTGGGTGATACCAATGTACTAATAAATGGGGAAGAGTTGAGCTTTGTGGATACAGCTGTTTTTCTCGGAATAACACTTGATGCGAGACTTCAATGGGGCCCCCATATATCGCAATTTGCGAGTAGGATAAGCTCTGCAGCACATGCTATAACAAAAATAAGGCTCTTAACTGATGTACAAACGGCTATACTTGTTTATTATAGTTACTTCCATAGCATAATGTCATATGGTATTCTGCTATGGGGTCATGCAGCTGACGTAGAAACAGTATTTGTTTTACAAAAGAGGGCCATACGAGCTGTATATTGTCTGAATTCCCGAGCAACTCTTAGAGAGAAATTTAAAGAAATTGATATTTTAACACTGGCCTCTCAATACATATATGAAGATTTAATGTATGTGCATAAAAACATTGATACTTTTAGCAAGACTTGTGATGTACATAATGTAAATACTAGGAACAAACACAAGTTTGTAACACCGGTTACTAGACTCCATAGAGTAAGTAACTCGTTTTTAGGGCAGTGTATACGCTTCAACAACAAAGTTCCGGTAAATGTGCAAAGCTTTGTCTATTAACAGGCTTAAGAAATTTATTAAAGAAAAGCTTTATAGGAAGGGTTATTATAATATAAATGAATATATTAATGTCAGTAACCCCTGGGAATGAGGTGATCGCTCCCAAGCTATTCCTAGGAAAATATCTCATTACATTTGTATAATGCATTATATTGTTAAAAATGTTGCCCAAAAAAGGATACCTACGGAGTTTCTTTCATCTGTTTCTTCTCCGTTAGAGGAACCTCATTACGAAACGGCGGTAGATTAAAAATGACTATCGATAAACGAATGTATATTCTTATGTTGTGTGTATGCTCCATATATGATTTTAACAAAATTGGGATTTACATTGCCAGAAACATAAAATTACTTAATTTTGTTATGTCGCCCAAAAGAATTCGACCGGCGTCACCGGCGGACGCGCTTACAAGATCTTTCAGATGTTGAGGCGTAATTTCGTTAATGCGGCCGGCAGAGCCGTTTGAGAATGACATAATTGCCTCTAAAGTATCTTTTTCCGAAACTAGTAACGGCTAATATGAAGAATCAGGAGGCGACGCTACCGTCGCAAGAAGCAAGGAGGAATTGGCCTTAGGATGCTTCTTATGTAAGCTTTCAAGGGTGTCCGCGCCAGTATATCATCTAAAAATAAAATACGCAATGCGTTTTTTAAATCACCACCCATACTTACTTTAGACTCGACTTTTTTTTAAATCAAAATTGTGTGGTCTTGAAACTATGGATGTATCAATCGGTGAATCTAAATTTTGAAAATAATTGTTTTTAAGCTGGGACGTAATTGACTTACGTCCCGTTTTGTCAACATGAAAATGAAAATATGCAAAGTAAAATAACTTTTTCCAACTAGTTAAAAGTAAAACAATTTTGAATGGCATTTGATAAAACTACTTTTGATTTCTGAATTCGTATGTAAACACGACATACCTGAAACAAAAACTATTTATTGATAAAAACTTTTTTACTCTTGACAATAAAGAGTATATATGGTCAGTGCTAACGTAGTGATTACATACTCTTTGTTAAACACGTATCATAGATCAAAGTGAATATAATCACTATGTTATATCATAGATAATAAATATAACATGTACTATCTACGGTTTTGTGCTTTGATTGTTTATGTGAAGTAATGGTTTCTTTTAAATTACATAATATTTATAGTAAATAAATCACTTAATAATATAATAATTAGGAATAGGATTAAAAATGTTACGTTCTGCATTTTCAGGTATAAAAACTTTGATTATTGTAGTTTTATACTAATTGTTATTTTGGTGTACCCACGTAACCTAAATGACTTTGTAATAAAATATTTGAATTAACTGTGTACAACCTTCTTATACGCAATAAATGCCCATGTTATAAAAAAGCCCATGTTATTTCTGGAACCAAACGAATAATAGGATAATGTATGCATAATAATACATGAAGAAAAGTGATCAAAATCTATCTTCGGATTTGAATCTTTGGCTACCTTAAGTTGTCAGTTTTTATACAGTAGATTCTTTTGTTTCCAGTTCTTCGAATTGTATCTCATCGAGCACCTTATCAAAATGCTGCTAAGATAATATGTCATGACATGAGGAATTTCACATCAATAAATAATAAAAACATATTTCCTGTCGTGCCTTTGTATAAGGGAAATTTAATGAACAACAATCATATTATAGACATAGCTAATAAATTGTGTCCTGTCCCTGTAAGAACAGTTACAAAATTTAGCCTCAAAAGAGGTAAAAGGAAAACCGTCAAAGCTGTAATAAAAAGATTCTTTAGACTTCATTGGGGAGGATGGATAAGACCAAAAGTAGGAAGACACAAGAGAATGTGGAAAAAATCTGCACCGCAAAAAAGAAGACTCAGGCAGCATGTATTTTGTAACGCGACACAAAGTACTTTACTGGACAAAATGGTTACCAAATATTGGAAGAAACCAAAATATTATGTGGAAGATCCATATGCTCCATACCATACAAGAGAAGAATATTTTATAACAAGAAAGAAACCATTACCCTAGATGTAAACAAAAGATCTTGTGTAATGTAAAAATGTGAATGATATCCCCAAAAAATAAATGGTGATGCAATGACTATAGATCCATTTCTTATTTAGTTCATAAAATCAATTTTAAAATATATTAAATTATCTTTTCCACAAGAATTGTTCATTCAATATTCCAAATAATTGACAGGATTAATTTTTCAGAGTAATAAATAGCATAATTGGAAAATATCTTTGGTGAAAGGTGGGTCGAAGGGACTTAATTGTCTAGACTAGGCCTCTGTGTACCCCTGTATTGGAAATTGCATGAAGATATTTTTTTAAATGGTTAATCATAATCATTTGTCAGATCTAATGAGAACCATATCTCTTTATAGTTAGTTCCTTTGGTCTGCCACCTGGGGATCAAAATTTTGTGTCTTGACTCTAATTCTGATCATCTAACCACTCTGCTATCGTAAATTTATATAGCGTTAAAATATTAATATATAAGTCTAATATTTATTTAGAACAATGATACAGGTGGTAAGCCCATTGACATCACCACAGTGAAAATAATTTAATACATATATAACATTTTAACGATATATAAATTTACGATAGCAGAGTGGTTAGATGATCAGAATTAGAGTCAAGACTCAAAATATCAACCCCCAGATGGCAAACCAATAGGTTATTTCAAAAACTTATTTACTATTTATATCATTGGCTTGGACATAAAGATGTTGATGGGCTCACCGCTTGTCACATTGTCAAAAAATATCTTCAGAGGAAGGTAGGTAGAAAGGACTTAATTGTCATGACCTCTGTCTACCCCTGTATTGGGAATGGTGCAAACATATTTATTTATAAATATTTTAACATAATTCTATTTTACAACATAAAACACATTTGTTATACACTAAAAACTGTTATTGTAAGATGAGGGAAATAATTATTAAATTAAATATATGATTACATCTTTATATATAATTGTTTATACTTAAAGTGTGTTCTAATTTTTTTTACAATTTAGAAGTTGCTAACACATCCACAGCAGAGACAGGGTAACTGATGTAGCCATAAGTAACAGGGCTATGAAGTGGCCTGCGACATAGCACGCAGAACTAATAACCGTTAGCAAATAAAAATTCTGGAGTGGAAATCTTATACAGGTAAACACTGCATAGGATGACCTTTCACAATATTGAGTGATGCCCTACACATCATTGCGGAAATCGTTGGTGAGCTTAGGTTTAGCAATGGACTTAGGATAGGCGATAAAGAATAACCAGAAGAAAAGGTTGGAGCAACACAACGCTTTTGTTACTATGCCATGTAATTCGTGCACTGCTTTCTATTGGAGGCTTCCACAAGAAGTATATAACAATGATCATGCTTGTCTAGCTATTGATTGTGGACGTGTCAGGCTTCGGTGCAATATAGACTGTATGTTCATAAAGAGTATAATCACTGTCTTATAAAACCATCCTGTAGTCATTACGGCATTTATTTTCGAAACAGAAATTGCACTTATTGATTACAGAGGGCACTATTTTCAACTATATACCATCAGTCCTCAAAATGTTCTCTAGATAGCGCCACTTTTTAGTATATTGATATGTCATAAAAAATTAAAAAAATTATTTCTTATTTTTAAATAAACAAAAAAAAATAGTATTTAATGTTCTTCAGGTATTAAAAATTTTGTTTTGATATTGAAATGTTCATTTCAACAAAAAGGTCAGTTCTGCTAATTAAGTATATTATTGCTAAGTTTAGCTCAGTTCGTCTAATTTGAAAATCGTACCATTTTTTATTAGTAGAGTTGATCGTTTTTGTTGGAGATATTTAGAGTTGCTAACACATCCACAGCAGAGACAGGGTAACTGATGTAGCCATAAGTAACAGGGCTATGAAGTGGCCTGCGACATAGCACGAAGAACTAATAACTGTTAGCAAATAAAAATTCTGGAGTGGAAATCTTATACAGGTAAACACTGCATAGGATGACCTTTCACAATATTGAGTGATGCCCTACACATCATTGCGGAAATCGTTGGTGAGCTTAGGTTCAGCAATGGACTTAGGATAGGCGATAAAGAATAACCAGAAGAAAAGGTTGGAGCAACACAACGCTTTTGTTACTATGCCATGTAATTCGTGCACTGCTTTCTATTGGAGGCTTCCACAAGAAGTATATAACAATGATCATGCTTGTCTAGCTATTGATTGTGGACGTATCAGGCATCGGTGCAATATAGACTGTTTGTTCAAAAAGAGTATAATCACTGTCTTATAAAACCATCCGGTAGTCATTACGGCATTTATTTTCGAAACAGAAATTGCACTTATTGATTACAGAGTGATTATTTTCAACTATATACCATCAGTCCTCAAAATTTTCTCTAGATAGCGCCACTTTTTAGTATATTGATATGTTATAAAAAATTAAAAAAATTATTTCTTATCTTTAAATAACAAAAAAAAAATAGTATTTAATGTTCTTCAGGTATTAAAAATTTTGTTTTGATATTGAAATGTTCATTTCAACAATAAGGTCAGTTCTGCTAATTAAGTATATTATTGCTAAGTTTAGCTCAGTTCGTCTAATTTGAAAATCGTACCATTTTTTTATTAGTAGAGTTGATCGTTTTTGTTGGAGATATTTAGAGTTGCTGTTTAATAGACTCGGTCGTTACTTTACGGAAATCCATTGTTATAAAGTTATTATTAAACAATTAAAAGAAGTGCACCACCTTCCCTCTCATAGATAAATGCACTAATTATACTGGATGCACTACCACTACACTCGAAATCGGGTAACATATGCCATCTCCAACAACGCGTCACGTGTTTCGCCTTAAAACTAGGCTAAAGAAGTGCACCGTCCTCCCTTTTTTTCTCTTCGGACAAAGTAACATGCACCTTTTATATTTGCATGCGGAATGGTGCGATGTAATTATTCAATAACAAATTTACAATGAATTTCCGCATAGTAACGCCTGAGTGAATTAACTAGCAAAATTGATTGCAATACAATCACAGCTATTTATTCCATGTTGCTGTAGGATATTAGAATGGTGAATTTTAGTTTAGAAATAGCAGTTTCATGGGTTTGCTCAAAGAGTATATAATCACCACGTTATAGGTTTGTTATAAAGCGACATTGTGATAATTAAGTATATCGGTTAGTACTAGCTATCAAAAAGTTTATAGTCACAGCTATATAAGCTATCGATGAAATAATTGTCACCGTAATGTTTACATTATATACTCTTTCGTTTCGAAATCGTCCTTTTATAGTATTATTAAGTACACTCTTTGTTGACATCTGACGCTGTTAGTGACTTGCCAATGAAAGGCTGTATGGCTTAGTTCCTTTGCCTGCTCTCTCCAGCGAATAATAAAAACTACAACAACAACTTGCCAATGACAACATAATATAAATATAACCCTATTTTTGTAATGTTTTGTTCCTAATATAATACATTTGCTTTCTTTTTGATTAAAAGCAACGTATTTGGACGTTAACAGTGGATGAATGTTTTTTTCAGATTAGATTAGTATAAAGATAGTAAAAAACTTTAAACTATCCTTGTCTCGTCATATTTATACGTCTTGTAATTACTATCTCATTGGAGTAGCAATAAAAGTATACATACGAAAAGTATTACATAATAATACAGTAATACACTTCAGATCAGTTATTCAGTGACATTAGTTCATCTTTTAAAACTTACGAGATTTTGCCTTGATAATGAGAGGTATCATCAACCATATCGTTAACTCTGTGATAACGTCAACAAAAACTCAGTCTCTAGTGAAAAACAATATCAGTAAGTTTGTAACATTGAATGCGGTTAGAAATTTTTCAGTTGGAACTACAAAAAATATGAAGCTCGTTCAATTTACTTATAAAAATAACCCAGCTAGCATTCGTGTTGGATATTTAATTGGTGAAAATGTTGTCGATCTCAATAAAGTGGACTCAAGCTTGCCTTGTACACTTTTGGATATTTTAAGAAATGGTGACCTAGATAAAGTTAAAAGGTAAGTAATTGTCAGTGTAAATATGCATTACTTATTTTTTTTTATTTTAGTTGCATAGGAATTAAAACATGTAGCATATAACTTTTTTTATTTGTAGGTTATAAGAATAGTAGTCGTTTTTTCAGAAAGTTGGATGAATAGCATTAAATCTGAGCTATTATAACTATATTTAAATTAAGAAAAAACTATGTTATATAATTTTAGGTGGTAGACTCCTTAATTGCTTTGGATTCATCTAAATTATTACCAGAATGTTAATTATTTCTGCTGCCAATCAGTAGTATTACTAATTGTTTACTATATGTATATAACATTATATTTATATAATTAGAAAGATATATAATTATAAAATTAAAAATAGTAAAGTTAAAAAAGCAAGCTAAATAAAAAAAAGAGAAAAAGACTTTCTCTCGCATATTATTTTGAGATGAAGATCAAGGAAGTGTCTGTTGTGCTGCAGAAGTGCAGATTGGTAGAAACATCTTTGAAATACTTAATGATAACCCAGACATACACGTTCATCAGAATTATTTCCTTCACAGCATATAAACTAGCTAAAGATTAGATTGGTGCCCACCTGCGTTTTCAACAGTCCCCTGGACTTTCATGGCTCCAACTAGAATACTTCAAAGAACAATCTTTGATTACACACCAAGTATCATATTCTTTACATAAGACTTTTGATTGTTCAAGACTTTTGATTTTTCATTCACACTTTCTCGGATGTCCTAGTTGATACAAACATATCTTTAATGTCATTCCCAATATTGGGGTAGACAGAGCAAGACAATTAAGTCTTTTCTTTTTTTTTAATGGAGAAGGGAGCAAACGAGCAGGTGGCTCTTGTGATGGTAAGTGATGACCACTGCCCATGAAGAGGCATAGCACATCAGATGCGTTGCTGGCCTTTGAGAAAGGTATAGGCTCTTTTCTTGAAGGTCCGTAAGTCGTATCGGTCGGGAAAAACCGCTGACAGCAGCACATTCAAAAGTGCAAGTGTATGGCAGAAAATTCCGCGAGAAACGCACTGCGGTGGAATACCAAGCATCAAGATGGTGTTGATGGAATTTTTGGCTATGCCATAGGTTACGATGGTGAAATTCAGCGGCTGAGATTAATCCGAACAATTCCTCGGAGCACTCCCTGTAGTAAATCTTGTAAAAAGTGCAAAGAGATGCAACACCTCTTAGCAATGCCAGCCTATCAGATAGAACATGATCGTCGACGATTCGAGCCGCTCTTCGTTGGATACGGTCAAATGGAAGGAGCTGACACAGGGGTACTCCATATGCGGCCGAACAAAATTGCGCCTTATAAAATTGCAAGCGGTGGGCCGGCATGAAGTACTATCGTGCTCTACTACCTTTCTAGAGGCTCTTCCAAGTGACTGTGAAACTGGACGTTGCTCGGTATGTCGACGCCAAGGATTCCGATGCTGGCTGAGGCAACTAGGGGAGTGTTCTTAAAATGAGGTGATGCGATGAAGTGTTTCTTTTTAGCGGTAAACGCGCAATCTTATATAGCACACAGCCTTGTGGGACACCGGCGTTCACAGACTTTGAGTCCGAGCACCATCACTCAAAGTCTGTGAACGCCGAGTGAACTGCGTACACCGTCAACCTTGATGCTCCGGTCTGTAAGAAAACTAGTGACCCAATAATAAATGCCGGATCTGAGCGGTCGTCTTTCTTAGGGATCGGGTGCACTAAAGCTGTTTTTCATGCTATTGGGGCGACGCCTTGAGAGTAGGAGTACCGAAAAAGACGCGTTAGAACCGGTGTGGAGCACACATCCTCAACACAATAGGGGGGAATCCATCGGGCCCACTCGAGTTTTCGATGTCTAGAGAGAGGAGTGTTTTACGCACTGAGCTCTGAAAAAACCGGATGTCCGGCATTGAGCACTCACTGCACGGGATGTTCGGCGATGAGTTCCCCCTATCATCAAGAGTTGAGTTGGACGCAAAAAGAGAACCTAGAAGATCATGGGCCAGCGAGTTGTCCCACTTGTGCAGAGATGGAAGTGATGGCTGACTGAAATTCCCTTGGACGGCCTTGACGAGGGACCAGAACGCACGAGTTCTCGAAGGAAGATGAACTAGTTTCTCGCCAATTCTGCTAATGTGCTCTGACTTTGCCTCAGCAACTACTCTTTTGAAGGTTCTGGCGGCAGAGTTATACTTCTTCTTAAAAACGCTAGTTTTTGAATCCCGGGACGCCAATGCATTAACACAGGCCCGGTAGCACTGCTGCCTTTGGCGAGATGCCTTTCTGCAGGCGCTGCCAAACCAAGGCTTAGATCTACCACCGATGGGCACCAAAGAGGAAGGAACGAAAAGTTCCATTCCTTGAAGCACCACATCGGCGACGGAATTTGCAACGGCGTTGGGACCATCCAGCGAGAAGCAAACCTGCCCCATGGATAGGATGCAAAGAAAGATCGCATCCCTTCCCAACCTGCCGACCTGTAGTGCCACACACGGCGGTAGCGTGCATATCGCGACCGCAATGGGCACATGATAGGCAATTTACTCCGAATGAGGCAGTAGTCCGATGAACCCAAAGGGGCATCGACGGAGACCACATAGCCGTCCGAATGAGAGGTCAGCAGAAGATCCAGCAGGGAAGATAACATCCGGAACCCGCGTTGGCGAAGTAACCAGTTGTCAGATCATATGCTAAGGAAAAGTCAAAAACAGATCTCCCCGCATGATCGAGCATCGTAGCCATTCGGCGTGGTGAGCGTTGAAGTCGCCGAGTACCACGATCTCTGCGGATGGGATCTGTTGTGGCACGGAATCTGCAGCCATTTGGATGTGGTTGATGAGTCGGTCAGTTTCGGCATTATCGCTGTGGGCACCCATAGACGCGAGGGTGTTCGACGCTGTCTATGCGTAGCCAAAGGGTGGACAGGTCCCTACCTTCAAGGTTGCCGAGGCGTTGAGAACATATATCCTCTCTGACGTATACACTCAACCTGGCCCGTGGCAAAGAAGAATGTTCAAGCTTGTACCCCGGGTAGGAAGGATAAGAGGTATCCGCCGGAGAGGATATCTGCGTCTCGGTAAGAAAAAGCATGGCCGGCTTTGTCGTCTCCAGATGTAGTGGACGGCATCTAGATTGGAGTGTAGTCCCCTGATATTGCAGAGATCCACGGCAAGCGTGGTAAGGGGTGCCGAAGGTTTTTTGCTACGTTTTGCCTCGGACAGTGTGGGAACAGAGCGGAACTTTGCCCCTCCCAGAATACGAGGGGCAGCCTGAGCATCCACACTTAGGCCGCGATTGGTTGCCCGAGCGCGGGTGCCCAGAGCGCGGGTGTGTAAAGGACGAACAGAGAACGATTTGTGCAATATGGTTAAATCAGGAATGTCTAGAATAGGTGAATGAAATTGTATACTAGAGTAGCACTTTTAGCCGGCATGCAAGATGTGATTTAGATGTGGAAAGGCGGGTGATTTCCGGTATTTAGTGAAAAGTGCACACCTTGTGATACATAATGCTGTGGTGGTACCGACTTTGTTATACGGTTGTGAAACCTGGATCTGCCAGAAGAAGCATAAAAACAAGTTGAATGCAGTGGAGATGCGATCTCTTCGTCATATGTTTGGCGTTACCATGGCCGACCGAAAGCGAAACGAAGAGATCCGCAATCACTAAAATTGATAGGGCGTGCTTCGATGATTTGGGCACGTTGAGCGAATTAGCGAAGACCGAATGGTGAAGAAAATATATAGTGCGAAAGTTAACAATAAAAGGGGTCGAGATAGGCCGAGATTAACTTTCTCAAAGATGGGAGGTCAAGAGTACTCGGATACCTAGATGTGTATGAAGAAAATTATGAATTTGAAAGAAGCGAAGGAGGTATGTAAAGATGTTATCACTTGACGATATGTGTTCTCTGGCCTACCATCTTCAGGGACTATGCGTGAAGATATTTGTATATTTTTTTATACAAAGACTGATGTGAATGAATCAATAATAGAATTATATAAGTTGTTGTTATAACTATTTCGATTTACTAGTGTTAAAATAGGCAGTAAAAGCTCTGTTGCTACGTCGTGGTAGGGTGATTATTATTTTATTAGCACTATACGGCGTTACGCTGCTCAAAATATAAAGTACTAGCTGACCCGGCGAACTTCGTACCGCCTAACAGTCAATGAATGTCGTGTTACCTTTTAGCTGAACTAATTTAGGCTTTGATGAATGTAATACAATGATACAAAAAAATACAATGATAAAAAAAAATTTGTACTTCAAACACGTGTCAGCAAAAAATGACTGAATTAAACGATTAACTCTTTTCATTCAAGCACCTTGTGGTAAACGACATTCTATGTTTTTTTGTCAGGCACAAGAAGAAATAAAGTGGATGGTTTGCCGACACGTGAAAATGCCACGTACAATTGACCATAAGAAAAACATTAATTTTCTAGATTGTGGCCATAAATAGTCAAGGATTGGCCCTGTGATTTGTTAATCGTCCTGGCGAAGGCAAGACGAATCGGGAATTGAATTCTTTTAAACTCTAATATGAAATCAAAAATGAATGATGATCCGTTGGGATCATCAGAATCCTTGGAATGAGAACTTCCTCATCTTTAAATTTTCCTTTGAGTATCGACGCGTGAATCACATTGCTCATCAGTTTTCTTATTACCAAACGCGTTCCATTGCACAGTTTTGGTTGGTTTAAATTTCTAAGCATAATTACTACCGAGCCAACCTTCAGTTGTAAATTGTGCGGTGGTAAACCAGGCACATCCAAGGAGTTTAAAAATTCAGTTGGATAATTAGTGGCTTGATCTTCGTTTGTTACACAGTCGATGGATTTGAATGAATGCAGAGTACCTGCGATTTGATTTTTAATTATAAAATTTAGGTCATCTACATCTTTATTTTTAGCCGCCAAAATTGCACGCTCACTTAATCATTTAGTATGTTTGTGGTTAGCAATGATATCCGGGAATGCTTTGTTGATAAGCTCGTCTTTCGATGAGACGAAATTGCAAAAATTTAGAGGAAATGACACCAATCCGCTCGATTCGTCAACAGGAACACGGCCATTACCGATAGTCAGCAATTGCTTTGAGAAATCATACAAATCTTCAAGTGTTATTTGTTATTAGATCGAATGACAAATAAAACTTGTTTTCTTTCTCTTCTCTATAACAATTGTCATAACTATAGAAATGATGTATTAACTGTACAGTCTTGCGGGAACATGTTCGGACTCTTGTTTTTCACAGTCTATGTTGTTGTTAACTCATGTTAAGTTATAGCCTTTTTGATCTCAGGGTTGAAAATAGCAAGCCTCAAACGATACCGCTTTCGTCGGTCAAACTTGCTGCTCCTATTCAAGGTATGGACAAGGTGCTCTGCATCGGCCTGAACTACAAGGATCACTGTGAAGAACAAAACCTGACGCCGCCTGAAGTGCCAATCATCTTTGGCAAGTTCGCGAGTACAGTGATCGGCCCCGGGGACGCAGTTCGGTTGCGTGATGTCACCCAAGTATGATTTTTGTTATCATTTTAAAATAATAGGCGTACATGACAGTTTTTAAAAAAAAGATAGCGGCCAGGGTACTTAAGTGACCAAGGTTAATGCTGGGCCAGCACCATTAAAACTGGCAACAGCAGTCTAAGTTATTAAATTAAAGAGAAATTTAAAAAATTGATCTCGATCCTCAAGATTTTGATCCCTAAAGATCTGTGGTATGATCAATGGGTTTTTTCAAAAACTTATGTACGATTTATGCCGTTGGCTTGAATATAAAGTCGCTGATAGGCCACATTGTCCGCAAAAAATGTCTTCGGTGAAAGGTGGGTCAAAAGAATTTAATTGTCTGGACCTCAGTCTACTCCAGTATTGGGAAAATGCGTGAAGAAAAAAAATATGTTATGTAATATTGTTTAAAAAATCTGAATTGGAATACTCGAGTTCTATCATCATGAAAAAGGCTCTTACTAATTAGTTTATCGAATCTTATAAACGATTAAAATTGCATAATTGTCTCGGGCGCTACCACCGCGATAGGCGCACTACCTGCGACATGTTGGAATTTTATAGGAAAGAACTTAACTTACCTCTGCTCACTTGACCTTGATCACACGGTATTTCGAAAAAGAATAGTACTGAGATTATAGCGTTTATGATGTACCTATACCTATTGTACCTACCGAAAAATTTGTCCAGTGAATCACAGTGAGCCGATGTGACCCCAGCGCCATGCGAATTGGGGTCAATTATTGAAGTAAATTAAGCTGGCAGACCATAATGCGCGTAGGTGGATGCCAGATGAAATAATGCGTGTAATAGATAACAGAGGATGTGGATACTAAGGATGTTTTCGTGATGATTTAAGAAAATTCATTAAGGTTTTTATTTATTTTTTCAATTGTAGATGCTTCGAAGACCGCCATTCCGCTTGCCAAGCGTGCACGATTACGGAAATTCCTATTTATGGAAAAGGCCTATGAACTGCAGGCTTTTAAACGCTAATAAGTAAGAAAAAATATCTTCACGGTATTCCCAATACAGGAGAAGACAGAGGTCTAGACAATTAAGTCGTCTCGACCCACCTTCCACCGATGATATTTTTGGGACAACGAGGCAGGTGGTCGCCGTCTTAATGTCCAAGCCAACGATATAATTAATAACGATATAATTCGTACATAAGTTGGTTTCGTGATTTTTGTATCGTTTGGTGAGGTTGGTGATGTATCAACTATACTTTTTCTTATGGATCTTACAGAAGGTAGACTGGGAGGTGGAATTGACTGTGGTGATCGGAAAAGCTGCGAGCAACGTGAAAGCAGCGAACGCTTACGACTACGTGCTTGGCTACACTGTGGCTCAAGATATCAGCGCTAGGGACTGGCAGAAAAGTAGAAATGGCGGTCAGTTCTTGCTTGGAAAGGTAACTGACATTAAATTTATATTTTACTAACTAACATACAGCTCAGCCTGAAGTCACGATAGCCGAGTTGTTGGGTGGTCGGAATTTCGAGTCGAGAGACCCGAGTTCGATCCCCAGGTGGCAGGCTCGTACCAATGGGTTTTTTAAAAAAAAACCTATGTACGAATTACATCGTTGGCTTGGACATAAAGGCGGCGACGGTCTCACCACCTGTCACGTTGTCCCGAAAATATCTTCGGTGGAAGGTGGGTCAAAGGGACTTCATTGTCTAGACTTGACCTCTGTCTACCCCTGTATTGGGAATTGCGTGAAGATATTTTTTTATTTATTTACTTTATTTACATACAGCTGAGTCGCCTGAGACTCGAGTGACTCGAGTTTGATTCTAAGCTGGTAGGCTCGTACGGATGTTTTTTTTTTTTTCAAAACCTTATGAACCATTTATACCTGGGTATGGACATAAAGATGGAGACTGTCATATCACCTGTCACATTGTCGCAAATTACGTCTGCGGTGGTAGGTGGGTGCGAATGAACTTTATTGTTTAGACCTCTGTGTACCCCAGTATTGGATATGGTGTGAATATATTTTTAATATATTTTATTTATAACATACATACATAGCGGCCTGTAAGCGTATGAAGAAGTGCAGGGCATAGTATAATATTTTGACGACGACCTCCGTGGTCGAATGGCCAACGCACCGGTTTTCATGGTGTCACCATCTCTGAGGCGAAAACCACTTTGTCTACAATGTCACGGGTCTGGGTGTTCGTGGAACTTTCGTTGTTTCCGATTCCATAACACAAGTGCTTTAGATACAACATACTTTGGAGGTCAGAGCAATGTGATGTTGTCCTTTTCTATTTATGAAATTTAGTTATTTATTGAATATTACTTCAAAGATATCCGACGTGTACTCTTGATCTCAAGTTGCGTTATCCAACATTGTTGTATCTTATCTGTATTAAGATATAAAAATTTAAGTACTGCAGAAGGAGGTAGCAACAATTTCTTGTTAAAGAAATCATTCTATCAGCTGCATTATCTTCATCTGATTTCGTGGAGTACAAGCACTATACCTTTTCATTTTATCAGTATTTCTCTTAAATGGGATTATTATTTGAAAACATACCTGAAGTCACAATGTCCGAGTGGTTATGTAAAAAGTTATGTACGAATTATATCGTTGGCTTGGACATAAAGACGGCGACGGGATCACCACCTCTCACATTGTCCCAAAAATATCTTCGGTGCAAGGTTGGTCGAAACGACTTAATTGTGTAGACCTGTGTCTACCCCTGTATTGGGAATTGCGTGAAGATTTTTATACTTACATTTATTTAATTTTAAACATACTTACATAACGGCCTGTAATAGTAATCTACTGCACATGGCTTATCAAGTAAGAGGATTTGCCCTAATCGACAAAACGAATTCGCGGATTGTCTTCATTCTGGTGACCGTCAATGATCTGCTTATTTTCGTCTAGTATTGATGGTTATCCCGCCCCTGTCGGTTGCCATTGATATTTTAGGGGTTTTTTATAACACTAACGAGGAAAAATGGGGGAATGAGGAAATCAATTATCAATTCCTATCTTTTAAAAAAGTGGGTACACGTAATTAAAAAAAATAAGGCTTTAAATTATTCTTTAAGAGAAACTATAGCAGACCACCCCGGTTAGATGATTGGAATTTGAGTCAAGGTGAAGTTGATCTCCTTGAGGTAGGCTCGTATCAATGATTTTTTTTTCAAATCTTACGTACGATTTATATCGTTGTCTTGGACAGAAAGATGGCGACAGACTTACCAACTATCACGGTGTGCCAGTAAACTCCGGTGAAATATGAGTCGAATGGACTAAACTCTGACTGACTAGAACTCTGGCTAGCCCTGTATTGGTAAATGTGTGAAGGTAAAATATAAATAAAAAAATTGCCTTTCGTCTGAGAGTCCACGGAGACCTATTTATTTATTTACCCTATTCTTAACCTTAAAACAATAATTTGTAGTCTATGGACACGTTCTGCCCCATTGGCCCTTGCATCACCACCAGCGATGAGATTGGCGATCCGCAGAAGCTCGACATCAAGTGCTCAGTCAACGGCGTCCTGAAACAGAGCAGCAGGACCGACCAGCTGATACACAAGATACCGGACGTCATTGAGAGATTGTCTTCGTAAGTATCTCAACGTACATGCAGACATAACGGCCTTTAAATTCCACAGGTGGGCAAAGGTCGCTCCCGTAGGTCCTTTCATGAAATAAGTCACTGAATTTCGTCTCTATAGACCTCCCTCCTCATCATAACGGCGTTTAAAGTATACTGCAGGACATGGCCTCTCCCGTACGTGAGGGTTCACCATAATCGTCACGCTTGTCAAGCGGATTGGCGATCGAAGTACTAGATTCTTTGCACCTTAGATGGTGCTGCCCTTTACCGGTCTGCTGAATGTTTGTGGTATTTTTTGTGATGGTGATCTCGCCATTACGGTAGCCCGTTTGGAAGGTTTTTCTCAATATATATATGTATATATCACTATGACTAATCCAAATGTTTCAATGGGTTTTATTTATCTTTTTCTCCGACGTTTTGGAGCACAATTAGCTACCGGCATAAAACTAGCTATCTTCATAGAACTTAAGGATCGCTCAGATGGATCTGAATTGGTATTGGGAAGAAGCGTTCTCGTTTATATATTCACGGAAAAAACAGTTATGGTGTTAACAGTGTCGTGAGTTGTAATGACTAAGAATAGTTACCATTGGGATGGCGACGGAAAGAAAGAGGTTCTGGAATCTTCTTTTATACAACTTCCCATAGATAAGAGAAACATAGATCAAAGATATCGTATTACATACACAGATATGATACAAAATACAGATAATTATATAAATAAGATTTGGGTGAGACATGCTAAACCAAAGAAACAATTTAGAATTATATATAAAAAAGGAATATAAACGAAATTTAGCTATTTGGCATAAATGCTACGTACAAAACGAAAAGAAATTTAAATGTACATAAAAACTTAGTATAATGTATATATGGGTACTTCTTTACCCAGAAAAATGCACGGTTTTCGTGAGAGAGAACAGAAGCAGGAATAAGAAATAATTGCTGCTTTTCACTCTGAGAAATTAATATACTAAACGAAATTCGAAAGATGCTGGCGAAATCCTACCAATCTTATAACCTATAAAATTTTTCAGAGTAATGACTCTTCTTCCCGGTGATATTATCTTAACTGGAACTCCTGGTGGAGTGGGGATGTACCGCAGCCCACCGGAATATCTTAAGCCCGGTGACGTCATCCACAGCGAGATCGAGAAGATTGGCGTGCTCGAAACCACGGTCGAAAAGTTTTAATTAGACTTTCATAAGCCACTTTGTTTTATTGTTATAGGGAAAAGTGTTATATTGTGCGTTTATTTTTATTGTAACGAGTAAATTTAACATACATTTGTTATTTTATTGTATAATATATTTGATTTATCTGTACATATAAATTCGAAATATATGTTGTAAATAAAATAAAACTCCACTTACGAGACAGACCTGATGAATTGCATTAAATTAAACAATTTATTGCATTTATAAAGTTTTTAATTACCGTCACTTTTTGTAAAAATTACTACATTGTTAAATATTTCTACATAGTACCCACATTATCTTAAGAGCAATTGTTTATATAATAAAGTTATTCTCTACATGTTTTTTTTTTGTATTTTCTTGCAATAGTTTTGTTTACTTTCTATCATTCCCTGTTTGATCAGTTTGTCTTAACATTATTATTATTATTATTTATCGTCACGCACAGTCCCTGACAGGGTAGCCAGAGAGAACAGATAGCCAAATGTTACGATCCTTACACACCTGCTTTCGCTTCTTTTAGATTCATCATGTTCTTCATACATGCACGTCTAGGTATTCGAGTACTCTTGACCCTCCCCTCTTTTTGTTCTAACATAAATTCTAAAAATAAATACATATCTTTTTGGATGTCACGGCGTTAGAATAAAATACCCCCTTTCTAGTAGTAGTAGGTGTCCAAGAGGAGACTAAAGTAGAAGCCTTGAAATTATAATTGGCTACCGACAGATGGCAGGATAACCATCTAGAAATATACTAGATCATAATTCAACAGTTCGGAGGTTGTTGGCAGTAGCTTAGGGGTACTGCGATCGCCAATAAGTTTGCTAAGCGTGGCGGTCATGGCAAACCTTCTAATATGGGAGAGGCGCTAGTCCTGCAGTGGACTTTTACAGGCAGTATTTCTCATATATAATCCTTGCCTTTTTACATGGGCATTGGTAATTAGGTGAAAACTTAACCGTTGAGCGAGAAAAGAACCAGCCCTCTTGTCACCAGGCTACGACCAGTCGCGGATACAATTCGTTTAGAAACTGCATCGCGCGGGGACTCCACGGACTCATGGTCTCAACCGCAAATGGAACAAACAATTTAGTCTTTTCGACCCACCTTCTACCCATGAGATTTTTTGGGAAAACATGACAGGTGGGGAGGCCGTCGCCTTTTTCATGTCCAAGCAAAATATATAAATCGTACATAAGTTTTGAAAAAACCCATCGGTACGTGCCTTGGGGAGCGAATTCGGGTCTATTGATTCGTATTCCCATCGCCCGACTAGGCTATCGTGACTGTTGGTTATGTATATGAATATGTACCCACATAAGCATGGTAAAATGAGTTGTGCTGCTGCAGCTGCTTCTGACGCCGCCCTACCCTTATCGAAGTACCCTTGCTGTGAGACACGAGAGCTTTGCCTCTCTCCCAAGGGACTAATGTCAAGCCGTCGGTTCTCTTACCATCCACCCCAAATACTCCACAAGGCTCTAAAACCGAGGGAATATTTATGAAAACAAGAGCCGTTCGAATGATTTTATTCAAGGAGCCGTCCGAGAAAGTCTGCCGCCACTTTTTTGGCGTGAAAGTCCGTGGAGGCCTAAGTCGTTGACGTCGCTACCAGAAGGACATCGATGTTGTTGCTAATCGATGCTCCCAATAACAAAAATATATTTTCAATTCATATTCTTGGACGTCGAAATCTTTGTATGTATTTATTATTTTTCACTAGCTAAATCAATGACATGTATAAAAAGCACACTAAGTAGCTAAAGCATTTGTTTCATGGAATCGAAAACTACCGACATTCCACGAGACCCGATACAATGTAGAAAAAGTGGTTTTCTACATTTACCTATCCAGAGTCGAACCCAGGACCTTATAGCTGGTGACACATTAAAAACCGGTGTGTCATCGTCGAAGTGAACGTTGAACGTCATCGATTGTGGACTTAATCCCTAGGCCACACACCTACACTTGCTCGGGTATAGAGAGAGTATGGAGGTCAGTTATTGTCCGATGAATTGATTGCTCCTTTGCCAGCTTCTTTCAGCTCCCTGTACTCATCGTTACTCCTTGCCCTCTCGAGAAGAGTATAAATGTCGTTTATTCAATATTTTATTTGCGGTCCTCGTAAATTTCTTGATTGACTCTTCTTTGTTGATTAAACTGTAAAGATGTCTAGTATATACCGTGTAGATTTTTGTACGATGACGGATTTCCTTATGAGATTTGATGCCGCCACCGTGCCGTTTTCTTGTCTAGAGACCGAGTGTTATCATCATATCATTTCAAACATGGAAAAACACAAATTTTGACTCTTGTACCTTGAACTCGACACTGATGTCAGTACTACACTCTTACTTCTGACGCCAAATATCAGTGTTTCTGTTGTGCTCCGATTTGAAATCACGTTGGTATCACGGACTATGAGGTATTCAACTTTAGCCTTTTAGTGTGACAAAGCATCTATAATTTTCGTCTTTTGAATAGCATGTAGCCGTAATCAAGATGACTATCGCATATACAGTGCACCCTCACACCACACCGACGTGACCCCAATCAACTTTGGTTGCAAAGTTGTGGATGTGTATCACTGTGTGGTATCACTAGGACGCTCAACATACTCCTAAAGGCGAATGATAGCCGACTATTCTTACTTCGACTTATTATCATAATGTAATTAAACACTAAGGCGCCAGCTACCAACGACTCAATGATATATCAAATAAGATTTAATTTATTATGATCGTGGTGTATCGCAATTAACGTTTCTTAGTTTTATTTCTTTTCTTTTCTCTCTATTATGGGCCGCACTAGCCACTTACTGCAGTTCAAGTTTGATTGTTAACTTCTTTGTCACTATATTTTCCCCCAAGGTTTAATCTTTTTTTTGTCTTCACGCATTTCCCAATATAGGAGTAGACAGAGGTTATTTATTAAAAGACAATTTAGTCCTTTCGACGCACTTTTTATCGGAGCTTATTTGGGACTACGTAACAGGTTGTGAGCCAATCTCTATGATAGTGTCCAACATATGGAACAATATACTTGCAAATGCTTACTTATCTATGACTATATTACCACAAAAATGTTTTCCTCTAGCGGAATTCGAACCCATAATCCTTGGTTTCTACGGCAGGGTTTCTACCTAAGGCTATCGGGCCGCTCCACCATGAGTTCTGTTCTATTTTCTACATTATTCTGTTTATTTATTAAACACACAACAGTATAAGTAACATTTACTCTTAAAACGCCCCAATTTTTCTCCATACATCGTTTGTGAAGCCGACCATATTTTTGCTGTGTAACTAAACTAGCATTTAGCAGTTTTCCTCCAAGAAAACTCTTTGAACAAATAATATTAAAATCGTACTGTCTGGCGTAACTTGCACTTACATAGTATTTATAAAGATAAAAAGTGAAACTGAACTGCTCAGTTTTGATAACGCGAGTTGTTTACTCGAGTAATTATAAGTATTATCATTTATTTTTAATGCAAAACACAATAATACTGGATGTTGGATACACAATATTAAAATATTATTATTAGGAAGAAATAATAATAGAGAGAGAGAGAATAGATCGCTAAGTGTCACGATCCTTAGATAATTCTTTCAAATTCATCATTTTCTTCATACACGCATTTCTAGTTATCTTAATACTCTTGACCCTCCCCTCTTCGAACAATTTGCTCACAAGATCTTTGAAGGTTAACCCCCTTTTTTTACGTAACCTTTGCGCTGTATATTATCTTCACCATTCGGTCTTCACTCGTTCGTTTAACGTGCCAAAACAATCGGAGCACGCCCATATCGCAATGGATATGGGTGTAATGGATAGTAAAATTAAATATTAAAAAAATATTTGATAAAATAACTCCGTAAACTAAATACTAGTAACAATATTAACATGTCTAATGAAATTAAAAATTTCACATAAAAATTCCACATGGTAAATGGTTAATCTATGACATATGAAAACCAAAAGAAGGAGGACAAAGGTGGAATACATCGTAGCCTGCGATTACACATCCTCTCTATACCTTTCATACTGGAACACAACTGAGCTAATTGGCGCTAGAAAAATAAATAAAAAAAAGTAGTCACAATAGCCTAGTGGTTGGGTGGTCGGAATTTCGACCATGTAAATTGTAGATAATTTTTTTGCTAATTTTAAATTTTACCTAACCACTTTGCAATCGTGACTTACTGGGGTAAACAGAGGTCTAGTCTAGACAATTAAGTCCCTTAGACCCACCTTCCACCAAAGTTATTTTCGGGACAACGTGACTGGTGGTGAGCCCGTCGCCGTCTCAATGTCCAAGTCAACGATAAATTCGTATATGTTTTTGAAAAAACCTATTGGTACACGAGCTTTAGGAGGATCACCAAAGCACTCGGCTATCGATACTTTTAAGCCTGACTTTTTATCGTGATTTTTGAGCTGTTCGCAGATAATTACTTATTAGAACTTCGTTCCGCCTTATTTTTTAACAAATATATTATTATTATACATAGTTTTTAGGTGTCAATGGGATCCAATAGTAACCTTAATTTTATAAAAAATATCAAAAGGCAAATTTATGATACCTTGGGTAACATTATTGTAATTTTCGTTGGGATCTCTGATTAAACAAACAGCCTATAATACTCACTGATAATGTAGCTTTCGGTTAGTGAAATAATTTTAAAATCGGTTAAGTGGTTTAGGTGCGTAACAAACAATTCGCATTTATAATATTAGTTTGGATGCCAATATCCTTCCACAGATTGTTTATCCCAAAAAAATGGCCGTTCCATTAGCTGCTAAACGGAGGGTTAAAAGGGGGATGCGCTCATGAAGTCATATAACTAATACTGTATTGAAATTATATCCAAAGACATAAGCAGAAAATAACGAACCACAATTAAATAAACCGGTGAAGGACTACTGTGTCGAATGTGAGACATGTTTGATACTGCAATCGCCAATCCGTCAATCAAGTGTGGCGATTATGGTATGCCCCTTGTGGGAGAGGGCGATGTCCTGCAGTGAACTTTACACACGATATCCTTGCGAAAAAAACATGTTTATAAATAAAATTAAATCAATATTATATTTTTATCGCGTTATGGCTCTCCGGAAGCTGCATCGTTGCACGAGTTTGCCGACATGAGTAGGTTAATAGCGCGGTATCGCTGATTACTGACTTTAATTATAGCATCTCGTGAGTAATAGGCCTCCCCTTTCACCTCTCCTCTTGCTATTTACCCGTCTCAATACCCTCCTTAAAAGTGACCTGAATTGATGGTAACTGGAGTTGGTTGTTATTCTGCCTTCGAAGGTAAGGATTGCAGTGTTCAAATCCCGCCTAGGGCCATCATTAGTGCCATTAATGAGTTTGTGCGCATGCATTTCCCAATACTAAGGTAGATAAGGTTATAAAATACAGTCTTGTCGATCCTCATTTCATCGGAGCTTATTTGGTACAATGTGACAGATAGCAAGCCTATCGCCGTCTTAGTGTCCAAATCATCATCATATAAATCCTGCACTAGTTTTGAAATAACTCACCTTCTTCTTCCTTTGTTTTGTGCAGAGAATCCAGTGATGGGTGCAAAACTAATGATTAAAAAAAATCTAAAACTTACTTACTTATCTTCACGCACAATCCCTGACGGGGTAGCCAGAGAGAACAGATCGCCAAGTGTCACGATCCCTACATACTTTTTTCGCTTCTTTCAGATTCATCATCTTCTTCATACATGCACGTCTAGGTTTCCGAGTACGGTTGACCCTTCCCTCTTCGAGCAATTTGCTCACATGATCTTCGAAAGTTAGTCTCGGTCTACCTCGACACCTTTTAATATTAACTTTCGCGCTATATATTTTCTTCACAATTCTGTCTTCACTCATTCGCTCAACGTGCCCAAACCATCGAAGCACGCCCTTATCCATTTTTGTGACGAGGTCATCTTTCAAACCTGCCATATTGCGAATCCCTTCGTTTCGCTTTCGGTCGGCCATAGTAAGGCCGCACATTTTACGAAGAGATCGCATCTCTACTGCGTTCAACCTGCTTTTATGCTTCTTCTGGCATACACAGGTTTCGCTGCCATATAACAAAGTCGGTACCAACACTGCGTTATTTATTGCAAGGCGTGCACTTTGTTCCCGGCAGCGACACGCCTGTCCACATCTAAATCACATCTTCCATCCCGGCTAAACGCCCTCCCCAAGTATACAATTTTATTCACCTGTTCTAGACATTCCAGATTTACCCAAATTTCGCACTTCGTTCTATCTTCGCCCCTTTCAAATACCAGAACTTTAGTTTTATTAGCATTCAAACGGAGACCTTTAATTTCACATTCTTCTTTCATACACGTGACTAATGTCTGCAGTTCTGTCTCTGATGGTGCAATAAGCTTTATATAAAGGCACAATGACCGCGGATCGCCAATCATCCGGAACAGCCCCCGTTCGCCAGCACAAATTGCACAGCAGATGAAAGCTGTCCCAGACGCGTGGCCCACCATACTTGACCATTTCAGCAGTAACTCTGTCTAGTCCCGCAGCCTTACCATATTTCAAACTTCTAATCGCACATTCAATCTCTTTCATACTGATGACCTCAGTGTCATCGAGGTCCGAGTCTGGCGTACCAGTCACGGCGTCACCCCCGGATCCCTCACTAAGATCATCACACGCATACATCTCTCTATAAAATTCGCTCCATCGCTGCATGACGTCCGATTTTTCTGAGAGGATGTCATTGGTTCCTGAAAGCACTTTATTCATTCTTAAGGCTGTCGCACCACTCCGGGTCCTTTCAACCTCTTTCCAGAAGAGTTTGGAGTTCTCCTTGAAGTTGTGCGACAACCTTTCGTCCGCTTCCATTCTACTCCTTTCACGCACTTCCTCAATCAATGCTTTCGTGTGAACTTTCTGGAGCTTATATCTTTCTTTCCTCTTCTCTCTCATATCCTTATCGTTACTAGAGGCCAAGTAGTCTAACCATGCTTTCTTCTTCTTATTTACTGCTTCTTTCACCTCTTTTCACAGTTCTACACACTTCTTCCGCTGCACTAACCATTCCATCTCTAAGGTTCTGCCATATTCCTTCCACACATTCTTTCCTGACATCAATGATGTCCAGCTTTTCGGCTACCCTTGCTTGATATTTATCCCTAGTGTCCGCTTCCTGAAGCTTCCAGCTTCGGATGCTACCGACCGACTGTGGTTCTGGTATCGCCGTCCGGTGGCGCCAACCCGCGAATAGACCTCTAAATCTAGTAATCACTAGATAGTGATCCGTTCCCAGGTCAGCACCCCGGAACACTCGCGTATCCATCACCTGTTTTCGCAGTCGGTCATCCACCAGGAATAAATCGATCATACTTCTCTCATTCTCTCTTGTTCTAGTACACATATGGATTTTCTTGTGACTAAACATAGTGTTTGTCACAAAAAGACCCTTTTACTTGCATACAGACAGTATAAGCTTGCCAGCATCGTTAACCCTTTTATCACCAAACATTCCAAGCACCGACTCGTACCCTGGCCGAGCGGTACCAACCCATGCATTCAAACCAACTTTCGTTTCAGTCATAACATCGACCTACCGAGACGACAGCAGCACCCCCACTCCCTGGCAGGCGTTCTCGCTCTCCGGGTCTCCGGACCATAGAGCTAACGCCCCGCCAGGGAGCTCTTCAGTACCGCTGCCCTTCCGCTTGGTCTCCCACAAACACACGATATCTAATTCTCTTATATATATATATACATATATATATATATATACATATATATATATATATACATATATATATATATACATATATATATATACATATATATATATATATACATATATATATATATATATATATATATATATATATATATATATATATATATATATATATATATATATATATATATATATATATATATATATATATATATATATATATATATATATATATATATATATATATATATATATATATATATATATATATATATATATATATATATATATATATATATATATATATATATATATATATATATATATATATATATATATATATATATATATATATATATATATATATATATATATATATATATATATATATATATATATATATATATATATATATATATATATATATATATATATATATATATATATATATATATATATATATATATATATATATATATATATATATATATATATATATATATATATATATATATATATATATATATATATATATATATATATATATATATATATATATATATATATATATATATATATATATATATATATATATATATATATATATATATATATATATATATATATATATATATATATATATATATATATATATATATATATATATATATATATATATATATATATATATATATATATATATATATATATATATATATATATATATATATATATATATATATATATATATATATATATATATATATATATATATATATATATATATATATATATATATATATATATATATATATATATATATATATATATATATATATATATATATATATATATATATATATATATATATATATATATATATATATATATATATATATATATATATATATATATATATATATATATATATATATATATATATATATATATATATATATATATATATATATATATATATATATATATATATATATATATATATATATATATATATATATATATATATATATATATATATATATATATATATATATATATATATATATATATATATATATATATATATATATATATATATATATATATATATATATATATATATATATATATATATATATATATATATATATATATATATATATATATATATATAAAAATTTAATATCTTCACGCAATTCCCAATACAGGGGTAGACAGAGGTCAAGTCTAGACAATTAAGTCCCTTTGACCGAAGATATTTTTCAAAGTACGCCAGCTTTTTAAAGTACGCTAGCTTTTTGATGGCCTCTAATATCATGTAATATAAGATAAATTAATTACGTAATATGAAATAAAAAAATCGAAATCTCGTTTCGTTGTAAGGATATTTT
Source organism: Sericinus montela (assembly GCA_029286605.1). NCBI lineage: Eukaryota > Metazoa > Arthropoda > Insecta > Lepidoptera > Papilionidae > Sericinus > Sericinus montela. Next base: position 9,203,426 of record JAGSMR010000030.1, on the reverse strand, counting down.
AGCCCGTAGAATTTTTTTAAATATTTTTAATTATCAAATCTTTGAATTTAGGACAGTATTTATTTGCATTATTCTCTTCTGTTTGATTGTCTCTAGTCGGAATACTACATGGACGAAATTCACAAACATATGCGCGAGAATGAGAAAACATAATATCTATTTATTTGAGAACGACGAAATGTTCCAAATCTAAATTTAAAGGTAATGTTTTGTAATGTAAAAAAGTATATTTTTTTAGTGTAACTGAATTTATATCGGATTGTCTATACTGTTTCAACTGTAAATACCCTTTGCCAGGCCTGTCAATCTATTCTTTGATTTCAGAGTTGGGTTGGCGTACCTTTCACGTCCGTGAAGTAATATTTAAATATTATTTCGCAGACATGCAGGTTTCTCGACGATGTTTTCCTTTAGAACCATTGAAAAGTTCATTATCAATCTTAGGAATGCGTCATCCTACCCTTGTCAACAGTTTTAATATCTTGAAATGTAATAAAATAAACAAAATGAGTGTGCTTCTGTTCTCAGATGACGCCTTGACACATACGAGTATGGGTAGTGTATAGTTTGTAATATGTAGTATGTTGTAATTTGTATTATATAGTTAATAATATTTGTAAATTATGTGTTTTTTTTATTCTATGTTTTGATTATTATTTGAATTTCAAATATCTGTCACGGCGTCATTTTGGCGAATAAACCTTTCTTTCTTTCTTTAAAAATGTTTGCAAATTTATTGTAAAGTATTTCCTGAATCCTTGATTATATTGACGCGGTAGAACCAAATGATTATATTGTCATTGGTTAAATAAAATCAAGATCAGAGCATGTGAAAAATTCAACTGATGTTCGTAACGCCCAGACGTTATGTAAGAGGGTAGCCAAGGTACTGAGGAGGTCACGGATTTATATCCTGCAAATATCTGTTTATTTTTTTACGCAAAGACTAACTAAACGGAGATCCTCAACTCTTTGCGGAGTACAAACACAGCTACGATAGCCAAATTGGTTTATTGGAATTTGATTCAAAGACTCGAGTTCACTCCCTACGAAGAAGTCTAGTACTAATAAGTTTTTCGAAACTTATGCACGAATTGAATAGTGGGTATGGACTTGTGTTGAAGTCAGTGATAAATAGGCAGACTTATTAGACAGCGTAAGGCGCAGCAACTGCCACGCTGATCCAAATAAGTTCCGATGAAATTTGGATTGAAAGGACTAAAATGTCTAGACTTCCAATATAATATAAATACTGATGACGAGAACCAAGAGAAATAAATATAAGTTACGTAAACTGGTACCGCTAACTCTGATCCTCTAACTAGCGAAACAGTTATGGAAAATCATCTTTAATCCTTGTGGGAGATTCCCATGTCTTGCTGTGGGCTGTTATAGAGTACTGTTTGTGTTTTTTCTTATGGAGGCCGGGTAGTGAATCTCAGTCACTTGCAAGCGCCCTGATAGTAGGTTACAACACCTTTATTATACTTACTTCGGGACGTTTATATTTATTATGGAATATAAATGCACACTAAAAGCTTTTGTAGTCTTTTTCTATGTTAAAATGAAATGATGTCAGTTGTCAGAGTTTAAATTTCGAACACAACTCCAAATTACCTTGAGTAGGTTGTTCAAATAGGCAGATCTGGATGATGATTGGTGAATGGACTTAGCAATTGAGCCAATCGGCGTCTTCCGTTCGCTCACAGGAAGAAGCGTTTTGCCGCGCGCGCGACTTCGCTTTTCATAGACTATTATAAATTTAATGGGAGAGGGGAGTTTTATTGAGTTAAGTTGCTTATACGGGCTATGTGACCATCGTAAGTTGAACTCGCACGCTTCACAGAATTGATATGGCAGCGTGTCTCTTTATGCACTGCATGAATATGTTGGTCTGATCCCCGCATACTAAATTTAGTCCGCAACGGATATTTGTCGTTATGAATAGATTTCGAGCAATTTTATCATTGAGAACTATTGATGACAGTTGATGCATGCAATTTGCTATTCAGTGCGCGATAGATCTCAATGATGCGTAATTTACTTTACAAAGGATCAATAACATCTCGCCTTTAGTATCAATTAATATTGTGTCCTCTGCGTTCTTGTTTTGTACCAATGTCAGATATTGATAAACGGTCATTATCGCATAAAGTTAATTATTTAAAGAGTCACTTTCATATGTATGATAATGTGGTTTATTGCATTCATTAAATAACTTATTTATTATCCAGTCATGTTTATTAGCGGACTGAGTTCTCGATTTATTTTGTGGCATGGAAAGCCCTGAAGTCGATTGTTAAAGTTACTTCCCCTAAATATATCAGGGGCTGAAGTAAAGCATGTAGCCAGTAACTGGATTCCTTTGTCATAGATTCCTTTGTCATCCAATACATAGATTGAGACAATATCATATATTGCTCTGATACCAAAGTAAGTAGTAAAAGCATTTGTGTTATGGAATTAGATATAACGAAGGTATCACAAACACGCAGACCCGCGGTAATGTAGAAATAGTGGTTTTTTACATTAACCCGTCCAGAAATGGACTCGAGACCTTAAAGCAGACGATACCATGAAAACCGATGTGTGCGAGAGTCCCACTCATCCAAGAAGGTCGCCTTAATGAGATGATTACGAGAACATAATATAACTGTTTTGCAAAAAGTAAACCGTGTAAATTGTTAGGAATAGGTCTTTTCTCGAATATTATTTGAGAAAGGAAAAAAACAGTCGTCACGCTTGACAAATAATATATTTCCAGAGGGAAAAGAAAAGAAGAAAACAAACATTATGAGGTAACCTGCCCCCACAATGTTAGTAGTGGCTCACAATATCACTAGCCCGGGTGCTGGAGCATAGTGGGGCTTTTTTTTTTTTTTTTTTCTTGTGGAGGCCGGGTAGTGAATCTCAGTAAAATGAAATGATGTCAGTTGTCAGAGTTTAAATTTCGAACACAACTCCAAATTACCTTGAGTAGGTTGTTCAAATAGGCAGATCTGGATGATGATTGGTGAATGGACTTAGCAATTGAGCCAATCGGCGTCTTCCGTTCGCTCACAGGAAGAAGCGTTTTGCCGCGCGCGCGACTTCGCTTTTCATAGACTATTATAAATTTAATGGGAGAGGGGAGTTTTATTGAGTTAAGTGGCTTATACGGGCTATGTGACCATCGTAAGTTGAACTCGCACGCTTCACAGAATTGATATGGCAGCGTGTCTCTTTATGCACTGCATGAATATGTTGGTCTGATCCCCGCATACTAAATTTAGTCCGCAACGGATATTTGTCGTTATGAATAGATTTCGAGCAATTTTATCATTGAGAACTATTGATGACAGTTGATGCATGCAATTTGCTATTCAGTGCGCGATAGATCTCAATGATGCGTAATTTACTTTACAAAGGATCAATAACATCTCGCCTTTAGTATCAATTAATATTGTGTCCTCTGCGTTCTTGTTTTGTACCAATGTCAGATATTGATAAACGGTCATTATCGCATAAAGTTAATTATTTAAAGAGTCACTTTCATATGTATGATAATGTGGTTTATTGCTTTCATTAAATAACTTATTTATTATCCAGAGTCATGTTTATTAGCGGACTGAGTTCTCGATTTATTTTGTGGCATGGAAAGCCCTGAAGTCGATTGTTAAAGTTACTTCCCCTAAATATATCAGGGGCTGAGAAGTAAAGCGTAGCATCTTTGTAAAATTCTGCTATAGAACCTGTCTATATTGTTTAATATAGAGTCAGATTTAATTTTTTATAATCTTCCAAGATATATATTTACACATATATATCCTTAATATATTAAAAAAATCTTTTTGAACTTTAACTTAACTTTAGTTTTTGTCGGTTATTATGATTTTGTCGGTTATTTTAATTTTTATATAAAAATGTAATAAACCGATAAATATGGTCAACATTTGGTCGATATTTTTAAAAGGCGTTAAAAATTACACTGCGATATTTTATCGATATTTCAACTACCGATTCGCAAAAATCGAATCGAAAAAGAGTTTAGAAATATTAAAGTCTAGATATACATATGAATCAACATTAAAATGTTTTAATCCGAAAACAGTTAAAATTGACAGAACATACAATTTTACAAAAAGTACTTATTAAATACGGGAAACAAAGACATCTAGGAAATAATGGAACATTCGCCAAAAAAACTCACCCAGACGATTAAACAATTTGCCTACACAATAATTCTCTTAATAAAAAATAGATACCTCTTTACATTTTCCTCGGTTATTCGTCTTTCTTTCTTGAGTATCTTCCTGCGAAGATCGATGTTTAAATATTGTTTCCTTCGAATAAATATATTGATGTCTATGTACTTGTCATTCTGTTGTTTTTCTCCCTGCTGGTATTACACTAAATACTCATTGATAAGCACTTAAGCAGCAGGAGATGTAACAAAAAGCACTCCTGCGGCACTAGTACTTAGTAACAAGATTTAGTTTTCTTCTTACTTCCATTCTTCTTTTTTCAATTGAATCCCTGGAGCTACATTAACTTTACTTTTCTTCCGTTTTAGCTACAATGTGTACTTATAACTTATTTACATACAATTACTTACATTATTATTATTAACAGAATTTTAAAGAATATACAAGATTATATAGAACGGTCAAATCTTTTATTCGTCGGAGTACGAAACATACATTTCATCTATCGTTAGTCTTTTTATCTACCATTATTTCGTTTGGTAATGAATTCCTCTAAAGGAGAAAAAACATGTGAAAGAAACTACATTCTATCATTCGTCTTTTTAATTCATAATAATTTAAACTACAATATTGAACATTAAAAAATATATTTTTAAGCAACCAACACGTTCCCGTTTATGTCGAAAATGTATATAATACAATGAATACATTATATTATAATAACACTTTTTAGAAAGTCGCCATAGCCGAGTGGTTGGGTGGTCGGAATTTCGAGTTGAAAGACCAGAGTTCGATCCCCAGGTGTCAGGCTCGTACCAATGATTAAAAAAAAAACTTATGTACGAATTATATCGTTGGCTTGGACATAAAGACATTTTTGTGTATATTTTTGTTTGTATATTAAGATACCAAGGTTAAAATTTCTCTAAGGATTATCTCGAATGTAGATTAGTAATAGTTGTGATGCACCTCTTTATGTTATGATAAAATGAAAATAATAAAACAACGCGCTTAAAAATGCATTAACCTTTCAAGTACAGTGTAAAAAAATTTTCAACAAAAAGGAAAAATATCAAACATCTAAAATTAACTGAGTACAGAACAATGAAAAATATTTTATCTATATGTCAAATAACAAATTAAATAACAATACGTACTTTTCTCGATAACTTCTATACGTATTGTAAAACATTAATGTATAAAACCCTATCTTATAAAAAAAAGCATAAGTAAATTATTAGCTATCAATATTATAAGAATTTCATTCTCTATTATAATTACATACTCTATTATAAGAATTACATTTTTACAAGAAATTACATACGTAACCGGAGTGTTTCGCAAGTAATTTAAAAAGACAAAGACACATAGTTCAAAAAACTCTGTTCCTACTCGCGTATGTGTCATCAACACCAGTACCAATTAAGCTCGTCTGGATTCATAATTATTTACATTACACAAGCGGTTAAAAATTTCTAACATACATGAGGAACACGAACTAGGATTAAAATAGATATTTCTATCGTTACATGTCGTCATTTATATAAGTTCGGATATTAAAATTTGTGTATTGTATAATGAAATATATATTGTTACAATAAACATTATATAGGTAAAATTTCAAGTGTTAAAGTGAAACAAAATTGCAGGTTCCTTTGTTTTTGATTTTGTTTATAGAGACATGTTTACCACAATATTAATTACTATAACAAGTTATTATCTGTAGTGAAGTAAGCACAAATATTTATTAAAAATAATTATCAATGGTATTAAAAATAAAATGCTTATATAATAATAAGTAAAATGCTAAGTGACAGTGTGTGAATCTTTGTGCTTCAACATAAGACAAATAAATACTTTTTTAACTCTTACAGTTTCAAAATGTTTTGACTAATTTAAAAAAAAAACAAACGGTCGAACTCCAGAAAGGGAGCACACCTTGTTGATGTTTCCAATGTTATGGAAGGTAAAAGTTAAGTAGCTGTTTATAAATAAATAAATACATACATAGATCGGGACAGCATCACATATATTGCTCTGATTCCAAAGTAAGTTGCTAAAGCACTTGTGTTATGGAATCGGAAACAACGAAAGTACACAGTAGCTGCTTGTACTGTCACTGCTGGGTAAAGGAACAAAAAAAGGAAAAAAAATCTCATGACAGAAATTAGAACAGGGGAATGTCGCCATACTACAAAAGTCCGGACTCCGCGCTTCCTTGAAACAATATATTTCATTAGTTTTCAGACGGGAAGGTTTCCTCGTGATACTTTCCTTAGTATAATAGCGTAGTAAATTATGAGTGGATTCACTTAAAAGTAATTTTAACATTTAGCGGTGACGGCACAGGGATCGAGCCTGAGTTACTTACATATAAATATCTCTTTCTACCTGCTATCTTTGGTCTAGGTTATCAATGGAAACTACGTTCCAAAAATATAATGATCCAAAAAATAATAGAAAAATCTATTAGGGCAAACTTGACCAGACCAAACTTCTTTGTTTTCTTTTAAGAAAACTCTTAGTCTAAAAAAGTTTCACTGAATAATGGAATACAAAATTAGTATAGGGTACATTTTAAAATTGTCAGTAACAGTTTTAAAATTAAATAATATTGCAGAAGTTTAGTAATATTACAGATGACAGAAGATACAGCATGACGGATCTTTCTTGGAATCAGTTTCTCTTGAACAGTGTTTGGGATGATTTTGTGTGTGGTAGCTCTGTGTATAAGCGGTAATATTTGTTAAATATAACAACGACCGTGGCTCGTCCACGGGCACACCCACCGGTTTTCATGGTGTCGTCAGCTCTATGGTTTTGGGTTCAATTTCCGGTCGGGTCAATATATAAAATAGAATAGAAAATCTTGAAAAAAAAAACCTATTGGTACGAGCCTACCCCCCTTGGGATACAAATTTTGACACAAATTCCAAACCTACGCAGATAATATATGATCATATACATATATTTACACATATATGACATATACAGATAATATGTATTGATAATATGTGTGGTAACGGCGTAAGAATATTGCCACTCCCTCTCTTCCCGTGGGTGTCGTGAGAGGCGACTAGGGGAAACAGCCTTGAACATCGTTATGGCAACCGATAGATGGCGGTATAACCATCTCTAAAATTATCAGAACAAAATAATCAGGCCGAAGATGGATGGAGGTAACTGATACTGCGATCGCCAATCCGCTTGCCATGCGTGGCGATTGTGGCAAATCCTTATGGGAGAGGCCTATGTCTTGTACTGGACTTTAATGGGCCGTTATGAATGTTATTTATGTACGTAATATGTCATCAATAAATTTCTCACTTGGAAATTTACGAAATATTAAAAATTAAATGACGATTCAAAATTTTAAAGAATTTTAAACCTAATACAACATGTTTCATCCAGCCCTTCGTAACACAGTGCGGGCATCTTCAGTTTAATTGCTCAATTGCTCGCATCCGTGCGCCACAGACTTATGAACGACTAGAACTGACCTTATCCGGTTCAGAGGCAATCACACATTGAGTTAGAACTACAAGCTTTAATTCGTTAAACTGTTTGAAAGGCGAGATTTAAATGTCTTTTATACAGCTCTTAAACAATGATTTTCTTAATAGTCTGTTATTAACATAGGATATAGTGGACCTACTATTTTTATCTCACCTTGCTATGCAGTTACCGTGGCTTATACAATTTTAATGAACCACAATAAATCAAAGGAATAAAATCAAACCGCGAGTATTAATACCGATAGAATTATCATAAGAATTTTACAGCGCGTATAAAGATCTAAAATTTTTCAACGGCATGGGAATCACAAATTACCCTGCAATCCGCTCAACTGCAAGTTGGTCGACACATGTTTTAAATATTTATTATTTATTAGCCATACATGGGTACAGGGTATTCTGTTTGTTCAGTGGTTTCCCTCCACCTTGCACTTAATTCAGTTTTATAGTCCCAGCCACGGGAATCGAAACAAGGTTATTCACATACTGCGACATTATAGGGAGTGCCCGTAGCATTAGTCTATTACGACACTACCTAGGTGTTGTTATCTATTAATTCCACTTAACTTTATAACGTACTTTTTAAAAGAAACAATTTTTTCACTAGATTTTGCCCGCGAATTTGTTCTTCGAAATGCTCCTTAAATTTACCGCAGTGTAAAGTAGCCTATGCCTTTATGAAGCATTTTTATTGTTTTCAAACCTGTAGATCATACCGGAGTTTTTCTTATTAAGCTAATGAAAAACACCCCCAAGTGGCGTAAGAGAGATTAAAAATTTTAATTTTAAAACCGATGAGCGTACGACACGGTGGCTCAGAGGTAATAGAGTTGCCACGGTACGGCAGAGTTCGTGGATTCCGATCCCGCCCATGTCCTTCTCAGGGCTCCTATTACTACAAAATTAGTTAAAAAATTGTTTGCCGAGATACTAAAAATCCCATAAATTTAGGTTAACATTAATTCAGGCTACAAACTATCTGTCCAAATTTCATTCAAATTCGTACAATATACAAAAGCATACAAACTCACTTTTATAACATTTACAGGACTAATTACAAATTTACCTTGGAAGAGTAAACAAACATACAAGTGAAGCAGGACATTTAATCTTTAATTTAATTATATATACTGCATGTGTTAATTTATGCAGTAAAACACGTGACATTTCTATACGTATTGTAATGCAATAAACGCGTGTTCTCTCATATGGCGGCGGGATGAATGACCAGCGAACGTTTTCGGGAGCGATCGCCGCCAGTTCGTAATTCAAATAGTGATGCGTCGTAAATATCGACTATTAGGTTATATACTTTTTTTTAAATATAAATGACATTTTTTTTTCAGCGGCAAAAAAAAGCGGCAAAAGCGTTTAAAAAGCGGCAAATCTAGAATCACCACCAGAAACAAGATCTATTTTCCGAAAAAGAAAAATCTAAAATCTTTGATATATATTATATAAATAATATCAAATAATAATAATAATAGCTCATTAAATTATTGATACTAGATCAAAATAAAGAATTTTGTGCGGTGAGAAACGTGAAAGTTACTTTTAAAATTCCTGTGCTACTATGAAATTCAGTTATCATCAAAGAATGATTACGACTTTTAAGAAATTTCAAGATGTATATTTCATATAACTTTTATTCTAAAGAATAGCAAACATGTATAGAGTTAACTGTTACATGATAACCGTCACTCGTTTACAACACCAGAAAGACTGTATTAAGGCAGAATTATTGTGTCTGGAGTATAGTAGCAGAGGCGTAAGAAAAGAGAATGAATTAACCCAAATCCGGCAGAATAACATGCAGTAGCTACGTACATTGATGAAGAAGTAACAAAAAAAGTAATAAAATCTTACCTGATCATGTTATATTAAAACTTTTCATTAGTTATAATAGCTCTTTTAACATAACTAAAACACCACTATAAGAATAATTTTTTGCCTTCGTGTCGGCAATCCTGCAAAGTCAAAAATTAATAAATAAAATAAAATAATAAAGTCACGATAGCCGAGTTGTTGGGTGGTCGGAATTTCGAGTCGAGAGACCCGAGTTAGATCCCCAGGTGGCAGTACCAATGAGTTTTTCAAAAACTTATGTACGAATTTCATCGTTGGCTTGGACATAAAGGCGGCGACGGGCTCACCACCTGTCACGTTGTCCCGAAAATATCTTCGGTGGAAGGAGGGTCAAAGGGACTTAATTGTCTAGACTTGACCTCTGTCTACCCCTGTATTGGGAATTGCGTGAAGATATATTTTTTTTTATTAAATAAAATAAATAAATAAAAAACATTTTTTTACATTTAATTTTTATCAAATACACAAATAGATATGCTCAACAAAGTATGCTTACTGTTTGGCGTGCTTTTGTCGCGTTTACTGGAAAGTGAACATAAATTTCTGCAGACTGTAGATAAGAGGTTTTAATAACCTATAATTATTTACAAAATAATTTGAAATGTGTATACATACACATTTCAAATTATTTTCTTATAATTATTTGGTTTTGTAAATAAGTAAGTAATCGCAATTAATATTTTGTTTGCTAAATTAAACTAAATTGAGCAGGTATTACATTATTGTCCATGAAAAAAAAATTACTAAGCATGTCCATAGAAAAAAAGAAGAAAGAACTTCTTTTATCGTTCGCTGGCTTGTTCTGAATGTCATATGCTATTATAAAATTTCTGCTTATTATTATATCACCTTACCTTTGTATTTCATTATATATTATATAACCCGAGTGAATGAAATGTTTTAGTATTAACAGTATTTTAATAAAGAACTCCCAGTTTTCGAGTTTCGGCATACAATAATACACAATCATAATATATGTGAACCCAGTATCCACATTCTGGAGTGTAGAACCAAAACTCAATGTTAAAAAAATAAAAATATGTCAGACATTTTATTGGAAGTCTAGTTCAAATTAATTATAGAAACATAAATGTAATATCATACCCTTTTTCACAACATGTAAAGACAAATATAATATAATGAAAATAAATGGTACAGGAATTCGTCTTCATCCTAAACACTGCTAGATGGTAAAATGCTTAAATATTCGGATGTATTATAAACAATATCGTTAACTTAGTGAGAATTATAACAGATTCCTTACATAACAACATTGATACTTATAGGTGAAGGTTACAAAAGAGTGTATCGTATATTTATAAAGAACTACGTCTTTCGGAACCAAGTTTTTGAACTATGACAGTTATTTAAGGCGAAGTCCAAACAATACCGCATTAAGACGTTGTGATAATAACAGTACTGTTTGCTTTGACGACAAGTTCATCACACTGTCGCGTTAATGCTATCAGTGGCTCTTTATTAATAATCATCTTCAACTTTTGCCCTTCATTATCTGCGCTCGGGTTGCCACCCCGCTTTATCTTATTAACGCCCTGTAAACAGTGCAGTTTTCTTACATTATGTTGTTTGTCCGTAGACAATTCAAATTATATTTGAGTTTCAAATTAAAAAAATTTAGTAACAAATAATACACTATGTTTAAATAATTGATGAGCATTATTTTAAATAGTTTTCTTTATCAAAAAAAATTCATTTTAACACATGTAACTGAATAATCCTGCAAAGTATTTCCATCACTAAAAACAAACAAAATTATAATAAGCAAATACGTCTATTAGTATGTTTACGGAATTCAAAACACTTAGCGTGGACTTGATTAATGATTCACACAATATGATGTGTCTGCTATTGCTCTAAATAGTGGTATAACGTCATACATGCGGTGTAATGGAAATAATAGAACGGCTCAAAAGGGAATAGAGTTATCCTTGTTTAATTTTTCCTCGCCCATGTGATATTCAATACCATGACAATGAAATTTATTTTTAAAAGTTACAAAATTATTCGCAGCTACTAAATTCATTGTTTTTAATTATATAGTTTCTGTTTCACTTACCTCGGTGGATTTTTTTTTTCGCAAAATTGTATCCAATCGCAACTGTCACTGGTCATAATTAAACAGAACACTTGAATTTAAACCGCCGTGTTCGGAATTTGAATTTGAACTGCAAAAACAATATGGCGGCAAGCGGACGTCGCGCGTTGCTGGCGCGCGGGTATTGACTACTCCTTAACTAAGTTTGATTAGCTTTAAATAGTGGTGCCCACATTATCTACTTATTTCATTGAGAGGAGCGGGACGGTGTGGGACTATCTTTGTGTTTAGTTTATGCTAAAGCTCTCATAAGCTATTCGTTTCATTGTGATACTATGGATTGCTACCGACGTACGAGTATATTCACACATTAAATATTTTAATAAAATTTGTCATCATTGCCACAATAGTTCATTGGTTGGTTGACAATAGAAATCAACAAGCTCACTACCGCTCACGATAAAATTAACAGGCTTCTCGTTCTTCGTCTGGGCCGATTTCGACCTTGGTAAAAAAGTATATTCAAGCCTTACCCAATCCTGGGGTAGACTCTAGGTCTTTCACCTTTCAGCGAAGACATGTTTTGAGATATCGTGACAAGAGGTGAGCCTGTCGCCGTTTTTATGCCCAAGCCGATGATACAAATCGTAAATAGGTTTTGAAAAAACCTATTGGTGCGGCACATGCGCACCTAGAGATCGAACTCGGGTCTCTTGACACGAATTCCGATCACCGAATGGAATCCGATCGTATTATAAAAAAAATTACAAAAGAACAACTCTTTCTTTCGCTGATTTCTTACCCTTTAGGGGAACCTCATTACTACACGCCATTGCCATTACTGGGGTAGACAGAGGTTTAGATAATGAGATCCTTTCGACTAATTTTTCACCGATGCTTGTTAGGGACTACGTGACAGGTGGTGAGCCTTTCGTCGTCTAAGTATCTATTATTAGTATGTAAGCTAAAGGCACGATATATTTACGTACATATATATTCACACGGATAAATACTCATATATATGTACATATTTGAATTTTTATGACGTATGTTCATATGTATGAACATCCATTACTCAGATTCATATTAGTCGTAAAAATGCTTGCCTCTAGCGGCATTCGAACCCGCAACCCATCCTTCGAAGGCAGAGTCAATATCAACTCGGCTATCGGATCGTCAACTCAAGAAATTGACTCTTCATAATTACCTGATCAGGATCTTTGATTTAATTATTTAAAATTATTTATTTATTTATTATTTATTTTTGATGGAAGGTGAGTCGAAAGGACTTAATTGTCTAGATCTCTGTCTACCCCTCTATTGGGAATTGCGTGATGATATATATTTTATTTTATTTATACATGTGACTAATACCCGTAGTTTTGTCTCTGATGCTGCAATATGCACTGCATACAACAGGTCATACATCATCATACACATCATCAGCATAAAGCAGACAATTCGGAAACAAGATGTCATAATAAATTGTAAAAATATGGTAGAAAGAATTCTATTATTCATCCGTCAATTCTGATATGCTGATTGAATTACTGATATTATAACATGTTGAGCCACATGAGCTTCATATGTTAGCTTCCGAGAATTCATTCAAGACAACATTTTTTAATTCTAAAAAATCATCATTTTGCGTCTACTTACACAATGAAAACTCTAAAAATTTTCAACATTATAATTTCTTTAGACTGTCTTGTACTATGTAGCGGTAGAAGATAAAAGTCACGAAAGCAGAGGTGTTAGGTGATCGGAATTCGAGTCAAGAGACTCGAGTTCGATCCACAAGGCTCGTACCAATGCTTTTTTCAAAACTTATGTACGATTTATTTTGGACATAAAGACGGCGACGGGCGTTAGCCAGATGATTACAGATTACAGATGGTTACATCTGTCACGTATTCTCAAAGATGTCTTTGGTGGAAGGTGGGTCGAAAGGATGGCGCAAAATGGCGTGAAGATATTTTTTTAACCCAGCAGCATAAAAGAGCAATACTTTTGTACCCTAAAACAAAATGTGACATTTCTATTTTGGCATCAAGAACGAACTTCATATCGTGTATTTTTCTAAATTGTTTATTTTATTATTTTTTAAAATATGCGCACGAATAAATAAACATATAAAAGTTAAATGTGCGTCATTTAACTTAGATATTTTTGAGTTTATCTTGCGAGGTATCTTCCACAGCAATTGACAATTCACATGATTAACACATAACACATGACTGAAGCCTTTCTTATAGAAGAACCATTTTCTGCAGTGATATCTTTAAGTCCAGGAAATAGTAAGACGCGACTATATATATATATATATATATATATATATATATATATATATATATATATATATATATATATATATATATATATATATATATATACATATATATATATATATATATATATATATATATATATATATATATATATATATATATATATATATATATATATATATATATATATATATATATATATATATATATTTTTTTTAACCCAGCAGCATAAAAGAGCAATACTTTTGTACCCTAAAACAAAATCTGACATTTCTATTTTGGCATCAAGAACGAACTTCATATCGTGTATTTTTCTAAATTGTTTATTTTATTATTTTTAAAATATGCGCACGAATAAATAACATATAAAAGTTAAATGTGCGTCATTTAACTTAGATATTTTTGAGTTTATCTTGCGAGGTATCTTCCACAGCAATTGACAATTCACATGATTAAGACATAACACATGACTGAAGCCTTTCTTATAGAAGAACCATTTTCTGCAGTGATATCTTTAAGTCCAGGAAATAGTAAGACGCGACTATATATATATATACATATATATATATACATATATATATATATATATATATATATATATATATATATATATATATATATATATATATATATATATATATACATATATATATATATACATATATATATATACATATATATATATACATATATATATATATACATATATATATATATATATATATATATATATATATATATATACATATATATATATACATATATATATATATATATATATACATATATATATATATATACATATATATATATATACATATATATATATACATATATATATATATACATATATATATATATATATATATACATATATATATATACATATATATATATACATATATCGTGTGTCGTATAGTAAACCATTATTGGCTGTAAATAACCATAAGAAAATATACAATGGTATGAGGAAAAGAAGTTGAATATAAGTTATATACCAACAATTTAAATGGAATAAATTTGTAAATTTCGTTCATTGGGATTTTTCACTGTTTTAGAAGTATATTTGACCAATAGAATATCGAACGAACGAGGTAATAATTTCAATTAACCCTTGAGTTCTTTGACTCCATGGCCTTTTGATATATCATACATGTCTATACAGGGTATTTTAAGTATGTCACGTTAATACTGATGACGATCTCTGATGTAATTGAGTCTAATTTGTTAATTCAGTCTCGAACCGAATAATTCATTCATACTATCTAAAGTGATTGTATGTGGTACGAATACGTGTAAAAACATAAAAAATTAAATACGTTTTCGAAGGAACACTAGAATTTTAATCTTGCTCTTTAATATCCTTTATTTTCCAACATCGCCATCTTACCTTCGCGAGTGTTTCGCATTCGCCCGTCCACCTTCTGTACCTTGCCGTACCCACCTAAAACCCTTCTAAAATTCCCAGCCCATAAAAGTGCCTCTTATTCCGATTCCTTTTCACTTCATTCAGCTAGGTTATGGAACCTCGCTTCCGCCGAACATTCGCGTCTCTAAATCTATTTCGATCTTTTAAGAGAGATCACTATCTCACATTGGCAGTATGAATAGTATAGATCTCCTATTATTTATATTTCGATGTATGTATGTATGTATGTATGTATGTATGTATGTATGTATGTATGTATGTATGTATGTATGTATGTATGTATGTATGTATGTATGTATGTATGTATGTATGTATGTATGTATATATGTATATATATATATACATATATATATATACATATATATATATATATATATATATATATATATATATATTTTTTTTAATTCTTAAAAATCATCATTTTGCGTCTACTTACACAATGAAAACTCTAAAAATTTTCAACATTATAATTTCTTTAGACTGTCTTGTACTATGTAGCGGTAGAAGATAAAAGTCACGAAAGCAGAGGTGTTAGGTGATCGGAATTCGAGTCAAGAGACTCGAGTTCGATCCACAAGGCTCGTACCAATGCTTTTTTCAAAACTTATGTACGATTTATTTTGGACATAAAGACGGCGACGGGCGTTAGCCAGATGATTACAGATTACAGATGGTTACATCTGTCACGTATTCTCAAAGATGTCTTTGGTGGAAGGTGGGTCGAGGGACTTAATTGTCTAGATCTCTGTCTACCCCTGTATTGGGAATTGCGTGATGATATATATTTTATTTTATTTATACATGCGACTAATACCCGTAGTTTTGTCTCTGATGCTGCAATATGCACTGCATACAACAGGTCATACATCATCATACACATCATCAGCATAAAGCAGACAATTCGGAAACAAGATGTCATAATAAATTGTAAAATATGGTAGAAAGAATTCTACTCTAGCTTCATCCGTCAATTCTGATATGCTGATTGAATTACTGATATTATAACATGTTGAGCCACATGAGCTTCATATGTTAGCTTCCGAGAATTCATTCAAGATAACATTTTTTAATTCTAAAAATCATCATTTGCGTCTACTTACACAATGAAAACTCTAAAATTTTCAACATTATAATTTCTTTAGACTGTCTTGTACTATGTAGCGGTAGAAGATAAAAGTCACGAAAGCAGAGGTGTAAGGTGATCGGAATTCGAGTCAAGAGACTCGAGTTCGATCCACAAGGCTCGTACCAATGCTTTTTCAAAACTTATGTACGATTTATTTTGGACATAAAGACGGCGACGGGCGTTAGCCAGATGATTACAGATTACAGATGGTTACATCTGTCACGTATTCTCAAAGATGTCTTTGGTGGAAGGTGGGTCGAAAGGATGGCGCAAAATGGCGTGAAGATATTTTTTAACCTAGCAGCATAAAAGAGCAATACTTTTGTACCCTAAAACAAAATGTGACATTTCTATTTTGGCATCAAGAACGAACTTCATATCGTGTATTTTTCTAAATTGTTTATTTTATTATTTTTAAACATGCTATCAGAATAATAACATATAAAAGTTAAATGTGCGTCATTTAACTTAGATATTTTTGAGTTTATCTTGCGAGGTATCTTCCACAGCAATTGACAATTCACATGATTAAGACATAACACATGACTTAAGTCTTTCTTATAGAAGAACCATTTTCTGCAGTGATATCTTTTAAGTCCAGGAAATAGTAAGACGCGACTATATATATATATATATATATATATATATATATATATATATATATATATATATATATATATATATATATATATATATATATATATATATATATATATATATATATATATATATATATATATATATATATATATATATATATATATATATATATATATATATATATATATATATATATATATATATATATATATATATATATATATACATATATATATATACATATATATATATACATATATATATATATACATATATATATATATACATATATATATATATATATACATATATATATATACATATATATATATATATATATATGTACATATTTGAATTTTATGACGTATGTTCATATGTATGAACATCCATTACTCAGATTCATATTAGTCGTAAAAATGTTTGCCTCTAGCGGCATTCGAACCCGCAACCCATCCTTCGAAGGCAGAGTCAATATCAACTCGGCTATCGTGACTTATATATATATATATATATATATATATATATATATATATATATATATATATATATATATATATATATATACATATATATATATATACATATATATATATATATATATACATATATATATATATACATATATATATATACATATATATATATATATATATATATATATACATATATATATATATATATATATATATATATATACATATATATATATACATATATATATATATATATATACATATATATATATATATACATATATATATATACATATATATATATACATATATATATATACATATATATATATACATATATATATATACATATATATATATACATATATATATATATATATACATATATATATATATACATATATATATATATATATATATATATATATATATACATATATATATATACATATATATATATATACATATATATATATATATATATATATACATATATATATATATACATATATATATATATATACATATATATATATATACATATATATATATATATATATACATATATATATATACATATATATATATATACATATATATATATACATATATATATATATACATATATATATATACATATATATATATATATATACATATATATATATACATATATATATATACATATATATATATACATATATATATATATACATATATATATATACATATATATATATATATATATATATACATATATATATATACATATATATATATATATATACATATATATATATATATATATATATATATATATATATATATATATATATATATATATATATATATATATATATATATATATATATATATATATATATATATATATATATATATATATATATATATATATATATATATATATATATATATATATATATATATATATATATATATATATATATATATATATATATATATATATATATATATATATATATATATATATATATATATATATATATATATATATATATATATATATATATATATATATATATATATATATATATATATATATATATATATATATATATATATATATATATATATATATATATATATATATATATATATATATATATATATATATATATATATATATATATATATATATATATATATATATATATATATATATATATATATATATATATATATATATATATATATATATATATATATATATATATATATATATATATATATATATATATATATATATATATATATATATATATATATATATATATATATATATATATATATATATATATATATATATATATATATATATATATATATATATATATATATATATATATATATATATATATATATATATATATATATATATATATATATATATATATATATATATATATATATATATATATATATATATATATATATATATATATATATATATATATATATATATATATATATATATATATATATATATATATATATATATATATATATATATATATATATATATATATATATATATATATATATATATATATATATATATATACATATATCGTGTGTCGTATAGTAAACCATTATTGGCTGTAAATAAGCATAAGAAAATATACAATGGTATGAGGAAAAAGAAGTTGAATATAAGTTATATACCAACAATTTAAATGGAATAAATTTGTAAATTTCGTTCATTGGGATTTTTTCACTGTTTTAGAAGTATATTTGACCAATAGAATATCGAACGAGCGAGGTAATAATTTCAATTAACCCTTGAGTTCTTTGACTCCATGGCCTTTGATATATCATACATGTCTATACAGGGGTATTTTAAGTATGTCACGTTAATACTGATGACGATCTCTGATGTAATTGAGTCTAATTTGTTAATTCAGTCTCGGAACCGAATAATTCATTCATACTATCTAAAGTGATTGTATGTGGTACGAATACGTGTAAAAAACATAAAAAAATTAAATACGTTTTCGAAGGAACACTAGAATTTTAATCTTGCTCTTTAATATCCTTTATTTTCCAACATCGCCATCTTACCTTCGCGAGTGTTTCGCATTCGCCCGTCCACCTTCTGTACCTTGCCGTACCCACCTAAAAACCCTTCTAAAATTCCCAGCCCATAAAAGTGCCTCTTATTCCGATTCCTTTTCACTTCATTCAGCTAGGTTATGGAACTCGCTTCCGCCGAACATTCGCGTCTCTAAATCTATTTCGACCTTTAAGAGAGATCACTATCTCACATTGGCAGTATGAATAGTATAGATCTCCTATTATTTATATTTCGATGTATGTATGTATGTATATATGTATATGTATGTATTTGTATACATGTGTATGTATATTTATGTGTATTATGTATTATGTTTGTTATATGTATATATGTAATGATATTGTATTTATTATTATATTGTACACGATAGTCTACCATTTTGTGACCCATTTCCAGTCACAGGTCTGCTGGAAGAGATTTCTAAAGAAATAAGCAGGGCCTTTGTACAAATTTCATGTTGTGATTATATTGTTAACTTTGTTTTTATTGTGTACTAAAATATTAAATACAATAAATAAATAAATATATTCAATACTACAAATACATATATTTTTAGCAAAATGTACTAGAAAACTCATATTTCGACACGTTGTCCCGAAAATATGTTGGGTGGAAGGTGGGTCGAAGGGACTTAATTGTCTAGACTAGACCTCTGTCTACCCCTGTATTGGGAATTGCGTGAAGATATTTATTTATTTATTTAATATTAAATTAATATTTGACAATCTCGTGCGTGCATCCCAGTTTTTGAAGGGTCGCCAGCTCTGAGGTCCCTGGTTTTATTACCGGACATACATTATCTCGGATCTGGGCCTTACTTCGTTATTTTAACACAAATGCATTAGCTACTTACTGTGGGAAAAAAGAAATATATGTGACGTTGTCCCTATCTCAATATGTATTTTTTTTAATTTTTTTTTAAATAATTATGGAATAAGATCAGCTAAACAATCTAAAATCTATCAGCTAACAGATAGATTTTAAATTTTGATTAAAACGGAACTTCCTCATTGCACAGTTTCCGGCGGAAACATTGAAGCTTCTTCGAGTGAATTAAATTCAATTAACTCCGGACAGAGTTGATACCACATTTTTGACACCACTTTCAGCCAATTACGGATTATACGGCATTTTCTGTTCTTTGTTGTTGATGTTTTTTGTGATGATGTATTTTTTTATTAAGAGGGTAGGTATTTGAGATACCAGAATTAGATGAAATAATTAATGAATAACTTTTTTAAGTTTAAATTTATTGAACAAAATTAAAGCGCGTAAGTAAAAGTTTCGTGTCTATAAAAATTTAATTCAAATATTATTTTATCTTTAAATATTCTTAGAACCTTTATGTAACAGATTAATGTTTCTGATTCCATGTGTTGTGGAATCGGAAACTACGAAGGTCCACCAGAAATGCCCAGAACCGAGACAATGTAGAAGAATTTTTTTCCTGCAATGACTCGTCCGGGAATCGAACCCGGAACCTTAGAGCTGGCGACACCATTAAACCGGTGCGTACGCTACTTCTCCAACGGAGGTCGTCAATGCTACATTCTGAGCGTTTGCTATTGAAAAGGTCTCTGTTGAATGTTTTAAACATATTTTTTCAGTTATGCAAATTGTCACTGACTTTATTATTTGAATTCACGGAAAACTGATTTGAATAATTAAGCATTTCTTTATAACGTAATTAGTCTTAGAATTGTATCAAAATCCTAATAAGGTGGAGATTTTCGGAAAATACAACAGTGGTAGAGCAACGCATCAGCTTTTGTTGTTGCATGAATGGGCCGGCTCGTCCGGGGAAGTACCACAACCTCACAGAACACCGGCGTGAAGTAGAAGTCTAACAAACTTCTGCGTTTCGACTGGTGAGTGCAGGTAATCGGAGGCCCTCACACCCCCCTGCCCCAAATCTGGGGGAGGGGGGCACTCTAAGGCCGGCAACGCATCTGCTATGCCTTTGGTATTGCTGGTGTTCATGGGCGGCGGTAATCACTTACCATCACGTGAGCCACCTGCTCGTTTGCCTCCCTATTGTATAAAAAAAAATACGAGGCCGAAATTAAAACAGACCGAAGACCGATTGTGACAAACCATCCCTTACAGGAGACGCATATTTCCTGCAGTGGACTTTTACAGACTGTTATGTTATCTGTACTATATTATGTATATGTATAAAAATATGCGACAATAACATAATCTACATCGCTATACATTCGCCGACAATGACTGTGACTTGATTTAACCCCATTAGGGTCTGTGCACACTAAGTGATTACTTCCTTATTGGTGCCCGCCCGCCGCCTTTGTGATTTGATGCAATCATAGTGGAAAATATACTTTTATAAAATGCTTGTGAGTGTGTCGTGGAATATTTTAGAAGGAAGTTTAGGTAAATAATTGGTGGAGTTTTTCTGTTACGTCTAATTATAATGTTACGTGTAATTGACGTAACTGAAGGATCAGTCTTCTCCTTTCCGAATTTTTAAAACTGAGAATCTCTTTCTCGTTGAATGTTACAGATGTAGTGAGAGAAAGAAGTTTTGCGTATGTACATGGTCATTTAAAAAAGACAACTTGTTACTTGATTGGTTATCCGAAGCGCTTTTATCCCCATGAATATTCACTCGATTTTAGAGCCTTGTGGAATATTTTAGTAAGATGGCAAGAGATTCAACGGCTTGAGAGAGGAGCAAAGCTCTTTTGTGAAACGCTAATTGCGTCGCTACATTAACAGCCTCCTCAACGGCTATATCAAGGTTACTTTAATGTGGTCCGGGGCGGTATCTGTGGCAGCTGAATCGGTTACGTGTAGTCGTCAGTTCTTACTAGAGTAGTAAGTCTTTGAAAGAAAACCATTAATTATTCCATTTGCCGTAGAGACGATCGGTCCGTAGGGTTCTTGCGCGATGGAGTTTTTAAAGGAACTGTATCTGCAACTGGCCGTAGGCGCTGGTAACAAAATGCCTGGCTCAAAGGTTAAGTCTAACTAATGAACGTGGATATGCTGCATTTTTGATGCCATACTGAGAGTGGTAGGACTGTACGATTATTCAAGTTTTTAGATAATAAGTAATATCTCTCGAGTGAAAAATCTTAATTGTCTGGAGCTCTGTCTATCTCAGTATTGGCGATAAATAAATAAACAAATAATTTTACCTTTCTTTAAGGCCGGCAACGCATCATGGGCGGCGGTAATCACTTACCATCACTTGAGCCACCTGCTCGTTTGTCTCCCTTCTCTAAACAAAATCTTCAGGCAATTCCCAATACAGGGATAGACAGAGGTCTTGATATGAGGATGGCTTGAAGATACTTGAAAAAAAATTGTCGTTACAAATAATTTAAGGCATTGTGGACATAATTATTTTAACGAATACATTCTTCACTTGATTACACATTTAGGCGGACATTGAACCTCTTATTTTTAAGAAATAGGGTAAAAAAGGAGTGGATACAAATAAATAATTTATTTATTATATAATTGGTCACCGTTTCAGTACCGTACGATATCGGTGTGAGGGAAAATTCTCGGAAATGTAATTGACTATGTCGGTAGCCATTTATATTTCGATGGCGGGATAATCACCTCGATAAATACCAAAATAAAATTCAAAACAGTAAAATTCAGACCAGTAACGGACAGCAGTGTCTAAGGTGCAAGGTATTTGGTGTTGGTATCACCAATCCTCTTGCCAAGCTAAGCGATTATGACAAACCCTCTCAAAGGGGAGTGGCTTATATCCTTTAGTGAATTTTCAAGGGGCATTATGATTATATAATATCACTCAACTAGAAAAGAAGTGATTATACCTAAGAGCACTCTGCACAGTTTTATTTTTATAAAATATTAAAATACATCACTTTTTTATATGGATTTATTGATTCATTTATTGTGAATACATTGGTAAAACGTTAAAACATATATCGATATAAATATGTGTATACTGTAGGGGAAAAAACTTGCAGGTTATGAATTACAAAATATTTAAAAAAATATAAAAAATCATAGTGGTAGATCATTATTATTTCGATTTAAATCGGTTTTCTCTCTTCGTTTACAGCTCGGTACTACGGCGTAGTAGCAGATAAGTATTTTTGTTATCAAACACCAATTATTCCAATATAAGGCATCAAAAATCGAACATTTCTCAAGGCCAGAATATTCTGATGATTTTTCAGACATTATTTCAAGTAAGTAACGAAGGGCTATATGAGAAAATGCCGGTCAGAACGTACTTAAAATAGTGACCAGATCAGATTTTTTTCAATATCCGTCAATGTAGAGCAGTAGAAATTTTTCCTCAGTTGTACTATTTTATGGAGTTAAAATATTGTGAAAAATACTTCGTGTACGTTTGACAGTTCGTTGCTTCCAGTACACATAAAGTAGATGAAGTTAGGTTTTTTTTTATATCTACTTCAATCAGCTATAAAACTTTCATGAAAAAATTACAAAAAGGTAAGAAAAAAAAATATAACTCCCAAAATTTTGTGCAATTAATTTTAGTATTAGTACATGCTACGTATAAACATCCTCAGCCAACTGGACTTTTGATTTCGATAATCAAGAAAGTAAGAATAGTTCCGCTTAATGAATTCACTAGGCGGACAAATCCTATTTATTGGTCTGATTGAATTATTTAGGTGGCTGATTAATCTGTCGCAAATATAAGCGGAGGATAGACGACGTGATTGAAATAAACGTCGAATAAAATCTACTTAAATAAAAGTAAAAAAATTATTACTTACAAAACTTAGGGCACATAATTTTAGTGTTAGCACATAATACATATACAATCCAACCAACGCAAGAAATAAAAGCAAGAATAGTTCGGCTAAATAAACTCACTAGCCGGACAAGTCCTACTTATTGGCCTGATCAAATTTCTGAAGTTGCTGATTAGTCTGTCGCAAATATAAGCAGAGGATAGACAAAGTGGTTGAGATAAACGTCGAATCAAATCTAATTAAAATTTCTTATTTAATATTTTCTGACGTAAAGCAGTTACTTTTTATCTCTTCATCCAATTCCCAACATTGAGGTAGGCAGATGTCTGAACAATTAATTCATTAAGACTCACTTCTCGTCGAAGCTAAAGATAACAGTCATGTTAGCACGACGAGAATCTGAAAAAACTATTTAGTAATGAAATATAAAATTATAAATTTAGATAAAACATCTGTAGGTACATCTTCCTTATTTCTAATTGAATCGGTTTTCACTCTGTGTTTACAAATTAGTGGTACGTACTACGTTTATGTTGACGTCAGCTGCAATATACAGCATCAAAAAATAATGAAACATTTATCATGTCTATAATATTGTGATGATTTTGCAGAAATTATTTTAAGTAAGTAAAAAAGTGCTACATGGAAAAATAGCCGGTAGGAACGTTCATAAAATAGTGACAATATAACATTTTCACAGTCTTGAATTCATAAAATTAAAGTGTAAAAAATGAAAACTAAATTCAATCAAGTCCTAGTATGTATAATAAAATAATTTAAAGTTGATGTCAGTAGAAATAGCATAGCTTTGGATGTTACCACAAAGGCAAACAACATCTACTTAAATCAACAACAAAATCTGCCGAAAAAAATCCAAAATGGTATTAAGTAAAAAAAAAGATACTCATTAAAACTTAGCGCATATAATTTTAGTGTTAGCACATAATGCATATACAATCCAACCAACAGTAGCTTTAATTTCGACCTTCTATTCTGCTATGCCTCTGGTATTGCGGATGTTCATGGGCGGCGGTAATCACTAACCATCACGTGAGCCACCTGCTCGTTTGCCTCCTTTCCCTATAAAAAAAATCAAGTAAGTAAGAATAGTTTCGCTAAATGAATTCACTAGCCGGACAAATCCTACTTATTGGTCTGATCGAATTTGTTATTTTGTTCAGTTTTAGTGTGGCGCAAATATGAGTAGATAGACGACGTTATTAAAATAAACGTCGAATAAAATCTACTTAAATTCACTTCAAATTTTTAAATAAGATTATGTTATATTTTAATATAAGATGTCGGAAGGAAGTAATAATTTAAATACAAGTAGAATACGAAAGGCTTGAATTTAAATCACAAAGCCTGACGAAATCTACTTAAATTCGCACTATAATATCTCCTAGCATTCTGATGACATGACGACAACGTTTATACTGATACAATTTCTTAATCAACTCATGTGTCATGGGTATAACAATACATCATAAGCATAACAGTAGTTATAAAAAATTAAACAAATTGTTACATATTACTTTGAGGTACAACTTCAATAATTTTTAGTAATCCAATATTACAATTAGTTTTTCTAAATGCTAGCTTTTTATAACTCTCTAAGATATAACATGAAAAAAATGTTAAAAAAATATCTTCACTCCATCCGTATCCGCCAACCGACTTTTTATTTCGATAATCAAAGAATATAGATAAGAATAATAAAATAATAAAGATAAGAATAGTTCGGCTAAACAAATTCACTATCAGAAAAAGTCCTAGTTATTGACCTTATCGAAGTCCTTATTTTGCAGATTAGTCTCTCGCAAATATAAGCAGAGGATAGACTACGTGATTGAAATAAACGTCGAATAAAATCTACTAAAATTCGCATGAAATGTCGCCTTTAACATTTTCTGGAATAAAGCAATTATTTAACCTTTATCTATAATATATAAATAAAATATAATGGACATCTATTCTTCCACTTTCACCAAATCTAAAGATAACAGTCGAGGATAGGACATGAAACTGAAAGATTTGTCCGGTTACGAAATATAAAATTATAAAAAAAGATAATAGACATAACGGTGCATCTTTCGTTATTTCTAATTAAATCGGTTTTCACTTTTCCATTATAGGTCTGCGTTAAGGCGTAGCCGACGTTTATGTTAGTAATATAGTTAACTAATAGCAGCAATATACGGCATAATAAAAATCAAACATCAAGTCCATAATGACATATTTTCAAATAATAATGATTTTTCTGACATTATTTCAAGTAAGTAACGAAGGGCTATATAAGAAAATAGCTGGTCGGAACGTACTTAAAATAGTGACAAAATAACTTGTTCGCAGTCTTGAATTAACAAAATTAAAAAAAAAAAAGACTTTTATGTCTTAGAAAATAAACTTAAAACTAGGAGTGTGTTTTGTATGAAATAATATGAAGTCAATGTCAATAGCAATACATGCAAAGTCATACACTTTGCTTATGTCACAAAGCCAAACAATATCTATTTAAATCAACAACGAAATCTGCCCAGAAAAGAAATCCAAGTTTGTAATAAAAATATTAAATAAAAGATGTAACACACACAATTTAGCGTAAATAATTTTATGTATTAGTACACGATACGTATGCACATCTTCAGCCATATGAAATAATTTGAAGTCGATGTCAGTAGAAATAGCATGGCTTTGGAAGTTACCACAAAGCCAAACAACATCTACTTAAATCAACAACAAATTTACCTAGAAAAAAATCCAAAAAGATATTAATAAAAAAAATTATAACACAAAATTATAACACAAAATTTAGCGCCTATAATTTTAATGTAAGCATATAATACATGTACAATCTAACCAACAGTAGCTTTAATTTCGACATTCAAGTAAGTAAGAATAGTTCCGCTAAATGAATTCACTTGCGGGACAAATCCTACTTATTGGCCTGATCGAATTTGTTGATTTGCTGATTAGTCTGTCGCAAATATAAGCAGAGGATATACGATGTGATTAAAATAAACGTCAAATAAAATCTACTTAAATTCGCGTCAAATATTAATTTAGATTATATTATAATACAAAATTTAGCGCCTATAATTTTAATGTAAGCATATAATACATGTACAATCTAACCAACAGTAGCTTTAATTTCGACATTCAAGTAAGTAAGAATAGTTCGGCTAAACAAATTCACTAGCCGGACAAATCCTACTTATTGGCCTGATCGAATTTGTTGATTTGCTGATTAGTCTGTCGCAAATATAAGTAGAGGATAGACGACGTGATTGAAATATACGTCAAATAAAATCTACTTAAATTTGCGTCAAATGTCACCTTTAACATCTTCTGGAATAAACCAATTATTTAACCTTTATCAGTAATATATAAATAAAAATAATGGATATCTTTTTTTCCACTTTCACCAAATCTTAAGTCGAGGATACGACATGAAACTGAAAGATGTGTCGACGAAATACAAAATTATAAAAAAAGATAATAGACATAACGGTACATCTTCCTTTATTTCTAATTAAATCGGTTTTCACTTTTCCATTATAGGTCTGCGTTAAGGCGTAGCCGACGTTTATGTTAGTAATATAGTTAACTTTATAGCTGCAATATACGGCATAATAAAAATCAAACATTTATCCATATCCAAATCCATAATGACATTATTTGAAATAACAATGATTTTTCTGACATTATTTCAAGTAAGTAAGAATAGTTCGGCTAAACAAATTCACTAGCCGGACAAATCCTACTTATTGGCCTGATCGAATTTGTTGATTTGCTGATTAGTCTGTCTTAAATATAGACAGAGAATAGACGACGTGATTGAAATAATCATGGAATAAAGCCAAATAAAATCTGTTTATACCTACGCCAAAATAACTTTGTAGTTTTGAATTCAACGTCTTATATGAAGAAAATAGTTGCAGTCGGTGTCAGTAGAAATAGCATGGCTTTGACTGTTACCATAAAGCCAAACAATATCTACTTAAATCAACAACAAAATCTTTTTAGAAAAAAAATACAATTAGTTATGAAATTAAGTCACGATAGCCGTGTGGTTGGGTGGTCAGAATTTCGAGTCAAGAGACCCGAGTTCGATCCCCAGGTGGCAGGCTCGTACCAATGGGTTTTCTAAAAACCTATGTACGAATTACATCGTTGGCTTGGACATAAAGACGGCGACGAGCTCACCGCCTGTAACGTTGTCCCGAAAATATCTTCGGTGGAAGGTAGGTCGAAGGGACTTAATTGTCTAGACTAGACCTCTGTCTACCCCTGTATTGGGAATTGAGTAAAGATATTTATTTGTTTATTTTGTTTTTATAACTATAAAAGTCGTAAATATTAAATTTTACACATACAGTTTTAGTGTTAGCACATGGTTCGTATACATATCTCCAGACAACCGTTGCTTTAATTTCGACATTTACGGAAAAATGAATTGTTTGGCTAAATAAATTCACTTGCGGGACAAATCCTACTTATTGGCCTGATCGAATTTGTTGATTTGCTGATTAGTCTGTCGCAAATATAAGCAGAGGATATACGATGTGATTAAAATAAACGTCAAATAAAATCTACTTAAATTCGCGTCAAATATTAATTTAGATTATATTATAATACAAAATTTTAAAATGAGATGTCGGAAGGAAGTAATAATGCAAATACAAGTAGAATACTTGAATTTAAATCACAAAGCCTGACGAAATCTACTTAAATCGCACTATAATGTCTCCAATCGTTCCGATGACATGACGACAACGTTTATACTGATACAATTTCTTAATCGACTGAGTTGTCATGAGTTTGACTATACATTATTTTGTAATATAAACATAACAGTAGGTATAAAAAATAAACAAATTGTTACTTTGAGGTACAACTGCAATAATTTTTAGTAAACCAAGATTACAATTAGTTTTTTCTAAATGCTAGGTTTTCATGCTATAAATAAGGTGTAATAAAATATCTTCTTGCCATCCGTATCAGCCAATCGTACTTTTTATTTCGATAATTAAGTAAATAAGAATAGTTCGGCTAAACAAATTCACTAGCCGGACAAATCCAACTTATTGCCCTGATCGAATCTCTTATTTAGCTGATTAGTCTGTCTTAAATATAGACAGAGAATAGACGACGTGATTGAAATAATCATGGAATAAAGCCAAATAAAATCTGTTTATACCTACGCCAAAATAACTTCTTTGTAGTTTTGAATTCAACGTCTTATATGAAGAAAATAGTTGCAGTCGGTGTCAGTAGAAATAGCATGGCTTTGACTGTTACCATAAAGCCAAACAATATCTACTTAAATCAACAACAAAATCTTTTTAGAAAAAAAATACAATTAGTTATGAAATTAAGTCACGATAGCCGTGTGGTTGGGTGGTCAGAATTTCGAGTCAAGAGACCCGAGTTCGATCCCCAGGTGGCAGGCTCGTACCAATGGGTTTTCTAAAAACCTATGTACGAATTACATCGTTGGCTTGGACATAAAGACGGCGACGAGCTCACCGCCTGTAACGTTGTCCCGAAAATATCTTCGGTGGAAGGTAGGTCGAAGGGACTTAATTGTCTAGACTAGACCTCTGTCTACCCCTGTATTGGGAATTGAGTAAAGATATTTATTTGTTTATTTTGTTTATAACTATAAAAGTCAAATATTAAAATTTTACACATACAGTTTTAGTGTTAGCACATGGTTCGTATACATATCTCCAGACAACCGTTGCTTTAATTTCGACATTTACGGAAAAATGAATTGTTTGGCTAAATAAATTCACTAGCCGGACAAATCCTACTTATTGGCCTGATTGAATTATTTAGTTCACTGATTAGTCTGCAGCAGATATAAGTAGAAGATAGACGACGTGATTGAAATAAACGTCGAATAAAATCTACGTAAATTCGCGTCAAATGTCACCAAGGTCTGAACCATGAAGTTATCTCGGCCCCCCTTTTTACCGAAGCTGAAGATAACAAATATGTTAATAAGATGACAAACTGGAAAAAAAATCTGGTCTTGAATTTTAAAATTAGAGAAAAAACTTTATTTATATTTTATATATTTATAGTTTATGGTCATTTGGGTACGTCTTCAAATGCCACCGAGGTCTGGACAATGAAGTTCTTTCGAACCAATTTTTACCGAAGCTGAAGATAACAAATATGAGAAACTGAAAAAAAAACTGTCTGGTTGTGAAATATAAAATATTAATTTTTATAGACCTATGGGTACGTCATCCTTATTTATAATTGCATAATTAAGTTGCTGATTAGTCTGTCGTAAATATAAGCAGTAGATAGACGACGTGATTAAAATACACGCCCAATAATATCTACTAAAATTCGCGTCAAATGTCACCTTTAACACCATCTGGAATTAAGCAATTATTTAACCTTTATCTGTAATATGTCTGGTATAAAGCAATTACCTTCATCTGTAGTATATGTAAATAAAAAATAATGGATTTCCATTCTTTTATTATCTTCACGCTATTTTCCAACACCAAGGAAGGCAGAGGTCTAGACACTGAAGATCTTACGAACCATTTCACCAAATCTAAAGATAACAGTCGAGGATACGATATGAAACTGAAATATGAAATATGTCCGGTTACGAAATATAAAATAAAATAAAAAGATAATAGACTTATCGGTACATCTTCCTTATTTCTAATTAAATCGGTTTTCACGTTTCCATTATATGTCAGCGTTAAGGCATAGCCCACGTTTATGTTAACTAATAGCAGCAATATACGGCATAAAAAATCAAACATTTACCAAGTCCATAATATTCTGATGATTTTTCTGTCAATATTTCAAGTAAGTAACGAAGGGCTATATGCGAAAATAGCCCGTCGGAACGTACTTAAAATAATGACAAAATAACTTTTTCACAGTCTTGAATTAACAACATTAAAGTCTAGAAAATACAATAAGAAACACACACTCGTGGTGTTTTGTTTGAAATAATTTGAAG
This sequence comes from Sericinus montela, assembly GCA_029286605.1. Classification (NCBI taxonomy): domain Eukaryota; kingdom Metazoa; phylum Arthropoda; class Insecta; order Lepidoptera; family Papilionidae; genus Sericinus; species Sericinus montela. The sequence goes on along the minus strand of JAGSMR010000030.1, from coordinate 9,172,049 downwards.
TCAATGTCAGTAGAAATACATGCAAAGTCAGACACTTTACACATGTCAAAAAGCCAAACAACAACAATAAATAACTAAAATCAACAACAAAATCTGCACAGAGAAAAATTTCCAAATTTGTAACAAAAATATTAAGTAAAAAAAATTTAGCACACAATTTAGCGTAAATAATTTTAGTATTAGTACATGATACGTATGCTCATCTTCAGTCATATGAAATAATTTGAAATCGATGTCAGTAGAAATAGCATGGCTTTGAGTATTACCACAAAGCCAAACAACATCTAATTAAATCAACAACAAAATCTGTCTAGAAAAAAATTCCAAAAAGATATTAAGTAAAAAAATTATAACTCACAAAATTTTGCGCATATAATTTTAGTGTTAGCTAGTTAATTTATATTAACCAACCATCACTACCTTTAATTTCGTCATTCAAGTAAGCCGGAAATCCTACTTATTAATTGGCCTGATCGAATTTGTTGAATTGGTGATTAGTCTGTCGCAAATATAAGCAGGCAATAGCCGACGAGATTAAAATAAACGTGGAATAAAATCTACTTAAGTGCCCGTCAAATTTTAAATAAGATAATGTTATATTATAAAATTTTAAAATAAGATGTCGGAAGGAAGTAATAATGCAAATACAAGTAGAATACGAGAGGCTTGAATTTAAATCACAAAGCCTGACGAAATCTACTTAAATTCACACTAGCCGGACAAATCCTACTTATTAATTGGCCTGATCGAATTTGTTGAATTGCGATTAGTCTGTCGCAAATATAAGCAGGCAATAGCCGACGAGATTAAAATAAACGTGGAATAAAATCTACGTAAATTCGCGTCAAATGTCACCTTTAACACCATCTGGAATTAAGCAATTATTTAACCTTTATCTGTAATATGTCTGGTATAAAGCAATTACCTTCATCTGTAGTATATGTAAATAAAAAATAATGGATTTCCATTCTTTTATTATCTTCACGCTATTTTCCAACACCAAGGAAGGCAGAGGTCTAGACACTGAAGATCTTACGAACCATTTCACCAAATCTAAAGATAACAGTCGAGGATACGATATGAAACTGAAATATGAAATATGTCCGGTTACGAAATATAAAATAAAATAAAAAGATAATAGACTTATCGGTACATCTTCCTTATTTCTAATTAAATCAACAACAAAATCTGTCTAGAAAAAATTCCAAAAGATATTAAGTAAAAAAATTTAGCACACAATTTAGCGTAAATAATTTTAGTATTAGTACATGATACGTATGTTCATATCTAGCCAAACGCAGTATTGATATCCATGATCAAGTAAGTAAGATAATTTCGGCTAAATAAATTTATTAGTTGGACAAATCCTACTTATTGTCTATATCGAATTTGTTGAATTGCGATTAGTCTGTCGCAAATATAAGCAGGCAATAGCCGACGAGATTAAAATAAACGTGGAATAAAATCTACTTAAATTCGCGTCAAATGTCACCTTTAACACCAACTGAATTAAGCAAATATTTAACCTTTATCTGTAATATGTCTGGTATAAAGCAATTACCTTCATCTGTAGTATATGTAAATAAAAAATAATGGATTTCCATTCTTTATTATCTTCACGCTATTTTCCAACACCAAGGAAGGCAGAGGTCTAGACAATTGAAGATCTTACGAACCATTTCACCAAATCTAAAGATAACAGTCGAGGATACGATATGAAACTGAAATATGAAATATGTCCGGTTACGAAATATAAAATAAAATAAAAAGATAATAGACTTATCGGTACATCTTCCTTATTTCTAATTAAATCGGTTTTCACGTTTCCATTATATGTCAGCGTTAAGGCATAGCCCACGTTTATGTTAACTAATAGCAGCAATATACGGCATAAAAAATCAAACATTTACCAAGTCCATAATATTCTGATGATTTTTCTGTCAATATTTCAAGTAAGTAACGAAGGGCTATATGCGAAAATAGCCCGTCGGAACGTACTTAAAATAATGACAAAATAACTTTTCACAGTCTTGAATTAACAACATTAAAGTCTAGAAAATACAATAAGAAACACACACTCGTGGTGTTTTGTTTGAAATAATTTGAAGTCAATGTCAGTAGAAATACATGCAAAGTCAGACACTTTACACATGTCAAAAAGCCAAACAACAACAATAAATAACTAAAATCAACAACAAAATCTGCACAGAGAAAAATTCCAAATTTGTAAATAAAATATTAAGTAAAAAAATTTAGCACACAATTTAGCGTAAATAATTTTAGTATTAGTACATGATACGTATGCTCATCTTCAGTCATATGAAATAATTTGAAATCGATGTCAGTAGAAATACATGCAAAGTCAGACACTTTACACATGTCAAAAAGCCAAACAACAACAATAAATAACTAAAATCAACAACAAAATCTGCACAGAGAAAAATTTCCAAATTTGTAACAAAAATATTAAGTAAAAAAAATTTAGCACACAATTTAGCGTAAATAATTTTAGTATTAGTACATGATACGTATGCTCATCTTCAGTCATATGAAATAATTTGAAATCGATGTCAGTAGAAATACATGCAAAGTCAGACACTTTACACATGTCAAAAAGCCAAACAACAACAATAAATAACTAAAATCAACAACAAAATCTGCACAGAGAAAAATTTCCAAATTTGTAACAAAATATTAAGTAAAAAAATTTAGCACACAATTTAGCGTAAGTAATTTCAGTATAAGTACATGATACGTATGTTCATATCTAGCCAAACGCAGTATTGATATCCATGATCAAGTAAGTAAGATAATTTCGGCTAAATAAATTTATTAGTTGGACAAATCCTACTTATTGTCTATATCGAATTTGTTAGTTTGCTGATTAGTCTATCGCAAATATAAGCAGAGGACAAACGACGTGATTGAAATAAACGTCGAATAAAAAATACTCCAACTTCCGTCAACTGTCACCGAGGTCTGGATAATGAAGTTCTCTCGACCCGCTTTTTTGTCGAAGCTGATGATAATAGACTTGTTGATACAATAAGAAACTGAAAATTCTGTCTAGTTTTGAAATACAAAATTAGAAAAAAATAATAGACACTATAGTACATCTTTCATATTTCTAATTGACTCAGTTTTCTCTTTTCTATTACATATCAGAGTTACGGCTCTGCTGACATTTATATTAACTAATAGCTGCAAAATGCTAGCTGCATAAAAATCAAACATTTATCAAGTCCATAATATTCTGATGATTTTTCTGACATTATTTCAAGTAAGTAACGATGGACTAAATGCGGAAATAGCCGGTCGGAACGTACTTAAAATAGTGACAAAATAGCTTTTTCGCAGTCTTGAATTAATAAAATTAAACAGGAGTGTGTTTTGAATGAAATAATTTGAAGTGGATGTCAGTAGAAATACATGGAAAGTCATATAGTAGGTACATGCAAAGTCATACACTTTGCATGTACCACAAAGCTAAGCATAACATATCTATATAAAATCTACAACAAAATCTGCCCAGAAATAAATTCAAAAAAATATTAGGTAAAAATTGCAACGTGGAAATGCAGTCAGCGTTCTTGGTACCATGCCACGAGTAGTAGGGCTCTACGATTATAATAGTTTTTAATTAATAAGTTTTGTAAATATTAACATAATTTTTTCTGTAAAGATACTATAATAAGTAAAAATCTGTAACACACAATATTTAGCGTAAGTAATTTTAGTATTAGTACATGATTCGATACGTATTTTAATATGACTGAAGGTGTGCATCATCTTCAGTCATATGAAATAATTTAAAATCGATGTCAGTAGAAATAGCATGGTTTTGTATTTTATGGTGAGAAATAGCATGGTTTGGAAAATAACTCCCAATAAAATAATTTAATTCCTGTTATGATTAATAAAAATATTTAAAGTCGAAGTCAGTAGAAATACATGGAAAGTCATATAGTAGGTACATGCAAAGTCATACACTTTGCATGTACCACAAAGCTAAGTATAACATATCTATATAAAATCTACAACAAAATCTGCCCAGAAATAAATTCAAAAAAATATTAGGTAAAAATTGCAACGTGGAAATGCAGTCAGCGTTCTTGGTACCATGCCACGAGTAGTAGGGCTCTACGATTATAATAGTTTTTAATTAATAAGTTTTGTAAATATTAACATAATTTTTTCTGTAAAGATACTATAATAAGTAAAAATCTGTAACACACAATATTTAGCGTAAGTAATTTCAGTATAAGTACATGATACGTATGTTCATATCTAGCCAAACGCAGTATTGATATCCATGATCAAGTAAGTAAGATAATTTCGGCTAAATAAATTTATTAGTTGGACAAATCCTACTTATTGTCTATATCGAATTTGTTAGTTTGCTGATTAGTCTATCGCAAATATAAGCAGAGGACAAACGACGTGATTGAAATAAACGTCGAATAAAAAATACTCCAACTTCCGTCAACTGTCACCGAGGTCTGGATAATGAAGTTCTCTCGACCCGCTTTTTTGTCGAAGCTGATGATAATAGACTTGTTGATACAATAAGAAACTGAAAATTCTGTCTAGTTTTGAAATACAAAATTAGAAAAAAATAATAGACACTATAGTACATCTTTCATATTTCTAATTGACTCAGTTTTCTCTTTTCTATTACATATCAGAGTTACGGCTCTGCTGACATTTATATTAACTAATAGCTGCAAAATGCTAGCTGCATAAAAATCAAACATTTATCAAGTCCATAATATTCTGATGATTTTTCTGACATTATTTCAAGTAAGTAACGATGGACTAAATGCGGAAATAGCCGGTCGGAACGTACTTAAAATAGTGACAAAATAGCTTTTTCGCAGTCTTGAATTAATAAAATTAAACAGGAGTGTGTTTTGAATGAAATAATTTGAAGTGATGTCAGTAGAAATAGTATGGCTTTAGATGTTAGCACAAAACCAAATCATATCTGCTTGAATCGACAACAATATTTAAAAAAGGTATATAATTTAAAAATTATAACTTAACTAACTATGAACTAAGTCACGATAGCCGAGTGGTTGGGTGGTCGGCATTTCGATTCAATAGACACGAGTTCGATCCACAGGTGGCAGGCTCGTACCAATGGGTTTTTCAAAAACATATGTACGAATTATATCGTTGGCTTGGACATAAAGACGGCGATGTGCTCACCACCTCTCACGTTGTCCCGAAAATTTCTTCGGTGGAAGGAGGAAGCCACTTCATTGTCTAGACTAGACCCCTGCATTGGGAATTGCGTGAAGATATATTTTTATTTATTTTTTATTTATAACTTATAAAATTTATGACATATAATTTTATAGTTAGCACATGATACTCATGTATCATATCTTAGTTTCAACAACAGTAGCTTTGATTTCGTCATTCCAGTAAGTAAGAATAGTTCGGCTAATTGGATTCACTAGCCGGACAAATCCTACTTATTGGCCTGATCGAATTTGTTGATTTGCTGATTAGTCTGTCGCAAATATAAGTAGAGGATAGACGACGTGATTGAAATATACGTCAAATAAAATCTACTTAAATTTGCGTCAAATTTTAATTTAGATTATATTATATTACAAAATTTTAAAATAAGATGTCGGAAGGAAGTAATAATGCAAAATATAAGTAGAGGATAGACGACGTGTTTAAATAAACGTCGAATAAAATCTACTTAAATCAACAACAAAATCTGCTTAATTCAACAACATCTACTTAAATTCGCGTCAAATTTTAATTTAGATTATATTATATTACAAAATTTTAAAATAAGATGTCGGAAGGAAGTAATAATGCAAATATAAGTAGAGGATAGACGACGTGTTTAAATAAACGTCGAATAAAATCTACTTAAATCAACAACAAAATCTGCTTAATTCAACAACATCTACTTAAATTCGCGTCAAATTTTAATTTAGATTATATTATATTACAAAATTTTAAAATAAGATGTCGGAAGGAAGTAATAATGCAAATATAAGTAGAGGATAGACGACGTGTTTAAATAAACGTCGAATAAAATCTACTTAAATCAACAACAAAATCTGCTTAATTCAACAACATCTACTTAAATTCGCGTCAAATTTTAATTTAGATTATATTATATTACAAAATTTTAAAATAAGATGTCGGAAGGAAGTAATAATGCAAATATAAGTAGAGGATAGACGACGTGTTTAAATAAACGTCGAATAAAATCTACTTAAATCAACAACAAAATCTGCTTAATTCAACAACATCTACTTAAATTCGCGTCAAATTTTAATTTAGATTATATTATATTACAAAATTTTAAAATAAGATGTCGGAAGGAAGTAATAATGCAAATATAAGTAGAGGATAGACGACGTGTTTAAATAAACGTCGAATAAAATCTACTTAAATCAACAACAAAATCTGCTTAATTCAACAACATCTACTTAAATTCGCGTCAAATTTTAATTTAGATTATATTATATTACAAAATTTTAAAATAAGATGTCGGAAGGAAGTAATAATGCAAATATAAGTAGAGGATAGACGACGTGTTTAAATAAACGTCGAATAAAATCTACTTAAATCAACAACAAAATCTGCTTAATTCAACAACATCTACTTAAATCAACAACAAAATCTGCCCAGAAAAAATTCCAAATTAGTAATAAGAATATTAAGTAAAAAAATTGTAGCACACACAATTTAGCGTAAATAATTTAAGTATTAGTATACGATACATATGCACATCTTCAGACATATGAAATAATTTGAAGTCGATGTCAGTAGAAATAGCATGGCTTTCGAAGTTACCACAAAGCCAAACAACATCTACTTAAATCAACAACAAAATGTACCTAGAAAAAATTCCAAAAGTAAAAAAATTGTAACTCAGCAATAGTAGCTTTAATTTCGACATTCAGGTAAGTAAGAATAGTTCCGCTAAATGAATTCACTAGCTGGACAAATCCTTCTTATTTATTGGCCTGATCGAATTTGTAGCAAACCAACAAATTCGAAGTGAATTAGTCTGTCGC